>CM056050.1:453602762-454202762 GCA_029574335.1 Rana kukunoris
AGAGTCACAACTCACGTAAGGCAGCAGGAAATACAAGCAACGCAGAATTAAAAGACGCCTGTACCCAGACCCACTGAGCCAAATGGAGATTTCCTGTACCGTACTTCTCTATCCCACAAGGCACGGCACGACCCGCTGGTCGCAAGAGCGGGTTACTGGGGGTTGAGTTGGAGACAGAAGGGGTGATACTAGCGGCTCCTTGGAGATAGTATCTCAACCCCCTATGGCAGTGAGAGCAGACGTAGAGACCCTGCAGACCACACCACAGAGTTTGCGTATGTTTAATATGTTGGCAGGGTCCGCCACCCCCCCCCCCCCCCTATCCGGGAAGACTTTAAAAATGAAATGGAGATTCTGAAAGCCCTAATCCAAGCACACTCCTACAAGGGTTGACATAACTGAACTAATTTAAAAAGTGGAGTGGAAGCGCACTCCAGGGGACTGGAGGGACTGTCAGAACTGAAATACAGGGTCTGGAGGTCCGCTTGGGAGAGGGGGAGGTTGGGTTAAAGACCCTGGTAGCAACGTGTTGAGGCGATCGAGAATGAGAAAACCGCAACCAGATGGATGTCGCGGGTGTCCCTGCAGCTACAGATAGAGGGATCTCCAGGACAGAGACGCCCGTAACAATATACGTATACGCGGGGGTCCCGGAAGTGGAAGGACATGAAGATCTTCAGGCTGTGGCTCAAAAAAATTCTCCAAAGTCTTATGCAAGACACTAGTTCACCTATTTTGAGATGGACAGAATTTATAGAGCCTTGGGCCCAAAACTGAAGGACAAGGGTCGTCCTCGGGATGTGATCTGTCGATTACATTATTTTTCACATAGGGAGGCAATCTTACGGAAAGCATGGCAGGCCGGCTCAATAGAATTCGAGGGGACACAGCTTAAGATTTTACCAGACTTATCCGGGGCTACCCTTCAACGTAGAGCCCTACTTCGCCCAATATTAGATCGTGTAAGGGCATGGGGAGGGACATATAGATGGAGGTTCCCCATCTCCGTCCTTATTAAGAAAGCCTCACTTTCATTTTGGCTTCGCTCTAGAGAGGACCTCCCTGATTTGTTCCTATTTTTGGAACCAGAACCGTTTTCCAGTCCCGAACTGGTTACAGTTAAATCCGAGAAACTATAGACCTTAAGAATGCCTGATTTGCTTCTCTTTTCTTTTTTTTTTTCTCTCTTCATTTCTTGTTTGTGTTTAAAGGGATAAGTGGAGGCCGGTCTGAATTGGAGCAATGGATATCTTTTTTTTTTTTTCCTATTTTTATTTTTTTTACTTATTTATTTATTTTTTGCTCCTGAATTTTCTTATTTTATAATATCTCGGATTATACTAAGGACCTTAGGATATCTTAGTACGCTATATATGGACTTGTTTTGGATGCCGGTGTTGCCCTTTTCCCTGCGCCCCCGAGTAGGGGCCGCAGGGAATCGGGCAACAAGGTCTAAATAGGGGGATCTATTCGGTGCCTGGGGCAGTACTGCAGGGGGGGGATGGGATGGTAGGGGAGGGAAGGGTAGGGTAGGTTAGCCGGGGAAGGAGGGGCCAAGAGGACTCACTAATAGACCTACAGGCAGCAGCCTGCTTATTGTTTTTTTTTTCACAGTGTATTGGGGGGGGAGGAGGGGGGGGTTGCTATTGTAGATTATGGGAGGGGGGTTAGGGAGGGGGGCTTTGTATGGGTTCACCTACCATTACACGGGTGCTCTCAGCTTCCAGGGGGATTGGGGGGAGATAGGGTTGGGAACGACACATTGTGCACCCTAGAGTGCTCAACCTACACTGACACTGGGAATGATTTTTTGAAGTATACATTTTTATCTCTTTTTTTTTTCTTTTTTTTGTGTGTGTTTTCTTCCACCGCAGTTTCCTGCAGTGGTCAATGGGGCTCACATGGGCACTGCGAAGGTTTGGGAGGGCAAGGGGGAAGTTTGGGTTGGGGGGGTTAGACCCAACCCCTCAAGGGTCGGTGGTGTCGCAGGGGGAAGGGGTGGGGGTGGGCTGTAGTCACTGTGGCCGGGTACCATAGGATAACCATTCGAAAGGAAGAGTCCTCAAGAGGGCCCAAGTGGTCCCAAGATAAGATATGAATCAGGAGATACCTGTCAAGAGACCTGTGATTGGGTGGGTTCACCCGGTACGATATATCAGAGGAAGTCTTACCCCTGGTAGGCAATTTAACCTAGAGCGAGTGTATGTTTTATTTATGTGGATAGAAGGAGCGTGTGGAGGCAGCGGGAGACCCCTCACCGGGGGAGGCGTGGGTCAACAAACCCCGATTAGGCCATCACTCAGGGGGTTGGGTTTCTGAGTGACCAAAGTTTTGCTTTGGGATACCCTTGAAGAGGAGGAGGACAATCCAGCTCCTCTCTTCTCTCTCTTAGGGTTCCAGTTTAGAGTAGGGGTATAGAGGGTTGGGGGGGGGTTTCGTTGGGTGGGGTTTTTTTTTTTTTTTTTCTCTCTCTCTCCTCTTCTCCTCCCCTATTGCAGGGTCCGGGTGCTTGGGCCCCTTATAGGGACCGGAGGTGCACCCAGAAATGGACGCCCTCTCAGTGATTACAATCAATGTTAAGGGACTAAATATTCCGGAAAAGAGACGTATTTTACTGCAGGACCTAAAAAAAAGAGGGAGGAACATAGCTTTGATACAAGAAACACATTTTAGGAAAGGGGGGCTCCCCTTTCTTAAGAACCGACACTTCCCGACAGTATACCATGCGACGAATCCTGCGGCAAAGAAGGGGGGGAGTATCAATACTTATATCTATTAACACGCCATGGTCCTTAAAAGACTCCCTGGTAGACACCGAAGGGCAGTATTTAGCGGTAAAGGGGACGATAAGAGGAGCGATATTTACGCTTGCTACTTTTTATGCCCCCAATGTACAACAGGACCAGTTCCTACGGAACTTCTTGGACAGGCTAACAGGTTTTCAAGAAGGTCAGTTGATTATGGGAGGGGACTTAAATGTCCCTTTGGACCCTACTTTGGATACGTCAACCGGTGCCTCTTCAGTTGCAGGGGGCACACGGAAACGAATCCGACAGTTGCTACAACAAGAGACATTGATAGATATATGGAGAATGATGCACCCGGGAGAGCGAGATTACTCCTTTTACTCTATCCCGCACAAGATATATTCACGTATTGACTATTATTTTGTGCCGCATAGCCAGCTTCATGCAGTTACAGAAGTCGGAATAGGTGAAATTTCCTGGACCGATCATGCCCCAATCCTTCTGGAATATAAAATAGGGGACTCCAGGCCTTTTGGACCGGGGGGCTGGAGACTAAATGAGAGATTGTTACAGGATGAGGTGGTGTTGGAAGATGTTCAGAGGGAGTTAAAATGGTACTTCGAGACCAATGACACCCCAGAATGTAACTCGGGGGTAGTATGGGAGGCCCATAAGGCAGTCATAAGGGGGGTCCTGATGAAACATGGTGCAAGGGTTAAAAGGGATAGGGAGCGGAATATAACAACCCTTATGACGAAGATTACAAACCTAGAAAGGAAGCATAAACAGGGTTCTAACCCAGAAGTAGAGAGAGAGCTCGGGATGGCACGCAGACAAATTACCGAACTGCTCTTACACCGAGCAAGAAGGGCGATACAAAACGGTAAAAGGCAGAACTATGAGTATGGTAATAAATGTGGGAAGCAACTGGCGAACTCATTGAGGAAACAACATACTAAGACTTATATTCCCATGATCAAGGGGTCAGGAGGCGAAGAAAAAAAAAATGCAATAAAAAAAAAAAGGAGGCGAAGAACACATGTTACCCAGAGAAATTGCACAACAATATGAGGCAATGGGTAATTATATAGAAACCTCAGGATATACAGGATCAATGATAGGTCATCTGATAAATGCGGCTAAAAGTTGCACTGCAATAAAATGGAAAGACCCTTAATAAAGATTAGAGGTCGAGGAAAGAAGGGAAAGGGAGGAGGGAAGGAAAGATGAAATTTCTCGCCGAGGGGGGGACAGCGGAGGGGGGGGGGAGGGTTGTTGTGTTATGGGGTTATGTCTGTGGTATTTGTTTTTTTTGTGTTGTTTTTTTTGTCTCCTTCTTCCTCTCCTCTTCCCTCCATGTCCGTGGGTGTACGCGGATGGAGGAGGAGAAGAGGTGGAGATAGGGGTCTTGAGGAGGGGATAAGGGGGAGGGATTGAGGGGATAAAATAGGGAAGGCAACGTGATGGAGATAAAAGAGGGAATTTGTCGAATACATAGAGAATATATGGACAATCAGGGAGGAGATGGAACATTTGGGGAAGTTTGAAATTTAGTTAAAAGTTGAAATAGTATTTTGGTTTCTATATCTCCCCTGGGGGGAATGGAAATTGCTTGTGATATAAAATATTATAATTTCCCTCTGCTATAGACCAGGAATAGTAAAAGAGTTTAAGATAGAGATGTATTATAATGTCCATATATAAATAAGCTGTTGTATTGGATTCTGCATATCCCGTTTTCTTGTGTTTTTCGTGTTGCTTTCTTGTTTATAAAAATAAATAAAAGATAATTATAAAAAAAAAAAAGAAACCTCAGGTATCCCGACCCTAACAGTAGAGATGAGTCAAGAAATGGAAAAACCTATAACCTTAGAAGAACTACAGGAGGCAGTGAAAAAAGGGAAAGGAGGGAAATCACCGGGAGCAGACGGGTTTACCATCGCTTACTATAGACTCTTTTTCCCTGTTCTAGGCCCCTTTATGGTCAGAATGTTTAACGGCCTGGGTGATTCATGTTCCTTTCATACGGAAACCCTGAAAGCGGTAATAGCGGTCATACCCAAAGAAGGTAAAGATCCCTCTCAATGTGGGAGCTATAGACCCATTTCATTACTTAATGAAGATCTGAAGCTTTTCGCAAAAATCTTAGCGACACGTATACAACAATATATACCCGGGCTTATTCACAAAGATCAGGTGGGATTTGTCCAGATCCATGACTCTGAACTTGATCCATCTGGCTGACACTTCCCGAACCCCGTGTGTCTTCCTCGGTACTGATGCCGAGAAAGCTTTCGATCGGATAAATTGGCAATTTATGTTTATGGTTCTGAGACACATGGAGTTCGGCAATAAGATGCTACAATGGATCACAAGTAACTATACTCATCCAACGGCACAGGTTAGAGTGAATGGAATATTGTCCCCACCTTTTAAATTGTCTAACGGGACAAGACAGGGATGTCCGTTATCCCCTTTCTTGTTTGCATTATCTGTAGAACCTCTATTAAACAGGATTCGATTAAATCCAGATATTAAAGGAGTTTCTTTTGGAGATGCAGAATATAAGATCTCAGCTTACGCAGACGATATGATGTATTCTTTGACGAACCCGATGGAATCCCTCCCTAAATTGATACAGGAACTGCAATTATATGGAAGCCTATCAAATTTTAAGATAAATTATGATAAGTCAGAAGCAATGGGAGTAGCGATCCCGGAGGAGGATCTGCGGACCCTGAAGTCTAAACATAGATTTAAATGGTCTGACAGGTCACTTAAATACCTGGGCACCTCCATCCCGGCGGACCTGACACAGGTTTTCAAACTTAATTTTGTCCCATTATTGGCGAAAACGCGGGTCCTCCTGGATGGTTGGAAGAGGGGGGTTCCATTCTTGGTTTGGGCGAGTCAATATTGTCAAAATGAGCATATTGCCGACATTTTTGTATCTCTTCCAGACACTCCCCATTGCTATACCAAAATCCTTTTTTAACCAGACGCAAACTCTCTTTAATAAATTTATTTGGGCTAACAAATCCCCAAGAATTAAGAGGCGCATATTATCGTTATCAAAGCGAGACGGAGGCGTGTCGGCTCCAGATATCCAGAGATACTATCAGGCGGCCACTCTGATCCGCCTGATAGATTGGAGGAGACACGGCGGTGAGAAAATATGGCCAGGTCTGGAGCAAGCCCAGTGCAGCAGTATACTCCATCTGGCAGCATGGTGTTACAGAGATCTGCCGATAACTATCAAGAAACATCCACTGATAGGCCCAACATTGAAAGTTGCCTATGGGCTATTTGCGAAGGGGACACTGTCCACTTTGGATTCACCACTTTATCCAATTCTGGGGAACCCCCTGTTCATACCAGGGTTGATGAAGGGACCTTTTAGTGGATTAATAGATCAGGGCCTGGTACAGGCATCTTATTTTGTCAAAGAAGGTTCATGGTACACTATGCAGGAGATGGTAACGGGCGGGATCCCCTACCAATTGGACACATGGAGGGCATTACAACTACGGCACTTCTTAAACACTTTGAAACCCCCTATAATATATGGGCGTAAACTAACAAGATTTGAGGGATATTGTAGTGGGAGCGGAGTGCTTCGACACGCCCTCTCAAGAATTAATGAATTATTAAACACATCAAGGGAGGATTCCCAAATTCCTTTTTTTAATAGGTGGGAGGTGGAGCTGGGAAGGCCCTTTACAGAAGAACAAAAGAATAAAATACTTCGGAATATATTTGAATCATCAGTCTGTGTGAAGACACAGGAGGTGAATTACAAGATATTAACTCAGTGGTATCGTACCCCGGTAGTATTAAAAAAATGCTACCCAGACATCTCGGATAGATGCTGGAGGTGCGGAAAGAAAGAGGGAACGCTGTTACATATTTTCTGGTCCTGCCCAAAGATTTTAAGCTTCTGGACAAAGGTTCAGGGAATAGTACAGAAATTTAGCAACGAAAAATTACCAGATGAATGGTCTTATTATTTACTACAGGACTCTGAGCTCTCTGTAAAATGCTATAGGAAATCTATGGTTTGCCACCTTCTAAATGCTGCCCGTGCCTGTATTCCAGGAATGTGGAAACAGACACAACCTCCAACGGTAAAGATGTGGCTTAATAGAGTAGAGGACACAAATAGAATGGAGGACCTTGTTTGGACCTCCAGACAGAAACGTAAGGTGTACCTTGATACGTGGACTGAATGGAATACGTTCAGATATTCAGAAGAAGGAAGGGTCTTGATAGATGCGTAGATCTCTGATAGGAGAGGGATCCGGCTCGGCGGAGGAGGAGGAGAGGAGATGGACGGAGGAGGGGGGGCCCCCCACCTCTTCCCTTTTTTTTTTCTTTGGGGGGGGATTATATATTTTTTTTTTTTTTTTAGATTTGTTTGGGGTGGTTTGTTCGAAGGGGGGATGGTCTGGGATGATAATGCAAAGGGTGATCTCACAGGGGGTGGTCCAACTGCCCCTCCCTCCAGGGAGGAGGGGCTTACTGGCCTGATGTAGTAAGAGGAAGGTACCCACAGATATTAAAGGTAATTAGAAGTACGGAGGATGAACCGTAGTTTAAGAGAGAGGTGACAAGATATGTTTTGGGGAACATTTCTCTTTTATCTTTGTTTAAATGATTTGATTTTGCACTATGTGGGTATTTACTTTTCTTCTTTTACTGCATTTTATTTTTGTATGTTGTAATGACTTTAAGGTCAGAGGGATGACCCTTTATATGTATATCACTATGTTTGTTTGGAAAACAATAAAAGAAAAAGAAAATGGAAAGAAAAAAATAGAAAAGAATAGACTAGAAAAACAATAGAACAGAATAGAATGAAATATAATATATAATATATTCAAATTCAAGTTAGTTCTATACAAAATTAGAATTTCAGAAAATGGTTTTATATATATATATATATATATATATATATATATATATATATATATATATATATAATGCTGTTCTATTTTTCGATTCTATTCTTTTCTATTTTATTCTAATCTTTCCTATTCGAATGTGAATTCATTCTGTACGAAATTCGAATTTCAGAAGATCATAGAAACAATATAATGTAATATATACAGTATATATATATATATATATATATATATAAATATATATATATATATATATATATACAACCTCCTCTGAAATTCGAATTTCATATAGAGTAAAATCGAATTTGAATAGAAAAGATTAAAATAGAAAAGAATACCATAGAAAAACAATAGAACAGAATAGAATACAATATAATATATATTATATTTTTTTCTATTCTGTTCTATTGTTTTTCTATGCTATTCCTTGTTATTGTTTTCTATTATTTTATTCAAATTCATTCTATACGTAATTAGAATTTCTGAAAATGGTTATATATATAAATATATAAAAATATAAATAAATAGAGTAAAATCTAATTTTATAGAATAGACTAGAATAGAAAAAAAAATGTGTGTATATATATTTTCTATTCTGTTCTATTGTTTTTCTATGCTTTACTTTTCTATTATTTTCTATTCTATTCTAATCTTTTCTATTGGAATTCGATTTCATTCTATACGAAATTCGAATTTCAGAAGATGTTATATATAAATATATATGGGCCAGATTCACGAACACTTGCGCTGGAGTATTTGGATATGCGCCGCGTAACTGTGCTGATGCGCCGACGTTTCTATGTGCCCGTACCCACCAAACTAGATGCGCCCAATAACGGCTCATTTGCGACCGGCGGAACGTTCCGACGCCAGAGTATCGTCAGCGTTTATTTTCGCTGGGCGCATCAGTCGCGCCCATTGATTTCCCCTGCAAATATGCAAATGAGGGATTTTTCACAATTCACGAACGGATTAGCACCATACGCTGGCTACATGCGCCGCGCGTATCTGATCCGTCCGGCGCAAAGTTATTTCTACAAAAGGCTGCTTTATCTTTACTCCAGACGGTCACAGGTCAGCAGGAGAGCAGCTACAGCAGCGTTACCGACGATAGGAGCTAGCTGAGCACCCCCACTTGCAAGGACAACACCTCTGTGTGCCAACATGCCAGGGGCACTCGTGGTCCTAGAACTACTGATGGGTCCCCTGGAACCAAGAAGGCGGGCACGTGAGAGGATATACCGCACACGTATGAACCTCTTTGGCATGGGGGATGAGGAGGTGTATCGCCTATTCAGATTCAGCCCAGATGCAATACTTGAACTAACCACAACCCTGCAGGATGACATCACCAGCCCAACACACCGATCACAAGCAGTGCAGCCACTGGTGAAGGTCCTGGCAACACTCCATTTCCTTGCCAGTGGATCATTCCAGCGTACAAGTGGAGTGGTGGCTGGGATGTCACAATCCTCCATAAGCAGATGTGTGCACCAGGTTGTCCCTGCAATCCTCAGACGCATGTCCAACCAGTTCATCAGACCCACCACTGAGGAGCTACGGCAGAAGGCAATGACAGATTTCTACAACATTGCCAGATTCCCACGCACTGTGGGGGCCATTGATTGCACACATGTGGCCCTACAGCCCCCCAGTGCCACAGAGCACATATACCGCAATCGGAAGCATTGGCATTCCATCAACGTACAGGTGATAGCCGATGCCCAACGCCTCATATGGCACGTCCGTGCCAAACACCCCTGGTCCAGCCATGACAGTTTCATATACCGTCAGAGCCCCATCCCAGCAGAATTTAACCAGAACATGTATGGGGACAGCTGGCTGGTTGGTGAGTGACAAGGGAGTCAGGCATGACTATCCCCTCCCGTGATGCACAACAGAAATCGCACATGCATGACTAACATTATCCTGTCTTTTACCTTACAGGTGACTCTGCATATGCATTGGGACCCCATCTAATGACTCCTTTCCGGAACCCCCAAACCAGAGGAGAGAGAAAATACAATGAAGCACACATCAAAACCCGTGCAGTGGTTGAGCAAACATTTGGGCTCCTGAAGTCCCGTTTCCGATGCTTGGATAAGTCTGGGGGGGCCCTATTGTATTCCCCTACCTTTGTGTGTCAGATCATCGGTGCATGTTGCATACTACATAACTTTGCTATGAAAAAAGGCCTGCATATTGACATACGTGATGACCTGACCCCCGACCCACACAGTCCCCACCTGCCAGAGGACACCCAGTCTGCTGATGGAAGAGCAGTCAGGAGGGTCCTCGCCGAAGGCATCTTTGGACACTAAACCAAAACATTAATCACACAGACAATGCACGCGTGTACACCACTGATGTCCCTAGATCACACACACCACATGCACATCGCATTGGATTAGCCCAAGTCCAGCATGTAGGAGTTGGGAGCAGTAACGCCAGCGTCAAGGCCCCAATGATGTCACTGTCCATTCACACACCTTTCACACATCATTCATTCAGCCGTGGGGTTCACTTCACCACCACGGCCGAGGGTGACACCCCTTACTTTCAGGAGTGCCACCCTCTCACATTCACACACCATTCACACTGTCCCCTGCACTCCTGACCGTGTGCAGTACAAAAATAAATTATAAATATCATATCCTGATCATTAAACGAAAAAAAATCGCATAACCTGAGAAAAATAATAAATAAACTCATGACCTGAGTATGTGAAAAACAATAATATAAACCAAGAAAAAAAACAAGGCCTCATCGGGGATGCCGGGGGCTTCTTCTGGGGGCCCCTCTCTGGCTCCGCAGCTGCCTGGATGGAGTGGGTGGGGGTGGGGGGGCATCTGGAGGTGGCTGCTCCCCAGGTGGGCCACTCCTGGCAGGTGTGGCCTGCGTGCCCTCCAAGGCCCTGGCTATCCGTCCAAGGTAATTGTTCGTCTGGGCCTGCATCCGGAGCTGACGGGTCACCTGGTAATGCTGGGCCCGCCGACTCAGCCTCCCCTGCTCCCGGATGGCAGCACTGTTCCCATGGATGGCAGCAGTGTTGGCCTGGACGGCTGCAGTAAGGTGCTGGATATCCCCCTGCACCTCCCCCAAAGTGGTGACCACTGCAGCGCAATTAGAGCTGACATCCTGCACTGCGTTGCTGAGGTTGGCAACGGAGCCCAGGCTGTCAGCCACTTTCTCCAAGTGCACCGCTATGGCCCCCATCTGTTCCGTCTGCCTGGCGTGATCCCTCGCCAACTGGTCCTGGACACCATCAGACACCCCCCTGGTCTTCTGGGTCGCCTTCCTGGGGCCAGAAGATGGATGTCCTCGGGTGGAAGGTGTCGCCCTTGAGGGGCTTCCAAGGATGGGGGAGGGGACGACAGACGGGCCAGGAGAAGGGGAGGAGACAGACAAAACCAAAGAAAAGTCCTGCTCTGCCACAGCAGGATCCTCCACAACCACCTCGGCAGGTGTGGTGTGGCCACTCTCCTCCTCCACAACCTCTTCACCACCCAGTGGCTCGGGCACATGATGGCGTGGGGGGGATGGGGTGGAATGCAGGCTGACAGATGATGGCCCAGCTCCGTCATCTGTGGATGACACAAAGCAGACACATGTTGGTGGTCCCACACACTTGGCACATGTCCCCCCCCCCCAAATGCAAAACAACAAATAGGGGATTATAAAACACTTACCTGTCCTTGTGCCTTCCTCCACGGAGTCATAGCCTGCGACCCCCTCCACCTGCTCCCTCTCCAGGCAGCGAGCAACCACCTCCTCCTCTGCGGTCAGGGTGACAGGACATGGGGGACCACCACCTGTGCCCCTCTCATACCTCCTGATGGAGGCCACCTTGTCCCTCACCTTGCGCCGCAGGTCATTTATTTTCTTTTGTATGTCCCCAGCAGTCCGGGTGGAGTAGCCCAGGACATTGACCCTGGCAGCAATCGACTCCAGGATGCCCTGCTTCCTCTCCCGGCTGGTCTTCCGGCTTTTTTTGCCATGGAGAAATTCATTATCCGTCTCCATTGCCGAGATAATCACTGAGACCTCCTGGGAATTAAAGTTGAGGTTCCTCCTCTCTCTGGGGGTAGCGGGAGCAGCCATTACAGTGCAAAAGTATCTTCCCTGGGGTGGGGGGAAACGGAACTACTTTTGCGCCGGAATGGCGTTTCCGCCAGCGCTTTTAAGCGCCCAGCGGAACGCATTGCGCTGACGTTTCCCAGGAAGTGGTGCCGACGGAAGTTGTGAGCATGCGCACAAGGGGGCGAGTGGAGCCGCACTCACTGCGCATGCTCCGTGGATGATGCGCTGAACGTAAGCCTCTGCGCTGGGCTCCGCCCATCATTTACATATGATCACACCCACTTCCACTTGCGTCGGGTTACGCCAGCGGATTATCGTTACTCTGGCGCAAGTTTACGCGCAACTGCTATGTGAATTACAGGACTTGCGCTGAAAGGGTCTTCAGAGTAACGTAAATGAGAAGCGTTACTCCAGAGGAAAGATACTCTCATCTACCTGAATCTGGCCCTATATATATATATCTATATTTAGAGATATATAAAATATTTTTTTTTCTGTTCTGTGCTATTGTTTTTCTATACTATTCTTTTCTATTTTTTTTTCGATTCTAACTTAATCTTTTCTATTTAAATTCAATTTCATTCTATACGAATTTCGAATTTCAGGAAATGGTTATCTATAGTTTCGTTTAAATGTTGTAGCATTATTTTCGAATTTGATCGTTTTTTTTTCGAATTTGGTAGATATGTTTTCAAATGCATTAGATTTATTTTGAATGTGGTAGAATTATTTTGAATGCGGTAGAGTTTTTTTCGAATGCGGTAGAATTTTTTCGAATACGAAATTAATCCCGAAAACGAATGTAATGAATGCAACAAACTTAACTAAACAAATTTAATTAAATAACGAATCGAAACGAAACGAAACAAAACACATTTTTTCATCCTGCACATGTCTACTGAACTTACAGTTGGTAGCTTTTGGACAGATATTCGATGACGCAATCCTGTCACCTGTCTTGAGTTTGCAATCTGCCGTTTTCCTCCAACGCCCCATCCTAGATCAGTTCGAACAGCGTAGGGTTCACCCTCTCCTCCTGTGATTACCTCTCGTGGTACCAAAGCTTCGGGACAATAGTAGCCTATCATCAGTCCGACACCAAATTCCTTCAGCGGAGGCATTTCATGAGATATGATAGATAGGTGCTCCCATTTATTGACTGTTTCACAGGTAGGTATGCGATCTCGATCTAGAGGTATATCGTCTTTCGTATAAGATGGAGGTCGATTTAATTTGAGGTTTGAATGAAGTCCTCTAACTCTCAGTCCTTTAACCTTTTGACTGTTCACTAATGTGTCTCTCCCCGTTATTGAGCTTGAGCTTCACTGGTTCTGTAGCCACTTGTAATTTCTTGCAGATTTCTTGATCAATGAAGGTGACTTCGATTTGGGCATCCAGTAGTGCATAGGCGTATACCTTCTTGTTCCTCCTTTTAGGATTTGAAATGCACACTGGTACAACCATTGATGTGCCGTTGCTTTCTCCTTCCCTAACTCTGCAAGAGAATACTGATACTTTATTTTCTTCCACAGCATCTTTAGGTATTGAGGTTTCATCCTTCTTTGGACATTCTTCGTGTAGTGGCGTAGGATGGCGTCTTTTGCAGACGCTGCATGTAGCCTTTTTCTTACACTCCTTAGTAACATTTCTTAAGCATCCAAAACACAGTTGGTTATCAAGAACAATTTTTTTCTTTTCATCTGAGCACTTTTCCTTCAACTATTGGCACTTGTGTATGGAGTGGTTCTCTCCACAGAACACTTAAAGGTAGTCTGAGGATTTGTCGGTTCTGTCTCTTTACTGAACCCAGTAGTGACTTTAAATTTGCTTTCACAGGTATCTAGACCTTTAGCTGCTGTGTTGATTGCAAAGCTAGTTGCTCTTGCACGTTTTGTATCTCTTGCAGGCCTTTCTTCTAATGCCGCGTACACACGATCATTTTTTGTGATGAAAAAAAACGACGTTTTCTGTGAAGTAAAAAACAACGTTTTTGAAACGTCACTTTTCAAAGACGATGTTGCATACACACCATCGTTTTTTCACAAAAAGCGAGGTTACGTTCACCACTCTTTTCCATTGAAGCTCGCTTCATAACTAGCTTCTGGGCATGCGCGGGTTGAAAAACTTTGTTTTAAACTACGTTTTTGCTACACACGGTGACTTTTTGTGAAACAAAAAACGACGTTTTGAAAAACGACACAAAAAATTCAAGCATGTTGGAATTTTCTTTTGGTCGTTTTTTTTAAGACAAAAAACGACACGATCAATTTAAATGACGTTTTAAAAAACAACGTTTTTTTTCATCGCAAAAAACGACCGTGTGTACGCGGCATAAGGATTTTAAGGCGTAAGATGCTGTTACTGGATTACATGCTATTCGTGCTTCCCTATTAAAGAACTCAGAGAAATTTTTTAAACTTGGGAAGTCCTTATTTAGATCTAACTGTTCAGTCACGCTTGGAGTTTGAAGTGTTCCTTGGGACCTATTTTAGGCCAGTTTTTCAATTTCTACCTAAAGGCTCTTTGTACTAAGAAAGAATGACCATATCTTGCATTTAACTTTTCCCAGGCTTGCTTATAGGCTTCTTCATCTGTTCTATAGAAGAGAGCTTTGTTTGCTTCTCCACCAACATATCTCTGAAGGTAGAATAACTTGTCAACTGGTCTGGAACAATGATGCTCAATGATCATTTCAAAACTTGCCTTTCACTCTATGAACTTCAGTATGTCCCCTGAAAATACAGTAGGTTCTGGAATGGGAAGTCTTGCTGGGACAATAGTCACACCATTCTCCTGATCATTGCAGTGACATCTAGGAGTAGAATTATCCTGTTTTATTTTCTCACTTAGTTCTAAATTAAGTGAGTCTCTCTTTTCGTCTTTCTGAGCAGGGATGGAAGGGCAATGACTTTTTTCTTCACTACATACTGAAGGTTTCCTTTCATTCTCCTGGATGTATGGAGGTAAGTAGGAGTATGCTTCTTCTAGGGATGAGCTTCGCGTTCGTACGTTTGTCGAAATTCGAACAAAAGCAGTCGTTCGCGCCAAATTCGAGTGGCGCAAAACGGCCCATAATTCACTGCGGCATTGCGCGCTGATGATTGGCCAAGCATGCTGTATTTCCCGCATGCTTGGCCAATCACAGCGTGCAAAAAATGAAGAGCCATAATTGGCCAAAGCCAGGGTGGCTTTGGCCAATTATGGCTCAGGGCTTTAGCACACACCCCACACTATATAAGGCCACCTGTTGAGCGGCCTCATGTAGTGTGTTCTGACTTGTTAATGAGAGCAGTCAGAGAGACAGAGAGATTGTCTTTTTATATAGCTAGATAGAGCAGGCAGGCAGGCTAGTCAGTTTAGCTTAATTTACAGTGTGTAGAGAATATATATACATCCCTAGGGCCGCGTACACACGATCGAACTAGTCTGCTGAAACTGGTCCGCGGACCAGTTCCAGCGGACGTATTCGATCGTGTGTACGGCCTAGCGGACAGGTTTCCAGCGGACAAAAGTTTTAAAGCATGCTTTAAAACTTGTCCGCTGGAAACCTGTCCGTCGGACATGTCCACTGGTTAGTATGATGTTCAACGATAAGTAATAAAGGAAAGCTCTGACCTTATTCTGAAGAGAAGGATACTGTGATTTGTGGGTTGCTGGAACAAATGTCAGTCTTAGAGGAGACTTGTCTTTTCTTGATGCGAAGCTTACGCTGACTTGCGATGCTCTGTGATGAGTTGCGATGCTCTGTGATGAGTTGCGATGCTTTGCGATGAGTTGCGATGCTCTGTGATGACTTGCGATGCTCTGTGATGAGTTGCGATACACTGCTGCAGGCTTTGGGCCTAGTGGTGGGAAACTAGCTGGTTGCAGTACGAGGCCTCTTGGTGGGTGGCGGTGCAGGCACTCTAGGTCTGGACTTTGGTCTCCCACCATGCGTATTTTTCTCTCTCTAGGGGTCGCAGGAGGGTTGGCGCTTTTTCTGTGACTATCTTGCCTTTGCCGTTCTGCCACTTTAAGTGTCGGCTGCAGTTTGAGTAAACACGCTTCTATGGCCTCTATGGTAGCTCTGCTGAGGTGCCTTTACTTGCTCAGTCAGGGATCGGTTGCTGTGCGGTGGTATATGCCGGCGCTTCGCTGCTCAAATGCGCTCTTTACTGTGCAAGTTGAGGAGTGCTATCACTTTTCCCTCAAGGGGAAAATAGTTTCACTGTGGCAGACGCAGCACTATGAAGTGCCTCATTCACTGTGGCAATAAAAGAATTGTGATATCTCTGACTTTTCAGTTCAACAAGACTGTCTATTACTCCAAAATTCCTCTAGTGCCGTTCTATTGAAGCAGTAGGTTTAAAGAGCACACCAAATGCTTAAAATAACTTCTTTATTAACTTCTTCATATATAACACTGCTGCTTTGCAGCAGACAGTCCATGTACAAAAACACGTGTTGAATAAAGTATAACAGAAAATGGTGGTTCAAATATTCAATCTTGTCATTTAACATAACATAACATATTTCTTTCTTCAGTATTTATACTCTCTCTGTAAGTTATTAAAGCATTCTCTAATTTCTCTGAAAGGTATAACTCTGTGGTTTGCAACTTGGTTTGGTTTAGTTTGGTTTGTTAGGTTGCAGGGTTTGTTAGGTTGCTTTAGTTCGTGAAATAGTTTGGTGGAACTACAAGTGAACACTTAACTAGTTCAGTATACAGTTCTAATCACATTATTTACAATAGGAACATATACAGTATATAACTTATGACATACATATTTGGCCCCTTTGCTTCCATAAAACTGAACTCTGGTTCTGTGTGTCTGTTCTTTTCTCTGCCTGTGGTGGAATGAGTTCCAGCCCATGTGCTGGGGAACTTCCCAGACAGAGTGGATGTTTTAGGCTGTGTTAGGTCTAGACTCTTGCTGAGTGTGAAACTGGCTGTGATTAGTCAAGGCTCCTGATGAGTCACAAAGGCTTAACTCTAAACTTTCTGGTATGAATTCTACTGTGTTATTGCCTACCTTTACTGTCATATAAATAAATAATTCTAAGGCCGCGTACACATGATCGGTCCAATCTGATGAGAATGGTCTGACGGACCGTTTTCATCGGTTCACCGCTGAAGTGGCCTGATGGTCTGATGTGCATACACACCATCAGTCCAAAATCCGATCGGGTCAGAACGCGGTGACGTAGAACACAACGATGTGCTGAAAAAATGAAGTTCAATGCTTCCAAGCATGCGTCGACTCGATTCTGAGCATGCGCAGGTTTTTGGACTGATGCGTTTGCGTACTAACCATCGGTTTGGCCCGATGGTCAGGCGTCTATCGGTCCGATTTTAAAGCAAGTTTAAAAACTTTGGTCCGACGGACGGCGGTCCAATGGGCTGTACACACGATTGGTTTGGACCTTAAGGCCAGTTTCATCGGTCCAAACCGATGGTGTGTACGCGGCCTTAAAGGCATATTCATCCATGCATGGAATCACAGTGAATAACTCTGCTTTTGTCTCTCACATATAAACACGTGCACTACATTAGGTTCTTAGCAGGTTTAGTTGTATATGCATGTAGGTTATATTAGCTACCTAGGACAGGTTCTAGCTGGCCAGCTACAGCTTATACTCGAGTCAATACGTTTTCCTATTTTTTTTTTAATTAGGTGCCTCGGCTTATATTCGGGTCGGCTTTTACTCAAGTATATGCAGTATGCTTATTCGTGTGGTTGCACGAATTAGCCTGTTTATGTGGCTGGGGCCACCAGGAGCTGGCAGGGGCGTGGGAACACATCCAAATGCACACTAAATTTAGGAGGTGCTCATCCTCAGCTTCACACCTGTAAAATTAGACTGAGTGGCTGTGTCCCTATAGCCCCAACCCCATAGAGTTAAGAAGGCTACCTGCACGCAGCTTCTGATAAATTAGAAAAATAGCCGGCAACTCGAATCCGTAAGAAATATTTATTGGCACATGGGAGAACAAAAAAAGCAGACGCGTTTCAGTTGAAGAGCCTTGGTCACTGCATCTTCTGAGGTCCAAGCCACATAAATTGAGGATTCATGCTCTAGGCCACAGCATCCATGTGAATAAGGCCTAATAGGAATCTGTCAAGATAGGAACATAAGAGCCTCTATTAAGGGTACATTTTTGAAGGTGCAAAAGCTTTCAACCTTGTCCTTGCTTCACTACTTAGAGATTCAACGACCTGGAACATATCTGTATTAGTTATTTCTTCACTGGTTGTATGCTAGTGTCAGGTCAGTAGCTCACTAAGTAGTGAAGCCAGGATAAAGTTGACACAGAAGTTGACCTACAAAAGCAAGCCAGCAATGGCAGCTTTCATATTTATATCCACAGCTTCCTTCCATGACCCTGTGATTTTGACTTGTTAGAAAAAATTAGGTTCCATATTAAAGCCTGAAGGTTAATCTACCTGCAGGTCCAGAGTGTAATTGTTCAGTTTGTATTACCATCATCACATAACTCAGGTATACGGGCGTGTAACCTGCTCTTTAGAAAGATTTATATAAATTAATGAGGGCTTAGCACATTCTAAAGACCATCACCGCGAGTTTTCAACAGCTTCACTTAGGCAGAAGTGCTACATTAGCACATTATTTATAACTACTTCACCACATTACTGATAAAATCTGGATGTTTTCCTAATAACGGGCACAGCACACTGTTTATGTATCGAAAGTATTAACAAGGTATAAGATTTAAGCAAATTAATAGCTGCAACTAGGACTAAACCTGGAGGGCTTAAAGCTGCTGGGAAAATTTAATTCAGTTTCTTTGAAAAGAGGTTTGATAACTTGAATCATATTTCATCTGTGTACTACACAATGATAAAAACAACATTTAAATATTATATTTACTGTACACATTTATTTAGATTTTTATAATTTTTTGTTTGCCATATTGCAAAAGGACTGAAACTATGACTAACATACAGTAACTTTTCCCAATGTATAACAAATGTCATTGTATCTATTGGATAATAGATACTACTGGGAACTGGTTGTGGTCCAGTGCTTCATTTCACAGTTTTCATACATTGTTGTCATGGTAATCACTAAATTTGAACCACCCTAATTTCTTTTACAAGCACAGACAACATAAACTGGAATCATAAATAGCTATTAGCTTTTATCAGGATTGTTGTGTTGACATTTTCATTAGGTAATCAATCAACTGTATTTTGTTGAAACATAAATTTAACAGTTGCCCAAAGTAGGGTTGGTAAAAAAAAAAAAAAGCAAGATTACCTATATTACTGATGCTTCAACTTTTCTAACCTCAAGACATACATACTGTAGGTACATACAGTCACAAACACATTAAGAAAACCTACTGTATGCATTAAATAAGACTTAAAGGGGTTGTAAAGGTAATTTTTTTTTAAATATTTAAATAACGAACATCTCAGAGTGGCCCCGAACCTGGTCTTCTGGGGTCCCTCAGTGGCTGTCTCGGCTCCTCCCTGCAAGAACTAACCACCTTCATGCGAGCAAGCTTGCATGGTGGTTAGTTCTTGCGGGCGCGGGCCCGTGATACAGCTGGCGGCTAGAGCCACTCACTGTATCACTTAGTCCTTACTGACCCTTTATCAGCTTCTCAGAGGTACACAGCTTCTTCAGACAGGTGCACTACCATACTCCTCCACACACCCTCTATCAGCACTTCTTGTCTTTTAAGCTGTTATTCTGGAAGTTCTTAACCCCCTGTGTGCTTGACTGCCAGTGGTCAGCAGAGAAGGCTCTTTCCGTCCCGAACTTTATTGCCCATAATTTCTCACCCCCTCTGGGTGACCTCCTGAACACTATACCATTGCCTAAAGGGACCACACTCCAAAAATTGGTGCAACATACCGTCCGTCCAGGACCTAACCCTGGCGTCCTGTACAGTGCCTCCAATTCCCCAGGTAAGTGACACACACAAACCTGGCCAACCACATGATGTAAAAGATAACATGATTTATTAGACCAGGCCACTTTCTTTTACTGCTCCATTGTCCAGTTCTGATGTGCACATGCCCATTGCAGGCATCTTTGGCTGTGGACACAGGTCAGCATGGGCAGCCTATTTGGACCATAGCTATGCAGCCCTGTAGACAACAGACTGCAATGCCCATTTTTTTATGTTTACTTACTGCATAAAATATTCCACAACTTTCAGATGCCATTGTAAAAGAATAATTAATAATATTCACTTAACCTGTCAGTGGTTATTAAGTTAAGGCTAATTGGTGTAAAAGAAATATTAATATAGATTAATATAGATTAGTTGGATCAGTCATTTTAAGCCTTCTGTCATGATTTAGCCAAGAGTGAGTAGGCCTGAATCATATTTTCATAAACATTTTTAAAATCACAGTATATGTCTGCCATGGTTGTAGCAATACAGCGTTCATGGAAGGCCAAATATTGTATCTGTATCCTTCACACCTGGGGTTAAAGTTTATGTTACCCCAACATTTCATATTCCTTATATGTCTATATTTGTACCATCTACTTTTTTTAAAGTTACCCATTCTCTTTGTATCTCTTCCTTTGAGTGAAATACTTGATGATCCTGCCTGTTCGCCAATGGTCAGACTTGTGCTTACATGCTCCTCTGCACAGCTCTTCACTGTAAAATTAGTGTATTGCTCTTTATCTAAATGTCAAATATGTGATAATTCTCAAAGGTTATGTTCCCCTTTGTAAAAAAGTTAAATTTTTTTTTATATTTTTGCAGGTAAGATTTTTTAAATGTATTATTTTTTTACTTGGAGCCTGCAAAGCATTGCACAGAGTGGCCCCGAACCTGGTCTTCTGGGGTCCCTCAGTGGCTGTCTCGGCTCCTCCCTGCAAGAACTAACCACCTTCATGCGAGCGAGCTTGCATGGTGGTTAGTTCTTGCGGGCAAGCTCCCGTGATACAGCTGGCGGCTAGAGCCACTCACTGTATTACTTAGTTCTTACTGACTGTGGCACTGTTGCAATGCAGGGCTTCTGCAGACTTACACTGTGTGTAAGCTATCTGCTTGTATCTCATACAGGCAGGCAGTTGCACAATGACAGGAAGCATCAATGAACTACCTACAGCACTCAACAGCACCTAACATAGAAACGTGATGGCAAAAAAAGACTGAGTAGCCCATCAAGTCTGCCTATTTTATATATATTTTATATATATTTTTTGTATGTTTTTTTTTTTGTTTTAGTTCATTGAGAACTACACACCTCCAGCCGCAAAGGCTGTCGGTACTTTATAACTAATTGGTATTATGTAAGCCTATTGTTTGCCATCGGATAGTCTAAATGACTAGCAACTCACTGTATTCTGTAATTTAAATAAATTAAGATATTAAATCATATCTTGGTCATATCTAAGGAGTCCCATAACTGTGGAGGGTATGGGCCACCAGTTTCATCCAACTCAAGGAAAAGTACCTTTTCAGAAAGTTTTACCCCTTTTATACTAATAGTCACTGCTCTCCCCTCTGCCCCTCCAGAGCTCACCGGCGTGCTGACTGGGGAGGGGGTGGACACTCCGTGGCTCCGGCTCTCCAGCATGCACTAAGAGGCTGAGCCAGCTGCAGATCATGCATCCAGGTGGGTCCCTACAATATGGTTAGGATCCTTCCAGAACCTGCAGCAGCTCTGTGATGTCAGCTAAAGACAGGCTTTAGCCTGTTGTTGGCTGATTCTGGCTCACAGGAGAGCAAAAGTAAGTACACTCCTGTGACCCAGGAAAGAAGTATGGCCACAGGAGTTTTTGTTTTTTTTACTTTCAAATGTTGTACAATGTGAAAACACATATTTTTTATCAGGTTAGCAACTGTAGTCTTGCAGACCTTGAGTGCTGCCAGACAGACCCAGACAAGCAATTAGAGATGTACAGAACTGTTCGCCGGTGAATAGTTTGCGGCGAACATCGCTTGTTTGCCGCCGCGGGTGAACATATGCAATGTTCGATCCGCTCCCTATTCGTCATCATTGAGCAAACTTTGACCCTGTACCTCACAGTCAGCAGACACATTCCAGCCAATCAGCAGCATACCCTTCCTCCCAGACCCTCCCACCTCCTGTACAGCATCCATTTTATATTCATTCAGAACCTGCAGTCTTAGTGAGAGGAGGGACAGTGTAGCTGCTACTGATTTAATAGGGAAATTGCTAGCTAGGCCAGTGTATTCAGTGTCCACTCCAGTCCTGAAAGACTCATCTGATCTCTGCTGTAAGGACAGCATCCTGACAGCACCCCAAAAAGACCTTTTTAGGGCTAGTCCACCAGTCTGCTTTTTTTTTTCTCTCTATAATCTAATGTGTGTTGGGGTGGTTTACAGAGAGAGACAGAGAGAGAGAGTATAATTTTTTTTGGGGTTGGATAGAGCAGGCAGGCAGGCTAGTCAGTTAGAGTTACAGTACAGTGTGTAGAGGATATATATGCATCCCAGGAGTTGTATATATATTTATACACTGTATTGAGTTTAGCTAGACTAGATCCGCTCTTCCTAATATACTGACAGCCTGTATAGGGCTAGTAGATCAGTCTGCTTTTTCTTTTCTTTTTTCTGTAATCAGCCTACCAGCGCGTGTGTGTCAGGATCACAGCGTATACTGTGCCCAATTGCCCAGTGCCACCACTCATATATCTGGTGGCACAGTACATTACATGTAAAAAAAACCACAATTTTGACTGCAATAGAGAATAGCAGTTAGTTGTCTGCAAGTGTTTGTGTCACGGAAAAATATTGTTACTGCGCTGGTCTGAATAGGTGATGACACAAAATAATCTTAGTGTATAAGGTGCTGAATTCAGTGCAGTACTGTGCGTGATAAACCACAATAGGTGATTATCTGACTAAATGACAATGTCCAGCTCTTTCGAGCATGTGCAATTGTGTACTACTATGTGCGACTACTGTGCCAACAAACAAAATACATAAATGTAAGTAACAGTGTTCAGCTCTCTCGAGCATATACAAACATTTTTTTTTTTTCTATCTATATACCAATGTCCTACTCTCTCGAGTGTGTGATACTAAGTGCAGCTATTATACCAGCAACCAAATGTAAATAAATAAATATGCATATCAATGTCATAAACCATATGTGCAAAAAATATATATGTGCATGAAAGTTCATAAATGTTCATAACACATCCCGATTGACGTGGAAGTCACAACTTCACAGTTAGAGTCCAATAAGGGAATAAATATGATAATCATAGGTGTGCGCAGCCTGTTGCATTAGGGTGTGCACCTAAAAGCTTAAAAGCATGGTACCGATCTCTTGCGGTGTTCATTCAGAAAGGGAAGGGGCCGGTAAGTGACATTACCCCTTTCAGCACTCATCCTGAAGTATCATCTATGTGTGCGCACTGCAGTAGCCAATGGGAGAGGAGGGAAGCCAGACATGCTGTGGGTGGGGACACCAGGCAGCAGGGGGAATCTGCACTGCAGGGAGCGATTAGGGTGTGCCTGGGCATACCTGGCACACCCTGTGCGCACGCCTCTGATGATAATTAATCCTGGTGTTGTGTTTCTACTTCTTACACCCGACAGAAATAAGTGCTACCACCACCAACTGCTGAAATGCGCACTCACCAGTAGGGATGAGCTTTGCGTTCGATGCGAACACATTCGAATGACGCGCAACGGCCCATAATTCACTGCGGCGTTGCACGCTGATGATTGGCCAAGCATGCACCATGACCCCGCATGCTTGGCCAATCACAGCGCCCAAAAAACGAAGAGACCTAATTGGCCAAAGCCTGGGTGCTTTGGCCAATTAGGGCTCAGGGCTTTAGCACACGCCCCACACTATAAAAGGCCGCCTCCCGGGCGGCCTTGTGTAGTGTGTTCCGGCTTGCTTTCAGAGAGAGAAGTCAGACTGACAGAGAGAGAGAGAGAGATAGATAGATAGAGACACAGTGTCTTTTTAGATAGATAGATAGATAGATAGATAGATAGATAGATAGATAGATAGATAGATAGATAGATAGATAGATCAGGGAGGCTACTAGTTAGTATAGTTAAATGGACAGTTTGTAGAGAATATATTGACATCCCTAGGAGTTGTCAATATATTTATAAACTGTATAGCTTAGCTAGTTCTGCTATTAGTATCTGTCAGGCAGGAGATTGTGCTTGATGCTCTAACGTGTTAGTGTACACGTGTTAGTTCATTGCACATAGACGCATTAACTGTTACTGCACGTGTGCTATTTATTTGCACAGAAAGGCAGTTGCTGTTAATGCAAGTGGGCTATTGAATTGCACAGAAACGCAGTCGCTCTGACTGTGCGTGTGCTGTTTAATACCACCTGAGCGCATTTGGGGTCACCGTACGTGTGTTGTGACATACCACCTGAGCGAATTTGGGGTCACCGTACGTGTGCTGTGACATACCACCTGATCACATTTGGGGTCACCGTACGTGTGCTGTGACATACCACCTGAGCGCATTTGGGGTCACCGTACGTGTGCTGTGACATACCACCTGAGCGCATTTGGGGTCACGGTACGTGTGCTGTGACATACCACCTGAGCGCATTTGGGGTCACCGTACGTGTGCTGTGACATACCACCTGAGCGCATTTGGGGTCACCGTACGTGTGCTGTGACATACCACCTGAGCGCATTTGGGGTCACCGTACGTGTGCTGGTATATACCACCTGAGCGCAGTTAGTGCCACTGTACGTGTGCTCCTACATACCACCTGAGCACAGATAGTGCCACTGTACGTGTGCTCCTATATACCACCTGAGCACAGTTAGTGCCACTGTACGTGTGCTGGTATATACCACCTGAGCACAGATAGTGCCACTGTACGTGTGCTCCTATATACCACCTGAGCACCGATAGTGCCACTGTACGTATGCTCCTATATACCACCTGAGCGCAGTTAGTGCCACTGTACGTGTGCTGGTATATACCACCTGAACACAGATAGTGCCACTGTACGTGTGCTCCTATATACCACCTGAGCACAGATAGTGCCACTGTACGTGTGCTCCTATATACCACCTGAGCACAGATAGTGCCACTGTACGTGTGCTCCTATATACCACCTGAGCACAGATAGTGCCACTGTACGTGTGCTCCTATATACCACCTGAGCAAAGATAGTGCCACTGTACGTGTGCTGCTATATACCACCTGAGCACAGATAGTGCCACTGTACATGTGCTCCTATATACCACCTGAGCACAGATAGTGCCACTGTACGTGTGCTCCTATATACCACCTGAGCACAGTTAGTGCCACTGTACGTGTGCTGGTATATACCACCTGAGCACAGATAGTGCCACTGTACGTGTGCTCCTATATACCACCTGAGCACAGTTAGTGCCACTGTACGTGTGCTGGTATATACCATCTGAGCACAGATAGTGCCACTGTACGTGTGCTCCTATATACCACCTGAGCGCATTTGGGGTCACCATACGTGTGCTGGTATATACCACCTGAGCGCAGTTAGTGCCACTGTACGTGTGCTCCTACATACCACCTGAGCACAGATAGTGCCACTGTACGTGTGCTCCTATATACCACCTGAGCACAGTTAGTGCCACTGTACGTGTGCTGGTATATACCACCTGAGCACAGATAGTGCCACTGTACGTGTGCTCCTATATACCACCTGAGCACCGATAGTGCCACTGTACGTATGCTCCTATATACCACCTGAGCGCAGTTAGTGCCACTGTACGTGTGCTGGTATATACCACCTAAAAACAGATAGTGCCACTGTACGTGTGCTCCTATATACCACCTGAGCACAGATAGTGCCACTGTACGTGTGCTCCTATATACCACCTGAGCACAGATAGTGCCACTGTACGTGTGCTCCTATATACCACCTGAGCACAGATAGTGCCACTGTACGTGTGCTCCTATATACCACCTGAGCAAAGATAGTGCCACTGTACGTGTGCTGCTATATACCACCTGAGCACAGATAGTGCCACTGTACATGTGCTCCTATATACCACCTGAGCACAGATAGTGCCACTGTACGTGTGCTCCTATATACCACCTGAGCACAGTTAGTGCCACTGTACGTGTGCTGGTATATACCACCTGAGCACAGATAGTGCCACTGTACGTGTGCTCCTATATACCACCTGAGCACAGTTAGTGCCACTGTACGTGTGCTCCTATATACCACCTGAGCACAGTTAGTGCCACTGTACGTGTGCTGCTATATACCACCTGAGCACAGATAGTGCCACTGTACGTGTGCTGCTATATACCACCTGAGCACAGATAGTGCCACTGTACGTGTGCTCCTATATACCACCTGAGCACAGATAGTGCCACTGTATGTGTGCTCCTATATACCACCTGAGCACAGTTAGTGACACTGTACGTGTGCTGGTATATACCACCTGAGCACAGATAGTGCCACTGTACGTGTGCTGCTATATACCACCTGAGCACAGATAGTGCCACTGTACGTGTGCTGGCATATACCACCTGAGCACAGATAGTGCCACTGTACGTGTGCTCCTATATACCACCTGAGCACAGATAGTGCCACTGTACGTGTGCTCCTATATACCACCTGAGCACAGTTAGTGCCACTGTACGTGTGCTGCTATATACCATCTGAGCACAGATAGTGCCACTGTACGTGTGCTCCTATATACCACCTGAGCACAGATAGTGCCACTGTACGTGTGCTGCTATATACCACCTGAGCACAGATAGTGCCACTGTACGTGTGCTCCTATATACCACCTGAGCACAGTTAGCGCCACTGTACGTGTGCTGCTATATACCACCTGAGCACAGATAGTGCCACTGTACGTGTGCTGGTATATACCACCTGAGCACAGATAGTGCCACTGTACGTGTGCTACTATATACCACCTGAGCACAGTTAGTGCCACTGTACGTGTGCTGGTATATACCACCTGAGCACAGATAGTGTCACTGTACGTGTGCTCCTATATACCACCTGAGCACAGATAGTGCCACTGTACGTGTGCTGGTATATACCACCTGAGCACAGATAGTGCCACTGTACGTGTGCTCCTATATACCACCTGAGCACAGTTAGTGCCACTGTACGTGTGCTGGTATATACCACCTGAGCACAGATAGTGCCCATGTACGTGTGCTGCTATATACCACCTGAGCACAGATAGTGCCACTGTACGTGTGCTGGTATATACCACCTGAGCACAGATAGTGCCACTGTACGTGTGCTCCTATATACCACCTGAGCACAGTTAGTGCCACTGTACGTGTGCTGCTATATACCACCTGAGCACAGATAGTGCCACTGTACGTGTGCTCCTATATACCACCTGAGCACAGATAGTGCCACTGTATGTGTGCTGCCATATACCACCTGAGCACAGATAGTGCCACTGTACATGTGCTCCTATATACCACCTGAGCACAGATAGTGCCACCGTACGTGTGCTCCTATATACCACCTGAGCACAGATAGTGCCACTGTACGTGTGCTCCTATATACCACCTGAGCACAGTTAGTGCCACTGTACGTGTGCTGCTATATACCACCTGAGCACAGATAGTGCCACTGTACGTGTGCTCCTATATACCACCTAGTGCCACTGTACGTGTGCTGCTATATACCACCTGGGCACAGATAGTGCCACT
Source organism: Rana kukunoris (assembly GCA_029574335.1). Classification (NCBI taxonomy): domain Eukaryota; kingdom Metazoa; phylum Chordata; class Amphibia; order Anura; family Ranidae; genus Rana; species Rana kukunoris. Next base: position 453,630,108 of record CM056050.1, read on the forward strand.
GTACGTGTGCTCCTATATACCACCTGAGCACAGATAGTGCCACTGTACGTGTGCTCCTATATACCACCTGAGCACAGATAGTGCCACTGTACGTGTGCTGCTATATACCACCTGAGCACAGATAGTGCCACTGTACGTGTGCTCCTATATACCACCTGAGCACAGATAATGCCACTGTACGTGTGCTCCTATATACCACCTGAGCGCAGTTAGTGCCACTGTACGTGTGCTGGTATATACCACCTGAGCACAGATAGTGCCACTGTACGTGTGCTCCTATATACCACCTGAGCACAGATAGTGCCACTGTACGTGTTCTCCTATATACCACCTGAGCACAAATAGTGCCACTGTACGTGTGCTCCTATATACCACCTGAGCACAGATAGTGCCACTGTACGTGTGCTCCTATATACCACCTGAGCGCATTTGGTGTCACTCTGCTTGTGCTGTTACATACCACCTGAGCACTTCAATATGTCTGGAAGGAGAACAAAGAGAGGCAGAGAGTCAGGAGGGCAAGCAGGCTCTGCATGTAGAGGTAACGCTGGTAGTGGATGTGGTGCATCCTCTTCAGCCCGTGGCCGTGGCCGCTCGTCATTCTTTTCGGTAGCTGGCCGTGTTGAACCTCACAATGGCTCACACAATACTTCCCTAGTACCACCATGTCCTCCTAACGAGTCCCCCGAACTGTTTCAACACAGTGTGGGGTACATGCTGCAGGAAGATGCGCAGCGTTTTGAAGACTCCGATGACGGAACAGTGATAGAGGAAGGCATTGATGTGAGCCCAGGGAGAGGGGGTGGCCGAGAGGGACAGGAATTTGCCCGTGATGATGTTCCCCCAGCTGGAGCATACTGCCAGGTTGTTGACAGTGATGAGGAGGGAGGGGATAATGAGGTCACTGACTCTACCTGGGTGTCTGATAGGAGAGAGGAGGAGGAGGAGGACGACGAGGCACAGGCACATCTCCAAAGAGGCAGGATGCCCTCCAGGGGTCAGCTTAAGGTCACACCCACTGCATTACAGCGCACATCTACGGCGCTTGTGCATGGCGCTGCTGTGTCTGACCGGTACAGCAAAAGTTCTTTGGTGTGGGCCTTTTTTGAAACATGTCCACAAGATCGTACCTTGGCTATTTGCAACTTATGTCGCAAGCGTATCTCGCGTGGCCAAAACATCAACCGCCTGGGTACCACATGCTTGTCCAGACATATGTCGACCTGCCATGCAGCTCGTTGGCAAGCACACAAGAAAGACCCACACCAAAGACAGAAGCGTACCCCCCCCTTGCCCTTCTGGGACCTCCAACCCCAGTAGACCCCCAGTCCTTTCTGAAGCCTGCAGTGAAGGTGTAGAAATAGGTGTGTCACAAGCTAGTAGTAGCGGTCAATCTACTGATAGTACCAGGCAAATTTCCCTGGCCCAGCTGCTGCAGCGCCAAAAAAAGTACAATCCCAGGCATCCACATGCCCAGCAGTTGAATGCTAGCTTAGCGAAATTGCTAGCACTTCAACTGCTACCTTTTCAGTTGGTAGATTCTGCCCCCTTCCGTGAGTTTGTGCAATGTGCAGTACCTCAGTCGCAAGTACCAAAACGCCACTTTTTCTCACGGAAGGCTATTCCGGCTCTCTACCAGCATGTGGAAGGCAATGTCCATGCCTCGCTGGACAGGGAGGTCAGTGGTAAGGTGCATATTACCGCTGACTCATGGTCCAGCAGGCATTGACAGGGACGTTATCTGTCTTTTACGGTGCATTGGGTGACTCTGCTGGCAGGTGGGAAGGACGCAGGGCAAGGTCCAGTAGTTTTGGAGGTTGTTCCGCCACCACGCCTCCAAAAAAATACTACTGTTGTGACACACCTCTTTCCTCCACCCCCTCCTCTTCTTCTTCCTCTGTGGCCTCTTCCTGTGGGGATGTTTTCTCCGAACCAGCCGTGCTCCATAGGCGTGCGAGGGGATACGCAGGAATGCAGGCCAAGAGATGCCATGTGGTGCTAGAGCTGGTGTGCTTGGGAGACAGGAGCCACACTGGGGAAGAGATTTTCTCAGCTCTGCAGGGTCAGGCTGAGAGGTGGTTGACGCCACGCCAGCTGAAGCCTGGAATGGTGGTCAGCGATAATGGCACCAACCTCCTCTCTGCCCTGCGACAGGGAAAACTCACCCACGTGCCCTGTTTTGCGCATGTTCTCAATTTGGTGGTGCAGCGGTTCTTGGGCAGGTACCCGGGCTTGCAGGATGTCTTGAAGCAGGCCAGGAAAGTCTGTGTGCATTTTCGGAGGTCATATAATGCCACTGCTCGGCTGACTGACCTCCAAAGGGAATACAACCTGCCCAAGAACCGCCTAATTTGTGACATGCCCACCGGATGGAACTCAACGTTGGCCATGCTGCAGCGGCTGCACACGCAGCAGCGGGCCATCAATGAGTACTTGTGCCAATATGGCAGCAGAACTGGGTCAGGGCAGCTAGGTTTTTTTTCACCACGCCAGTGGGCTTTGATCAGGGATGCATGCACTGTCCTGTCACCATTTGAGGAGGCCACGAGGATGGTGAGCAGTGACAGTGCATGCATCAGTGAGACTGTCCCTCTTATTCACATGTCGGAGCACACGCTACGTGGAATAATGGACAGGGCCCTTGAGGCAGAACAGAGGGAGGAAGAGGAGGACTTCCTTACCTCTCAAGGCCCCCTTTACCCAGACAGTGGTCCTGCTTGCCCACCTAGCACACAGGAAGAGGATGAGGAGGAGGAGGAGGAGGAGGATTGTATCAGCAGCATGGAGGTGGAGCCTAGCACTCAGCAGCAGCAGTCTTCAAGGGATCATTTACAGTCCCAAGGAGCACGTGGAGTTTTACGTGGCTGGGATGAGGTGCCTGTGGATCCTGTCATCCTCAGTGACCCAAAGGACTGTGGCCCGAATGCCTCAGCAAACCTACGCTGCATGGCCTCCCTGATTCTGCAAAGCCTGCGTAAGGATCCCTGTGTACGTGCTATTAAGGAGAGGGATCATTACTGGCTGGCGACTCTCCTTGATCCACGTTACAAGAGTAAGGTTGCGGACCTTATGTTGCCATCGCAGAGGGAGCAGAAGATGAAACTTCTGCGGGAGGCCTTGCAGAAGGGTCTGTGCAATACCTTCCCAGAACCGGGGGGATTACCAAAACCTGGCTCTGAATGAATGAATGAATGAATGAGGAACTTATATAGCGCAGCACATGCGAAGTAAATCGCCTCTGGGCGCTTGTTGTTCCTGTCTCCTTTGAGATCAAAAGAGATGAGTCTTAATCTTTCTCCTGAAGACTAAGTAGTTCTCCTCCAGCCGAATGCTGGCTGGTAAGGCGTTCCATAGTCTGGGCCCTTGGACAGCGAATCTCCTGTCTCCTTTGGACTTGTATATGGCTTTCGGTATCTGAAGCCGATTTTGATTGGTGGATCGTAGAATACGATTGGGATTGTGAATTTTTAATTTTTCGCATAGATAATGGGGAGCATTCCCATGGATACATCTATGCGTTAGACAGAGAGCTTTAAAGGTGATTCTGTCTTTAACTGGTAGCCAGTGAAGGGATCTCAGTGAAGGTGAGATTGATTCCCAGGGTTTTTTCCCAGTCACAAGTCTGGCGGCCGTATTTTGAACGACTTGAAGACGAGTGATTTGGTACTTGGGGAGTCCGAGGTAGAGGGCATTTGCATAGTCCAGTCTGGAGTTTACAATAGCTCCTACCACGACCGCTATGTCATTCTTGGGAATAAAAGGCGTGAGTCTGCGTAGTAGGCGCAGCAGATGGTGAGATCCGCTGACTACTGCCCCTATTTGTGCGTTCATTGTCATGTCGGAATCAAAGATGACCCCAAGACTTTTGACTTTGGCGCTAGGGGTGATGATTTTGCCCAGAATGGACGGGGGGATCCAGGTTGTTGTCGATTGATTCCTACGCTTGGCGTGAAACAGAAGAAGTTCTGTTTTAGCTCCGTTGAGTTTGAGCTCTGGACAACGTCTTGCTGAGGCTTCGGTGAGTCACAGGAGGGGCGGTGGAGAAGGTGGTCGTCTGACCGACGCGTTCAGGCAGTTTTTTAGTCCGCAGCCCCAAGGTCTGACCGGTTCCAGCAACCATTGCCAGCGTCTGCTTTACATGGTCCTGGAATACCTAGGGGCAAGATCCGACTTGGACACCTTCCCCACCAAAAATCCTCTGGCTTACTGGGTCTTGAGGATGGATCACTGGCCAGAGCTTGCCCAGTACGCAATTGAGCTACTGGCTTGGCCTGCATCCAGTGTTCTTTCAGAACGGACATTCAGTGCTGCTGGAGGCTTTGTCACTGATCACAGGGTGCGCCTCTCCACCAGCTCTGTTGATCAACTGACCTTCATAAAAATGAATCAGGCTTGGATCAACACCAGCTACCAAGCACCTGATGCTGATATTAATGAATAATATATTTTTTGTTGAAATGTCGGATCCCTTTTAGACTGCTGATGCTGAGTGACTGTCCTCTTATGCTGCTGATGGAATATCCTTCTCCTCCTCACTTTTCTTGCTGATAGCTAGTAAGAAATGTTGTGTTTCTGGGCTCCGCCACCAGTGCCTAAGGCACCATTTTTCAGCCCCTGTTTAACAGGGGCGCCTAATAACAATTTTTGTTGCAATAATTTGCACGTGGCTCCTTGTTGCGCTCCAATTGGAGTTATTGGGAGGGGTTGCAAGTGTTGTGTTGTGCCCAAGGCACAATTTTCCAGCCCCTGTTTAACAGGGGCGCTTAATAACAATTTTTGATGCATCAATTTGCACGTGGCTCCTTGTTGCGCTCCAATTGGAGTTATTGGGAGGGGTTGCAAGTGTTGTGTTGTGCCCAAGGCACAATTTTCCAGCCCCTGTTTAACAGGGGCGCTTAATAACAATTTTTGATGCAATAATTTGCACGTGGCTCCTTGTTGCGCTCCAATTGGAGTTATTGGGAGGGGTTGCAAGTGTTGTGTTGTGCCCAATGCACAATTTTTCTGCCCCTGTTTAACAGGGGCGCCTAATAACAATTTTTGATGCAATAATTTGCACGTGGCTCCTTGTTGCGCTCCAATTGGAGTTATTGGGAGGGGTTGCAAGTGTTGTGTTGTGCCCAAGGCACAATTTTTCAGCCCCTGTTTTACAGGGGCGCCTAATAACAATTTTTGATGCAATAATTTGCACGTGGCTCCTTGTTGCGCTCCAATTGGAGTTATTGGGAGGGGTTGCAAGTGTTGTGTTGTGCCCAAGGCACAATTTTCCAGCCCCTGTTTAACAGGGGCGCTTAATAACAATTTTTGATGCAATAATTTGCACGTGGCTCCTTGTTGCTCTCCAATTGGAGTTTTTGGGAGGGGTTGCAAGTGTTGTGTTGTGCCCAATGCACAATTTTTCTGCCCCTGTTTAACAGGGGCGCCTAATAACAATTTTTGATGCAATAATTTGTACGTGGCTCCTTGTTGCGCTCCAATTGGAGTTATTGGGAGGGGTTGCAAGTGTTGTGTTGTGCCCAAGGCACAATTTTCCAGCCCCTGTTTAACAGGGGCGCCTAATAACAATTTTTGATGCAATAATTTGCACGTGGCTCCTTGTTGAGCTCCAATTGGAGTTATTGGGAGGGGTTGCAAGTGTTGTGTTGTGCCCAATGCACAATTTTTCGGCCCCTGTTTAACAGGGGCGCCTAATAACAATTTTTGATGCAATAATTTGCACGTGGCTCCTTGTTGCGCTCCAATTACAGTATGTTTGAGGGGTGCCCTTTTTTCTAAAAAATTTCTTTCACACAACAATAATGGCCCCCCACCACCGCTAAAATATTCGACATAATGTTGCCACACAGAACTTGCGCAAGTAGCATTAATTACTTTTTTTTTGGGTCCTTTCATGTTGTGCAGGGATATTTCTAAACACGTGCCACTACTATAGACACCCAGCAGGTGTGATATTTAAAGGAATTGTTAATTTATTTTTCACTTTAAGCATCATTAAAATGGCTGCTCCGCAAAAAACGGCCGTTTTAAAAAAATAAATTTCCATTGGTACATGTTCCCTGGGGCAAGACCCGGGTTCTGAACGACGTTTTCCAACATTTAATTTAATTTTGGTCTTTAAAATGACCGTTTTTGAATTCGAACGTTCGGGTCCCATAGACTTCAATGGGGTTCGAAATGTTCGCACGAACCCGCGGTCTGTTCGAACGTTCTGGTGCGAACCGAACCGGGGGGTGTTCGGCTCATCCCTACTCACCAGACTCCAGCTGGTAATGGGCTCCAAACTTATTCCGTTCCTGTCAGTGGATATGTGCTCCTTGCTCCTTTCACACAGTGTTCCTTAGTGCCTCAAAAAACAAGGGGCTAATCATGGTGTAGTACGTTTAAAAGGTTTTGTTTATTTAAAAAGATAAAATCAGACTACTCACAAGGGAGGTGCTTTGAACCAGCACCTAGTATCTTTGGCAGTATCGGGCATGAACAGCCGCTCACCAGCTTGTTTTGGGGTGCGTGCCCGGCTCCTGCTTCAATGTGGTTCCACAGGTCAAAAACACTCCCTCTATGCGTTATCCACCTGGCTTCTACTAGTTTCGCAAATATGCGTCATCAGGAAAGTGTTTGTGTCAGGCCTACAGCGTCTACTCTGCCAACCTCTGCCAGTGTCACCAGTGCCACTCATATCTGGTGGCACAGTAGATTACATGTAAAAAAAAAAACTCAATTTTGACTGCAATAGAGAATAGCAGTTAGTTGTTTGCAAGTGTTTGTGTCAGGCCTACAGCATCTATTCTGCCAACCTCTGCCAGTGTCACCAGTGCCAGATATCGACACTCTGAGGAGCGATGAACCCCTTGACTACTGGGTGTGCAGGCTTGACCTGTGGCCTGAGCTATCCCCATTTGCGATAGAACTTCTGGCCTGCCCCGCTGCAAGTGTCCTTTCAGAAAGGACCTTCAGTGCAGCAGGAGGTATTGTCACTGAGAAGAGAAGTCGCCTAGGTCAAAAAAGTCTAGATTACCTCACCTTTATTAAGATGAATGAGGCATGGATCCAGAAGGGACTGACAGTGGGCGATACATTTGACTAAAAAAGGCCTGATGAGATGAGCTGCCTTGGGCTAAAGATGGTCCACATGCTGCTGTATTTTATCTCTGCATGCCAGGTGACTTGCGTGACTTATCCGCCACCAACTAGGGTTCAAGCCGCAATGTTTTTTTTTTTGTTCAATAATTTTATTGAAAATTAAAGGATAACAATATATATATGCGAGATAACAATACAGTATAAAATATATGCGAGATAACAATACGTTATAAGACTTAAGTTTATACTTTTGAAAATCTCTCTCTAATCGCAGAAGCTAACAAAGTATCTGAATTCGTCAGCATTATCCTGATTGGCTCAACCAATATCATAACTGTGTTCACCAGACCATATAACATTAATGTTATACAAAAAAAAGGGAAAAAACTGGCCAAGCATCGCGAATCCCGACCCCCTGGATGCCCCAAAGGGATCACACTGCATCCTAGGGGACGAGGTCACAAAGCCCTCTCACGTGGCCTTCAAAATTGTATACAGTACAACTGTTTTAGTGGGGATGGAACCTTTTTCTAACAGATATTGAAGTTTGCTATAGGCAATACCACAACTTTGTTTTTGTGTTTTCCAAAACTCTTGTAAAATGCCCTTGCAACTCTCCTTTATATTCTAGTACAAAGTCCCCAACCTTTGTCTGAATTCTCGAACACAAACTTGTTTTTATGACGTTTTTACTGAACAATTTACATTTGGAACATAGTTCTGCAAGTTACAAGGCAATGCTGGAGAAGTGCATATAATATAGAAATATGGCTTATACACATATGGGCAGAGTAGATCAAAACAAAAATGTATTCAGATCGAACAATGGACTCAGAAGCTATTTATGAATGGAAAACCTTGTGCCTACTCTATTCGTGGAATTGTACGCTAGAAGAATATATAGGTTTATGGATCCTCAGTGCATGTGTCAGTGGACTCAAGCCATCTGTCCCAGATTTTGTTGTATTTATCTGGACAACCTCTATTAATATATATGAACTTTTTGTAGGGAAGTGTGTTATTTATATCTAGTTTCCAGTCGTTAAAGCTGGGGGGAGTGGGTCTCATCCACTGTCTGGCTATAATTTTCCTAGCAGAAAACAATGTTTCATGCAAAAATGTTTTAGTAAATTTGTCCATTTCTGCATCGGGGAATATCCCCAGTAAGCATTGTTTGGGATCCAGGGACAATGGGGATCCCATGTCATCATGGAGGAAGTCCACAATCTGCTTCCACAGACCCTGGAGGACCGGGCACGCCCAAAGTAGATGGAAGAAGGTGCCTGTGGCTTGATTACACATTGTGCACGAAGTAGAAGACTGCTGTCGAAAGCGGGCGATTCTTAGGGGGGTGAGATATGCCCGGTGCACCACGTACAATTGGGTCAACCTGTCGGAAAGCTTGGGGGATACAGTTTTGCATGCGTCAAGTGCTTCACTCCACTCCTCATCCTCCATTGGGCCCACCTCCTTTTCCCATCGTGGTTTAAGATTGTAAGCTAGCGTAGTAGATGACGGGGTTAGGAGCATGGCGTAAAAATCAGAGATTAGTTTACGTGGATCTATACCCTTAACCACTGCCATGATGACATTTGGTGTAGATTGTGGCAGAGGCTGGGGGAACTGAGCTTGGGCTGCGTGACGCACCTGAAAGAATCTAAAAAGCATGGAATTAGGCAGCAGGAACTCATTTTGAAGGTCCTCAAAGTTTTTAAGTGTGCCATTAGAAATTATGTGATGCAAATAATATATTCCATGTTCGCACCATATCTCCGTATCAGGGATCGAGAGAAACTCTGAGAGTAGTCTATTGTGCCATAAAGGTGTGTAGTCATTGGGTTTAGGGATCGTCAACATTTTAGTGGCAATGTCCCATACTCGAATATATTGATACAATAGAGACCCCCTGTCTCTATTGGAGTTGTTCCCACTATGCCCCACCGTGATTGCAGTAAGCGGATCAGCGGTCAGCTGCGCCCACCATGGACAGAGAAGCGTGAGAAATCTGGGTCTGTCGGTTTTATCTATGTGGTACAGTTGAGACAGCTGGGATGCAAGGTAATAGAGATTTAAGTCAGGGAGGGCTGTCCCACCTAAATCAGTGGGGTTCTTAAGGACTCTCCAGGCCAGCTTGTGTCTGTTGGTACCCCAGATAAATGTCCGTATTATGGCCTCCATTAACTTGAAAAATTTTAAGGGTAAGTATACGGGTGTGTGCCAAAGTATATACAATATTTTAGGAAGTAATATCATTTTAACAATATTAATGCGGCCCCACACACCGAGCGGCAATCTCGCCCATATTTGGGTTTTAGACTTAATGAGATCGAAAAGGGGTTCTATATTCAGGGATACATAGTCAGCCGGTGTTCTATTCACCAATACTCCAAGGTATTTAATAGTGTTCACTCGCTGGAATGGTAACTGCGCCTGTAGTTCGGGGGAGGGAAAGCTATCCATAGGCAATATTTGGGATTTCTCCCAGTTAATTTTAAGGCCAGAGAACCGACCAAAGTGTTCGATCGTATGTAATGCCTTTCGGAGAGATGTGGTAGAGTCGGCCAGGTATAGCAGCGTGTCGTCTGCGTATAAGCTAATTTTTTCAGTCAGGGAACCAAGGCAAAGACCCTGGATCTCAGGGTCCTCTCTAATGGAGATTGCAAGGGGCTCTGCCACCAGGGCATAGAGGAGTGGAGACAGTGGACAGCCCTGTCTAGTGCCCCTGGATAAGTTAAACGTCTGGGAGGCCCTCCCGTTGGCCACCACCCTACCCCTGGGTGCCAGATATAATAATTGAACCCACTTGACAAAGTTGGGTCCAAAGCCAAAGCTACGGAGACATCCCCAAAGGTACCGCCACTCCACCGAGTCAAAGGCCTTGGCAGTGTCCAAGGCCACCACCACCCGGGACCCAACGTTAGCATGTGTCGCCTGCAAGTTAATGAACAATTTCTTGAGGTTGAAGGAGGTGTTGCGCCCCGGCATGAATCCAGCCTGATCAGTGTGGATCAGGCTTAGAATCACTTGGTTAAGGCGGAGAGCAAGCACTTTAGCCAGGATCTTTATGTCTACCTGGAGGAGTGATATGGGCCTATAAGATTCCGGGAGGCCGGGGTCCTTGCCCGGTTTAGGTATAAGGATAATGACCGCCTCACCCATCGATGGGGGTAGGGTGAAGTTGTTAAATAAATGATTGAAGAGGGACAATAACTTAGGGGCAAGTATCTCGCAGTACTGGGCATAAAATTCAATGGGTAACCCATCTGAACCCGGGGCCTTGGAACTGGCGAAGCTCGCAATCGCTGCGATTATTTCATCAAGTGCAAGAGGTGCATCTAGCATAGCCATTTGAGTGTCATCTAGCTGTGGAAAGGTAATTCCCGCCAGTAGATCCTCCAGTTCAGCCTCCGTGGTGAAATCCTGGGACGTATAAAGTTGAGAAAAGAAGTCCCTAAATTTGGAAGTGACAGCCTGGGGTTCCATAATCCTTTCCCCGTTAGAACCAGTGAGGGAGATGATATAGAGAAAGGAGTCACCGCTCCAGGTGGGATCACTAAATGGTTACAGGTGGTGCAGGATACCGAGGGTGCTGGCGGTGCACTAAGCAAAATGAAGACAAAGAAAAATGGATAGCCGCACTCCAAAACCTGATGGGTGGTCTTTTATTCAATAGACAGCATGTACAAAAATAGGGTCACAGCAGTGGAAACAAGGAACAGCCGACGCGTTTCGCACTGGATCAGTGCTTATTCATGGCTCATGAATAAGCACTGATCCAGTGCGAAACGCGTCGGCTGTTCCTTGTTTCCACTGCTGTGACCCTATTTTTGTACATGCTGTCTATTGAATAAAAGACCACCCATCAGGTTTTGGAGTGCGGCTATCCATTTTTCTTTGTCTTCAGTGAGGGAGATGACTGTAGGGGGTCTATCCTCACTGTGTGCAAGATAAGCCAACAGTTTTCCCGCTCTCTCCCCATGTTCATACAGTTTCTGTCTGGCAAAAAAAAGTTTTTTCCTGGCTGTCTCGTGCTGTAGCTGATTGACCACCCTGGTTTGTAACCTAAGTTGGGCAGCCCCAGCAGGAGAGGGGCTCGCCATATACCCCTGTTCAGAGGAGGACAGATCTCGCATTGCCCCATCCAGCGCAGCCGAGGAATTGGCCTTCAGCCTGTTAATACAGGAGGTCAAAATCATGCGCGCGTGTAATTTAAAGGCTTCCCATACTATATCTGGGGGTGCAGATCCGTCATTCTCTGAAAAATAGGTTCTCCAACTGTTATCAAGTTCGTCATCCTCCGATAGCAGGGTGAGCCAAAACGGATTCAGGCGCCACGTACGGGGCGGTCTGTCCAATGGGATGGAGAGGCTAATCCAGTATGGGCTATGGTCTGAGAGTAATCTGGGGGCAAATTCAGCTCCCAGTAATCTTGGGGCAAGGGTATTAGAAATAAATATAAAGTCTATACGGGACATAGTGTTATGGGTAGCTGAGAAACAGGAGTAAGCTTGGGTGAGCGGAAATTTAAAACGCCAGGTGTCAGTAAGGTTAAAGGAAGAGATAAGTTGGGAGAATCTAGTGTGGGTTGGAGCTGTAGTAGGCAATGGTGAGGGTGACAGTTTTTCTAATGTAGGGTTCAGCGTAGCGTTAAAATCCCCCAGCCACACCGCCTGGATGGAAGGATGACGAGTCATATATAGCAGGCCCTCTGTAACTATAGTAGAGCTAAATGGTGGAGGTACATAGAATGCCATCAATAGGAAAGGTTCACCATACAATTTAACCGAGAGAAAGACATATCGCCCCTGTGGGTCAGACTGGACATCACATAGCTCAAAGTGTACCGTCTTGGAAATCAAGATTGAGACTCCACGAGCATGGGAGGAGTGGGATGAATGATAGGCCCACCCGATCCATGGCCGGCGGAGTGCCATCTGGAGCCGACCCTCAGCGTGTATCTCCACCAACACCACAATGTCGGCACGTTGTTTTTTGAGAAATGAGAAAACTGCGGATCTCTTTACCTTGTTCCCAAGCCCACGCACATTCCAAGTGAGCAGTTTTATTGATACCATCGATACCATAATACAAACTTTAAAACATATCGTGGAACAAGATTTGCCGTCTATGCAGTATCAATGTTAGCATGCACTTCGTTGTATTGCATTCCATCATGTAAAAATTAACTTTCCCCTCCCCCTCCCCACCCTACATCTTCCCCAACTGATGCGGGTATGTGCCCAAAACCAAAAAAAAGTAGCAGCCGGTAGCAGGTAGAACCAAAATGTCTTGCTGTCATGTGAAAAATCTGCAGCGATCAGTCCGCATGAAAAATGCGAAAGATACAGGGCCCGCAAATAAAGAGCAACAGGCTCCTCCTGTACTGTGAACCAGAAGTACAGTGCGAGGTCGATAATAGCCAAAGTTCTGCAGTCACATAATAGAGGGATGCGTGGTCCGGTTGCTGGGGGGCGAAAATTCGCTGTGTTAGGCATGTGGTTTGTAGGACTGATTGTGCTCCGCAATTACAGTCTCCAGGGTAGTTACATGTATCAACCAGTCAACAGGGGCCCTGAGTATGGGAGACCCCCTCTGCAGGTTACAATTGAGAGAGGAATAAATCAGGGGAAGGCAAAGGGGGGTCCCAGGAGGTCTCAGAAGTAAGGAGTAATAGGGCATGTGTCACAGGCAGTAAGAAGGAGACAACAAAAGGGGTAACATACCAGGATTCGGTGTATTCGCAGACTCCCACGGCAGCATATGTGTAATGTGTGGGTGATGGTGACGATCAACAGCGCCGATGAACATGCTCGGTCAGGTCACTCGACCACCCTAGCGGAGGGCTCTGGACACGACCGTCCCTTTCAACTCTGAGACGAGCTGGAAACAGCATAGAGTATTTAAGATGTTGTATCCGGAGCCTCCTCTTCACCTCCATGAAGCCCTGGCGGCGGTGCTGCACCTCGGCAGAGAAGTCGGGAAAAATAGCGATCTTTGCGTTTCCAAGGTGGATGTTACCTTTTTCCCTGGCCATGCGCAGTGCCGCATCCCTGTCCTTATAGTTCAAGAATTTTGCTATAAACGTGCGGGGGGGAGCCCCCTGAGGAGGAGGTTTGGCAGGCATATGATGGGCCCTCTCCACTGCCAGGGTGGGGGAAAAGGTTTCGCGGCCATAGGTGTCAACTAGAAGTTGCTCCAAGAAGGTGGTAGGATCTCTGCCCTCAGCTCCCTCTGGGAGCCCAATGAAACGGAGATTGCACCTCCGGAGTCTATTTTCCATATCGTCTTGCTTGCTTAGAATCTGATTGATTTGAAGCTGCATTCGATCCGAGCCAGCCTGGAGCGGCGCAATGGCATCCTCCACCTCTCCTATGCGGGTTTCGGCTGTTGTCACACGCCCACGAAGCTTTTGGAAGTCTTGTCGCATGAGTGAAATGTCCACCTTGACCTCCTCTATTTGCGCTGTCAGGGATGTCCGGCAGTATGTGATGGCCTCGAGCACTTTAGCTGTGTCGCCTCCCGAAGTGGCCGGCATGGCGCACACAGCCCCATCATCTCTCCCAGCGCTCTCCTCCTCCTGGCGGCGATACTGGTCCAATTTCGCCAGGGTGGCTTTTGGCATTTTTGGCGGAGACATGGCAGGTATCTGCTGTGATCTCTCCCCCCCTGAAGCAGTCAGGCCTAATTATTCTTGAGGGTAGGGAGCTGTAGGGCAGGCAGGCCAAAGAGACCCACTAGTTGGCAGGCTGGGTAAAGCAAAATGGCCGCTGACTCCAAGCACTGCCTTAACTCTGGGACCGTGCGGTCAGAGGCTGATGGATTCCCCTCTGCGGATATGCAGGGTCCTCAGGGGGTCCCAGTGAGTCCCCACCGGGTGTTACCTGGGAGCAGGAGGGCTCGGCAGCAGTACAGGCAGGAGGCTGGGTGAACCAAGATGGCCGCCGGCTCCCAGCGCCAGGCCGAAGCCACGGCCTCTCCCAGATGCTATGGCTGGGTGGTCAGAAGCTGCGGGTGTGCGGGGTCCTCAGGAGGTCTCCGTTGATCCCGGGAGGATGATTCCTGGAAGTAGGAGGGCCGGGAGGCAGCACAGGCGGCAGGCCGGGTGGAGCAAGATGGCCGCCGACTTCCACAACTAGGCCGAAGCCGCAGACTTTCCTGAATGCCACACCCGCGAACTGGATCGCGGCTCCGCGGATGTCACTGCCCGATCCGAAGGTGGGGGAATTGCGGCCACAGGTGTGCAGGCTACTCAGGGGGTCCCGCTGGACAGGTGCAGGATAGTGCTGAAGAGCAGGATTAATGCAAAAAGGAGTATTTGGACAGAGCACAATGCCTGCACGTCCTACTCCATGCTGTGTCAGGCCACGCCCCAAGCCGCAATGTTTTAGTGCACTTTTTGCCTGGAAAACATACATTTTTCTGGCCGCTGCTACAGCAGCGCCTGCAAAAATACAGAATTTTTCAGGCATGTGTATATGCATATTTTTTCTGGCCTCTGGTGCAGCACTGTGGCTGCAAAAACAAAAACAACAAAAAGGCACATACATGTGTCAATTCCCCTTTGTGATCGTTACCTTGTTGTGGTGAAGGGGCTTGCGTATCACAATGAAGCGACCACCTCTATGAGTGTGTTGGCAATGGCAATGTTGGCACACCCCAGATGATAAGGTCGTTGCTTCATTGTGAACAGACCAAAAGCGATCAGCTGGATAATTTTGCATAGAAAAAAAACATTAATTTTCTTTGTGATCATATTCTAAGGTGATCATTAAGGCCTACTAGGCCAACAATAGGCCCACACTGCAGAATCATTGTTTTCTGGGTCACTTAACTGTCACTAAACTACCTCAGCACGGCCATATGCTTTAAAAAAAAAACATCGCCTGCAATCTCCCAAACGTGCGCACGAGCACAGTCATCACTACACCAAGATTGACGCATAGAGGAAAAAAATGTATGTCATGAGTGTGTAAGTTACAGACAGGGTTAGGTTTACAGATAGGCTTAGGGTTAGGGTTACAGACAGGGTTAGGGTTAGGGTTACAGATAGGGTTAGGGTTACAGTCTGTAACCCTAACCCTGTCTGTAACCCTCACCCTAAGTCTATCTGTAACCCTAACCCTTACACTACCTGATAGATACAACATCATACCTGATGTTTTAAAGCACGTATTCCAAACAATTTAGGAATGTTAGGTGATTTATGCCGTATATGGATTCAGTTCGCATGTGCCGCGCTATATAAGTTTTTCATTCATTCATTCATTCAAAAACAGACTCTGTGTCAACTACGTAATTTTCCATGGGAGTTTTGCCATGGATCTTCCTCTGGCATGCCACAGTCCAGGTGTTAGTCCCCTTGAAACAACTTTTCCATCACTATTGTGGCCAGAAAGAGTCCCTGTGGGTTTTAAAATTCGCCTGCCTATTGAAGTCTATGGCGGTTTGCCCGGTTCACCCGTTCGCGAACATTTGCGGAAGTTCGCGTTCGCGAATGAATTTTTTTTAGGTTTGCGACATCACTACTAGCAATCTGGCCATTCTGGCATTTGCCAGAAGAGACAGTCTGCTGAAGAGAATTTTAGAGCTGCTAAACTGTAATTTAATTAATAAAAAAACAAAAGCTCACTGTAGCCTGTACACAGTATGCACTTTGGCTGCCAGTCAGGCACAACTGCCAAGTTTCTAGAATCTGCCAGACTTATATCCAAGACTAGACTGGAATTACCAAGCTTTATAGTTTGTTCAATATTTCTAGAAAATATACAGTAGAACAGAGGGTGTTAAAAAAAAAAAAAAATGGTGATCCTTCTGACACAGATAGCAAACATAACTGGTCAGAGCCAGACTTTGACAAATGTTTTCAGCCTAGGCAAGTATATAAAATATATACTGTTTGTATTTTTCCATCCTCCCACTTGAAGTCTTCTGACAAAATGTGAAATGTGTAGATATAGGGGGCACTGTTGTTCTAATCAATTTAAACTAAGTCTATAATAAAGTGCATAGTGCTATTTTGACATAAGCATCACATAAAGGTAAAATAGTATAGTAATAAAGTGCATAACATTAATCAGCTGCATAATATATTTGCAAAAAAAGTGCAAAAAACATCAGTTGGTTTAAAGTAAGTACATACCCTCATACAGAGAAGGTTGGATAAAAAAAACAAGAAGGAGGGATTTATAATAGTGATCATTGTTCAATTTGATGAATTTAGGGAAAGGGAACAAAGTTTGAGGATAGTAAAGGAGGGAAAAATTTCCTTGTAAGACCATTAATTATTAATGAAACTACTGTATGCTGGTAGTCTAAATGGTTAAATGAAAGATAATGTACACCAAAAAAGCATGGCTATTTAAAATACAATTTTGAAACATATTAGGGATGCAGGAATGCAGGAATTTAAGTGAAGGGGTGCTTAACTGCTAGCCCATGGGCCATATGTGGCCCGCAGAACCCTCTGATGTGGCCCACGGCCTCTTGCTTTGACTTAGCAGGTCAGCAAGCCAAGATCATGGGTTTCTGACCCACTATCTTAGAGCATCAGTGTTCATAATGAAGTTAACGGTAGAGGAAGCATGCAGCTGCAGTAGAAAGCAGAGTTGATGCTACCTGTATAGCACCGACTCCTGTCACAAACTGCACTCCGCCTGGGACAGCAACAGCCTGTAAGGTGCTTTCTGAAGTGAAGACTGTGTTTAAAGGTCAGGGTTTTTTTAAATTTAAAATCACATAGAAATGGGTAGCTACTTGCAAACTGATCTGCGGGCAGGGCTGGACTGGGACAAAAATGTGGCCCTGGACTTCATTTAGACCGGCCCAGGGCACAACACATCGGGGTACAGTGCACATCAGGGCATGGTACAGAGCTCAGAACATCAGGGCACAGCACATCAGGGTACAGGGCACAGATGATGTCACAAGCAAATGGGGATGGACGAGAAGAGAGGAGGGGCCACTGGGGAGCGACGTGAGTGTCGTGACAGGAGAGAGAACACATTACACACGCTTCCTGCGCTACTATGCATGCCCACTAAATCTCGATCTACCCGTCAGGCGCCAGCTGTCGGCGATTGACAGGTAGATCGCCGTGGACCTCTGGCCAGCCCACTGAGCCATCAGCCTTCTGGGAATCTCTCAGTAGTCCCGATGGTCAGTCCATCACTGTCTGCAGGTGCAGCGCAGTGCACCTGCGGATTATCTGCAATGAGCCATAGACGTCTGTCATTACTCATTTGGTTTGCTTTCTGGAAGTGCACCAAAACTCCTGAATGCAGCCTTAGGACCCTTTCACATGATTGGTCTAATTGGGTCTGACTGAAAAACGGACAGGTGGACACAATCAGACCCTTCTTTTACCTCTATGGTGGACCTCTATGGTGTCTGTTTACACCCGTCTACCTCCAATCCACTAAAAAAAAAAAAACAGAAGGAGGTCGATCGGCTTCCATCTGAGCGGATTGAATCAGTGGGCCCATAGAGTAGAGTTAGCTATGTCTGTATCCAATCTGCACATTCGAAGTGGACACGGATCTGTCATCCGCCTGCTCCACTCATTGTGGCTGGCGACCAGTTACCAAGCCACTCAAGTGCCCCTTGTTCTTTAAGATATGCCACCCCCTGCCATAGTGGAATGTATGTAGCATTTCCAGAAAGGGAAATGGAAAGTGCGTGATGTATGAATTTTAGGGCTAGGGCTAAATGTATCACAAAAAGGTGACAAAGATAAGCTGCTTTTAAAAAAAAAAATAAGCAGCATGGATTTATCTAAGTAGTGTTGATCATTTTTCACAATTATGGCCAACATAAATATGTTTAAAGTGGTTGTAAACCCTTTTTAACAACTTTATGCTACTGGTAAGACTATATTACCTGTAGCTATTCAGGATATCTCCTAAACCTGCACGGTTTAGGAGATATCCCCCTGTGTCTGCATGTGCCGAAGTCATCGCACTGGGGCAAACTGAAGCAATGGCACCTATTTGCCGTTGCTTCGGTCTTCGTGCCATTACCGGCGGCTCCCGCCCACATGCGCGGGAGTGATTGCGGCTTCGGCCGTATCACAGTGCTGCAGCTGTGATACCCGGAAATAACTTTGGGATGACATGACGGCAGCTGGACGTGTGGATCCCTGTGGGGGCTTCAAAACTGAGGTAAGTACTAGTTTATTGTGCCTTTGTCTTGCAGGGTTTTTTGTTTTTTTTGGACAAGGGTTTACGTCCTCTTTAAGGCCTAATGTGCACTGCAGCTGATAAGCTGAAGTTTAGGAGCAGTTTGGCATTTTTTCGACAACCCCTGAACTCTCCTCAATGTTATCTTATCAGTACATCTGCACTCAGTCGTTTACTGTATATTTGTTTAGAAGCAGTTGAGGTTACAAGCATTTATTTGAAAGCAGATAAATCACATTCATGATTGTAGTTTACTGTATTTTAAATTAAATTATTAAATTTGGTAACCCACGTTTATGCACGTTTTCATGGAGAGCAAGGGAGAGAGAGCGAGGGAGAGAGAGAGAGCGAGGGAGAGCGAGCGAGGGAGAGAGAGCAAGGGAGAGAGAGCGAGGGAGAGAGAGCGAGGGAGGGAGAGAGCGAGAGAGGGAGAGAGCGAGGGAGTAAGGGAAAAAGAGGGAGGGAGGGAGAGAGAGAGCGGGAGGGGGAGGGAGAGGGAGAGGGGGAGGGAGAGCGAGAGAGAGGGAGGGAAAGGGAGAGAGAGGGAGAGGGAGAGAGACAGAAAGAGAGGAAGAGGGATAGAAGGAGAGGGATAGATAGAGAGGGATAGAGAGAGAGGGAGAGAGATTGAGGGAGAGAGATTGAGGGAGAGAGATTGAGGGAGGGAGGGAGAGAGAGAGAGGGAGGGAGGGAGAGGGATAGGGAGAGAGAGAGAGAGAGAGAGAGAGAGAGAGAGAGAGAGAGAGATTTTTTCTCACATAATGGCTAAAATAGTTAAAAATACTTATATTTCCTGCATTGTGGGCATTTTGGAAGGTCTACTGAGGTTATCTGTAAAACACACTTCTGAACGCAAATGCTCATGGATGCCGCTAAACGCAGCATGTCAAAGTGGCAAAATTTAAGTTTTTAACCGTTGGTTACTAGCTCTCACATTTTCAAAACATCCTGTGTACGGGGGGGCGTGGCCTGGACATGGATGAGTGAAGCCGCGTTTTTCTAGAGCTCCTGGCCCGATACCCCAATTCCTGGCAAAAAGCACATTTAATACCGGCATGTTCTCTGCCAAAAAGTACAAAACTAGGGCGACTACGAAAGGCAAGATCTCCGGGGAAATCCAGAAATATTTCAAGCTCCTTCAAGAGCTTTCCCCCGGGGGAGACCTGCCGACGCCACAAGGCTCTCCACGCAGGCCTAGTGAGGAAGCTCAGGCACCGAACATTGAGAAGCCCGCAGCCCTCCTGGATACGGCCCGGACCCTGTCCCCGGAGACCCCACCGGTGGCGATGCCTCCCCCGCAGGTACTGGAGCTGGGCGACCTGGACCACGACATCAGGGCGATTCTCCAGGCCCTCCCCACTAGAAGTGACATTGAGGCCTTGATTCTCCGGCTGGAGGAGACACACAGGCGGGACATCCAGGAGGTGAGGGGAGAGGTGTCCGGACTCGTAGACCACGTGACCACCGGGGAAGAATCGCTGTCCTCGCTGGAGGCACGGGTCGTGGCTCTTGAGCACGCCCGAGATCAACACCATGATGCAGCCATCTCCCTGCAGCTCCATTTGGAAGAGGTCGAAGACCGGAGCCGCCGCAACAACCTGCGGGTTCGGGGGGTGGCGGAATCTGTGGACCAGGAAGACGTCGGGGCACGAGTCACGGAGATCTTCCGAACAGTCCTAGGAGACCCCGACGCGTCTATCGAACTGGACAGAGCGCATAGAGCGCTCGGCCCCAAACCGACAGACCCAGACAGACCGCGGGATATAGTGTGCCGCATACACCGCTATGTCACGAGGGAGGCTATCCTACGGAGCGCGTGGGACCAGGGAGAGCTGGGAGTGGAAGGCTCGCGAGTCAAGATAATGCCGGACCTTTCCAGAGCTACATTACGGCGCAGGGCGCTGCTGCAGCCTCTTCTAGATCTTGCCCGCCAAACAGGCCATACATACAGATGGGGCTATCCCCTTGCCGTTACCTTCCGGAAGGAATCCAAGGCCTTCACGCTCCAGACGACAGCAGACCTCGCGGCCTTGTTCCAGTTCATGGAGGCAGAACCCATCCCGGTCCCTGACTGGCTCCAGCTTCTTCCCCGCCAAGCCGGACGCTCAGGTGCAGCAGCATATCGTGACCCACTGCAGCCCCGACAGCAGAGAGGCAGAAGACGGCGCCAATCAGCCAGAGGAGAAGCGCTCCGTGAGTAGGCCCTGGGCCATGTATTCCTGATCCCCCACCTTGCCAGCCCCGATCCCCCCGTTTATTTTTCATGCTCGTCAGCTCGCATTGGGGTGCCCCCCACCCCCGCATCCCCGCTGTCTCGGAGGTTTCCGGGTCTGACCCGTAGCGGATGCCTTCCCCTCTCTCACACTGCCTGCTCAATCCCCGGCCCCCACCATGGAACAGAACATGGGGATGATTTTCCTCAGATTGGCAGGGACCCCCAACCCAGACAGACGTCTGCCCCTCTATGGAACTCGGCCCGAACAGGGTCTTACTTCCGTGCAGAACGTGACTCATTCGTATCCCTCCTGGAGCGGGGGGGGGTTTCCTGGGTCAGTCGCGGAGACCTTTTATGGGGAGGGGGGGGTTATGGAAACCTGACTGGGGAGTTACTGAGTGGTGGATCTGCACCATAACTGAAGAACCGGCCCCAAAACGGACAATGACTCCCAGAGGTCGTGCCCTCCTGGAGTACTGGCTAGTGGGTATGGGAGAGTGAGGGAGAGAAACTATTACTGTTTTTTTTACTGTTGGGGGGCCCTGATGGGAGGGGGTGGGGGTTTGTGGTTTGGTTTTGGCCCAGCGGGAGGCTCACTCTCACATATGTTAAATGCACCCCTGCTCCATATTGTGGCTGTTGTCTAGTTTGGTTGCACTTTATTACCTGCACTTAATGTAATACATCTATCCATGTAATTGATGATACCCATTGTCTCGCCACTCTACTTGCCTTTAATATGTTTGAAATGTTTACTAAGTTCTGCTGTGTTAAATGCACTTTGATGTAGTTCTATTTATGTTTGCCGAGATTGGGTGGAAAGGGTCGGGAGCTCGCTTCCTAACCCTGTCTAGTCCCTACCCCACGTAGGACTGCGCTCGATTACTGGGACAGCCCAGTGAGCGCTTTTAGCCATTTTTTGGCTATCTTAGTATACCCCTTCTGGCTGCACGCTCTGGTGCAGACCCTCTGACTCTAACTTCTTCTACGCTATTCTCCTCTCCCCCTTGCATCCTCCCCTGCAATAACCCTCTCTGTCCTCCTCTCCCCCCCCCGAGGCTCCCACTCTCCCACCACTCTCTTATCTGCCTTCCCTCCCCCACCTCCCACCCTATACCTCCCCGTCCTCTCTCAACCCCCCACTCCCCCGGCTGTACAGACATAGAGGTACTCAATGTGGTTTCACTAAATTCCAAAGGCCTTAATACACCCGAAAAGAGGTGCATGCTACAGCAAGACATGCACCGCATGAAGGCGGACATAGTGATGCTGCAGGAGACCCATTTTAGAGCCAGCAATCTACCTCTTCTGAAAAATAGGTATTTCCCCACTGCATATCACTCTCAGTACACAGAAGCAAAATCCAGGGGTGTCTCCATCCTCAATTCTGCCAGAGTCCCGTGGAGGCTACTTGATGTCCGGACGGACAAAAATGGCCGCTTTCTTTTTCTAAAGGGTCTGGTGGGAGATAGAAAGATATCCCTCGCAAACTTATACACTCCCAACGTGAACCAGGATATTTTCCTTAAGAAACAACTGGAGAAATTTCACAGCTTTGCGGAAGGCCATTTAATAGTGGGAGGGGACCTTAATATACCCTTGCTCCCCCACGAGGATACATCCCCGGGAAATCATCCACGACCCGTGACTTACGTAAATGTCTAGGCACGACCCTCCACTCTATGCAACTGGTAGACGCCTGGCGTCTGCTACACGCAGGAGAGCGGGACTATACATTTTTCTCTAAGCCGCACCAATCCTATTCACGGATCGACTACTTCTTACTACCGCACAGACAGCTTCACGTGATCCAGAGTGTCTCCATCGGGTCAATCACCTGGTCTGACCACGCCCCGATCACATTAACCTATGCCCTGCTTGATGCCATGAATGGTCAGAGGTCGGTATGGAGGCTCAATGAAAGCCTTCTGCAAGACTCTGAGGTCATGGATGACGTAGTTGAGGAACTAGGCCATTACCTCATGACTAACTCCACCCCAGACAGTCCTGTTGGAGTTGTCTGGGAAGCTCACAAGGCAGTGGTCCGGGGAATTTATATCAGACACGGCGCACGCCTGAAACGCGAAAGGACAGCACAATTAACCACGCTTCTTAATAAGTTACACGACTTGGAGACCGCCCACAAACAGACCCCTACTAGACAACTGGGTGCTGACCTCGACACTGTACGCTCACAGGTGACGGACATTTTACGCTTTAAGGCCAAATCAGCGCTACAAATCTGTAGACAGAAAGCATACATGTCAGGCGACAAATGTGGCAGAATGCTGGCCAACTCACTGAAATCACAAAGACTCGCATCCTATATACCATGTATCATGTCAAACAAAGGGAAGAAACAATCCATGCCCCAATTGATCACCCAAGAATTCAGAAGCTCTTATAGCTCCCTGTACAACCTCGACAAAACCCTGATTGAACGAGACGCAGCTGCCGACTACATTTCGGCGTCCCTAATGCCTTCACTGTCAGAAGAGGCGAGAGAGAGCTTGGAAGCACCTATCACCATGCCAGACCTACAACAGGCCTTAAAAAGCGCTAAACCGGGTAAAGCTCCTGGCCCTGACGGCTTAACCATTGCCTATTACAAAAGCCTGCTGCATTCTCTGGGACATCATATGGTAAAACTATTTAACAAGCTAGGCTCTGGGGAGGCATTCCACGCCACCACGCTGCAAGCCCTAATCTCGGTGATTCCCAAGGATGGCAAGGACCCAACCCAATGCGGGAATTACCGCCCGATCTCTCTCCTGAACATAGACCTTAAACTGTTCACGAAGATCTTGGCGAATAGGCTGCAACACCACCTCCCACACCTGATCCATTTAGACCAGGTGGGGTTCGTGCCGTCCAGGGAAGCTCGAGATAACACCACAAAGGTCCTCAATCTGCTTCATGTAGAGAATAGTAGTGGAGTTCCGTCTCTATTTCTGGGGACGGACGCCGAGAAGACGTTTGACCGTGTCGATTGGCAGTTCATGCGTTCAACGCTGTCCTATATAGGGGTGAGAGACAGGATGCAGAACTGGATCTCAGCTGTCTACAGGAACCCAACGGCAAAGGTTAGGGCCAACGGGGTGGCTTCTGAAATTTTTAACATCACCAATGGGACGAGACAGGGATGCCCCCTGTCCCCCCTTCTATTTGCACTCACATTAGAACCTTTTCTATGCCACGTGCGATTGAATCCAGACGTAACCGGCATACGAATTAAAGACGCGCAGTATAAAGTATCCGCGTACGCGGACGACCTAATGTTTACTCTGACCAAACCAGACATCTCCTTACCACACTTAATGAAAGAATTTGACACCTATGGCAGACTATCTAATTTAGAGATCAATCTAACCAAATCTGAGGCCATGGGGGTGGGAATCCCACAGAAATTGATGTCACACCTCAAGGGCAACTTTCGCTTTAGTTGGACGGATGTTGCACTGAAATATTTGGGAACGTTTATACCCCCCTCCTTCTCTCAGGTGTTTAGACTAAACTCCCCCCCCCCCCCCCTTTTGAGAGAAGTCCAAAAACTACTTCAACAATGGACGAACGGCCTCCACTCTTGGGTGGGCCGCTGCAATATTCTCAAAATGACAGTACTGCCCAAGTTCCTATACCTGCTGCAGGCACTCCCGATCTTCATCCCGGGGAGCTACTTTAAACAAATACATGCAGCATTCACCCACTACCTCTGGGCGGGAATGAGACCGCATATTCAGAGGAGAATACTCTCCCTGCCGAAACTCTACGGTGCGCTAGCACTCCCAGACGTGCGGAGGTATTATTGCGCTTACACGGCTAGTGCGGCTCTTAGACTGGTGCCGCCACAGCGGATCCAAACTCTGGGTTCGGGTGAAGCAGTAACAATCTGAAATCCCGCTTCACAGGGCTCCCTGGTGCGTAGCGGACCTTCCCCCGCAGCTCACAAAACACCCGCTGATAGGGAACACGGTTAGTACATGTGCACGACTCTTTACACAATTTTCCCTCTCCAGTCAAAACTCCCCCCTCCGCCCGATTATCGGACACCCTAAATTTGACCCTGGTCTCCGGGACCGTACATTTTTAGACCTTAGCAGAGCTGGCCTCTTCCAAGCATCCCACTTTAGCACTATGGGAAGATGGAAAACGGCAACAGAACTGGCGGACCCCGCCGGGACGTTTGGACTAGACTTCTTGAGAGCAAATCAACTAAGCCACTTCCTGAGTGGCCTCCCCCCCCCCCCCCGGGCAGAACCACAGACCTCCCATATGACCTTAGAGGACCTTTGTACTGAGACGGGAACGCTTCCCCATGCCCTCTTCTTGATGTATTCCTTGCTGAACACCCTTCCTGACGAATACCAGATCCCTGCCCTAGCTAAATGGGAAAAAGACCTGAACACTCAATTCTCTCCCTCCAAAAAGCAAAACATACTTAGATTCACCCACAAGTCCTCCATCTGCTCCAAAACACAAGATACAAACTATAAGATCCTCATGCATTGGTACAAGACCCCAGATCTCCTGAGCAAAATCTTCCCTACCTCCGACCCTACGTGCTGGAGATGCCAACAGGACAGGGGCAAGATCCTCCATGTTTTTTGGTCTTCCCCCAGATCAGGGGTTTCTGGGAGGGGGTGTGACGTATAGTCCAGAAATTTGCAGAGGGCACGGTGCCGGATGATCCGGCGTACTTCCTGCTCCAAGCGATGGAGATGTCGGCCAGAGCCTACAAAAAATCGATCACCTGCCACCTCTTGGACGTGGCTAGGGCATGCGTACCCCTTCACTGGAAGTCCCCCCATCCGCCGACATTGGCTCTCTGGCTCAGAAAAGTAGATGAAATTAACTACATGGAGGACCTGATCCTTTCTGACCAACAAAGACAGGAAACATACACCAAAACCTGGCAAATATGGAATGTGTTGAAATACTCAGAGGAAGGACAGACCCTTAGAGAAATGGACTGATTACTGCTTAGCGGTATAAGAATCACTGATGAATCGTTCGACCCTGAAAAACCTATTACGCAAATTACGCCCTTTAGGGGCACCTTGGGACACCCCTGGCTGTGCAGCCCCCTCCCCCACAACCTCTCCTCCCCCTCTTTACTTCTCTCTTATTCTCTCCGCTACCCCCACTGGTTTTCTGCTCCACCTCCTTGAGGAAAACATGGAAAATAGGTGAGGGGCTGGACCTTCCGGACATTGACTCAGGTTCCACAATTACACGCAGGTGGACAAGCCTACTAATGGAAATGGACAGTACTGATCTATCAAGACTACCCCGAATATTACGAAGGGGAGTCGTAGTGGCTCTCGAGTGGGGATTCCCGTTGCCTTCTTTGAAGGGCGGGGACCCTACGGAGACTCACTAGTGACAGATGCCAAATGTGACACCGTAACGCCATATATTTTACTGTCTTCCTTTGACTATAAGTGGATTTTACTGACTATGTTGGAATGTCTGAGTATGTTGTGGTCCGGTCCAGACCGGCTCCTCTGTTTATAAATAAAAACTTTTGAAAAAAAAAAAAACGTCCTGTGTACATGAAGCCTATAAGGGTGAAGTTCTATACATTTCAAATCAGCAATAGACAGAGTGAAAATAAGAGAATCATAGGGTGGATATACACATATAGCTTGCTTTGCCTGTCTGATTATAAATTAAAAATACAAAAGTGTTCTACGGACTGCTGTGCTAATATATAGGCAGTACTCTCAGAGATGAGATTTGAATACTCAACCAGGGAATATTCAGAGAATCATATGATATAATTACCATCTTTTGTCCATAGAGAAATAATGTTGGTTATTTAGACAGTCATAAGATTTCTAGAATTCAATTGTTTTATGACACATCAGTGTGCTCTTTGTAGGGATTTAGGCATCATTTGGAATTGGAGTGACTCTGTGCGATGATACATTTATTTTTAGCATCCCACCTTTAAATACACATTTTTGTATGATAGCTTTTAGCATAATTCAGATAATCCACCTAAAAACTTTACTTTGACCATCCCCAATAGCTTTCCACCTATGGCTATTACCCTTTGAACCACTTCCTCTTCCCTTTTAAAACTGTAAGCTCCATGAGGGCCCTCCAAAACCTTCTGTATTAAACTGTATTGTAGCTGTACTGTCTCCCTAATATTATAAAGTGCTGCGCAAACTGATGGCTCTATATGACTCCTGAGTAATATTAACAATAGTGAAGAATTTTGGTCTACCGTCTACCATCTTGTGTCCATTTTATGTTGGTATAGACTCTATAGAGGACATGACAAGCTTGCAAATTATCAACCATGTACAGTAATACCTTGGATTACGAGAATAATTTGTTCCAGAAAAATACTGGTAATCCAAAGCACTCGTATATCAAAGTGAGTTTCCACATAGAAAATAATGGAAACTCAGATAATCCGTTCCACAGCCACTGCTTGTCTATGCAGAACCGCATGAGGCCAGAGGTGCTGGGGCACCAGAGACACTTGGAAACACTCAAAGACGCTCTGAGACACTTGAAGATGCTCGGAGACACTTGGGGATGGAGTGTTTCCGAGTGTCCCTAAGCATTTCTGAGTGTCTCTGAACGGCTCCCACTGGCCAAATTAGATACTGCACACCCCAGAGGCTTGAATCCTGTTTGTCCTGCGAGACAACGTTCGCAAAGCGAGTCAGTATTTTTTTTTTAAATAGCTTGTTTTGCAAAACGCTTGTAAACCGTGTAATGCCACATACACACGATCGGTTAAACCGATGAGAATTGTCTGATGGACCGTTTTCATCGGTCAAAACCGATCATGTGTGGGTGCCATCGGTTATTTAACTATAGGTTAAAAAAAAGCCAACTTGTTTTAAATTTAACCGATGGATTCTTAACTGATAGAACAAAACCAATCGTTGGTGGGCACGACCATCAGTTAAAAATCCACGCCTGCGCAGAATCAAGTCGACGCATGCTTGGAAGCATTGAACTTCATTTTTTTCAGCACATCGTTGTGTTTTACGTCACCGCGTTCTGACACAATCGTTTTTTTAACCGATGGTGTGTAGGCGCCGCGCAACGGACCATCAGTCAGCTTCATCGGTTAACCGCTGAAAACGGTCCATCAGACTGTTCTCATCGGATGGACCGATCGTGTGTACGTGGCATTACTCACAATCCAAGGTTCCGGTGTACTTCATGCACATGTAAACCCCAACAACTTCCCTTATTTTCTCCCTTTTGGTCTGCTAAATATACCAGTGAAAGCATTTTGTTATACTGTATCTGTTCAAACAGTGTAAACAATACTTTTCGAACCTGCCGGAAATTCAGACCTCTCCTAACTGATGTAGAAAGTACTTTGTATAGTAGAATCCAGTGTTTGGTGTTGGTAGGCGACCCCATATCACAGTGCATATTAGCAATATACGCCTGATTTTGGTAGGCATGCTAATTGCATACCTGTGGGTTGACTTCATAATCCTCCCAGGGTTAGAGCTCAGAGCTCACACTTGAAGACAGCTCCGCCCGGCAGACAGGAGGTCTGGTCTAGGAGTTGGGAGGATGCCAGTAGGAGACAGCTTCATGAGAGAGAGACGAGAGGTCGCTAGGAGTCTAAGGCTGCAGGAGGCAGGTGTGTCCTATGACCAAAGCTGACAAAGCACGAAGCTGACAAAGTAAGCTAAAGGAGGGAGCTTCACTAAGAAGAAAAGAGGCCTAGGCGTGAGGCCTGAACCAGCTGTGTGACTAGTGAGTAAGCCAGGAGGCTGAAGCAGAGCGTGTATACCAAGGATCCTCAAACTACGGCCCTCCAGCTGTTGCAGAACTACACATCCCATGAGGCATTGTAAAACTCTGACATTCACAGACATGACTAGGCATGATGGGAATTGAAGTTCCTGAACAACTGGAGGGCCATAGTTTAAAGACCCATGGTGTATACGGTGATGGCGGAACCCAATGCGAGGAAATTTACTCTTTATGTTGAACTTTTTGTTCCCTTAAAAAAAAACTGGGCTACCATGCCCTTAAAAAATGCAGCCTGGAGTGGCACATTTCTGAAAATCACATGCACCACTAGAGTATAGTCATTCTGCATATTTACAAAGATTAAAGGAATGGTGCATAGCTGAAGGTTTTGGTTATATTAGTCATGGTGCTAGCAGGTGGTCTGATATTGAGCTGTGCATAAGGCCCCTTTCACACTGGACGCAGGAGGCGCTGGTTGTTTTTACCGCAATATTTGGCCACTAGCTTTGCGGTTTTAATCCCCGCTAGCGAACGAAAAAGAGTTAATACCGCCAGCAATGCGCCTCTCCGTAAGTTGTGGCGGCGTAGCGTAAATTGGCCAGCGTAAGCCTGCCTAATTCAAATGTGGAAGAGGTGGGCGTGTTGTATGGAAATGAGCCGTGACCCCATGTAAATGAAGCGCCGATCGTACGGCGCATGCGCGCGCATGCTCAGTATCACGTCTAATTTTTCCCCTAAGTTACGCCGGCTTAATGCCTGTGATGTGAACGTAACCTACGCACAGCCCCATTCCCGTATGACTTAGGTAAAAAGATACGCTTGTTCCGACGTCCATACTTTGCATTGGCTACGCCTCATATAGCAGGGGTAACTTTATGCCAGACGTAAGCCTCACGTAAATGCCGTAGCGGGCGCAAGTATGTTTGTAAATCGGCGTATATGCCTAATTTACATATTCAATGCATAAATCTACGGAAGCGCCCCTTGCGGCAAGCGTAAATATGCAACCAAAATACGACGAGGTAGGAGACTTACGCCGCTCGTATCTTGGCCAAATTTATGCGTAACTGATTTTAAGAATCAGGCACATAGATACGACAGCTCACATTCGGACTTACGATGGCGTACGTGGAGATACGCCATCGTAAGTCCTTTGTGAATCTGGCCCTATGTTTTTTTCTACCCGATTCTTCTCAAGCCTGCCTTGCCTACACGCGATCGTGAAAAAAATGCTTGAGCAAAGCGCTCTGACGTACAACGACGGCACTATAAAGGGGAAATTCTATTCGGATGGCGCCACTTTTGGGGCTGCTTTTGCTGATTTTGTGTTAGTAAAAGTTGGATGAGAGACGGTTTGCGCTTTTCAGTCTTCGTGCATTTCAGTCTGTTACAGCGTGACAAATGTGCTATATCCATTACGAACGCTAGTTTTATCAGAACGAGGGCTCCCGTCTCATAACTTGCTTCTAAGCATGCACGTTTTTTTCAGGTCGTTAAAGCCTACACACGACCACACGACGTGAAAAACTAGAAAAATAGAGTGTGTCATGAAAAATACTCTGGAGCCCACATACAATCGTTTTTAATGACATAAAAAAAAAAATTCACATAATGAAAAACGGTCGTGTGTACGCAGCATAAGAGATGGCCTGAAAAATTGAGAATTGACACCTTGATAACAAATGTTTCATGTTAATTGCTGTCACTTTTGAATATACTTAACCATCTTCATGCTGTGTATCAATGAAAAACTGACATCTTGCTAACAAATACTTCATGGTAACTGCTCTTAAACAAACATGTCTATATTTCTGGAGATAGATTTATTTCTTGATGTGCTTTGTGATCAAAGAGACCATTAGCTGTATGACTGTATGACTGTAGCATCTCTTTAGCTGGTCTTGTCCATGCAAGTTTCTCTTAATAGTTCCTAATTAATTGATTGACAATTTGGGAACCGACCTGTCAGAGCGCCGCTCTTCCCTATGGGGGATCGGATGATGACGGACCGTAGAGTCCGTCGTCACCCGATCTGATCCGCCATTCGGAAGGAAAAGTAGGGTTTTCCTCTGTCGCACTTTGGCGGATCGGAGCGGGTCGGATGTCAGCGGGCATGTCACCGCTGACATCCATGGCTCCATAGAGGAGCACAGAGCGCCCGTTCAGGTCTGCCTAAAAACCTGGCAGACGGACCTGAACGGTCTGCCCGTGTGAAAGGGTCCTTAGGGATATGTCCTGTAATCTTTGCCCTCCGCTGTTTAACTCACTCTCACACCTGACACCTCTCTTTCCTCTGGCAGCAGCATCAATCCACTCACTTTTTTTATTCACCTGCTTCCAAGAACCAGCACCCCATCTTATGCGCCCTCCGAAAAGACTTCTTTGTCTGTAACAAGCTCACATCTGTCAATGATCTACTTATACTCACCTCCTTAAAACGTAAGTAACCCCCCCTATCGTTTTTCAGCCAAGGAAGCTGCCACCTTTGCCTCTATTTAATCTAAAACTGCCAAAATGCTGCACATATGATCAGTTATGACACCAACCATTGGGTGTTTTGACAGTTTAGTTAAGAGCACAACCAATGAGAGTGTTACATTTCCAGCAACTGTTATTTGAAACTGGTAAATGGATGAGTTTACTTCTGCTTTCAACCTACTTGCCGTTACTGAAACCGGGCTTAAAGAATCTTATTGTGCCTCTTCTGCTGCCCCACTGGACTCACTCAGCCAGACCCAGTGGATGAAAATGAGGTGAAGTTGGATTCCCTCTATACCCTCTGAGCACTTTACAATTTCTTCCTTAGCCTCCCTGTTTATTGTTCTCCTCTTTTGAGGCTCACTGTACTCTCATGTTTTCTCAATTTTCTCTAAGGATTGCAGTTGTTTGACTCCTGGCCTAAATTTTCTTCTCTGAAATACTCACTGTTATTCTTGGTGACTCTAATATCCCTGTTAATGTTAACACCCCTGCTACATTTCAACTTCTCAACTTAATCTATCCTTTGGCCTAACATAATGAACACACAATACTACTCACTCTGATGGTAACACCCTTGACCTTGTATTCTCAAACCTCTGCACTCCTTGCAACCTCTTTCCATTCTCTGATCACAGCCTTATCAGTTTAAAGCTACCCCTGTCTTCAACTGCCAGGATTAAAAGTAACATACACACACACACACACACATGTATAAAGCCATTTTAAAATTAATCTAGCTTCTAGCTCAGTACCTTTCCAGATTCCTCATTCAGCTGGGTACTGCACTCTAGGGAAAAGCAGAGAGCACAGCAAACTCCTCTGCATTTTACTTTCGCTTTTGAAGCCGGCAGAGCTTCTCACAGTTCAGCAGGAGAGCAGGCTCATCTGACAGCCTTCTCTCCACTGACCCCGGGGCACACCTGAGAACCTCTGATGGCACACCAGTGTGCCGCGGCACACCAGTGTGCCGCGGCACACTGGTTGAGAAAGGTTGACCTAGAATACCTTTGCCACTTTAACCCTTCTTTGGAGCTGACAGTATTATATGCGACTTTTAGGATATCATGACATCAATAGGTAATACAACAAGAACAAAAATGGTAATATCTTTCTTGTTCACATGAATGAATGAATGAATGAATGAATGAATGAATGAATGAAAACTTATATAGCGCGGCACATGCGAACTGAATCGCCTCTGGGCGCTTGTTGTTCCTGTCTCCTTTGGTATCAAAAGAGATGAGTCTTGATCTTTCTCCTGAATGCTAGGTGGTTCTCCTCCAACCGAATGCTGGTTGGTAAAGCGTTCTATAGTCTGGGACCTTGGACCGCGAATCTTCTTTCTCCTTTGGACTTGTAATTGGCTTTCGGTATCTGGAGTAGATTTTGATTGGTGGATCGCAGAATGCGATTGGGATTATGAACTTTTATTTTTTCGTATAAATAATGGGTAGCATTCCCATGAATACATCTATGCGTTAGACAGAGTGCTTTAAAAGTAATTCTGTCTTTACTGGTAACCAATGAAGGGATCTCAGTGAAGATGAGATTGATTCCCAAGGTTTTTTCCCAGTCACAAGTCTGGCGGCCGTATTTTGAACGACTTGTAGATGAGCGATTTGGTACTTGGGGAGTCCGAGGTAAAGGGCATTTGCATAGTCCAATCTTGAGTTTACAATTGCTCCCACCATGACCGCTATGTCTTCTTTGGGAATAAAAGGAATGAGTCTGCGTAGTAGGCGCAGCAGATGGTGAGATCCGCTGACTACTGACCCTATTTGTGCGTCCATTGTCATGTAGGAGTCGAAGATGACCCCGAGACTTTTGACTTTGACACTAGGGGTGCATAAAAAAAATTAAAATATGATATACATTAAAAAAAAAAAAAAACACATACAGTAAACTGGTAATTCTAACTGCAGTCATGTTGACACCAATTTTCTCAACAATCCATTTGGTTCAAGCCTAAACAGTGTTATAAAACATCAATATTTTACATATTGATATTTATGATGATTCATTGGACATAAAATTGTTGCCTCTTAATACGTTTCAAGAACAACATTCACTTTTTTAGGAGAACAATAAGTGAGAATACAGCCAAAGTTTGTTTGGCTGTACTTCTCGTGTGGATCACAAAAGTGCAGTTCAGTCTGCACTCATGTGACCCGCTGAAGCCTGCTGTGAGCTGATATCTCAGAGCTGGTCCAGGCTGGGGAAAGATTGCGATCATATGGTCGAAATTCACTTAGGAGCCTGGACCAACAGCTAGCTCAGCCTCTCAGCGAGCCGCTGAGAGCATGGGCCAGCCGATCCCACCCCCTCCACAGCCCAGCCGTAACTGACAGTCACCAACTCTCTGCTCACAGAGCACTGAGAACTGAGCAATAAGAAGTCTTATGCCGCGTACACACGATCGGTTAAACCGATGAGAACGGTCTGATGGACCGCTTTCATCGGTCCAAACCGATCGTGTGTGGGGGCCATCGGTTATTTAACCATCGGTTAAAAAAAAGCTAACTTGTTTTAAGTTTAACCGATAGAGAAAAAAAAACGATCGTTAGTAGGCACGACCATGGGTTAAAAATCCATGCATGCTCAGAATCAAGTCGACGCATGCTTGGAATCATTGAACTTCATTTTTTTCTGCACGTCGTTGTGTTTTACGTCAACGCGTTCTGACACAATCGGATTTTGGACTGATGGTGTGTACGCACATCAGACCATCAGGCCACTTCAGCGGTGAACTGCTGAAAACGGTCCATCGGGCCATTCTCATCGGGTTGGACCGATCGTGTGTACGCGGCCTTTGAATCATTTATTTATATGACAGTAAAGGTATTTTTTTAACCGATGGTGTGTAGGTGCGACGGACCATTAGTCAGCTTCATCGGTTAACCATTGAAAACGGTCCATCAGACCGTTCTCAACGGATGGACCGATCGTGTGTACGCGGCATTAGAGCTGGCGGGGGACAGATGCAGCATCGGACAGATGAAAGTCTAGTGGGATTTTTTAGGGAATTAATTTCTCTTAGATTTCTCTTGTGTTTTTCACATGCAATAGCAGACAATAACAACAAAAAAACATTTATATTTAATTAAG
Source organism: Rana kukunoris (assembly GCA_029574335.1). Taxonomy (NCBI): domain Eukaryota; kingdom Metazoa; phylum Chordata; class Amphibia; order Anura; family Ranidae; genus Rana; species Rana kukunoris. The sequence goes on from CM056050.1 coordinate 453,663,903, forward strand.
AGCAAACCAAAATACAAACTTTAAAAAACCTATTAAAATGTAAATGTCCTATTGTTTTCATTTACACCTACATTAATAAAGTTTTTGATTTATTGGTTTTATAGGGAGTATCAGCATCAGGTATTATATAGAGAGTAGCACCATAGGTTTAATTGCATTGACAAAAGTCACTTTGAGGCCAGGTTCACACTGGTACGGCAGTACCACTTTGTATCCGACTTTGCCCTGCGACTTGAAGTCCGACATGTGTCCTACTTGAATGAACAGTGATCCAACTTTGATCCCCAAGAATACCAGGCACTGTGTTTGGTATTAATCTTTAGGGGGAACTCCACGCCAATAAAAAAAATGGCATGGGTTCCCCCTCCAAGAGCATACCAGGCCCTTCAGTCTGGTATGGATTTTAAAATGGGGTGGGGTACTCCCACAATCCATACCAGAACCTTATCAGAGCAAACAGCCCGGCAGGTCAGAAAAGGGGGTGGGGACGAGCAAGCGCCCCCCCCTGAACCCTACCAGGCTGTATGCCCTCAACATGGGGATTGTGTGCTTTGGGGCATGGGGGCCATGGGCCCCCACACTCCAAAGCACCTTGTCCCCATGTTGATGAGGACAAGGGCCTCTTCCCAACAACCCCGGCCATTGGTTGTCAGGGTCTGTGGGGGGCTTATCAGAATCTGGGAGCCCCCTTTAAAAAGGGGGGCCCCAGATCCCGGACCTCCACCCTATGTGAATGAGTATAGGGTACATTGTACCCCTACCCATTCACCTAAAAAAAAGTGTAAAAAATATAACACTCACACACCGGGCGGTGATGTCATAAGCATTTTCAAAGTCAGACCAACTTCCATAGGGAAACATTAATTTTCACACGTCATGCGACATGAGCTCCCAATGTTGGAGCGTTTGTCATACCAGTATGAACCCGGCCTTAAACCCAACACCCATTATAATCAATCACATACACCTGTTACCTCATCACACCCAATGAGTTACTACCGATGATGCCTAAATACTTCCCACAAGCATGAGTTCCCTTTCCCCATGACTACACTCCAGGGGCAGAGTGAAACGCGTTGGCGTGTGGAATGGTTGGAGTCCAGGCTGAGGTTGCCACTCTACTCACCACTATAGGACACCTGGGTGTGCGACTTTTAGGGGCCAACACATTGTTTTTTGAAGCTACATCTACCTAGGTGAGTATAATTTCTAAAACAAATCCCAATACTTCACTTTTAATAATAGATAATTCTACAAATATAGTATACAACTATTAAGTTACATGAGTATTGTCTGCTTGCCTTTAATCATTTTGTCCATACCTCACTCTGTAGTTAGGGGATGCTCTTTGGCACAATTCACCTATGTAGTGGAAAACTACAGCAGTGTTGCAGATTTACGCACCACTCTGCACCCCAGATGAGAGCTACAAGGAAGTGTGAATGGGGAACATAGAAAAGTATTGTTTTTGGTGTGCACTTGAAGAGAACTGCATTTTTCTGCAGAAGAACAGAGCTTGCTGTTATAGTGTGAACGGGCCCTAAAAAAAAAAAAAAAAAAAAAAAAGCTGCAGATTTTAAATATTGAAAATAACTGTTGGGATTACAAGGACATGTTAAAGCTTATGTGAAATTCTCACAATTGGATTTATATTTACAATAAATCCACCAAAATTGTACAATCAAAAATATACCTTTGTTGTGTATGTATGACAGTATGTGCAGTAATTACTTTTCAAAGGCAAAGAAGTGTTTTATTGATAGAAATTAAGGCCTACTTGTAATAAAACAATCACTCTTGCATGCTAACATCCCACTTCCTCGCTACGTTGCCATTAACTTGGTAAATGCAGTGTTTCTACTAGGAAGAGCCTGCTTCTCAATTTAGCATTGACTTCATTGATTCCTTCCTTTCAAATTGCATTTGAGAGGAAGCTAAAATGCTATTAGAACGCATGGGCAAATGCAACCAGAACACTAATTTATGCCAAACTTTCCAAACCTCAAGTTTCCGTTTGTGTTATTTCACTTAAAAAAGATCTAGCACACACAAAATAAGAGTACAAATGACACCATTGACAATGAGTATGCAAAGGTTGTCATATAGACCTTATAAAATATCTGACACTGTAATAAAATTAAGAACTCAGTGTCCACTGGTCTAGTGGCCAAGAAAGTAAATAAAAAAGTAAAATTTGTTTTATCAATATAAATATATCTATTGCTTTTGGCTGTAGTCTTGTGATGCCCTTACCACATCTTGTGATAAACCAGGCTTTCTAGACAAGCAGGATAAATACACATTTGAAAATGCATATATAAGAGCTGTTTCACCTGCCAAATGTTTTATATTTCTATTTGTTCAAAAGAGTATTGCCAAAGCCCTTTTTGGCCATGATTTTCGTGTGGGTCAAAATAGGGTTGCACCTACTTTCATTCTATGTCCCAGTGTCAGCTGAAAGCAGGCTACTGCCTGTTATCAGCTGATGAAGCAGAGCTATGCCTAGCTCTGGAAGGATTCAACAATATTGTTGGTATCCAACCAACTTTCTGACAGTTGGCTAGATTATAGTGCGTGACAGAGCTGGAGCCAGACACTACCACCCTATCCTCAGCCCAGCACGGGAGTAGCAGAGTTCTTCTCAAAGCAGCCAGAGAACTGAGCAGTCAACAATCATGTGATTGCTCAGTTCTTGGTCTTAGAGCTGGTGTGGGACAGGTATATCTCGATCCTGATGCTGCAGCATGGAGGTAAGTAAGATGTTTTTTTTTTCGTATTCCATACTTCTTCAAACAGCCTTGTCAGATAGTATAGCTGGCCTGGAGACTGGACTTTTTTTTCTAATGCAGTAAGTCACAGTCCTTTGACCCCAGACTGTGTATGGACAATGAAGGACTGGGAGCACACTGTCACTCTACTCTGTTCCCTGTCGGTATTTTCTCTGTCAGCACATGTGCGTGCGGTGCGGTGGGGCACACCTCATTGGCTCCTGGTGCTGCCCCTTTCACTCATAGGCTGAATGCTGATATACAATAAATGAAAAGGCTCTTATCAAGTCATATTTCACTACATACTCTAGAGCAGGCATGTCCAAAGTCCGGCCCATGGGCCAAATGCGGCCCCCTGTTGATTTAATATGGCACCCCTGGGGATTTGAATATATATATATTGTTTGTGGCCCCCAGGGCCACACAAGATATATACCATATTTATCAGTGCTGCCTTGGAGGAGACAGGGAGGGGGCAGGACGAGAGCCATCAGATTACATGAAGAGAATCTCCTGTTTACTCAGCAGCATCTGTATTGGAAGTCCCGTCTCCTGGGATGCCATTGGACGACTATTCTGTCTATCATAGGATGCGGGACTTTGTATTAAAGAGGCCACAGAGTAAACAAGAGAGTCTCCTGTTTGTAATCTGTCGACACTAGTTCCGCCCCCCTCCCTCTGCCCTCTGAGGCTGCAGATGGGCATCGATCAGGCTGCCCTGATGGCAATGGTAAGGCTGCATTTATGGCACATGTGAGGCTGCATTTATGGCACATGTGAGGCTGCATTTATGGCACATGTGAGGCTGCATTTAGGGCACATGTGAGGCTGCATTGGTTGCAATGGTGAGGCTGCATTCGTGGCAATAGTGAGGCTGCATTCATGGCAATGGTGAGGCTGCATTCATGGCAATGGTGAGGCTGCATTCATGACAATGGTAAGTCTGTGCGTGTTATACGCCAATAAATACGGTATATCCAAATAACACGCCCAAGCTCATCCTTAGTCCTGAGCAGCGCTCTGGGATTAGTTGGGGCCACACAAGAAATATATACAGTATATCCAAATAATATGCCTGAGCTCATCTCTTCATCACACACAGCCACAAAGGCAAGAGAATTCTTGTTGGGCAGTGTATTAGTTGCTCAGACGAACACACTTAGACCAAATTTTAATGGTTCAAAGAATGTCAGGCAAAATAGTCGGCCCTCACGCATGTTCACTTCATCAAATCTGGCCCCCTTTGAAAAAAGTTTGGACACCCCTGCTCTAGAGGATGGATTAAAAATACAATATTTTTTATTTATTTATTTTTATAAATATATATATATATATATATATATATATATATATATTGTGGGAGAATTAGCTCGTGGGGATCACTTTTCTGAAACACAGTCTGTAAACAGGCACTTTCTTTTTAAGTCTGGCAGCTGCCAGGTTTATTTTACAAAAGGTTTGCAGGTTAAAACAAACAAAACAGTAAACTTAAATCCTTGCCGTCCGGCGCTAAACTAAACATCAGGGTCTCCTATCTATACAGTGTGGGGCTGGTCCCCACCACCCACAAAATAAACAACAACGCAAACCTTTTTCTTGCAATGTCTTTAGAGAGCTCCTCACACTCAGGTTCCCTCCTCAGTGTCCCAAAACCAGAGAGCTCCCTTCTGATCTCTTCCTGGTTGTTTTTAAGGTCCACCTGACATTGAACTCCAGTGGACCCAAATATCCGGACCGGAACACCAGGGCCGTTTCAGCTTCTCAAAATAGAACGTATGCGCGGTGAAATATATCTATGGTCAAGTATCTCACCTCGCATACCGTCACAATATATATATATATATCTGCCTGGAGTTCAGCTTTAGGGCTAGATTCACACCTACAGTGCCTGCCGCCGAGAATGTGTTTATAGCACGACAGCATCGCGCTGATTCTCGGCGACAGGCTGCCGACATCTCGCACTCGCTGGAATAGTAAAAGCACATTCCAGCGAGTGCGTCATAGAAGCGACGGGGATCCGACGCGGATTCCCGCCAATTCTACACGTGGGCGGAGTTTGTTATGAATCCTGGGAAGGAAGTCCCCGCCGGATTTTAAATAAAAATCCGGCATGGGTTCCCCCCTCAGGAGCATAACGGGCCCTTAGGTCTGGTATGGGTTGTAAGGAGACCCCCCCTACGCCGAAAAAACGGCGTGGGGGTCCCCCCACAATCCATACCAGACCCGTATCCAAAGCACGCCGGCCAGCCGGTCAGGAGGGGAGTGGGGGGCGAGCGAGCGCCCCCCCCCCCTCCTGAGCCGTACCGGGCAGCATGCCCTCAACATGGGGGGGTCAGGTGCTCTGGGGCAGGGGGCGCACTGCAGCCCCCCACCCCAGAGCACCCTGTCCCCATGTTGATGAGGACAGGGCCCCTTCCTGACAACCCTGGCCGTTGGTTGTCGGGGTATGCGGGCGGGAGGCTTATCGGAATCTGGAAGCCCCCTTTAATAAGGGGGCCCCCAGATACCGGCCCCCCACCCTAAGTGAATGAGTATGGGGTACATTGTACCCCTACCCATTCACCTGCAAGAAAAGTTTAAACACAAATAAACCACACAGTGTATTGAAATATTTTATTAGTTGGCCGCCGGGGGGGGGGGTGTGTATGATCGCTTTTATAAAAGCGCCCCCCTCCGGCGGGCTTCTGCGGGGGGGTGGGTGCCGCTGTTCTTCACCGCCGTCTGGTTCTCTTCTGCCGCCGGGGGGGGCGCTTTGATAAAAGCGCCCACCACCCGGCGAGCTGCCTTCGACATCTTCGGCGGCGGGGGGGTCTTCTCCCACTCTCCGGGGTCTTCTCCCACTCTCCGGGGTCTTCTCCGGCTCTCCGGGGGTCTTCTACGGCTCTCCGGGGGTCTTCTCCGCTCTCCGGGGGTCTTCTTCTTCTTCAGGACTCGCCGCCGCTATCTTCGTGTGTTAGCTCAATTACTGGCGGCGGCGAGTCCCCTCTTCTGTGACGTCATCTTCTCTTCTTCTTCTCCAGATGTTGACGCGATGCTTCCTTCCGCTGTTATGGCTGGCGCGCGGCTCGCAGCGAGTTATATAGGCCTGTCTTGTGATGTCGCAGTCCCATCATACCTACCGGAGCATGATGGGACTGCGACGTCACAAGACAGGCCTACACCATTTTTTCTCGCTGAAATTTTGGGTGGAACACACCCTAGGTCACTTAGTGGTCTGGTGCACCATATACCAATTGTTGCCACTTGGCACATAGGGGAACCAGGGGTATTTAATATACTTGCGTCAGGTGGGGATGGTACTATTCCTCCCTCCCAACAATTCCCCGTCTTTTATATTTTTATTTATTTTTTCTGTTACCTTACAGGGGTGGAATCGCATATAGGCATGCTTTTCTACCAATGTCCAAACTGTCTCTAATAATATAGGGGCGCATTTGTGTCGGGTGGGGATGGCACCATTCCTCCCTCCCAACAATTCCCTGTCTTTTATTTTTATTTTTTCTGTTCCCATATAGGGGTGGAATCGCATACATGCATGTCCAAACTGTTTCTAATAACATATTTATATAGGGCATGAGAGGTGTATTTTACCATTTGGCAGTCTACAAAGTACCTTTTGCATTTTTGCAGTACATGATAGACTCAATCATGGCATTATTATACATTATACTTTGACTCTCATGACATACTCATATACATATGTGTACATATATAGATATGTTTTTATCTCAATCTACCTTCTTCTGTTCCTAGTACTCTGTTCCACATGACAAGGTCTGTGTAATGTGCGCATGGATTTCTGGGCCCTTTGCTCGTCTGTCCCCTGGGAACTGCGATGCGATTTTGGCGCTCCTCCCTCTCCCACCTGTTCCCTTCCTCTCCATTTGTTATGGAGGGAGGTGGTGGGTCTGGGCAGGTGCTCCTTACCGCATCGGCGCCACATTACTGCTTGGTGTGTGCGACAGTATATATTTTGATGTTGCACCACACAAGCAGGTTTTTCTTTCCATCTAGGTTGATATTGGGTGGATGACTGGGCCTGTGGGGTGTGGGTGTATTCACTCGTTCAGGCACAGTTGCCTCCCCTTCCCTGCCACGCCCACGTGACGCTGGGCGGGACACATTGGTTCAGCTGGGAGCATTTAAATTCCCCTCACTTGGTGTCTAGCTGTCTTTCTGGCAACACCTTCATATGCAAGCTCTCACTTATGTTTGGCTTATTAATTCCATGTGATCTAACAAGGTACATTTCTATAGGTTTCACCCTTTAGCACTTTATTTATTTATCCTTATGGTGTCTTTATCATCTTTTCTTTTTTCTCACCCACCTTCATACTTGGTGTTTGCTCAGTCTTTTCATCTGACTTGGTGCATGGGCTTTTTCACACTTCATAACAATATTATACATTTATTATATACCACTGATCTCAATCCACAGAAGTGTCGGCCCACTGTCTTCCACATTCACACATTGGGGAATCCACAGTGCTACCTGTTTGTCTATGTGTCCCTACCTCAGCTCTCATGCCAGACAATTTTAATGGCTCTGGTCCTGTGCTCACATCTATACAGTTGACATGAGTATTTATAGGGTTATTTATTTTGTTCTGTATATTTATATTATTTTACTACAAAATAATACCATATGGTTATGTCTCTTTATAGATCACCATTGAATTTGCCCCTGAAGATTTGGTATATCCCAACGAAACGCGTCGGGCATACATAAATGCATGATGTTCATACAGATGATTTTATGTTTTGTATACCTTTTTACTCCTAGATTCTCATTATACTATCAAGCCCCTCCAGTGGTTCATGTTGTGCAGGACTTGTCCTTACCTCACGATATGCCAAGTACCATGATGTTGTTATGCATATGTAATTTGTAGCATGTTTATGCGATCTTGTGGATGCAATTTTTGTCATTTTTGTCATTCAGTATGCTTTATATTATATCACAAGGCATAATAAAATGTTCTTTGCTAAGACTGCTCTTTGTTATACACCTCTCATTGCAAGTCCTCAACTAACTCCCCCATTTTGTTTTGGAACCCAATTAAGCAATACTGAAAAAAAGGGGGGGGGGTGATGAGCGCAAATATACTAAAAGTGCTAAGACAATCTAATATTGGATAATAATAAGGATGTGAACACACTAGTAAACATAGATGGTCACAAAGTGAAACCAGTGGGTGAAAGAGCAACAATCAATTGTGAATGAATAAAGGGTCAACCACTGATGATAAATTCCCTTGGTTTTTACTTAATTCACGATGAGAGCCTTTGTTTTTCCTATTCACGCACGACACTATTGACGATCATTGTGGTGAGGCTACTCTATCGGGGACCTGTGTTGGATTTCTTTCCTATTGGAGGACAACCTATCCGAGATTTCCAAGATTCCAAGGAGTTCGTGGAGGCTCATTTCTTCCTTTGGGGAGGTAAGCGCTCTGTGAGCACATTTTTTCTTGAAGACTTTCCCGAATCAAGTACATTACTTATGGACTAAACACATACCAGTGGATGTGCTTTTTAAAGTCGTGGACTTTATTCATTCACAATTGATTGTTGCTCTTTCACCCATTGGTTTCACTTTGTTTACTAGTGTGTTCACATCCTTATTATTATCCAATATTAGATTGTCTTAGCACTTTTAGTATATTTGCGCTCATCACCCCCCCCCCCCTTTTTCTATATATGTTTTTTGTTGAAGACAAAGAAAAATGGATAGCCGCACTCCAAAACCTGATGGGTGGTCTTTTATTCAATAGACAGCATGTACAAAAATAGGGTCACAGCAGTGGAAACAAGGAACAGCCGACGCGTTTCGCACTGGATCAGTGCTTATTCATGGCTATATGTTTTTTGTTGCTGTTAGCACATACCTGATTTGAGCTGCATATATTTTTGTATTAGTCATTCACTCTAGATTCACTGTTGGCTAGCGCTTTTGTTTTACCCTTTACAATTAAGCAATACTGTATAGTATACAGTACTGCTTAATTGGGTTCCAAAACAAAAGGGGGGAGCATGTGTATACAGTGTATACCTTACATGCTTACTCCGCATTTTGATTGGCCTCATTTAAAGTCCCGCTGACCAAACTTTCTTTTCTCTTTTTAATGTTGCCTAATATAACATTTTCAGAGTTTTTGATTATCTGTTTGTCTCTGTTAAAGTAAGGTAAGTAGAAATGAGGCAGATTGGATGAGCCAATTAAATCTGAATTGCTTTTGATTTGCTCCGATAAATACTGTAATGAAGAAGTCAAATAATACTTTGTTGTGTCATATATAAACTACATCTCTGAAGTGATTTACCACTCATTTTAAGTCTCTTGTCATGCTTGGATATAGTAACACATTGGACGGCATTCATTAAGCTGAGATTCGATGTTATGCCTCAGACTCAATGGCAATTACTATGTGGTTTTGTGTTATGGATCAAGGCCAGGCTGTTAACACACTGTCTGCCCATTTCATTGAGAATTGTCCAAGCGCTCTAGCTGCTGCATGCGCTTTGATGTGTTAAGTCATGATGGATCCTGTAACTCACCGGAGAGACAAAGGTTGTCTAAGCACAGCCGATAGTGAAATATGCAGCCTTATCACGGAGAAATGGAAAGATCAAACCAGAAAGGGGAAAAAAAAACTCAGCACAAGAACAAACTTATTGATCATTTATGAAAGCCGCATTGACAACACTTTCCTATTATTATCTGCTTACATGGTACTTTCTCACTTGTACTGAACATTTAAAGGTGCCACTTTAATGAGGAACACAAGAAAAATTCTAGCCATAGGTCAGATCAGAATCAGTGAGCTCTGTAGTATGGATTTTCTGTATGTCTCTGAAATTTATAGTGTAAGCTGATCATTTAGTACAAGAATAGCTAATTTCCTCATGGACCTTGCATAACAAGATTGCTAGGTCCTTAGTGTTCGCTGCACCACTGTGTATACGTACATATGGGAAGTTCATTTTTGATCTTCCAAAAAAAGTAATGATACTTGATTTTATTAAAACATAGAACCTTTTGCACATAACAGGCTAATACAGGGCAGAAGTGACAGAAGGAACAGGTAGCACTGTGGATTCCCCAATGTGACAGAAGGAATATAATGCAGCAAAGCAAGAGAAGGTGTCAGTGGCACCCATTCAGCAGATGTTTAGCTTTCCCTTCTATAGATGTTACGTAGAGAAGGCCTATACTTGGCCCAAGAGGTTTGATAAAAGCCCCCCTAACATGTGTGTTGCAGTGCTTTAACTGACATGTTCATTTCATATGAGCTGCCAACACACCCCAGCACAGCCAAAACCAAACCTGACCCTTTTTTTAGAATGTAGCATGTGGCAGTGGATGTGTTACAGCTGTGTTGCCAGTGCATTGGGGCAGCATTTAAAATTATTAGTAACATAACACACTAATGAGGGCATAATATGTTACTGTGTGCATAACTGCAAAGTATTATTGTGTTCCTAGCAATAAAGTTTGTTCCCCTAGCATATACTCACCTTTCCTTTTCTCGCTGCTCCATTTAGCTGCCAGGAGCAAAGAAAACCCCTATAATTTCTTGACATGGAGGAGCATATTGAAGATCACCCACTCCCTAGTAGTGTCAACCAAGCAGCACAAAATTCGTGGCTGCATGCATGGAGATCATTCCTTTCATGGCCTGTTCTACCTACACTCCCAATAGAATGTTCTCACCCTATGTGCAGGCCAAGGGCTCTACAGAGATGTAAATCTGTGGGAGTCTCTAGGTCAATAAGGTTTATTATAGGAAGCACACCCTTTGCAGCTATAACAGCATCAACACTTCTGGGAAGGCTGTCCACAAGGTTTAAGAATATTTGACTATTTTTCCAGAAGCGCATTTGTGAGGTCAGGCACTGATGTGGAAAATATGGCCTGGCTCACAGTCTCCGCTCTAATTCATCCCAAAGGTGTCCTTCTCGTCTAAATCTGACTGAATTCACAAATGCGCTTCTAGAATAATATTCAAACATTCCCAAAGACACACTCCTAAACCTTGTGGACAGCCTTCCCTGAAGAGTTAAAGCTGTTATAGCTGCAAAGGGTGGGCCAACTTAATATTAAACCCTACGGACTAAGACTAGGACCACTTCAGCCCCGGAAGGATTTATGCCCTTCCTGACCAAGCCCTTTTTTGCGATTCAGCACTGCGTCACTTTAACTGACAAGTGTGCCGCCGTGCAACACTGTACCCAAACAAAATTTACTTTTTTACCCTTTTTGGTAGTATTTGATCACCTTTCCTTTTTTGTTTTTTGCGCTATATACAAAACAAAGAGTGACAATTTAGAATTTTTTATTTTTTTTACTGTTTGCTATATGAAATATCCCCAAAAAACAAACAAAAAAAAATGATTTCTTCCTCAGTTTAGGCCAATGTGTATTCGTCTACATATTTTTAGTAAACAAAAATTGCAATAAGCGTATATCGATTGGTTTGCGCAATAGTTATAGCATCTACAAAATAGGGGATAGATTTATGGCATTTTTATTATGATTTTTTTTTCTTATTAGTAATGACGGTCGATCTGCAATCTTTATCATGACTGCGACATTGCGGCGACCATTGACCATTGACATTTATAGAGCGATCAGTTCTATAAAAATGCACTGATTACTTTAAAAGTGTCACTGGCAGGAAAGGGGTTAACATTAGGGGGCAATCAAGGAGTCAACTGTGTGTTCCCTCACTGTGTTCTAACTGTGTGGTGATGGGACTAACTAGGAGAGGTGACAGATCACTGTTTCTACATTGTAGAAACACTCAATCTTTCTCCTCTCCTCTGACAGCACAGGGATTTGTGTGTTCTCATGCTGGCTCTCAAACACGTGATTGTGCGTGGCCGTCAGCAATCGCACCCACTGGCGGCTCCTAAAGGGCCGACGTCTGGGGACATGATTTTGCGCACCCGTACCACTTTGCCGACATATATCGGGGTGAGATGGTCAGCAAGTGGTTAAAGTCCATGTGCATGTATAGGCAGGTGTCCCAATACTTTTGGTAAGATAGTGTATATTTAATTTGCATATCTGGCTGTTTCTCCAAATTTCAGCATTAAACTCCATAATATTCAATTAATCAAGTAAAGTAAAACCTAAGACTGAATATGCATATGCATCTAGCAGCTGCTGCTTTGGAATAAGCTTCGCTAGCTGTAAACCAGGACAGACGTTCAGCAATTCAAGTTCTAGCAATTTGATTCCCAAAATCACTGCTCAATATCAAGATTCAGTTCTATATTTGATCTCACCTGTGGCTTTCTCTACAAATTACTCATTGGAATCCTGTCACCATAATGCTTTTCATCAACACCACAATTATAGTGAGACATCAAATATTTTAAAAACTTTTCCCCTTTTGATTGGTTCTGGTATATGACCATATGTTCCCAGCAGAAAATCTGAATATAACTGAGACTTGGGAAATCAAGTGAAACATTTCAAATACAGTACAGCTATTTTACTGGTGTGTTACCAGGCAGTGTTTTTTTCCCAAATATTTTTTAGGGGATTGGCTAGCTGGATGCACCTGAACAAATATAAAGTTTATTTCTTCCAGAGACTGCTGCCTGCTGTAGAAGTTCCAGAAATCAAGCCTTGTCTTTGCATGGGAAACCACATGCAAAACTCAAAGCAGCTGCTGGATTAATCAAGGCCTTCTGATGTGGGAGAGGAACATGCTTGGCTGAGGTCAGTTGTGTTCGGTCAGCTGGAGCACAGAGGAGGCTCAGAGGAGGAAAGGAAAGGGTCATCAAATGCATGATCAGTTCTTTGATTATAGAACTTCCCTGTAGAACTTTTAGCAGCAGATTTATGTAAGGTTTTGGCAGGACATTCACCACAGCAATAAAAAGAGCATTTTTGAAAATAGGGGATCTAGGTCAAAATATTAGGTGTAATGGAGGTTGGTTTGATCTTTAGATGTATTTTGAACAAAAATAATGCATGAACTTCGGGCAGATGTTAGATAAAATGCAGTGTCTGCGTAGCGAAGCATAATGCTCCCAATGGGAGAGCAGCTAGTAGTGCTCGCTACTGCCTGCATCCACAGGCAGAGGCTACTGACACGTGAAAGGCAGTTCCCTGACTTAGAAGCAAGCACACTCTACTGCACATGATTGTTTAACTCTCCAGACCTTGGTACAGTCACAGTACAACACTCGCTAATGTCTGCACTGGAGGCTGAGGCTGCAGTCACATGAAATCGGGGTTAAAGCATTGGGTTCCTCTTGCACAATTAACCCTTAGTATATGTTTACTTTCCTTTATCTTTTAATATATGCAACAATTTAGCGTGGGTAGCGCAGGGCCTGTACCCAGCGCTGTATCCTGGCCTAGGCCAACAAGGCCCAGGCCTAGGGTAGTACTTTGCTGGGGGGCAACGTGGAAAGTGTCCCTGCCGGCTTGCGCTACACTGTAGCAGAGATGCAAATTAGTCTAGTGCCCCCATAAAGCGGCCGCACTGCTTTCGGTATGTGAGCATCCGGCATTCCGCAACTGGGGGGGCGGTGCTTCTAATATTGTCTTATCATCCTGGACCATAAACCTTCCTCACTGTGCTATGTTTTCTGCTGCACCGTTGGCATGGTTATATCTAAAATTATCAGAAATTTGTGCTTAAATTAAAACTATAGGCAACACTTTTTTTTTCATTTTTTACCATCCCTGTCCCATTGACGAGATTTCCTCTCACTTCCTGCCCCAAAGCCAAACAGGAAGTGAGAGGAAATCTATGCAAATTAAGGGACTTCATTGCCCCCCCCCAGGCTCTCAGAACTAGTGTCCCCACTTAAAATTTGCATGGCGGGTATTAAACAGCGAGGGGTGTGGTCTTGACAGGAAGGGGTAGGTCATATTTAAATCAAGGGTTGCATTAGTTTAGTCCCCATTCCATCAGCACAGCCTTACATGTCACCTCACTCCCAGTAACATTATGAGACCCCTGCTTTAGAGGGGTTGTAAAGGTAAAAGTTTTTTTACCTTAATGCATCCTATGCATTAAGGTAAAAAAACACCTGACAGCACCGCCCCCCCCCGAGCCCCCGTTTTACTTACCTGACTGTTCGAAATTGCCAGGCGCGTCCACGTCATCCTGTTCGGTTCCCAGCCTGGCCGTTGATTGGCTAGGCTGGGCGGATTGATAGCAGCGCAGCCATTGGCTGGCGCTGCTGTCAATCACAGCGGATGACGTGGCGCACCAGGGGCTGGGGACAAGTGATACAGTCGGCGGCTATGGCCGCCGCTGTATCACGGGAGCGCTCGCAAAAGCTTTCCACCATGCGAGCTCCCTCGCATGAAGGTAGAAAACTTTTGCGAGGAGGAGCCAAGACAGCCGCCGAGGGATCCCAGAAGACAGCTTTCCGGGACACTCTGTGCAAAACGAGCTGCACAGTGGAGGTAAGTATAACATGTTTGTTATTTAAAAAAAAATATATTCCTGACTTTAGTGTTCCTTTAAACAAGAGTTCATCTTTTCCAAGATTCTTCATTACTAATACGTCTTGCTCACCTCTACTCCTCCGTGACATGTCGAGGTTAGGTACTGGGATCAGAAAGAGTGTAACACCGCTCAGACTGTGGATAAAGAATTCCTTGTGGGTGCTGGCCCCCGGCTCACCACCGTCAATAGTAATTGAAGAAAAAGAAAATTGGTGGAAGGAAGAAGTTCTGTAGAATAGTTACTTTATTGTCAAGGTGCCAAAGGACATAGACAGGATGTTACAGGAACATTGGTAGACTGGTTTCACACAGATAACTTGTGCTTGAGTTATCCATGGGAAACTGGTCTACCAATGTTTCTGTAGCGTCCTGTCTACGTCCTTTGGCACCTTGACAATAAAGTAACTATTCTACAGAAATTCTTCCTTCCATGGTGCGCGACCAATTTTATTTTTCTTCAATAGGTACTGGGATGCTGGGATACCCTGTGCTGCAATATGCAGGGCACTGTCACTAGGGGGGGGGGGGGGGAAGCTCACAAACTTCATCACTACCAGAGACCCATGCCATGTCAATACAACTCCTGCTGACTGGCTGCATAAACCTCTTCTGCTTCCACTGCAGGTTAGACTTTTGTAATAAGCTCACACTGACGTCTCTTCATCTCCCTTCCAAACACTGTTTTTTAGGCCTGGTTCACACCTATGCATTTTTAGTACTTTTTGCATTTTGCAGACTTGTACCACAGAATGTGTTCCATAGGAGTGTTTCTGCAAAACTAAAAATGCTTAAAAAAAAATGCATAGGTGTTAATCAGGCCTTAGACCCCTTTCACACTGAGGGCGTTTTGCAGGTGCTATAGCGTTAAAAAAAGCTATCTGCCCTTAAATAGCTGCTCTATTCGCTCCAGTGTGAAAGCCCGAGGGTTTTCACACTGGATCGGTGCGGTGGCAGGGCATCAGAAAAAGTCCTGCCAGCAGCTTCTTTGGAGAGCATTAGCAGCTGTGAACTCACCGCTGCTAATGCACACCTGCCCGTTGAAATCAATGGGCAGCACTGCCGTACCGCCGGCAATACGCCGCTGTAGTGGCGATTGCGGGTGGTTTTAACCCTTTCTCAGCCGCTAGCGGGGGTAAAAGCGCCCCTCTAGCAGCCGAAATGCGCTGCAAATCCGACAGTAAAATAGCTGCGTTTTACCACTATTTTACCGCCGACGCCAGTGTGAAAGGGGTAGACATGTGCACAGAATTTTTTTTCATTTTTTTTTGTTCCGTTTCGTATGGTCCCGTCTGTTCGTTTCCGTTCGTTTTTCGTAAGACGCCCGTTTTCCCGTTCGTTCCCGTTCGTTTGTCGTACAACGTGATTTTTTCGTATTCCGATTGTTTCGTATTTCCGTTACCGTTTTATTTTCGTACATGCGGGATGATTCGTTATTCTGTTTAATTCATGTTCGTTTCTTGTTAGACAATAATTATTGTGAATTTTCGTCAATTTGCATTCTGTGTATCTTGAATGCTTTTCTTTTGTTAGTGTCAGTTGTATGTTCATTGTTCAATGACATCTATAACAAAAGAATTTCATTATGTATATTGAATGAATTCCTTTTTCTGTTTTCTGTGTATTCAAAATACTGAAGGCAAATTTTTTGTTATAGGTGTCATATCGACATACGAAAATAACAAAAGAAACAGGTTCAAATGCAAATCTTTTGTTTATGTTTTTTTTTAATGGCCAGAGAGTTAGGCTGGCCATACATGATACAATTTTCTGTGCAATTTTCTTTAGATTTACCTTCAACTATGTAGTGCAAGGGCCTGTCTGATTGCATACAATTGAAAGTGTTGCTTAGTTTGACCTCATATTATATGGTTTTTGGTAAATCTAAAAGAAAATTGTACAAGAAAATTGAACATGTATGGCCAGCCTCAGTGACTGAAAGCAGCTTCTCTTTTGTGCAGAATAGTGAGTACACTTGTACAGTAAAGCCTAATAAACTTTTCTGTGGATTTTCATCTGAAGGGAGATCAGTTGGCCAGATTTCTGAACCCAAAAATGGTTTTCTGATGCAGTTTAAAAACAAACAAATTTTCTGAGAACGATCGGAAAACAATTGTTTTTATGTTTTTTGTTAAAATAGTCTGACCAAGTGTATGGGGCTTAACTATACTATTGTTAAGCCCCATACACTTGGTCAGACAATGGGGCTTAACAATACTATTGTTAAGCCCCATACACTTGGTCAGACAATTTTAACAACAAACATAAAAACGATGGTTTTCCGATCGTTCTCAGAAAATTTGTTTGTTTTTAAACTGCATCAGAAAACCATTTTTGGGTTCAGAAGTCTGGCCAACTGATCTCCCTTCAGATGAAAATCCACAGAAAAGTTTATTAGGCTTTACTGTACAAGTGTACTCACTATTCTGCACAAAAGAGAAGCTGCTTTCAGTCACTGAGGCTGGCCATACATGTTCAATTTTCTTGTACAATTTTCTTTTAGATTTACCAAAAACCATATATGAGGTCAAACTAAACAACACTTTCAATTGTATGCAATCAGGCAGGCCCTTGCACTACATAGTTGAAGGTAAATCTAAAGAAAATTGCACAGAAAATTGTATCATGTATGGCCAGCCTAACTCTCTGGCCATTAAAAAAACCATAAACAAAAGATTTGCATTTGAACCTGTTTCTTTTGTTATTTTCGTATGTTGATATGACACCTATAACAAAAAATTTGCCTTCAGTATTTTGAATACACAGAAAACAGAAAAAGGAATTCATTCAATATACATAATGAAATTATTTTGTTATAGATGTCATTGAACAATGAACATACAACTGAAAACGAACACAAAACGTATTCAAACAAAATACACAATGCAAACCTCTTGATACAGATTTCATTTTCATTATTTTGCCATTTTCGTTTTGTCGTTTTTTTCCCGTCGAATCGTTCATTCGTATTTGCGGTCGTTCGTTATGCGGCTCATCCGTTATCCCGTCCTTTTCGTATTTTGGTGCTTTACCGTTTTCGTATGTACACATTATCCCGC
The DNA here is from genome assembly GCA_029574335.1 of Rana kukunoris. NCBI lineage: Eukaryota > Metazoa > Chordata > Amphibia > Anura > Ranidae > Rana > Rana kukunoris. The sequence continues at coordinate 453,681,206 of CM056050.1, forward strand.
GGGTACGAAAATTAACATTTTCGTACGAAAATAACATCCGTATGAACGGGAATGCACATATCTAGAAAGGGGTCTTAGTGATCTCAGACTAGGTGGATTGGCTTAACATTAAAGTTCTTTACTTAACTGAATTTACAAACAAACAAACATTTCTCAGCAACATCTTCAATACACATTCCTGTACAAAGTCATCTAAGTGCCCTTTTTGTGTTTCCCTGGTGCTTCCTTGTGCCCCATGAGGTGGTTATACCTTAAACAGATGGGCAAGTTCAATAGTCAATTTATCAGCCAAGTCCATATGCCTTGGAACCCTGAGTGGGTTCCCACAAGGGGTGATAAAGTACATCCCCAGCAGCACTCATTTTCCTTGCAGAGAGCAAGACCTTTTACCTAGATACCTATACTTTGTCCAGCAGAGGATGGTGATTTTCAGAAAAGCCCAGGAAAGCCTGAACAACAAGGATAACCCTTACCTCTCTGGCAGCACCACTTCTGCCAGGCAGCATCAACTAAAGAGTACAACTAACACAGCAGAAAATATACTTAACACAGGCAACACAGTAATAACTAATTTAAATAGTTTTAATGCAATACATTTCGTAATACGTAAAGTTATGTAAATATAAAAGGAAAAATTCCTGTAGCAATTCACTTTTTGATTTTCTTTTTTTCTGGGCATATAGCGAATCGTACCACAAAGTAAATTCATAAAATCAAGGGGCCAGATTCTCATATATTTGCGGCGGCGTAGCGTAAGCCATTTACACTACGCCGCCGCTGCGTACTAGAGCAAGTGCTTTATTCTCTAAGCACTTGCTCCGTAGTTTGCGTTGGCGTCTCGTAAATCGCCAAGCGTAAACCCGCGCAATTCAAATGGGGCGGCTTGTATTTAAATTAAGCGCGCCCCCGTGTCGAACGAACTGCGCATGCGCCGGCCGGGGAAAAAGCCCAGTGCGCATGCTCCAGCTCACGTCGGGAAGCGTCGTTGAAACCGACGTCAAAACGACGTGAGCGTCATTTACGCAAGTCCCTATTCGTGAACGAGTTAGTAAAACGACGTAAGCGACGGAAAAAGCCGACGCTGACCCGACGCCATACTTAACATGGCGTCCGACGGGACACGACGGCATCCGACGGGACCTCGTAAGGTTACTCCACATAGAAGCTGGGGTAACCTTACGAGTTCGTAAACGACGTACGCGACGACGGGGCGGCATAAAAGCGATCGAGAATCGGCGTACTACTTCATTTGCATATGCAAATGAAAAAACAACGTAAAGGCCACCTAGTGGCCGGAGTTGTCATTACACCTACGATCCGAAAGTGTAATTGTATTACACTTGTCGGATGTAGAAGCGTATCTATGCAAAAGTGATGCTAAGCATCACTCGCATAGATACGAGACAAAAAAAAAGGCGATACGACGGGGTATCTGAGATACTCCGTCGTAACGCCTCTGAGAATCTGGCCCATAAAGTTTATTATCCAAATGTTAAAATTGGTAAAATTGGATAAAGCACCATTCCTAGTGTTTGCAAAGTGACGTTTGTGCATCTTATTTCAATTCAACATCCACATGTTAGCTCAAGGCGTTTCGAATGCTTCAAACATCTTCATCAGGGGAACTTGTGAACAGTATCCATATAGCAAAACCCAGTAATGTAAAATCAGAAGTTTTCATACAGTTTGTTGGAGTGGAAATTCTTAAATCCATGAAGATAGTAGTTCAAAAAGTTTAGTAAATATCCAATATAATACTCCATTTTTTTTACATCAAAAGCAAAGAGCTTCAAAGATAAGGCGCAAAATATTTATGCAAGAACACCATAAAGAATCTAAATTTCAATCCTTCCATCCAAAGAGCATACCCAGATCCTTAACACAATAGCAATATGTGTATTCCAGGAAGCTTAAAGGGGTTGTAAAGTTAAACAATTTTTTGCCTAAAATGAATGTCTGCAAGGTAGATGGACAAAATAGTGTAATGATTCTGTTAACAAACAAGTAAATACCTATTAAATTCCTTCATCTATATCACCTTCGGCATTCTAGTTTCTGTTCTCTCATTCACTTCCTGGTTTGCATCACTTGTTCATGTAAGAACTACATTTCCCAGTATGAATTGTGGCACGTCCAGTAATTCACACCTCCTTGAAGTCTCTAACACGTAGAGAGCGTCCTGCCACACAGATGTAGTTCCCAGGAGGGGACAAGCACGTTACTGACCACCACAGTAAAGTCTCCCTTCACGGTGGTCAGTAAAATCAGACAAGCAGGATATGAACAGAACAGAGAAGAAATAGAGCAACTTCTTGAGCAAAAGCGAACAATGACGATGAGAAAAGAGGAATGTCTGCAGGTAAAGGATGCTTATTATGAAAACATTTTTTTTCCTTTACAACTCCTTTAAAGCTGGGTTCACACGATGTGGGTTTCCATAGGAGTCCTGTGCGTCTTCTGGTCTGTTTCAGGTCCGAATTCAGCCCAAAATTTGGGCTGAAATCAAATTTGGGCTGAGATCAAGATATTCCAAACACAATTCTCCAGGCAGATCTCATCAAAATTAACCAAAGGAAGGAGCAAGTGATGAATGTGCTGCATCACCTTCATTGCCCAATGTGTAAGCCAAGGGTGTGTTCTGTTGCTGAAGCAAAATGCTGCCTTCCTTGGTTTCATATAAATAACCATTTTTTTATTTATCTGCCTTACAACCATGGTAAAACTATTTAGCATGCAATTATGCCTACCTACACTATAATTTATTGGTAAACAATTGATTTTAGACATATATTTTTGAACAATGGGGTTTCAATCTGCCTCTCCCAACCTTGAAAGAAGTGCACCTTTAGACAGGACAGATCTTATTAGTGTAGCACCCTCATAGGTATGTGCTAGGCTAGAGTGAGTGTACCAGTTTTTGGTTTCTCTGCTTAACAGAGAGACAGTAGGTAAATGCATATGCAGAGAGCTGTGATCGTTTAGTGTAGCTTGCTCAGTGTGCTCTGGTGCCTCTCATGCTGTCTTGAAGTTTACACTGGTCTAGTAGCTATGGAATGTGCTGGACAGTGGGTGGAAACCATGCAGGTGGGAGCATGAATATCCATACAGCCCTAGTCAATTAAAAGAGGAGATGCCCCTCCTCAGCATACGCTGCCATGCAGCCTCAGGTGGGTGACCTGAGGGCCTGAAGTCAGGGCCGCCATCATGGGGGTACAGGCAGTACACCTGTAAGGGGCCCGGAGGCAACCCCCCTTTTTTTATGTAGCGCCCCCCCCCCATTTGCGGGGCGTTACGCTAAAGTTAGTGCGGAATTGGAGAGTTAAGTTGCTCCCATTTACAAATTGCCTAAAATTGGGTTGCTGCCAGTTTTAGAACTGACTTTTAGGTCGGTCTGCGTGCCAGGGAGGTGTTATTGCCCCTGGGTGACAGTCGGCGCTAGAAAGGGGTTCTGACAGACCCACCTTCTCCCAGCAGCCAATCAGAGGAGCCGTTCTTTCTCTGGACATGCTGGCGGGAGGGTATATCTGGGGAAGTCGCCTATGAGAGTTGTGCGCGCATCCATGGGCCCCGCCATCGAGGCCTGCCTGGTCGAGGTTGCGTACCAGGCGGAACTTCATTCTGATGCAAAGAGGGGCCCCAGCAGCTTGCTGGGTCCCAGATCCTAAACCGGTAGCTGAACAGTGGGGAATAGGGTTGGAAGAACCCAGAGGTAGAGGTTGTCTGTGAGGCCTGGACGAACCACCGGGGGTCACCACGCCACATGACAGGTACACTTCAGCTGTCAGTCGGTGACCTTGAGATTGGACTTACTGGGAGGATTCATTGGTTCTAGCCTTTGACAAATCTAAGAAAATTCACCAGGCCTGTGGCTCAAGTAAATCGCCGGTCCGGGGCACTTTACCCACTCTGTTGAGAGTGGAGACGTTTGAACTTGACTGTGCTGAGAGCAGGCTTGCTCTCTCTCTGATATCCAAGGCCTGATACTACAGTTCTCTCCTTGCTCATCAACCTTTTCTCTATCGTGTGCCATGTTGATGTTGGCCATGTTGGGCCTTGGAATAAAGCATTGAAAACTCAAGTTGACGTCTGCACACTTGCTCTTTAACCACCTTCACTAATATTATCCCTAGACAAGACAAGAATCACTGGTAACCTAACATGCTGGTCCCAAATTAATCAGCGTCTCCTTCGTGGGTGAGCGCTACATTTAAAAAAAAAAAAATTATATATATATATTTTTCTATTTTATATATATTAAAAGGCCCAGAAGTCCCCAGGGGCCCATAGGTCCCCAGGTCCCCATGTGACAACCCCCCTTTTTTTTATAAATGTTATTTTTTTTATATATATATTTTTTATTAAAGGGCCCAGAGGTTTCTTTTTTCTTTGTATTAAAAGGCCAAGAGGTCCCCAGGGTTTTTAATATATTATTCATTTTTTTGTACCCCCCCCCGCTTCTCAATTTCAGGCGGCAGCACCCCCCCCCCCCGTTCTGTGCTCCAGGGGCCCCAAAATTCCTGATTAAAGTTTTTTTTTAAAGCCTGTCCATATACTAACCTAACCTTCCCATATACTGCCCTAGCCTGCCCATATACTGCCCTAGCCTGCCCCTATACTGCCCTAGCTCGCCCCTTTAAAATTGAACATAATGGTATGTCGTATAATCTTGCATATAGACGAAGTGCTGTTGCATGTAAATATGACTTCCTGATGAATTTAAATGTAGTTTTAATTATCATGATATAAAATAATGGATATTGGGGCCTTTTGGTGGGCATGATATTTTTTTTTTTTTTGGGGGGGGGGGGGGCATCATTAATTTTTGGGTCCAGGCAGCACAATGTCTTGGGCCAGCCCTGCCTTCTCTTATCCAAGTTCTCCAAATAAAACAAAAAGCAAACAAAAGCACTTGCTCTATTCTCTACGGCCTGCTGCATTGTTCTACAGATAGTCTGCTACACGGCTCTATTGAGAAAGTTGTCCTTGCTTGTGAATACTGTAGACATGTGCACAGAATTTTTTTTCGTTTTTTTTGTTCCGTTTCGTATGGTCCCGTCTGTTCGTTTCCGTTCGTTTTTCGTAAGACGCCCGTTTTCCCGTTCGTTCCCGTTCGTTTGTCGTACGATGTGATTTTTTCGTATTCCGATCGTTTCGTATTTCCGTTACCGTTTTATTTTCGTACATGCGGGATGATTCGTTATTCGTTATTGTTAAGCCCCATACACTTGGTCAGACTATTTTAACAACAAACATAAAATCGATCGTTTTCCGATCGTTCTCAGAAAATTCGTTCCTTTTTAAACTGCATCAGAAAACCATTTTTGGGTTCAGAAGTCTGGCCAACTGATCTCCCTTTAGATGAAAATCCACAGAAAAGTTTATTAGGCTTTACTGTACAAGTGTACTCACTATTCTGCACAAAAGAGAAGCTGCTTTCAGTCACTGAGGCTGGCCATACATGTTAAATTTTCTTGTACAATTTTCTTTTAGATTTACCAAAAACCATATATGAGGTCAAACTAAACAACACTTTCAATTGTATGCAATCAGGCAGGCCCTTGCACTACATAGTTGAAGGTAAATCTAAAGAAAATTGCACAGAAAATTGTATCATGTATGGCCAGCCTAACTCTCTGGCCATTCAAAAAAACCATAAACAAAAGATTTGCATTTGAACCTGTTTCTTTTGTTATTTTCGTATGTTGATATGACACCTATAACAAAAAATTTGCCTTCAGTATTTTGAATACACAGAAAACAGAAAAAGGAATTCATTCAATATACATAATGAAATTCTTTTGTTATAGATGTCATTGAACAATGAACATACAACTGAAAACGAACACAAAACGGATTTAAACAAAATACACAATACAAACCTCTTGATACAGATTTAATTTTCGTTATTTTGCCATTTTCGTTTTGTCGTTTTTTCCCGTCCGATCGTTCGTTCGTATTTGCGGTCGTTCGTTATGCGGCTCATCCGTTATCCCGTCGTTTTCGTATTTTGGTGCTTTACCGTTTTCGTATGTACACATTATCCCGCGGGTATGAAAATGAACATTTTCGTACGAAAATAACATTCGTACGAACCGGAATGCACATATCTAGTGAATAGTAAATTTGGTTTATCCTACTTAATACCTTCTCCCAGGGCTGGCCCTACCATGGTTCCCAGTGGGTCCATTGGACCCAGGCAGCACTTTGAGAGGAGTAGCAAATTGAACCACTGCAACCTCTCCTTCTCTTCTTTTTACCCTGCATTGACGAGCAATATTTTTCTACATAAGTTTTGTGTGTCATGATGACAACTGCCCCCTGGCTGCTCCACCTGCCCCTATCCAACCCTAGCCTGCCCCTGTACTTCCCTAGCCTGTGTATATACTACCCTAGCCTGTGAATATACTACCCCAGCCTGCCCCTAAACTGCCTTAGCATGTCCATGTACTACCCTAGCCTGTCCATATACTAACCTAACCTTCCCATATACTGCCCTAGCCTGCCCATATACTGCCCTAGCCTGCCCCTATACTGCCCTAGCTTGTCCCTTTGGAATTGAACATAATGGTATGTCATATAATCTTGCATATAGACAAAGTGCTGTTGCATGTAAATATGACTTCCTGATGAATTTAAATGTAGTTTTAATTATCATGATATAAAATAATGGATATTGGGGCCTTTTGGTGGGCATGATATTTTTTTTTTTTTTTTTGGGGGGGGGCATCATTCATTTTTGGGTCCAGGCAGCACAATGTCTTGGGCCAGCCCTGCCTTCTCTTATCCAAGTTCTCCAAATAAAACAAAAAGCACATCCCCTAGAACAGTTATTGAAGACCACGTGTAGAAGAGTATGTGCACCTGGCTGTGTGGAAAATACAATGCAGCTGGCTGCGGATTAAACAGGCCCAAAAAATAATTCATGCGGCTCCTGCAGGGATAGTGCTACATTAGTTTAATTTTTATGTTTTTATGTTATCGTATTACATAACAAAGTAAGCCCCAAACCTCATGCTCGCATCAGATTGGGTCTGTCTGTTTTAGTTCCCACTAATATTTGCATACATTTGTTGAAGAAACAGATTATAAAACATGTTGATAAAGACTGATATATAGTAATACTGCATTTTTATGGTTTGTGTTGCTTCTAGACCGTATTTATAACCTAGTTTGTAATAATTTAACATCTAGCTAATTTATGATAGCATAGGGATGGAAAGTACTACTGAGCCATGCTGAAATTTTCTTTCACTGATGTCATTACACAGTCATTACTTGAGTTTCCACTGAATGTGAATTAAGCCTAATTCAGGAAACTTGAAATGTACATAAAAGTGCAATTATGCTGTTTTGGTTTCCAGGCAGTGTTGTAAAAATTATCATTGCCATGCATAGTTGCCAACACCTGACTTTCATTTACAGGATAACTTGGCTAAACAGTATTGTCTGTTAATATTCTATGTGCAATGTTGTCCAGGTAAGCACCTGTTATAAAAATTTTACAAATCAACATTACTGATATAATAATAATATATTTTTGAAGCATGAGTAGAAAAAAAAATTGTATAAAACTACTGGTACTGTTTTATTGAACAGGGAGGTAAAAAGTAAAAGTATCTAAATATTACCAAAGTTTATCACACTCCTAATAGTCTATAATTATAAAAGAACAGACCTCTAATATATCAACTGTGGAAGCCAGGACCGGACTGGGACAAAAATAGGCCCTGGCATTTTAGACGAGCAGCCCAGTGTAATCAACCCCCTAGTGCAGACATGTCCAAAGTACGGCAGGGGGGCCAATTGCGGCCCCCGTTTCAGTTTAATGTGGCCCCCCTGGTAATTTGGATATATACTGTATTTATCTGCGCTGCCTCGGAGGGGACAGGGAGGGGGGGGAGTGAGTGCTGTCAAATTACATACAGGAGAATCTCCTGTTTACTCAGTGGCATCTGTAATAGGAAGTCCCGTCTCCTGGGCTGCCATTGGATGACTCCTCTGTCTATCATAGGAGATGGGACATTGTATTAAAAAGGCTGCTGTGTAAACAGGAGATTCTCCTGTATGTAATCTGTTGGTGCTCGTCCCCCCCCTCCCCATCCCCTCCAAAGCAGCAGATGGACATCGATAATGCTGCATTAATGGCAGTGAAGAGGCTGCATTTGGGCAATGGTGAGGCTGCAGATGGGCATTGATTAGGCTGCATTGATGGGCAATGACCCTTTTGCTTCACAGTTCTTTTATTTACATTTTTTTCCTGAAACTTCTCTCCTAAAGTGAAGGTGCGTGTTATATGCCGATAAGTATGGTATATCCAAATAACACGCCCAAGCTCATCTCTTCACCACACACAGCCACAAAGGCAAGATAATTCTTGTTGGGCCATGTATTGGTGCTCAGGCAAACACACTTGGACCAAATTTTAATGGTTCAAAGAATGTCAGGCAAAATGTTTGGCCCTTACGCATGTTCACTTCATCAAATCTGGCCCTCTTTGAAAAAACTTTGGACACAGCTGCCCTAGTGTAACCCCCTCCCTGCAATCCCCCCCACAAGTGTAATCCTTCCAGTGTAAATCTTCCCAGTTTAACAGTGTAATCTCCCCAGTGTAAAACCCCCACAGTGTATTTCTCCCAGTGTACTATTTTTAAATCCCCTCGTGTGTAATCCTTGCAATGTAATCCCCCCGGTGTAACCCCCCCCCTGTGTAATCCCCCCAGTATAATCCTTGCAATGTAATCCCCCACAGTGTAATCCCCTGCAGTGTAGTCCCCCTGTGTAAACCCCCCAGTGAAATCCTCCTCACAATGTAATCCCCCCAGTGTAATACCCCCAATGTAATCCCCCAAGTGTAATCCTTGCAATGTACTCCCTCCGGAGTAAATCCCCCAAGTGTAATCCCCCTTTGTGTAAACCCCCAGTGTAATCCTTGCAATGTAATGCCCCCGGGGTAAATCCCCCCTTGTGAAATCCCACCAGTATAATCCTTGCAATGTAATCCCCTCAGTATAATCCACTGCAGTGTACTCTCTCTGTGTAAACCCCCCAGTGAAATCCATCTCACAATGTAATCCCTCCAGTTTAATACCCCCAATGTAATCTCCACAGTGTATATCTGACCATTGTGACTATGCACCGCTTAAATATCCCTTTACAGATCTAAGGCCGCGTACACACGATCGAACATGTCCGCTGAAACCGGTCTGCGGACCACTTTCCGCAGACATGTCCGATCGTGTGTACGGCCTAGCGGACAGGTTTCCAGCGGACAAAAGTTTTTAAACATGCTTAGAAACTTGTCCGCTGGAAACCTGTCTGTCGGACATGTCTGCTGGTTAGTACGCCTAACCAGCTGACCGAAATCCCCCGCATGCGTCAAATTGATTCGACGCATGCGTGGAAGCATTTTACGTCCTTGTTTGCACACGTAGCGACGTCAACGTCACCGCGTTGTCTGTCCGCAGGGATTTTGGTCTGATGGTGTGTACACACATCAGACCAAAATATCCCAGGAGAAATGTCCGATGAAAACGGTCCGGGAACCGTTTTCATCGGACATGTCTCCTCGTGTGTACGCGGCCTAAGATCAGTGCGGCTCGGTTCACACAGATGTTCCTCCTCCTAGGCTCCTCCTCCAGTTGTGGATGTACAGTCAGAGTGGAGGAGGAGCCTAGGCTCCGTCAGCTCTTAGGTGTGTTATTGTAATAGGCAGCCAGCACCTCTCCCTGCCTGCCTGTCAGAATAATAGAGCAGGCGATTGTGGCACCAGTTCCCAGAAGACAGGCGGGACAGGTGTCCAAAATAGCAAGCCCCTGTAAGGTAACTTAGCGGAGCAGAGAGCCAAAACTTGTTCCAGTACTGGGCTCCAGGACTTCAGAGCTGTCTGCCTCTGCCCCACTCCCTCTTCCCCCTCCCCCTGAGGAGATACAGCAGAGATCCTGGAGGACAAAAAAAAGTAGGAAAGGGAGAGAACTGCAGCACCAGAGGCAGATGCCCCCCTAGCTTCGGCCCTGCCTGAAGGCCCCGGCCCACTGGGCAAGTGCCTAGTGTGCCCTATAACCCAGCCCAAGCCTGGTTAAAGTTATTCCATACACATATATCAGGGCATTTAAGGGGTTGTAAAGGTTCATTTTTTTCCACCTTAGTGCATCACTGGATGACATAAATCAGGGAACATTCAATTTTTTGTGTAATAAACGACTTTTCAAACTGTCTTAGTGTTTATTTACATTTTACTTTTCTTTGAGAATAAGTAATTAGTGATTTTATTGTATGGCAGAAATACCTATTACAAAGTATTATTAAAAGAGCCTCTAGATTCTAATAAGTCCTCCCTTGGACCTCCAATGCCTCTCCCTTTGCTAGGTACCCTCTGAATGTTGAAAGTCATGTGTCGTCTGGCATGGTACAGGAAGGAAAGGGCTGCACGCTCACTGCGTCTAGTTAGAATACTAAGAGAAATCCCACACAGTTTTTTCCATTTTCTATTTAAATGTCACTTTTTAAGGGTTTCAAAATACCACATGCAGACTTAGGAGATCTTCAAAACCTGTTATTTAAAGGTTAACTCCACTTTCGTGGGGAAAAAATTGCAAATAAAGAAAAAATAATATAGCATATACAATAGCGATACTGCTTACTGATATTATAATCGAATGTTATTAAAAATGACCTTTCCTTTTCAATCTGTAATTTTCTGCAATATGGCTACATGGAGTCATTCTGTACAGAGAATGCGTACTGACCACTCCCCAAAAAAGTAATTTCCTATATGATTGGCTCACCAATTTTCCCAGAAGCCTGCCTAAGATACAAGTCAGATTTCAGGCGTCCCCTTCAAAAATGACATTTTTGGTGAGATATTTCCAATAGGAACATGTCTAAAGGGATGCAGGCCCAGCAGCTTTCCTCATTAGTGCCCTGCAGCTGCCACAGCTGACTGATAATTATGAAACCACTCCCATTAGACCCACTCTGTAACAAGGCACAGGCAAACACACATGGATTTCTTCAGAATAATAAAAGGTAGGAATCTGCAACAAAGGTTGTTATAACCCTTGTAATGTACATACCGTGTTTCCCCGAAAATAAGTCTGGGTCTTATATTAATTTTGGCAACAAAAGACACAGTAGTGCATATTTTCGGGGTAGGTCTTATCATGTAATGTGCTGTCTTCTCTACCCCTCTCTCTCCCTGCCTTACAGGAATCCCCAGTGTGAACTGAGTTAAAATGCTTGTAGAATCCTATAATCCACTCTATTACAGTATTATATAATGTACAATGTGTGTGTTTCTGTAATAAAATTGTGCCAAATACCTTTGTTATAGTGCCACTCTGTGCTTCTGTGACCCGCCGAGCTCTCTTCCCTGCATTTATATTACAGAAAACACACACATTGTACATTATATACTACTGTAATCGAGTGGATTATAGGATTTTACAAGCATTTTAAACTAGGGCTTATTTTCAGGGTAAGGCTTATATTGCAGCCCTCCTGGAAAATAATGCTAGCTCTTATTTTCAGGGTAGGGCTTATATTGCAGCCCTTATTTTCGGGGTAGGTCTTATTTTCAGGGAAACACGTTAGATCACCCAAGGGGGAAAGTTTTTGTTATCAACAAAATTAGTTACACTTTAAAGGATTTGTGTATTTTCAATGTTGGCCTTTAATCTGCATAATATGATCTGCTCATTACTGTTCATTAGTAAATGCCCCTAATGGCAGTACACAGTTATCTGTGCCCTTTTTGAACAACAGCTTGCCTATTATTCTTTAAATTGGAACAAAAATAAGCAAATTTTGCCTCCGATAGACTTAATTGCTGTCTAGCGCTATATTTGTGGGTGCAGATTTCCTGTTGGGCTTGCTGAGCCCAACTCAAATCAAACCCAGGCAGGCTTTACTTATCCCTTTTAATATTATTAAAGCTCAATTGATCAACTAGCTTGTGTTTAGTGCCACGTTTAACTGATTTATATTCACATATGTGTATACAAACCTTTATAAAGACTAAAGATTCTCTTTAACTCACAAAAAAAAAAAAAAAGGGATTTCTGGTAGTGACTACAGTAAAAGAAAATTAAGACGTTGAGTATTCTTCTTTGAAGCTTGCCTCCAAGTGTCTCAATTTGATATTATTTGCAGTGTTTTAGATGTGTTTTTACAATGAAGCAAATATCTTGCGGGGGAAAAAATAGCTTTTTTATCTTTCCCACTCTCAGTGTACATCTTGAGATTTTTTTTTTTTTATTATTTCCTCTCTAGGTTTACAAACATGAAACGCTGTGCGATGGCTCTCCAAGGAAGTTTGTCTGTTGAATCAATATGCTAAGTGGAAATGAATTTAAAGAGCAGATTGAGGGAGGAGGCTAGCGCTCTGATCTCCAGGGTAGGAGCCAGCAAAGCGTTTCCAGACTTGAGAGACAATCCTGTAGGTTGCAAACCCAGCCAGGCTTTTGTAGGTTTGCTGACACGGCCTGTGTTTTCCCAAAGATTGCCTGAGGCAAACACTAGCAGCTCGGTTGGTAATTGACAGTCTGGGGCCAAAATTAAAACATGTGTTAACTACAAGGACAAAAAAACCCCACAAGGAACAAGTTGTTAGATCGCCATCTCATGGCGTGCGATGGATTTCATATAAGCAGGGTGACCACATGTACTGTCTCTCCAGAGAAACCTTCCATTTATAATGAGCGTGCTTCTCTGTCAGAGAATATTATGCCATGTATCAGAACAGACCGTTATACAAGGAGAAAGCAAGCAGGAGATCTGAATCCCACTGAATTTAATAAAGACTGACATTAAATTTCAAGATGTAACTTTAGAATAGCCGTACCATAGCTTGCTTTTACTCCACGCCTGTATTTTATGTTGTTGCTGTAGAGACGCAATGGGCACATTTACTCTTTACTTGGAGACATCTGATTCTTAGCACTAAATAAACGGATTCCTTTTATTTATATAGAAAAATATATATAAAATTTAAAGATATGTCTAGCCAAAATTTGTTTTCTTCTAGTTTGTATAGAGTAGGCAATAGTTAAAGTGTTACTAAACCCAGTAATATGAAAATACTTAATCTACCCCTTACAGTGCCCACAATTTCCAAATCTTCTTTTTACATTAAAATATTGCCACTATATACCTTTTTGGCTGACCTGTATAGGAGTCAGTGATAAATGGCACAGTTTCTCCAGTGCTGAGAGTTCAGGTAGGTTCAACTGCAGCCTATATACACGCCCACATGTATGATGCCAATATCATGTGACCTGGCTAGCTCTGAGAACAGGTAAATGTTCTCTCCAGCATAAAAGACATGATTGAGCATGTTCAGGTTGGCTATCCTGCCTGTGTTAGCTGACTTTTCCCAGATAGCGCAGGAGGGGGAAGATCTATACATACAGGATAAAACAGCCTTTTTTACACAATGCAGAGGATTAACCCCTTAAGTTCCACAGTGAGTATAACAAGCATGCTATGCTGCGTATACAGACTGATTTTACTGTTGTGGGTTAAGTAACACTTTAAAATTATTTTCAGTTCATTCTGTGCCATCTGTGCCCCATTGAGGAAATTTATTTTCTATATTGTTTGGCACTTTATTTAGTGTGGCACTTGCACAATATTTTGCATCTATTATCATTGCTTTTATGCTTGTGCGTTTTTACTTTTGCATAGTTTGCCAATTGCACAATATTTTGAACTTTGCACCTATTTTCATTACTTTTATGCTTGTGCGTTTTTATACTTATTGCTTTTATGCTTGTGCGTTTTTATACTTTTGCATATAATTTTATCAACAGCTCAACACTACAATATTTACACCTTACTTCTTGTTCCTGGAGTGTGGAGAATAGGGTGCTCTGGATAACAAGGAGACATTGACAAACAATGCATGACTGGCTCTTGAAATGTGATTGATGCTCCACAGCAGCACTGCAAAGGAGGGAAGCACACTCTATAGGAAAAACAAAGCAGATGAGAAGGCACTTTTAAGTGCAGTAATAAAACACGGAAGGGTTAAAAACACAAACAAGATGGGAGTGGAGGCATCCCGCTGGACGTTTTGGATTCATTTATATGCCCTTTTTCACGCCTATCTTGTAAGTTTTTAACTCTTCCTTGTCATTAAATAGTTTTTTTTTCCTACACTTAGAAGCACCTTCTCTTCTACTTTACTTCTTGTTCTGGTGACACTTGGATTTCTCGGGGAACCATGATTCAAATCCCTTATCAAGTACTCCCAGCATGAAATATTCATGTTTTAGCAAGGGCATTAGTGGTGAATTATATTCCCAACCATATCGAGTATGTATGGAGTCCCATATTGCCAGGGTTGATTTAGTCAGGGGAGATATTGTGGCTGCCAGCCCTCTTAAAGGTCGTGGTATTCATGGCACTACTTAGAAGTCAATATACGTTAGTGCCATTTCAAGTTCTACCCAGAGTCTAAAGATTGCACATACATCCTTTCAATGTTTATAGTCAAATATTGACCTTAGGTCTGCTGCACCAAGCTGCGAATTTTCACTGTAGGGATAGGTGACATGAAATCCTATCAGCGACCTCTCTTGAATGTAGATGTGACAGCGTAATAGTTTATGTGCTAGTGTCGGGTATGGGTGACATTTAGGCAACAATACTGTAAGGCCCTGTACACACGCTCGGTAAAAAGTCTGCCGTGAAAATCCAGGGGAAAGCCGAGAACCCGTCAGGAAATCTGCCATGGAGCTTTGGCCAGGGATCCCAGCCGTGGGTATGCTCCATGGGCACTGCCTCACTCATGGAGCATCCCCGGCCAAAGCTCCATGGCAGATTTCCTGACGGGTTCTCGGCTTTCCCCTGGGTTTTCACGGCAGACTTTTTACCGAGCGTGTGTACAGGGCCTTACAGTATTGTTGCCTAAATGTCACCCATACCCGACACTAGCACATAAAATATTACGCTGTCACATCTACATTCAAGAGAGGTCGCTGATAGGATTTCATGTCACCTATCCCTACAGTGTTTCCCATAGAGTATTAGTAAAAAGCCGCCAGGAATCCTGACGGGAAAATAGAGAGCAGGTTCTCTATTTTCTCGTCGGGATTCCCATTTGTTTTACTGATGGGAAAACTGCTTGGAAGCATACACACGTCTGGTTTTCCCGGCCAAAAGCTCTCTTGGCAGTTTTCCTGGCAGGAAAACCAGTCGTGTGTTCGGGGCTTAAAGGTTCATGCATGCTTCAGAGGACAAAATACAGACTTCTGAAAGGCTTCGGAAATTACCTTCACTTATTAGGGTGAAGCTGCTAGATGGCATGACCCTGACAGAATTTTGACCGACTGAGCAAGAAAGGATATTGCCAGTAGTTAGTACCTATTATAACTGCTCGAGTGGATTTTCTCTTTAACACCACTGACCTTGGCATGTCTTTATGATATAAGCAGCCCCGGTTTACTTTGTTTAGGCTATGTGAACACTTTGTTCTCCTCTTCTGTTCTAGCAGTGTATTTTATTTTACTACCTTTTACTTTATAGCAAGGGCTAGGGAAAGAAAAAGGTCATAGGACAGCATATAGAACTGTTATATAAATATATATCAACTGGACACACAGCCTACAAAATTCAAATGTCAGAAAAATGCATTTTGCAGCATGTTTCACTCATACTTTTCTGAAATTCAGGAGGTTTTACCCCTTTCATGACAGGCCATTTTTTGCTATTTAGCACTGCTCTACTTCAACTGGTAATTGCGCCATTATGTAACACTGTACCCAAACTAAATGTATATCATTTCACACAAATAGAGCTTTTTTTTGGTGGTATGTGATCACCACTGGGTTTTTTATTTTTTGCTATACAGTGGAACCTCGGTTTAAGAGTTACTTGGTTTGAAAGCGTTTTGCTTTGCGAGCAACTTTTTTTTTTGACTCGGTTTGCGAGTGTTGACTCTCAAGACAAGCAGAATTCAAGCTAAATAGGCCTGCAGTACCTCATTTGACATGAGGTATGGGGCGCAGAAGCCGAGCAGAGCCGAAAATAGGCCTGCAGTACCTCATTTGGCCTGAGGTACAGGGAACGCATGAGCCGAGAAAAGCCAAACATTGGCCTGCAGTACCTCACGCTCTCTGGCGCCCCTCACCTCTGACCGCCTTCGGTATTGCATCCCATTGGACTCAATGCGGAACTAATTATTTTCGTTTCCATTGACTTCAATGGGAAGACTCGCTTTGATTTGCGAGTACTTTGGATTACGAGCATACTCCTGGAACGGATTATGCTCGTAATCTGAAGTTCAACTGTATATGCAAAAAAAACAATATTTCTTTACTTTTTGTAACAAAACATATCCAAATAAAATGGAAAAAAAATATCAGATTTCTTTATAAATTTGGCCCAAAATGTATTCTGCTACATGACTTTGATAAAAAATCCCAATAAGTGTATATTGATTGTTTTGCATGATTGCTATAGTGCCTACAATCTATGATATATACTGGAATTTCTATTAAAAAAAATTGTATATACTACTAATGGCAGTGATTAGTGACTTATAATGGGAGTGCTGCGGGAAAGCTAAAACTTACTGACTCTGGGGGTAACTGACTAACTGCCTCTGAGATCACCAGTGACATTAATGCAGTGATCAGTGCTAATACTAAACATTGTCACTGTAGTAATGAAACTGTCTGGAAAGGGGTTAATATCTAGGACGATCAAGGGTTTAAAGTGGTTGTAAACCCTTTACAAACACTTTATGCTACAGGTGAGCCTATATTAAGGCTTACCTGTAGCTACCCAGGATATCTCCTAAACCTGAACGGTTTAGGAGATATCCCCTGTTCCCTGTAAGTGCCGATGCACATGCGTACTGGGGCAAACTGACTTCAGTTCGTGTATCATTACCGGCAGCTCCTGCGCAAATGCGCTGGAGTGACATCATCGCGGCTCTGGCCAATCACAGCGCTGGAGCTGCGATACCTGGAAGTAACCCCCAGGAGAGATGTTGCCGCTGGAGGGGGGGGTGGGGACCGCTGCAGGGACTTCGATCTCAGGTAAGTAATTCATAATGAGCTAGTATGCTATGCATATTAGCTCATTATGCCTTTGTCATGCAGGTTTTTTTTTTTCTTTATCGGATTTACAACCACTTTAAATGTGTACCTAACTATGTGTGATGTGTGCTCTTTATTTCCTATCTGCTGTGCATGATTAAAGGGTCACTAAAGGAATTTTTTTTTTCTTTAAAACAACAAACATGTTATACTTACCTCCACTGTGCAGTTCGTTTTGCACAGAGTGGCCCCGATCCATGTCTTCTGGGGTCCCTCTGCGGCTGTCTCTGGTCCTCCCTGCAAGAACACATTCATGCGAGAGAGCTTGCATAGTGATGAGTCTTTGCGGGCGCGCTCCCGTGATACAGCGAACGGCCATAGTCGCTCACTGTATCACTCAGCCCTGCCCCTCGGCGCGCCGAGTCACTGGATGTGATTGACAGCAGCGCCAGCCAATGGCTGAGCTGTTCTCAATCCATTCGCTCTAGCCAATCAGCGGCCAGGCTAAGCGGTGAAGAGGATCTCGGGATCGAGCGCGGGACTTTCGAGGGGTCAGGTAAGTAAAGCGGGGGCTCGGGGGGGGGGTTTCATCATCAGATGTTTTTTTTTCCTTAATGCATAGATTACATTAAGGTGAAAAAAATGTTCCTTTACAACTCCTTTAAGCCTGTATGTACTGTGTTAGCAGTTCTTTATTATCAACTATAAAGTAGATCTGAACACTGTCTGTACTAACAAACAGTTAAAAATGTAAAGACTGACCCCTTGCATTGTATGTTAATAGTATGGGGACAAAGACACTCGAGACTATCCAGAAATTCTTATATCAGTTATGACACCTCTTTAGATTCATCCTAAAGATAAGAATGTGTGAATGGGAACACATAACATATAGGCAGGTTTTGACTGCAAAAAAAAAAAATATATACTTTGGCCCAGATTCAGAGAGAATTGGATTCTCGTAGCGTATCAGAAATACACTACGCCGCCGTTTTTTACCGGGCTCTACATGGAATCCAGGTAGATTTTGTCCAGTAAACGACGGCGGCGTAGTGTATTTCTCCCGTCGCAATCCATCTACGCGAGTAGGGGGCGTGAAGGATTTAAAATAGGCGCGTTCCCGCGGCGATCGAACTGCGCATGCTCCGTTCGCAAATTTCCCGCCGTGCATTGCGCGAAATCACGTCGTTACGTCATTCGTTGTTTGAGTTGCGTCGTTTACGGACATTTCTATTCCCGAACGAGTTACGTAAAAAAAACGTGGGTTACGCACCGTTAGACCAGCAAAAAGCTGGTCTAACAGTACGTAAAAAAAAACAGACGTAAGCGATTGCGAAGACCGCTCGTATCTTCGTGGATCGCCGTAAAAACACATTTGCATATCCCGACGCATCAAAACGACGCAAACTCCTCCCAGCGGCCGCAAATATATCGCAGCGTAGATCCGAAGGTTTACGAAGACGTAAGCCTCTCGGATCGAAGCCCGAAGCCGCCGTATCATGGTTTGAGGATTCAAACTAGTGATACGGCGCGCGAAATTTGAAATTACTCCTGTCTAACACCAGTTAGACAGGCGTAATTGCTTTATGAATCTGGGCCTTTAAGTATATGTAAACCGCACAACTATCTTTTAGTATACTAATGTACAAGCACCTATTCACATTTTTTGCTATGTGATTTACAATTTTTTGAATGCTCCCAATGTGTGGCTTCAGGTCATCACGCCAATGCATGGGATGTATATTTTAAATATTAAAGAGGAGCTAAAGCCCTCTATCCAAAAAAATAAAAGGCCAGCTGTTATAAATACTGTAGCTACTGACTTTAAATATTAGGACACTTACCTGTACAGGAGTCCCGCGATGTTGGCACCCCAAGCCGATCTCAGGTGCTGCCGCCGCCATTTGAACATGCGCTATGTTGCTTCCAAGTTCGTCCCCAGGCTGCTGACTCAGGAGCAGAAGGAACACCATGTCGAAGTCTGCCAAGAACTGCGTCAGCATGTTGTGAATGATGGGTTCTTCATGCCAAGGATCATTACTGGTGATGAAACTTGGGTGAACATGTATGACCCTGAGATGAAGTGTAGCGGGGTCACCCTGTTAGGAACTACCGACAGGCCTGAACCCTCGCTGGAACTTTATTCATGCTTGTAAATATGTTGGAATACCTTTAAGAAGCAATGCATTGTGGGTCCAGAAGTGCCGGAAGATATGGACTCCACTAACACTCAGTAGAAACAGACTATACTTCCCACAATGCCGTGCCCAATTGGAACATGTGTCACCTCCGCACGGACTTATGAGGGAGGTTACTTAAGGACAGGGAGGGGCTGTTCTCGGCCTCTTGGGGACCTGCATCTTTTCCTCTGCGGAGCTGTGCAGAACAGCACAGCAGTACTGTTGGGCCTAAAGCCTGGGCCTGGAGTCGCCAGGAGGCCAGCCTGCTGGAGAGAAGCAAGACCACTGTACCTAGCTCATGTTCCAGGAGATCGGTGAGGCCATCCAGCTGACAATTGAAACAGCGGAGAGCCTGATACCAGAGACCTTGTGCTACGGCGCGCTTTGGAGAAGAATCCAGACGGATCGGCCTGGTTGAGTGAGAGAGTATCTGCTCAAACTTCAGCTCTTCCCTTTGGTAGAGACAATCTAGTGCCACCCCTTAAGCCGGAGACACGTGTTGGCCTCTGACTAAGCTTTAAGGCCTTCTAAGTTGATAGTTATTATACACAGTGACTGACGCTGACGAGCGGTCAGTTCACCAACAATACCATTAATAATACCCTGTTTTGACTAACTTCATCTCATCGTTTATCCCTCATTCTAAAGTGCACCAACGACCGCAACGTGGACTTTGGTCTCGAGACACTTCTTTAACTGTTTGCAGGACTGCCCGCTAGGGGAAGCTCGCAAGCATAGACTGTGGGCCAGATTCAGGTAGATGCGCGCATCTTTTCGCCAGCGTAGCGCAACGCATATACGCTGCGCTGACGCAAACTAGCAAGTGAAGTACAGCATTCACCAAGTGCATGGGCGTTACTTTGCGACGGAGTAACGAAGATGCGTTGGCACAACCTGACGCAAGTGGAAGTAGGTGTGATCATATGTAAATGATGGGCGGAGACCAGCGCAGAGGCTTACGTTCAGCGCATCATCCACGGAGCATGCGCAGTGAGTGAGGCTTCACTCGGCCCCCTGTGCGCATGCTCACAACTTCCATCGGCACCACTTCACGGGAAACGTCAGCGCAATGTGTTCCGTTGCACGTATAAAAGCGCCAGCGGAAGCGCCATTCCGGCGCAAAAGTATTTCCATTTCCCCCCACCCCAGGGAAGTTACTTTTGCTCTGTAATGGCTGCTCCCGATCCCCCCAAAGAGAGGAGGAACCTCAATTTCAATGCCCAGAAGGTCTCTGTGGTCATCTCCGCTATGGAGACTTATAATGATTTTCTGCACGGAAAGAAAAGTTGGAGGTCGGAAGTCCTGGACACCATTGCTGGCAGGGTGAATGTTTTTGGGTACTCCACCCGGACTGCTGGTGATATCCAGAAAAAAAGAAATGACCTGCGGTGCAAGGTCCGTGGCAAGGTGGCCACCATTCGGACCCATGAGCGGGGCACAGGTGGTGGACCCCCATGTCCGGTCAGCCTGACCACAGAGGAGGAGGAGGTCGCCCGCTGCCTGGAGAGGGAGCAGTTGGAGGGGGTACCAGGCTATGATTCTATGGAGGAAGGCTCCAGGACAGGTAAGTGTTTTTTATCCCCTATTTGGTGTGTTGCATGTGGGGGGGGGGAGGGTACATGTGCCAAGTGTGTGGGACCACCAACATGTGTCTGCTTTGTGTCATCCACAGATGACGGAGCTGGGCCATCATCTGTTGCCGGCCATTCTACCCCAACCCCCCAACCGGATCCTGAGGACGAGCCCCTGGGTGTTGAAGAGACCGAGGTGGAGGAGAGTGCCCACACCACTTCTGCGGAGATGGTTAAGGAGGAGCCTGTTCCTCAGCAGGAGTTTTTTTTGGTTTTGTCTGAGTCCTCCCCTTCTGCAGGCCCCTCTGTCATCCCCTCACCCATCCTCGGTAGCCCCTCAAGGGCGACTCCATCCCCACGGGGACAACCTTCTCCTGGCCCCAGGAAGGCGACCCGTAAGACCAGGGGGGGTGTCTGATCTGGTCCAGGACCAGGTGGCGATGGACCACGCCCGGCAAACCCAACAGATGGGGGAGATTGCTGGCCCCTTGGACCGGCTCACTGACAGTCTGTGCTCCGTATCGCAGATGCCCAGTGGTGTGCAGGACGTTGTGACCAGCCTGGGGGAGGTGCAGGCTGATGTACGGCACCTCACAGCAGCCGTCCATGCCAACACAGCTGCCATCCGGGAAGAGGGGAGGCAGCGGCAGCGTGCCCAGCGGCATAATATCACCCGCCAGATGAGAATGCAGGCCCAGACCAATCATTTTCTGAGCCGGATTGCCGTGGCCTTGGAGGGCATGCAGCCAACAGCTGCCAGGAGTGGCCCACCCGGGGATCAGCCTCCTCCAGATGCCCCCCCACCCACTCCCTCCAGGCAGCTGAGGAGCCCGAGAGTGCCCACAAGGAGGAGCCCCCATCATCCCAGATGAGGTTTTTTTTATTTTTCGGGTTATTTTTATTTTATTTTATTCTTGCTCAGGTTATGAGTTTATATTTTGTTTTATTACTCAGGTTATGAGTTTATATTTTAATTTTAACTTCACACAGTCAGGAGTGCAGGGGACAGTGTGAATGGTGTGTGAATGTGAGGGGGTGCCACTCCTGCCAGTAAGGGGTGTCACCCTCGGCCGTGGTGGAGAAGTTATCCCCACGGCTGTATGAATGACGTGTGAAAGGTGTATGAATGGACAGCGACATCATTGGGGCCTTGACGCTGGCGTTGCTGCTCCCAAGTCCTACATGCTGGACTTGGGCTAATCCAATGCGATGTGGATGTGGTGTGTGTGATCTAGGGACATCAGTGGTGTGCATGCGTGCATTGTCTGTGTGATTAATGTATTTGTTTAGTGTCCAAAGATGCCTACGGCGAGGACCCTCCTGACTGCTCTTCCATCAGCAGACTGGTTCTCCTCTGGCAGGTGGGGACTGTGTGGGTCGGGGGTCAGGTCATCACGTATGTCAATCTGCAGGCCTTTTTTCATAGCAAAGTTGTGCAGAATGCAACATGCACCGATGATCTGACACACGAAGGTAGGGGAATACAATAGGGTCCCCCCGGACGGGACTTCAGGAGCCCAAATGTTTGCTCCACCACTGCACGGGTTTTGATGTGTGCTTCATTGTATTTTCTCTCTCCTCTGGTTTGGGGGTTCCGGAAAGGAGTCATTAGATGGGGTCCCAGTGCATATGCAGAGTCACCTGGAAGGGAAAAGACAGGAGGATGTTAGTCATGCATGTGCCACTTGTGATGTGTGCATCATGGGAGGGGATAGTCATGCCTGCCACCCGTGTCACTCACCAACCAGCCAGCTGTCCCCATACATGTTCTGTTCAAATTCTGCTGGGATGGGACTCTGACGGTATATGAAGCTGTCATGGCTGGACCCGGGGTGTTTGGCACGGACGTGCCATATGAGGCGTTGGGCATCGGCTATCACCTGTACGTTGATGGAGTGCCAATGCTTCCGATTGCGGTATATGTGCTCTGTGGCACTGGGGGGCTGAAGGGCCACATGTGTGCAATCAATGGCCCCCACTGTGCGTGGGAATCTGGCAATGCTGTAGAAATCTGTCATTGCCTTCAGCCAAAGCTCCTCAGTGGTTGGTCTGATGAACTGGTTGGACATGCGTCTGAGGATTGCAGGGACAACCTGGTGCACACATCTGCTCATGGAGGACTGTGACATCCCAGCCACCACTCCACTTGTACACTGGAATGATCCACTTGCAAGGAAATGGAGTGTTGCCAGTACCTTCACCAGTGGCTGCACTGCTTGTGAGCGGTGTGTCTTGCTGGTGATGTCATCCTGCAGGGTTGTGGTTAGTTCAAGTATTGCATCAGGGCTGAATCTGAAGAGGCGATACACCTCCTCATCCCCCATGCCAAAGAGGCTCATGCGCGTGCGGTATATCCTCTCACGTGCCCGCCTCCTCCGTACCGGGGGACCCAGTACTAGTGCTAGGACCGCGACTGCCCCTGGCATGTTGGCACACAGAGGTGTTGTCCTTGCAAGTGTGGTTGTTCAGCTTGCTAGTTTTGTCGGTAACGCTGCTGCTGTAGCTGCTCTCCTGCTGACCTGAGGCCATCTGGAGTAAAGATAAAGCAGCTATTTGTAGAAATAACTTTGCGCCGGACGGACGAGATACGCATGTAGCCAGCGTATGGTGCTAATCCGTTCGCGAATCGGGAAATCTCCCTCATTTGTATATTTGCAGGGGAAATCAATAGGCGCGACTGATGCGCCAAGCGAAATTATGCGCTGACGAGACTCTGGCGTCGGAAAGTTAAGCCGGTCGGGGAAAGCCCGTTTTCTGTCGCATCTAGTTTGGTGGGTACGGCCACATAGATACGACGGCGCATATTCACAGTTACGCGGCGCATATCGAAATACTCCAGCGCAAGTCTTGCTGAATCTGGCCCTGTACGTTTACATTAGTTTAACTGAATGGTACCATTCTTTAGGTTAGATTTCCTTTTTTTGTTTCCTCCTAACATTAATTACTGATTCCTGCAAGGGCCCTTGCAGAATCATTGTGTGTCATTACTTACTTGTTGTTGATCGCAATTTAAACCTATGTCTGTTCTTCTAGTTAACATCAAGTAAACTCATTCTCTTAAATGGGTAATTCCCCCAAAAAACTTTTTTTTAACATTGATTGAGGCTCGTTATGTCAAGGGGAATCGGGTGGTTTTTTATTAGAAACGAAGCAGTACTTACCGTTTTACAGATGCATCGTCTCCGTCGCTTCCGGGTATGATCGTCTGGTCTGGGCGTGCCTATTTGATTGACAGGCTTCCGACGGTCGCATACATCGCGTCACGAGTAGCCGAAAGAAGCCGAGCGACGGTGCGGCTCTATACTGCGCCTGCGCACCGTCGTTCGGCTACTTTCGGAAAATCGTGACGCGATGTATCCGACCTCGGAAGCCTGTCAATCAAATAGGAACGCCTAGACCCGTAGACCATACCCGGAAGCGTTGGAGACGATGCATCTCTAAAAGTGTGTTTTTCTCATCCAAGAGACGCCCAGGATCAGGTAATACTGTTATTCTCCTATCATTTTTTATGTTGCATGCCTGCTATTGTGACCCCAGTCAAACAGAGGTCACAATACAGTTGCTGGGCTTCTGATGTGTCAAGGGAGGGTTCAAACTAGTTAAATAGGGGTGAGTCACAAAAAGAGAGTAGATCCCAAATCAATCAGCGGCCCTTGAGGGGGTATTGCTACAGAAGCAACAGTCTTCACAGTGAAAGAGCTCATCTCCATGACCGAAAAAGGCGAGGCGGGTCGGCAATTTAGCAAAAAGGACCGAACCTGTTGCGCACAAAAAACTGAATGCTCCACTACAACACTGTACCCTGTCACCGAGCTCCCCCCACAGGTGAGTTTCTCACTGGAAACAACATGATCACACTTCTGCACCCACCCTAGTACTCACCAAAAGTGGCTTCTGTGGACTTCATCCTCTTCCCAAAGATGAATATCCAACTCAAATATTGCTGTTTTGACCCCATGAAGATCAGGCCTGGACTGGGACAAAAAATAGGTACGGGCAATTTAGACTGAGCAGCCAATTTTCCAGCAACCGCCGGTTCGCGAGGGTGGTTGGTGATGGGATAATTAAGGAGTCTGTCCTCCGTGTAATGTAATGGGGCACTGTGATATAAAGGGGACTGCACTGTAAAGGAAACTAATGATTACAGTTCCCCTTTACAGTGCAGTACCCTTTTTATCACAGTGCCCTACCAATCACAGACCCTCATTACAGTGCTTTGTTCTCTTCCTTTTTCAGCTATGACACTTTAGGTTTTCCCATTTCCCATTTTTCTTTTTTCCCTCTTTCCATTTTTTATTAGTATTATTTTTTTATTTCTCTTTTTTTCCCTTTCTTTTATTTTTATTATTATTTATATTTATGTTTTATTATTTTTATACTTATTATAATTTTTCAGACTTTATTTATTTCTTACTTAGGTAATTTCCTTTACTTTTTCTTTTAAGTTTACTTTTATAAATTTTTCTCAGTTACACCTCGTCCCAATTCGTCTCCTTTTCAGACTTATTTCTCCTTTTTTTCCTATTCTCATTTCTCTATCATCTTTATCTTTTATATTTTTCTCTTATTTTCCTCTCCTTTGTCTCCTTTTTCTGTTTCTTTTTTGCTTTTTTTTCTCTCTTTCCCTTTCTCTTTATATATCCCCAGTGCTTTAAGTGGGCCAAAAGAGGTGCTGGTACTCTATTAGGCGCCGGTGCCCCCCCCCCCCCAATACTGAACATGAAAATACCCTTAGAAAGTACCCTGAAAGTACCCTGAAAAAGAGCTACCGTAGAAAGAGCTACTGAACATAAATAAAATGTGCAAAAGGGTATTGAACAAAATGTTGTACAAAATGTACATAAAATAAATTATAAAAATTATAATAACATACTAACCATAGAACAGTAACCGTCCTTACATCAGAGTGTCCCCCATCAGCACCTCCTTACATCAGAGTGTCCCCCATCAGCACCTCTTTACATCAGAGTGTGTCCCCCATCAGCACCTCCTTACATCAGAGTGTGTCCCCCATCAGCACCTCTTTACATCAGTGTGTCCCCCATCAGCACCTCCTTACATCAGAGTGTGTCCGCCATCAGCACCTCCTTACATCAGAGTGTGTCCGCCATCAGCACCTCCTTACATCAGAGTGTGTCCGCCATCAGCACCTCCTTACATCAGAGTGTGTCCCCCATCAGCACCTCCTTACATCAGAGTGTCCCCCATCAGCACCTCCTTACATCAGAGTGTCCCCCATCAGCACCTCCTTACATCAGAGTGTCCCCCATCAGCACCTCCTTACATCAGAGTGTCCCCCATCAGCATCTCCTTACATCAGAGTGTCCCCCATCAGCACCTCCTTACATCAGAGTGTCCCCCATCAGCACCTCCTTACATCAGAGTGTCCCCCATCAGCACCTCCTTACATCAGAGTGTCCCCCATCAGCACCTCCTTACATCAGAGTGTCCCCCATCAGCACCTCCTTACATCAGAGTCCCCCATCAGCACCTCCTTACATCAGTGTCCCCCATCAGCACCTCCTTACATCAGAGTGTCCCCCATCAGCACCTCCTTACATCAGAGTGTGTCCCCCATCAGCACCTCCTTACATCAGAGTGTGTCCCCCATCAGCACCTCCTTACATCAGAGTGTGTCCCCCATCAGCACCTCCTTACATCAGAGTGTGTCCCCCATCAGCACCTCCTTACATCAGAGTGTGTCCCCCATCAGCACCTCCTTACATCAGAGTGTGTCCCCCATCAGCACCTCCTTACATCAGAGTGTGTCCCCCATCAGCACCTCCTTACATCAGATCAGTGTGTCCCCCATCAGCACCTCCTTACATCAGATCAGTGTGTCCCCCATCAGCACCTCCTTACATCAGATCAGTGTGTCCCCCATCAGCACCTCCTTACATCAGATCAGTGTGTCCCCCATCAGCACCTCCTTACATCAGATCAGTGTGTCCCCCATCAGCACTCCTTACATCAGATCAGTGTGTCCCCCATCAGCACCTCCTTACATCAGATCAGTGTGTCCCCCATCAGCACCTCCTTACATCAGATCAGTGTGTCCCCCATCAGCACCTCCTTACATCAGATCAGTGTGTCCCCATCAGCAGCCCTCTTCACATGAGTGTCTTCCCTCTCCTCCCCCTCACACGTGTACAGTGTACTCACTACTCACAGTTCTGAAGGCAGTTCTTCCTCTCCTCTCTCCAGTCTCACGGTAACAGTTCTGGCGCGCGCGCTGATACATGTCCCGCCCTCCTCCTCTAGACCAGCTTGTGTGACAGACAGCACACTGGCTCTATCACACGAGCTAGGAGAAGGAGGAGGGCGGGACATGTATCACAGCGCGGCGCGCCCTTTTTTTTCATGGCGTTTTAAAGTTCACCGCGGCCGGGAGCCGCGGGCTGCTGCTCCCCTGAAAATGCCGCCTGGGGCTGCGTTCCAGTACGGGAAACGCACGTCCTGGGCGCACGGAGAGGTGCTGGTACTCTCCAGGGCCATTTTTGGAAGTGGCGGTACTGAGTACCGCCGTGTTCCGGCCCACTTAAAGCACTGTATATCCCCCCTTTTTTCCATCTGTTCTTCTTCCCTCCTTCACCTTTTCTTCCCCCTTTCTTATCTCCTTTCAGCTTTATCTATTTACACTTTCCTGTGTCCTCCATTACTCCTTAGGTCGCGTACACACGATCGAACATGTCCGCTGAAACTGGTACGCAGACCAGTTTTAGCGGACATGTTCGATCGTGTGTACGGCCTATCGGACCACTTTACAGCGGACCAAAGATTCAAAACATGCTTGAAAACCTGTCCGCTGGAAACCTGTCTGTCGGACAGGTTCGATGGTTAGTACACAAAATCATCGGACCAAAAACCCGCGCATGCTTAGAATCAAGTCGACGCATGCTTGGAAGCATTGAACTTTGTTTTTTCATTGTGTTCTATGTCACCGCGTTCTGGTCCGATGGTGTGTACGCACATCAGACCAACAGACAAGTTTTCCGATGAAAACGGTCCATCAGACAAGTTTCATTGGACATGTCTGATCGTGTGTACGCGGCCTTAGTCTGCCATTTCTTGCCGCTTCACTTCTCTCTTTGCACTTACACTTCTCACGTGTCTCCTTCACCCCCCTTGGTTTTTTTGAATGGACGGAATCTCCCTAGGTGGGCGTGGTCTCCAGACGTCATACGTTGCCATGACATCAGCGGCCAAAGCCCTGGCAGCGTCCCGTTGCCTAGCTATCTCCGGCAGCAGCGGGCGTTTGCGGACAGCAATCTCTGTTTTGATTGGATCCGACCTGCTGCCTAGCAACCAGGATCCCTGTACTCACGCTGGTCAGTGAACAGATCTCCGGCTCGTCCCACCCCTGCTCTGCTGATAGATGACATCGTTGGCAGGGCAGGAGAGCCTGGAGAGGAGACACAGGCGCGGCTGCACAGTGGGATGTGAGCTGCGACCATGGCCTGTATTGCTGTGCAAGGGGAGTATTTTGAAGGTAATAGTGTGTAAACGTAGATAAATAAAGTATTTTATTTTAAACGGTGCTAAACTGGCTTTATAGACAAAATAGATATGTGTTACATTTGCCTATCCTCAAGTTCCCAGTCTTACAATGTGATCATAAATTTTCTTCTGTCCTTTCACTCACAGGCTGATAAGTTCCAGAAGTACAGGAAAAATCACACATATATCTCTTGCTATCCTCCACAGCCCAAGCAATTTATCATTAGGCAAAAGCAAGGCCAATACTTGTTAATGAGATTTTGTGAGAAAGGCTTTAGATGGCAGCATACAGGACTCAGACCTTTTCAGACTGATAACATTTATATGACGTGGGTATCCACAGCAGCTGCTAATTTCTGAGCTGCGGCCTTGCGATGGTTGTGTTAGATATGAAACAACACAAGTATCTGCAAACCAATCCCAACCCGCCAATTGCTTTTTTTCTTCAACGCTGCCTGCTTTCTGAGCACAGCCTTAGTTAATTAAATTTGACATTGCTTCAGATAATTATGTGTTTCTATTATTCATATTTTAAGAATAATAATCTGCAGGATATGAAAATGCACATAAACCCCTTTTAGTGTAAACCATCATTAAAAATTACTGTCATTGATCCGTGGACATAATCAAAAGGTACATTGTTCCAAAACTTTAAAACCTTGTGTTTATTAAAAGTTTTTGTCATATTTTCAGGAATCAATATTTTTCATGACCCTATTCAAAGAGCATCAAGAAATGTTTTACAATGGCAGAACTTTTAAAATACCGTAGTGAACAATAAGGCTACTTTCACACTGAGGCGCTATAGCGCTAAAAATAGTGCATGCAAAGCACCCTGAAAGAGCCTCTTCTCTCACTCCAGTGTGAAAGCCTAAGGGCTTTCACACTGGAGAGGTGCGCTGGCAGGACGCTCAAAAATGTCCTGCCAGCCGCATCTTTGAAGCGCTGTAGGAGTGGTGAATAAATAAATAATGTGCCCCTGCCCATTGAAATAATGCCGGCTTTGTGGGCGGTTTTAACCCTTTTTCGGCCACTAGTGGGAGTTAAAAGCGCCCTGCTAGTGGCTCAATAGAGCCGCAAAAACGACCGCAAAGCGTCGCTAAAAAAAGCGCCCCAGTGTGAAAGTAGATTAGCAAACAAGCTATAAGGCCTCTTTTACACTGGTGGCTGGCGGGTGGTAAAAACAGGTGGTTGAGCCATGGTTGTACCCCCTCCAATCCTACACAGGTCTACAACATAGCTGGAGGGGGATGTTCATATGTTGTGGCACACTTAAAGTATACAGTATGTGAACCCTTACCTTGTCAAACACCCCATTCAGTTTACCCACTTGCCCACTGGGCACTTATACTCCCTTCCTAACAAGACCAACTTTCAGCTTTCAGAGCTCTCATACTTTTAATGACAATTACATAGTCATGCAACATTGTACCCATATGAAATTGTTTCCTTTTTTCACACAAAAAGAGCTTTCTTTTGGTGGTATTTAATCACCACTGAGGTTTTTTTATTTTTGTAACATATATACAGTATATATATATATATATATATATATATATATATATATATATATATATATATATATATATATATATATATATTGTAGCAGAGCGTCCCAGAGAGAGCCTGGGAAAGTCCAGTTTGGGGTTTATACCTGTCTGCTCACCTGAGCAGACAGCCTTTGCTCTGTCCTGGGAAACAGATAGTGTGGATCTGTGAGAGCAAGGAGGTTGGTGGGAAACTGGTGAGAAGTTTGTGTTTGAGCTGAAAAGTAGGGATGAGCTTCGTGTTCGATGTGAACACATGTTCGCATCGAACATTGGCCGTTCGATCGTTCGTCGAAAACAAACAAATCGGGTCGTTCGCGCCAAATTCGAATGACCCATAATTCACTGCGGCGTTGCGCGCTGATGATTGGCCAAGCATGCACCATGACCCCGCATGCTTGGCCAATCACAGCGCCCAAAAAACGAAGAGACCTAATTGGCCAAAGCCTGGGTGCTTTGGCCAATTAGGGCTCAGGGCTTTAGCACACGCCCCACACTATAAAAGGCCGCCTCCCGGGCGGCCTCGTGTAGCGTGTTCTGGCTTGCTTTGCAGTCAGACAGAGAGAGAGAGAGAGAGATAGATAGATAGAGACACAGTGGGCCAGATTCAGAGAGCCGTAACTCCTGTCTAACTGGTGTTAGACTGGAGTAATTTCAAATTACGCGCGTTTTTTAGCTAGTCGGAAACCTCAAACCATGAATAGACGGCTGTGGGCTTCAATTCGACTGGATTACGTGTTCGTACGCCTTCGGATCTATGCTGCAATAAAATTGTGGCCACTGGGTGGACTTCCCGTCGGTTTCCGCTTCAGGGTATGCAAATGAGCTTTTGCCGGTGATCCCCAAAATTACGATCTTCATTCGCAATCTCTTACGGCACCTTTAGTCATCTTTTTTTTGCGTAACACTATACCAGCTTTTTGCTGCTCTAATATTAGACAGCCCATGTTAAGTATGGCCGTCGTTCCAGCATCGAATTTCTACGTTTTCCTACGTCTTTTATTATTTTTTACGCAAGTCGTCCGGGAATAGGAATGTTCGCAAACGACGCTACTCAAACAACGAATGACGTAACGACCTGATTTCGCGCAATGCACGGCAGGAAATTTCTGAACGGAGCATGCGCAGTTCGATCGCCGCGGGGATGCGTTTAATTTAAATGCTTCACGCCCCCTAATCGCGTATTTCGATTACGCGGCGAGAAATAGACTACGCCGCCGTTGCGTACGGGCAAAAATCTACCAGAATTCGGTGTAGAGCCTGGTAAAATACGGCAGCGTAGAGTATTTCGATTACGCAGAGCAATATTAAGTGTATCTGAATCTGGCCCAGTGTCTTTTCACATAGATAGATAGATAGATAGATAGATAGATAGATAGATAGATAGATAGATAGATAGATAGATAGATAGATAGATCAGGGAGGCTACTAGTTAGTATAGTTAAATGTACAGTTTGTAGAGAATATATTGACATCCCTAGGAGTTGTCAATATATTTATAAACTGTATAGCTTAGCTAGTTCTGCTATTAGTATCTGTCAGGCAGGAGATTGTGCTTGATGCTCTAACGTGTTAGTCAACATGGGCTAGTTAATTGCACATAGACGCATTACCTGTTACTGTACGTGTGCTATTTATTTGCACAGAAAGGCAGTTGCTTTTAATGCAAGTGGGCTATTGAATTGCACAGAAACGCAGTCGCTCTGACTGTGCGTGTGCTGTTTAATACCACCTTAGCGCATTTGGGGTCACCGCACGTGTGCTGTTACATACCACCTGAGCGCATTTGGTGTCACCGCACGTGTGCTGTTACATACCACCTTAGCGCATTTGGTGTCACCGCACGTGTGCTGTTACATACCACCTGAGCACATTTGGTGTCACCGCACGTGTGCTGTTACATACCACCTGAGCGCATTTGGTGTCACCGCACGTGTGCTGTTACATATCACCTGAGCGAATTTGGTGTCACCGCACGTGTGCTGTTACATACCACCTGAGCGCATTTGGTGTCACCGCATGTGTGCTGTTACATACAACCTTAGCGCATTTGGTGTCACCGCACGTCTGCTGTTACATACCACCTGAGCGCATTTTGTGTCACCCCACGTGTGCTGTTACATACCACCTGAGCGCATTTGGTGTCACCGCACGTGTGCTGTTACATACCACCTGAGCGCATTTGGTGTTACCGCACGTGTGCTGTTACATAGCACCTGAGCGCATTTGGTGTCACCGCATGTGTGCTGTTACATACCACCTGAGCGCATTTGGTGTCACTGCACGTGTGCTGTTACATACCACCTGAGCGCAGGTAGTGTTACTGTACGTGTGCTGTTACATACAACCTGAGCGCAGTTAGTGTCACCGCACCTGTGCTGTTATATACCACCTGAGCGCAGTTAGTGTCACTGTACGTGTGCTGTTATATACCACCTGAGTGCATTTGATGTCACTGCACCTGTGCTGTTATATACCACCTGAGCGCAGGTAGTGTTACTGTACGTGTGCTGTTACATACCACCTGAGCGCAGTTAGTGTCACCGCACCTGTGCTGTTATATACCACCTGAGCACAGTTAGTGTCACTGTACGTGTGCTGTTATATACCACCTGAGCGCAGTTAGTGTCACTGTACGTGTGCTGTTACATACCACCTGAGCGCAGTTAGTGTCACCGCACCTGTGCTGTTATATACCACCTGAGCGCAGTTAGTGTCACTGTACGTGTGCTGTTACATACCACCTGAGCGCAGTTAGTGTCACCGCACCTGTGCTGTTATATACCACCTGAGCGCAGTTAGTGTCACTGTACGTGTGCTGTTATATACCACCTGAGCGCATTTGGTGTCACCGCACCTGTGCAGTTATATACCACCTGAGCGCAGTTAGTGTCACCGCACCTGTGCTGTTATATACCACCTGAGCACATTTGGTGTCACTGCACCTGTGCATCCCATTGAAAACGTCTGTTGATGACGAAACGCGTCTGGGGGACACGCAGTGACGTCACCACGTAGGGGGAAGGTATCGCTCCGTTTGCTGGCCGGCTTATACATGCAGATATACATGTTTTTATATGTGAGTACTTACTTGCTTTTATGAATAAATTTAAAACGTTATCACACTATGGTATACTTTTCCATTACTTTCACGCCCGCACTGTGAGCTGCGCTATACCATTCGACTGCTAGACTGACTCCTGAGAATCGTGAGACTCGTGAGAATCTACTGGAGCCTCTGGTAGCCAGGGCCGTGGCTGGGCTGTAGCCATCTGCTTTAACTCAGCTTGCCTTTGGTAAGCAGCCATTACATAGTTGGTGAAGGGATCACTTTCAGTCACACAATTTTTTCCTTGTGGTGTGAGAGATGGACATTTATGTATGTGCAAACATATGAAGGAGACATCATTGGGTTCACATTCACAGCGGTGTTAATAAATGGACTTTCCTTTATGTTACACAGCATATCTTAATTGATGTGCAATATAGACTGTTTGTACTATCTAAACCTGTTGATATATGTTGCATGGTTCACATTTTTTTTGCCTAAATATTTATACAGTGTTTGGTATATACCTCCTATTGGCGCGGCTTTGCTTTTGTTTTTTTATGTGCTGTTACATACCACCTGAGCGCAGTTAGTGTCACCGCGCCTGTGCTGTTATATACCACCTGAGCGCAGTTAGTGTCACTGTACGTGTGCTGTTATATACCACCTGAGCGCATTTGGTGTCCCCGCACCTGTGCTGTTATATACCACCTGAGCACAGTTAGTGTCACTGTACGTGTGCTGTTACATACCACCTGAGCGCAGTTAGTGTCACCGCACCTGTGCTGTTATATACCACCTGAGCGCAGTTAGTGTCACTGTACGTGTGCTGTTATATACCACCTGACCGCATTTGGTTTCACCACACCTGTGCTGTTACATACCACCTAAGCGCAGTTTGTGTCACTGTACGTGTGCTGTTATATACCACCTGAGCGCATTTGGTGTCACCGCACCTGTGCTGTTATATACCACCTGAGCGCAGTTAGTGTCACTACTATAGACACCCAGCAGGTGTGATTTTTAAAGGATTTTTTTTTCACTTTAAGCATCATTAAAATGGCTGCTCCGGAAAAAAACGACCGTTTATAAAAAAAAAAAATTCCATTGATACAGTGCAGAAAATAAGTATTTGAACACCCTGCTATTTTGCAAGTTCTCCCACTTGGAAATCATGGAGGGGTCTGAAATTGTCATCGTAGGTGCATGTCCACTGTGAGAGACATAATCAAAAAAAAAAATTCCAGAAAATTACAATGTATGATTTTTTTTAACTATTTATTTGTATGATACAGCTGCAAATAAGTATTTGAACACCTGAGAAAATCAATGTTAATATTTGGTACAGTAGCCTTTGTTTGCAATTACAGAGGTCAAACGTTTCTTGTAGTTTTTCACCAGGTTTGCACACACTGGAGGAGGGATTTTGGCCCACTCCTCCACACAGATCTTCTCTAGATCAGTCAGGTTTCTGGGCTGTCGCTGAGAAACACAGAGTTTGAGCTCCCTCCAAAGATTCTCTATTGGGTTTAGGTCTGGAGACTGGCTAGGCCACGCCAGAACCTTGATATGCTTCTTACAGAGCCACTCCTTGGTTATCCTGGCTATGTGCTTCGGGTCATTGTCATGTTGGAAGACCCAGCCTCGACCCATCCTCAAAGCTCTAACTGAGGGAAGGAGGTTGTTGCCCAAAATCTCGCAATACATGGCCCCGGTCATCCTTTCCTTAATACAGTGCAGTCGCCCTGTCCCATGTGCAGAAAAACACCCCCAAAGCATGATGCTACCACCCCCATGCTTCACAGTAGGGATGGTGTTCTTGGGATGGTACTCATCATTCTTCTTCCTCCAAACACGGTTAGTGGAATTATGACCAAAAAGTTATATTTTGGTCTCATCTGACCACATGACTTTCTCCCATGACTCCTCTGGATCATCCAAATGGTCATTGGCAAACTTAAGACGGGCCTTGACATGTGCTGGTTTAAGCAGGGGAACCTTCCGTGCCATGCATGATTTCAAACCATGACGTCTTAGTGTATTACCAACAGTAACCTTGGAAACGGTGGTCCCAGCTCTTTTCAGGTCATTGACCAGCTCCTCCCGTGTAGTACTGGGCTGATTTCTCACCTTTCTTAGGATCATTGAGACCCCACGAGGTGAGATTTTGCATGGAGCCCCAGTCCGAGGGAGATTGACAGTCATGTTTAGCTTCTTCCATTTTCTAATGATTGCTCCAACAGTGGACCTTTTTTCACCAAGCTGCTTGGCAATTTCCCCGTAGCCCTTTCCAGCCTTGTGGAGGTGTACAATTTTGTCTCTAGTGTCTTTGGACAGCTCTTTGGTCTTGGCCATGTTAGTAGTTGGATTCTTACTGATTGTATGGGGTGGACAGGTGTCTTTATGCAGCTAATGACCTCAAACAGGTGCATCTAATTTAGGATAATAAATGGAGTGGAGGTGGACATTTTAAAGGCAGACTAACAGGTCTTTGAGGGTCAGAATTCTAGCTGATAGACAGGTGTTCAAATACTTCTTTGCAGCTGTATCATACAAATAAATAGTTAAAAATTCATAAATTGTGATTTCTGGATTTTTTTTTTTTGATTATGTCTCTCACAGTGGACATGCACCTACGATGACAATTTCAGACCCCTCCATGATTTCCAAGTGGGAGAACTTGCAAAATAGCAGGGTGTTCAAATACTTATTTTCTGCACTGTACATGTTCCCTGGTTCAAGACCCGGTTTCTGAACGACGTTTTCCAACATTTAATTGAATTTTGGTCTTTAAAACTATCGTTTTTGAATTCGAACGTTCGGGTCCCATAGACTTCAATGGGGTTCGAAATATTTGTGCGAACCCACGGTCTGTTCGAATGTTCTGGTGCGAACCGAACCCGGGGGTGTTCGGCTCATCCCTACTGACAAGCGGTAGGCTTGTTTAGCTTGGTAGTTAGAGCTTGTCATATTGTATAGTTAGTGCCGAGACACGTCTAGGCTTTTGTTTAATTACTTTTGTTTTGTTTTGTTTGCCCACTGTACAGCACCTGTAAATAAGACTTTGTGTATAGCACCAATAAACACCCCACTGTTTGTCACTTATATTGTGGACTTGGTATCTGTGCCTGCTCATCCCAGGGAGCTTTTGTACCTGCTACCTATTCCCCAGCTTACATATGGTGGAGGCTGCAATCAGCAGTAGTAAGTTACTATTTAAAAGGCCAGTACCTAAAGTGTCAACATGGAGGAAATCCTTAAACAAATGATGTTATCCAATGCTGCACAACAGCAAACTAACGCTGCACTGCAGCAAGCCAATGCTATCGCACAGGAGCAAACCAAGGTGCTGTACAAACAGATTGGTGCTGCACAGGAGCAATCGCAGAGGCAGATTAGTGCTGCACAGGAGCAATCGCAGAGGCTGTTTTAACAGCTTGCCACTGCTGCAGAAGTGGATAGGAAAACCCTGACTAAGGTTGCAGAGACGCTAGCACAGTGGGCACCTGCCGAAATCAAGAATATGGGAGACAAGCCTTCAGCCATCTATGTGGGTCGCTTTCTGTCTAAAATGACTATGGATGATGATCCAGAGGCCTTCCTGCTAACGTTTGAACGGACCGCTGAGAGGAAAGGTTGGCCTAAAACCAAGTGGGCAGGACTGATTGCCTACTATGATCTCGAGTCAGCAGAAGCCAGAGACTATGAAAAGGTCAAGCAGGAAATTCTGGAGCGACTCGGCATCACCTTCGCCGTTCGAGCCCAATGGGTCCACAGCTGGTTCTTCCAAATCGAGAGGCCCACAAGATCGCAGATGTTCGACCTAATCCACCTGGTGCGAAAATGGCTACAGCCGGAGTCCCTGTCTGCTCCACAAACAGTGGAGCGTGTGGTCATGGACCAATTCCTGAGGTCACTGCCAATTCCCCTGCAGAAATGGTCAAGTCAAGGGGACCCCAAGTCGGCAGATAACCTGGTAGAACTCGTTGAAAGGTACTTTGCTGCAGAGAACCTGGTCACCACCCCAACAGCCATACAGACTTTCCACCCAAAGCCACGGTCTCCCCAGGCAACCGGTAAGACTGTTCCAGGGAAAGTAGGTGGTAAGCATGGCAAGGAAATAGGGGGGAGGATTTTTGGTGCCAGGACTGAAGTTTGGCGTCCCAAGCAAGGGAAACCACTGCCTGTCAGCAAACCAACTTGGGTAAACATCAGGTGTTTTTGTTGCCAAGTACTGGGACATGTTGCAGCAAACTGTCCATTGACTGATGAACCAATGCAGTGTGATCTGTCTATTAAAAGGCAGTCTATGTTTGCTGCTGTTTCATGCGCTGCAGCGCCAAATGTGGGGAAACACATGTGTCACAAGACTGTTAATAATAAGCCTATTATGGCCTTGCTGGACTCTGGAAGTCTGGTTACTTTAGTTACAGCTGAGATAGTTGAAACTGTGAATTTTCATGCTAAAAAAGTTGCTGTGATCTGTGTACATGGGGATACCCGGGAGTATCCTATAGCGACAGTTCAGTTTAAAACTGGCTTAGGTACGGTGTCTCATGCGGTCTGACTTGTGCCCCACTTGGTGCACGAGGCCATCATTGGTAGGGACTTCCCTAAGTTTTGGGAACTGTGGGATCTTCCCGACCCGGTCGCAGTACCTGACTCAGTCGCAGAGCCAGAGCTCCTGGCTACTTCCGATATTGTGGGTTCAAGGGACTCATCTCAGGGCTCTCCAAGTTTTCCTTTCTCGGTTATGGCAGGAGAGCTGGAGGAGCCTGAGGAAGTCCCCACAACCAGTAGAGCTGGACAGCCGTCTGCCGACTCGGAGCCTGTGTTGGAGTTTACTGACCTTAATGTGCACAAGGAAAATGTTGGTACTGAGCAGAGAAAAGACCCTACCCTTGCCAGGGCCTGGGAAAATGTGATGGTGCTTAATGATATACCTGTCAAACCAGGGGATAGGCCCTGTTTTCCTTATTTCAGCAGCAATGAGGATTTACTGTATCGTGTATGTAAAAAGAATGTTGAATTTATTGAACAGTTGGTGGTCCCTAAGCCTTACAGAAGGGTGGTGTTGGAACTTGCCCATGGGCACTTGCTAGGAGGCCATTTAGGGGTTGAGAAAACCACTGAAAGAGTGTTGCGCAGGTTTTACTGGCCTGGGATACAGAAAAAGATAGAGAATTATTGTCAATCCTGTCCTGTGTGTCAGATGTCAGCCCCCCAGCCCCACTTCCGAAGTCCTCTAGTGCCCTTGCCCATTTTTGAAGTGCCCTTTCAGAGAATTGCCATGGACCTTGTGGGTCCACTCCCCAAGTCTGCCCGGGGTCATCAGCATATCCTGGTAATCATGGATTACACTACCCATTACCCTGAAGCAGTTCCCTTACGCACTGCGTCTGCTAAAAACATTGCCAAAGAGCTGTTTATGGTGTTCAGTCGGGTTGGCATTCCTAAAGAAATCCTTACAGACCAGGGCACCCCATTTATGTCACGAATAACTAGGGAACTGTGCAAATTATTTAAGGTGACGCAGTTGCGGACCTCAGTGTACCATCCTCAAACGGATGGCTTGGTGGAACGTTTCAATAAGACGTTAAAGGGCATGTTAAAAAAGGTTGTTGACAAAGATGGGGAAAAACTGGGACTTCCTGATACCATACCTGATGTTTGCTATCAGGGAGGTTCCCCAGTCCTCTACAGGGTACTCTCCATTTGAGTTGCTTTATGGGAGACACCCTTGGGGACTCTTAGACATAGCCAAGGAAACTTGGGAGGGGGAACAGACACCCCACAAAAGTGTCATTGAGCATAT
Source organism: Rana kukunoris (assembly GCA_029574335.1). NCBI lineage: Eukaryota > Metazoa > Chordata > Amphibia > Anura > Ranidae > Rana > Rana kukunoris. The sequence goes on from CM056050.1 coordinate 453,719,904, forward strand.
CGCTCAAATGCAGGACAGGATTGCAGCAGTAATGCCGGTGGTGAAAGAACATTTACTACAGGCTCAAGCAGCCCAACAGAGAATATACAACCGGGGGGCCCAACTCTGTGTTTTCCCACCTGGTGACAGGGTCCTAGTATTAGTTCCCACTGTTGAGAGCAAGTTACTGGCTAAGTGGCAGGGCCCCTTTGAGTAATTGAAAGAGTTGGGGAAGTCAATTACAAGGTGTATCAACCAGGTAAAAGGAAGCCCGAACAGATTTACCACGTAAACCTGTTAAAGCCCTGGAAGGATAGACTGGCGTTAACTGCGAGGTCCCTCCCGGTAACGCCTAAGGGTACTAAATCCCCTCTGATCCCTGAGGTCACGATTCCAGACACCCTGTCATATTCCCAAAAACAGGAAGCTAGAGAGTTCCTGATAAGGAATAGAGAGAAATTTTTAGAGTTGCCTGGCACAAGTTTGGAGGTTCAGCATGATATTGTTACTAAACCTGGGGTCCGTGTCAAGCTCAAACCGTACCGAATTCCTGAAGCGAGGAGAAAGGACATCAGTGATGAAGTTAAAAGAATGTCATTAGCTAGATGTCATTGAGGAATCCAATAGTAACTGTTCTAGCCCCATCGTGTTAGCCCCAAAACCGGATGGCACCTGGAGGTTCTGTAATGACTTCAGGAGGCTGAATGCAGTGACAAAGTTTGACACGTACCCAATGCCCAGAGTAGATGAACTTATAGACCGACTTGGCAAGGCTCACTATCTGACTACTTTGGACTTGACAAAAGGTTATTGGCAAATACCCCTGACTGCTAGCGCCAAAGAGAAGACTGCATTTGTGACCCCTGGAGGGTTCCTTTCAATATAAAAAGATGCCTTTTGGGTTGTAAAATGCCCCTGCGACATTTCAGAGGGCCATGGACAGGACCCTAAGACCTCACCGACAGTATGCTGCAGCCTATCTGGATGACATAGTGGTGCATAGCACTGACTGGGACTCTCACTTGCCCCGTGTCCAAGCGGTCCTCGATTCCCTCTTCAAAGAAGGGTTTACGGCAAATCCCAAAAAATGTGCCATTGGTCTAGAGGAAGCCAAGTATTTGGGCTACACTATTGGCCGTGGTGTCATAAAGCCCCAGGTGAATAAATTAGAAGCCATCCAGGAGTGGCCACATCCGGCAAACAAGAAGCAGGTCAGGGCCTTTCTTGGCATTGCGGGGTATTATAGAAGATTTATCCCAAATTTTGCAACTTTAGCTGCCCCACTGACAGACCTTACGAAAGGGAAAGACTCTGTAATGGTGAAATGGTCCCCAGTAGCGGAAGAATCTGTCCAAGGCCTGAAAAAAGCTCTTTGTGCACAGCTGGTGCTATACTCCCCCGATTTTGCCAAAGACTTTTTGGTACAGACAGATGCCTCTGATGTAGGTATCGGAGCAGTGCTATCACAGGTACACAATGGGGAAGAACACCCTGTAGTTTACCTAAGCAGAAAGCTCAATGATCATGAGAAAAAGTATGCAGTCATTGAAAAGGAATGTTTAGCCATAAAGTGGGCCGTGGATGCGCTAAGATGCTACTTGTTAGGGCGGCAGTTCGAGTTGATAACTGACCATGCTCCCCTGAAATGGATGGCCCAAAAGAAGGAGACAAATAGACGGGTGAACCGGTGGTTTTTGGCTCTACAGGATTATTCCTTTACAGTAAAACACAGGCCAGGAGTTGAGATGGGGAATGTAGATGCCCTGTCCCGTGTTCACTCCTGTTGGGCTACAGGTGTTCCAACCCTGGGGTTGAAACAAGGGGGGGGGGGTGTGTGGCAGAGTATCCCAGAGAGAGCCTGGGAAAATCCAGTTCGGGGTTTATACCTCTCCCAGTCTCCTCTCTTACACATTCAGGGATCTCTGATCCCTGATCCAGTTCAGGTGTTGGCACCTTCCCCAGGCCAATTTAAGCTCACCTGAGCAGACAGCCTTTGCTTTGTCCTGGGAAACAGATAGTGTGGATCTGTGAGAGCAAGGAGGTTGGTGGGAAACTGGTGAGAAGTTTGTGTTTGTTTGAGCTGACAAGCAGTAGGCTTGTTTAGCTTGGTAGTTAGAGCTTGTCATATTGTATAGTTAGTGCCGCGACACGGCTAGGCTTTTGTTTAATTACTTTTGTTTTGTTTTGTTTGCCCACTGTACAGCACCTGTAAATAAGACTTTGTGTAGAGCACCAATAAACACCCCACTGTTTGTCACTTATATTGTGGACTTGGTATCTGTGCCTGCTCATCCCAGGGAGCTTTTGTACCTGCTACCTACTCCCCAGCTTACAATATATATGACCAAAGACCAAAAATAAAATATTTTGTCTTTGTTTCTGTTATAAAGTTTAGCAATTTAGTGATTTTTTTCTTCATAAATTCTGACCAAAATTTATACTACTACATTTCTTTGTTAAAAATAACCCAAATCAGTGTATATTATTTGGTCTTTGTGAAGATTATAGAGTCTACAAGCTATAGTACCAATCATTGAAAATTGATCAAGACACTAACAAGCCAAGAAAGTACAAATACCCTCAAAATGACCCCTTTTTGGAAAGTAGACTTTCCAAGGTATTTAGTAAGAGGCAAAGAGCGTTTTTTGATGTTGTCATTTTTTTCCCCACAATTCTTTGTAAAATTAAGATAATTTTTTCACAAAATTGTTATATTAACAGGTTATTTCTCTCACATGGCATATGCATACTTGCAACTAAAACCCAAAACACATCTTAAAATGGCGATACCACATGTGTGAGACTTTGGCAGCCTAGCCACATAGAGAAGCCCAACATGCAGGGACACCATGAGATGTTATAAGGACATAAATTACCATATTTTCGCTCCATAAGATGCACCTGACCATAAGACGCACCTAGGTTTTAGGAAAGGAAAACAAGAAAAAAATATTCTGAACCAAATGGTGTACTAAAATTTTTCCAGTGCCCATGAAATGCAGCCTTACCATTGCCATAAACACAGACTGACCATTGCCATAAAAAAAGACTGACCATTGCCAAAATGTAGACTGACCATTGCCATAAAAAAAGACTGAAATGCAGTGTGACCATTGCCATAAATGCAGACTGACCTTTTTTTATCTCATCTGCCTGACAGAAGACAGAGCAGCCCGAGTGGCTGAATGCTCTGTCTTCTGCCTCAGGAACAGTGTCAGGCCCAGCCGGGAGATCGTCTAGCGCCCACTGGGGTTTGGATGTCTGTCCTGCCTCTCTTTCCGCTGGTGGCAGCAGGGGCGTTGCCATTGGCAATGGAGGGGGGTCCCAGCGGCAGTGGGGGGAAGTGCCTGATGTATATTCGCACCATAAGGCCGCCTACACACGATCAGACCGGTCCAATGAAACTGGTCTGCAGACCAGTTTCATCGGACCAATTCGATGGTGTGTACAGCCTATCGGACCATGGTCCATCGGACCAAAGTTTTAAAACTTGCTTTAAAATCTGTCCGACAAACAGATGTCCGTCGGACAGATTCGATGGTTAGTACGCCAAAGCATCGGACCAAAAACCCGCGCATGTTCAGAATCACGTCGACGCATGCTTGGAAGCATTGAACTTCTTTTTTTCAGCACGTCCGTGTGTTCTACGTCACCGCGTTCTGGTCTGATCGGATTTTTGGTCTGATGGTGTGTACACACATCAGACCACTTCAGCCTGGTCCGATGAAAACGGTCCGTCGGTCCAGTTTCATCGGACCAGTCTGATCGTGTGTACTTGGCCTAAGACGTAGAGACATTTCCCCCCATTTCTGTGGCAAAAAAAGTGTGTCTTATGGTGCAAAAAATACGTTACACATCAAATTTTTTTGACTACCTATCACACTTTTGGAGGCCCTGGAGCACCAGGACAATGGAAACACCCACAAAATGACCTAATTTTGAAATGCAAACACCCCAACATATATTCTATGAGGCATAATGAGTCGTTTTACACACGTTTTTGGAAAATGTGTAAGCAAAAGAAAATGCATCTTTTAAAGGGTTTGTAAAGGAATTTAAAATCTTAATAGCTTCCTTTACCTTAATGCAGTGCTGTTTTCATGTCCTCATTATTCGTTTTTGCTCTCAAGTTGCTGTAATTCTTCTCTGATCTCCACACTTCCTGGTTGTCTGTTTCCTGATGACCACAGTACTGGGAGCTTTCTCTCTGTGGTCACTAATCAAGGAGGTGTGATTACTGTGTGTCTAAAACCCCTCAGCACCAATCAGTTTAGTTTTCCAAACCATCACTGCCCTGTATTGGCTCTGTGGCTCTGTACAGCAGAGAAGCAGGAAACATGCAAAAATGAAACTAGAAACTGCAGGTACATTATATGATTGTTTTTTATCTATTTTTAATCATTTTTAAAAGGAATCAGTTAACTATTATGTCTCTATACCCTGTAAATAGTAATTTCAGCAAAAAATCTTTTTTTTTATTTACAACTCCTTTAATGCATTTTTTACAAATATTTATGGCACTGACGGCGCTGATGAGGTTCCACTGATAGAGTGGCACTGATGAGCACTCACTGATGGGCACTGATGTGCACTATTGGGCACTGATGAGCACGAATTGGGCACTGTAGTGCCATTGATGAGCACTTTAGTGGCACTGATGAGCACTGTAGTGGCACTGTAGGATCAGTAATGGCACTGTCCCACATGTCCATTTCATAGGCAGACTGCACACACCCTTCTTGTCATGTGGCATAAAAGTCCCCTTGTGTCTTTTGCTCAGACTAATTCACCATCTTGCATAAAAATTCCTTTGGTGAGATGGAGACAGGAAGAGGCAGGGCCGAACTGGCCTACCGGGATTACCAGCTGCCTGTCAGTGAAAAATAAATTACCAGGCCGAAGACGCGGCCGCCCTTGCAATTATGCATAGTGTCACTGTCACACCTCACACATGTACAGTGTGTCGTCGCGGTAAAAAGCAGCGGCGGGCCGCTCGCCGGCGGGTTGCGGCCGGTCGCCACTGCAGTGCCGCAAGCTCCTTCCCGCGACTCACTCACTGACTGCCTGGAGGCTGGAGGAGAGATCATGCCACGTCACGAGTCTGAGGGAGGGGAGGAGCCGAGCAGGAGAACACAGAACGTGACCGGCGTCATCCGTTCCCATCAACCCGTGCGGTGCGCGCCAGTACCGCCCACTTTCTCCTACAGGGTGACATGAAGGAAGGAGTTAGTTCACCGCGCCACCCTTGGAGTCCAGACACGATTGGCAGCTGTGCAGTGGCAAGGCAGAGCCAGGAGGTGAACTAGAAGAATTAGGAATTCCTAGGCTAGGATCTTGACCCTCTCTCAGAGTGACTCCCCCCCTTCTCTCTGAGATTATTATTATACAGTTTACAACAGGGGCAGCAAAAAGGTAGATGACTTACAGAGAGGAGGGGGGGGCCTTGGGGTGCACCGTTATATCATAACTGCAGAGCATTTTAATCTTTCTCTTTCCCACCATTGCAGCCCCCATCTCTCCCCCACCATTGCAGCCCCTCCTCTATCTCCCCCACCATTGTAGCCCCCCTCTATATCTCTCTCTCTCTCTCTCCCACCGTTGCAGCCCCCCTCTCTCTCCCCCACCACTGCAGCGCCCCCCTCTCTCTCCCCCACCACCATTGCAGCCCCCCTCTCTCTCTCCCCCACCATTGCAGCCCCCTCTCTCCCCCCCACCACTGCAGCCCCCCTCTCTCTCACCCCCACCACTGCAGCCCCCCTCTCTCTCCCCCACCACCATTGCAGCCCCCCTCTCTCTCTCCCCCACCACTAAAGCCCCCCTCTCTCTCCCCCACCATTGCAGCCCCCTCTCTCTCCCCCACCATTGCAGCCCCCCTCTCTCTCCCCCACCATTGTAGCCCCCTCTCTCCCCCACCACTGCAGCCCCCCCCCTCTCTCTCCCCCACCACCATTGCAGCCCCCCCTCTCTCCCCCACCACCATTGCAGCCCCCCCCTTTCTCTCCCCCACCATCGCAGCCCCCCTCTCTCTCCCCCCCAACATTGCAGCCCCCCTCTATCTCACTATTGTAGCCCCTCTCTCACTATTGCAGCCCCCTCTCTCTCTATCTCTCTCTCTCTCTCACTATTGCAGCCCCTCTCTCACCATTGCAGCCCCCCTCTCGCTCTCTCCCACCATTGCAGCCCCCCTCTCTCTCTCTCCCACCATTGCAGCTCCCTCTCTCCCCCCACCTTTGCAGCTCCCTCTCTCCCCCACCTTTGCAGCCCCCCTCTCTCTCACTATTGCAACCCCTCTCTTGTAGTTAACAAACCTCTGTTGACCATAGCAAACATAATTAATCCAATCTACATTTCCATTACTAAATTAAATTTCATAGAAACATCAGTTTCACCAAATTTCTGTATTTTCCTTCATAAGCATTTTAATTTTGCAGAAGAACATTAATTTTATATTGGGCTTTCCTAAATATTTTATTCCCTAAAGAAACGTATTCATCAAATTACACTAGTTATCAGAACCAATCGATCATACAGTATGAATACTCTTGCCACATGACTGTTTAAACAAGCAGCCCTTGGTTCAGTCTTAAAGATTCATTGTACCCTTATAGGGATCCATCTACAAAGGCACAACACCCCTTTTCCACTGAACACATTCGTCAATCCAAAACCTGGAAAATTACCTTTTTGTTCCATAAATATGGCTCTATCATACTGCATCACCTGTTCATACTGTATCTGTCATTTTCACTATTTTATCTGACCTTTCTTGAGAGAGAGAGAGAGAGAGAGAGAGAGAGAGAGAGATCAAACAAAAACTATTTTATTAATAAGGGCTTTCCGTACTTCCGGTTCCGGCGCCGCATGGAGTAGCTGACCTCCTCATCAGCTCCCGCAGCACGACCCAAAATCGGCCTAAAAAACCAGCCTGAGAAGACACCCGAGCCTCTCTCCACCTCTGGGCACTCTACACAGCACCCATGGACCGCTTCCTTGAAAAATCGAGCGCCCGGACGCTCGCGGCGCAGACGGCTCACCCGCCGCCGGCGCAGCCACAAATCGAGGCCCCGGTCTCGGCCTATGCCGCGCTGCATTCATCCGCGCCGGGGGCGGACATGGAGGTAAGCGGTGAGACCTCTTCCCCCCCTCCTCCACACACATCCCTACCTCAGCTGGAGGGAGATAACTCCATTGACCGGATAGCCCAGGCTGTAGCAGCGTTGCTGTCACCCATGATTGCAGCATCAGTGGAGAAGGCCGTGAACGCCGGGATGGCGCAAATTAAGGCCCAGTTAGGGGAACATGGCACGAGGCTAAATGAGCTTGAACATCGCCTCTCTAATGCAGAAGAGGAGCTTTATCAAGCCCAGGCCACAGAGCATGCCCAGGACAAAACAAACCAGTACATCTTGCAGAAGCTGGATGATTTGGAGAATAGGGCCAGGAGAAGTAACCTGCGCTTCGTGGGAGTACCGGAGACACTACAGGCATCAGCCCTGACGGACTTCTGTGCCCGGCGCGTCCCAGAAGCCTTGGGCCTTCCGGGCCCATGCACGGTGGAAAGAGCTCACCGTATGGGGCTATTCAACTCGGAGAGAAAATCACCCCGTCCAATCATTGCCAAGTACCTCAGCTATGCAGACAAGTCCATTATCCTGCAATCATTCCGGCAATCTCGTCAACTTCAAATTGATGGCGTCAAAGTTTTAATCTTTGCTGACTACTCCATCGAGGTGTCAAAGAAGAGAAAAGCATTTCAACAGGTATGCACGGAACTTTTTAAACACCAAATTAAATTTTCTTTGGCCTTCCCGGCAATTCTCCGCCTCAGAGCTCCTAATGGCGACCAACTGACCTTCCATGACCCTGCTGACGCAGAAGCATTCCTTCGTTCGCGCTTTGCAGACCAGCACCACCAGCCACCCTCTAAAGCCCTTCCGATCAACCGTCCCATGGACCAGAGGAGCCCCCGCAAGGATTCCCCAAAAAGATTCAGGGGCTCTGAATTGGATTCCGCCCGGCTCATCACAAACTGACTCTGGCAGTAATACTTTTCCACTCGTTCTCTCCCCCTACTCTTATCCCTCCCTGAGTGACCTGTCAGGTACTCCTCAGAGCTCGCTGCGTAGCAGTCTCCGTCCACCAAAGTGACCTACCCACAACGCCGGTTGCCTTCCGCACTACCACAGGTCCAGGTAGCTATGACCGCTGAGGTGAACCTCTGATCTTTGAGCTCGGGCATCTCTCAGCACGCCACTACACTTCTCTGTTATTGCTGATGCATTACCTTGGGCAAAAAGGGCTTAGTTATTCATTTCAGCTGCTCTGTTGCTCTTTCTGATGCAAATGCCCGACTGTTTTGTTTTATTTTTATTACTCTGCCATGCTCCCTCCCCCCCCCCTCCCGGGTTGCTAAAATATGTTTATATGGTATGTCTCTCATGATATTTCACTGGGCATTGCACCCCCTGGGCTCCTTGTACGCCGTCATTCTTCATTTCCTCCATTACACGGTCTGTGATCACACACCGCTTGGCACCTTATGCTTTTGGTGCCGGGCTCTCGGGCCTCAAATCGGTGTGGTCGTGACATGGGGGCTGGCTCGTACAGTGACTCCATGTGGAAAAAAGCGAAGTACTCGCAATTGTTTTTATTCTTTCTTGTTACTGTTGGTATTACCTTTGTTTCAGGTTCCCCCCTTGCCACCCCCTTACCCCTCCCCCCCCTCACCATGCACCGTACCGCCCCCTCCTTACACTCCGTCGACACACCATTCTGCTGATACCTACCCACCCCTTGAAGTGGCGACCCCCCCATACTTTTGAAATAAGAGGGCCCCTATATAGTATTTCTGCCCAAACCCTTTACACAGTCCCCCTGACATGAAAGTTATATCCTGGAATGTGAAGGGACTCAGATCACCCAATAAGAGGATGAAGGTTCTTAGACACCTGAAGAGGCACAAAGCAGACATTGCAATACTGCAGGAGACCCATCTAGCACAGTCTGACTTCCCGCGCTTACATAAGCTATGGGTGGGCACGGTCCTTGGCTCAGAGGCTGTAGGCCGCAAGGCGGGCGTTATAATGCTTATACACAAAAACCTCCCCTGCACGATCATCGCAGTTAACTCGGACGCCCAAGGTAGGCTTCTCTCAGCACATCTTAAAATAGGCTCCAAGGAACTAGTCATCTCTAACGTTTATGCCCCTAACAGTCCCGGTAAAACCTTCTACAGCGAACTCTCCACCTGGCTTCTCCAAAACCCTCACCTCCCCCACTTGATTGGGGGTGACTTCAATGACACCCTCCACCAAGTGGATGACAGGTCCTCCCCGAAACACTCGAAACTCGCTCCAGATGCTAGTCATCCCTCCCTTTTCGCGTCCACTATGGACTCCCTCCATCTCCATGACCTATGGCGCTTATCACACCCTGCAGACAGGGAATTCACTTTTTACTCCAACCCACATGCCGTCTTTACCAGGATAGATTACCTTTTCGGATCGGACGACTTAATACCCATGATGTCGGACACCGACATCCTCGACATAGCTATATCCGATCATGCCCCGATAACGGTCTCACTTGACAATCTGGACCTCCCCCCTCACCCCAAAATCTGGCGCTTTCCCTCTTATCTACATAACCGCGCTGACTTCCAACGATTCATGGAAAAAGCGTGGCTAGAATACTCTGAGGCCAACGCCTCCCATGCAGAAAACCCGAACCTCTTCTGGGACGCCGGTAAAGCATTCCTCAGAGGCCAGATCATCTCCTATGCTTCTTCCTTTAAAAGAAATGCCATGTCCCAATACAAACTGGCCAGCTCCCGTCTGCACCTGGCACAAAGGGCCCTTCTCACCTCTGATTCCCCGCAAAACAGAGACGAATGGCACGCTGCCAAGAGATCATTTGATTCCTGGGCAGACACTCTAGAATCGGTCAAAAAGGCCACACTAGATGCCACCTTCCACAAGTTCGGCAATAAATCTGGCAAGTTATTAGCCAGGCTCTGTAAAGGCGCCTTCAAACCCACCCATATCACGTCCCTGAGAGGCCCCAGCGGTAATGTTAACACAACCCCTCCGTCAATAAACGCGGCAATGCTACACTATTACTCGACCCTATATGCCCCTGACCCTATTGACAATCAAACAGCAAAAGCCTTTTTTAGAAAACTTAGACATCCCCCAAATCACCCTCTCCCAACTGGAGGCCCTAAACGCCCCTATCTCTCCCGCCGAGATCTCTGACACCATTCGCTCACTTGCCCCATCTAAAGCCCCGGGCCCCGATGGCTTCACGGGCGAATTCTATAAGACCCTACGAACCTTACTGGAACCCACCCTTCTCTCAGTTTATAGCGGCGTGTGGTCCGGCGGCTCATACCTCCCCTCAGGAAATCAGGCTATCATCAAACTGCTGTCCAAAAAGGGGAAAGACCCCCTAGATCCTGGGTCATATAGACCCATTTCCTTACTGAACCTAGATGTTAAAATCTTGTCCAAAATAGTTGCCAATAGGCTCTCGGATATAATCCCCTCCCTCATCCATCCGGCACAATCGGGCTTCGTAAAAGGCAGAACGGCAACCCTGAACATCCGCAAAGTCATGCTAGCCCTAGAGCACGCTCGACAACACCCTATGGGGGACTTTGCCATCATGTCCCTCGATGCCGAGAAAGCCTTCGATAATGTAAGCTTTGAATGGCTCTCTCTATCGATGGCGAAATTAGGATTCTCCGGCCCCTTCTGCCACCTCGTCCACGCCATGTACGCTTCCCCCTCGGCGAAATTAGTAGCTGCGGGCCTCCTCTCGGAGGAATTCCGCCTCCATAAGGGGACACGGCAGGGCTGCCCTCTCTCCCCGCTCCTTTTCAACATAGCCTTAGAACCCCTATCCAGACACCTTATCCAAATTGCCCCTCTTCACGGCATACGAATTGGCCCGCACGAACTGCGCTCTTCCCTCTTCGCGGATGACGTTCTCATTTTTTCAGCCGACCCGTCCGCCGACATGGTCACCATCAAGAAAATCTTCGATACGTTCCGTACCTGCTCAGGTCTCCGCATCAATTATGGCAAAAGCGAAATCCTCCCCCTAGGCTCACTACCCCCCCCCCTCATGGACTCACCAATCCATCTTCTCGGTCGCCACGTCCCATATCACATATCTCGGCATCAAAATCGGCAAACTGCCCTCCTCCCTGTACCATCTTAACTATCCCCCTCTATTCTCAAAAATTTCTCATGAACTGGTGAACTGGTTAGACCTGCCGCTCTCGCTCCTGGGGAGATGCCACCTGGTAAAGATGGTTAGCTTCGCCAGATTGCTTTACCCGATGCAGACTATCCCTCTGCTCCTCCGTCACAAAGACGTTAAAAACCTTGAATCGGCTGTTTCCAAATTTATCTGGCATGGCAAGAGACCCCGCATTGCTCTAAAAAAATTGTTTCTCCCCAGGCGCGAAGGTGGTGTTAATCTCCCGAACATTAGACTGTATAATATAGCATGTCTATTAAGAATTGGCTTAGATTGGATAGCACGATCCTCCCGATGCTCAAACTTCCCCCTTGAGTCTGCTATGGCACACCCCCTTTCACTGGTAGCACTCCTCCACTGCAAATGGAAGTCTGTTTCCCCCGAATACCAGCATAACTTACTACTCAGGGACACGGTCATCGCATGGAGGGAAAGCAGGAAAAGCCTTGGTCTCTCCCCCTTCATGTCGAGGCATCTACCTATCCAAGGTAACCCCAGTTTTCAACCGGGACTGGACCACAGGCCCTTCAAAGTTTGGCAGGAAAAAGGACTTACTCATTTTATCTCTCTATGTGATGCTGCCACCGGCCGCCCACGACCTTTTGCTGCTGTAGCCAATCTCTTTGCTCTGCCCCAATCTCACTTTCTTTACTATTGGCAATGTGTCCACTACCTACGTGCCACCTGCAACGAATACTGCAAGCGCTTCACCCCAAACTTCACTGACCAACTACTTCTAGATGGCACATACAAAATCTCAGACATCTACAAGCCACTGCTCAGTGAGGCGTCCCCCTCCCTGGCATCCGCATCCTCATCAGCAGCCAACTGGGGAAAGGACTTTCCGGACGATGATCTGTTGCACAAACTATTCCAAGGCTACAACAAGACGCTACAACTGACCCCGAACGAAATATGGAGGGAAACCCAGTTAAAAATTCTCCACCGAGCTCACATCCCTTTCCTTCGATCCTCTCAGGACTCAAGCAGCGCAGAGTGCCCTCTATGCCGACACCCCAGACCCTCCCTGGCACACCGTTTCTGGACCTGCTCTTTCATTTCAACGTTTTGGGACCAAGTGTTGGCCTACATATTTGAAATCACTTTACTTAAGCTACCCAAGGACCCTTTCCTCCTTATCTTCGGCTACTGGGACCCCCAGCTACTACGACGTTCACAGCGGGATGATCCACCCACCCCCACCTCCAATATCCCTTCACATACCTCCAAAGATTGGCCTCTGCTATGCCTGCTTGTCGCACGAAGAGTCATTTTGAGAAACTGGACCTCCTCACGCCCCCCCTCTACTTCCCAAATTAAACGGGACATCCTCCTCCTCCTCTACAAGGAAAGAGCCACCACGGACTTCCGAAAGGACACTGCTAAGGAACGTTTTCTTTCCATCTGGCTACCCTTCATGCAAATGAACTTGTCCCATCAGGATTTGGAAACATTTGAGCATCACTCGTTCTCCTTCTCCAAATCCGCCCCTCCACCAACCCCAGCAGGAGTTATCCCCCCAGATACCCCCTCTACCACCTGATTGTGACTTTATACCTCTGCCGCCACCCCACCTCCCTCCTTATGTACTATATGGAACTAACTCCCTCGGTGCACCCCCCCCCCCCCCTCCTCCCTTCACCCCCAAGTTTCGCTATCCTCCCCCCAATATTGCTCTGCTTGTTATATTGTATATGTAACTCCCCTGTTTGGAAAACCTCAATAAATATTTTTGAAAAAAAAAAAAAATAAGGGCTTTCCTTACATAATATAAACTCGGATAATTTTGCCTTCAAAAATCTCAATGAACTCTCAGGCCTCGTACACACGAGGGGATATGTCCGCTGAAAACGGTCCGATGGACCGTTTCAGCAGACATCTCCGCTCGTGTGTATGGGCTAGCGGACAGATTTCTCCACCCGACAGATTTCAAAGCATGCTTTGAAATCTATCCGGTGGGAATCTGTCCGCCCGACATGTCTGCTGGTTAGTACACTTACCAGCAGACATGTCGTCCCCCACCGCCGCCGCGCCGCCGCCGAATGGATTCGGAGCATGCGCGGAAGTGTTTAACTTCCTGGTGCGGTGACATGGCGGTGACGTGGCGGCGTCAACGTCACCGCCGCGTCACCGCCACGTCACCACGCCGTCCGGCGGTGGGGAATTTGATCCGATGGTGTGTACACGCCATCGGATCAAACTCCCGATCGGACATATCCGATGGAAATGGTCCGCGGACCGTTTTCATCGGATATGTCCGATCGTGTGTACGCGGCCTCAAAGTTATTTAAACCCATCTCTAGAAAGTCACATAGTTTCTGCCTTCTGCAAACACACAGAAGGTAACACAGCGTGTCAGGCTGGCAACCTGATCTGTCCTCTGCTAGAGGAAACAAAGCATTTTCCTTAATCCTCTCTTAAAGGAAATATCTGCCCCCCCCCCCCCCCACACTGCTTAGAACAGATTGTACAAAATCTATACGGAAGATACACCATATACCATACAATCAAATTGTATTGTTTTTCTCATTTTTAACCCTTTTTAAAAAAAATTAAACATATTTGGTTTGTACATCTGCCAAAAATCATGTACATTACATTATAATACGACATTTCCCAACTACAGCAGTGACAAAAGATCGTTTAGAACACAAAACTCATGAAATTCACAGACTAGCTCCAGCCTAATGAACTGTGAAGTGGCCATTTTCACGAGAACCTCCTCCAACCAATCCAAAGCCTCCACCCTGTCAGAAACGTTGCATTATAAAAACTTTTAACACTCGTTTGTTTTTATTTTATTTTAATTTTTACTATTTTTATATTCATTTTTTAGATTGAACATAACTTTCATATTTTAATATTTTTACTATTTTAGAATCTGTTGTAAACATTGCTTGCAACCAGATCTGTAGGATTTTCTGTTTAAATACCAAATACCATGCTGTTTACCATCATTTGAGTTTTATACAATTCTTTACACAATCTTAATCAATCATTTTCTCTTAAACCTTTGTTCTGATCCCATGTTTGTGCTTTGACATATCATAACACATTTTCAGTTGTTTAGGCTAGATATTCATAAACATTTACAGGCAGTATTAAACTTAATTTTCTCATTAAAGAAATTATTTACACGCTGACATTAATTAACTAATTATCCTTTGAGATATGTCACAATGATTATGGGACTCAAAACCTGTAATTGCTTCATCTCTTGATTTAAACTGGTCTGGGACCCCCCTTGGGACCCATCTATATATGGGGGCCTGTATCACACATGTAGCAGCTATATTCCAACCCACAGATTCCCAGTGGTCACAATCACATGTATTTGAAAAAAGCAAGGAGAGGGGGGTGAAAGAGAGATTCTGTCCAGCAGAGAAAGAGTGGGGGGAGAAGGGGGATTCCTGTGTGTCAACTCTAAAGAACTTTTGGCCGATGACAGAAACAAACAAACAATAGATGCAGTCTTGACAAAAAAAACATACTAGGCACACACTAGTCCTATGCTTAACCGCATGCCGACCAGCCGCCGCAGTAATACGGCGGCAGGTCGGCACTGCTGCGCGAGAGCCCGTAGCTCTAGGTCGCCACTTTCGACGGCCACTAGGGGGCGCGTGCGCGCCGCCGGCGACCCGCGCGTGCGCCCCCCGCTCGCCCCCGAGTCCCGTGCGTGTGCCCGGCCGGCACGATCGCCGCTGGGCACACGCGATCGCTCGTTACAGAGCGGGGAACGGGAGCTGTGTGTGTAAACACACAGCGCTCGTTCCTGTCAGCGGGGGAAACGCTGATTTTCTGTTCATACAATGTATGAACGGAAGATCAGTGATTCCCCCTAGTGAGGCCACCCCCCCATACAGTTAGAACACAAATAGGAACACACTTAACCCCTTCCCCGCCCCCTAGTGTTAACCCCTTCACTGCCAATGGCATTTTTATAGTAATCCAATGCATTTTTATAGCATTGATCGCTAAAAAAATGCCAATGGTTCCAAAAATGTGTCAAAAGTGTCCGAAGTGTCCGCCATAAGGTCGCAGTACTGAAAAAAAAAACGCTGATTGCCGCCATTACTAGTAAAAAAAAAAAATAATAATAAAAATGCTATAAAACTACCCCCTATTTTGTAAACGCTATAACTTTTGCGCAAACCAATCAATAAACGCTAATTGCGAAAAATATGTAGAAGAATACGTATCGGCCTAAACTGAGGAAATTTTTTTTTTTTTATATATTTTTGGGGGATATTTGTTACAGAAAATTAAAAAATATTACATTTTTTTCAAAATAGTCGCTCTGTTTTTGTTTATAGCGCAAAAAATAAAAACCGCAGAGATGATCAAATACCATCAAAAGAAAGCTCTATTTGTGGGAAAAAAAGGACGCCAATTTTGTTTGGGAGCCACGTCGCATGACCGCGCAATTGTCAGTTAAAGCGACGCAGTGCCGAATCACAAAAAGTGCTCTGGTCTTTGGACAGCAATATGGTTCGGGGCTAAAGTGGTTAAGATGAACTTTACAAAGCAGAAAACGAATTTGCAACTGTAAAGACAGACAGGAGAGGAACCTGATCTGAGCTAAGGAGGGGAAACCCCCGAGCCTGTAGGGAGGGGGTGGATGAGGTGGATGGGAGTGAAAAAGAAAAAAAAACTGTCTGCAGAACGTGTGCTTGTCTCCCATGATACTGGGCTGCATGCATCCCCCATACAAAAATGCATGTAAAAAAAATGCATGGCACTTTATGACACGGACAAACACACAAAACAATACACAAAACACACAGAACACGACTGTTTCAGCCCTCTGTCTGTAGAGCGTCAATTACCCCTAACCTCAAATATAACTAAAAAAATATACATAAATGTATTTTGTCTCTATGCACATATGTATAATGTAATCTGGTGAGGACTTACTGTGCTACTTCATTACCAAACACCTCTCTTCACAATCCCAGACTATTTTGCCCCCCCAGTCAACTCTCAATCCCCCAGTCAACTCTCTTAGTGACTGATACACCCCGTTAATCCCCCAGTCAACTCTCAGCGACTGATCAATCCCCCAATATAAAACCCCTTAATTAAAAAGAAACCCCTTAATTTAACCCCTCAGCTCTTCCTAGCCAAGGACCCTGAACTCCCTAAGTCAAGGAAACCCCCCCCAAAAAAACCTCTTAGTTCCTCTTAGCCAAGTGTACCCCCAAACATCTCAGCTCTTAGCCAAGACAACCCCCAAAAATCCCAGAACCCCTAAAGACCCACTGCCGACAGACATACCCCAGAAACAGTCACATTCAAACTAACATGAAACATAAACTTCAAACCGGCAGAAAGGTGCGGGTTGTCTTTAAAAAGATACTTTGCTCAAGAAAACACAAACCCGTCTTTGAATGGGTAAGGCACAGCACAAAGACCGAGAGAATGAAGCACGGAAGCGGACATCTCGGGGTGCTGTATCTCCCCAATAGAGCAAAATACACGTTGGGTGCCAAAATGATTAAGACTAATTAATTGATTTTCCTGACAATTCTGCCACCTGATTTCAAATTAATGAGAGCATGCAATCCAGACAAAAAGATTTCACATCCTCACCTTTTTCAGCATCGAACCAAAGAGAAGGGTGGAGCCCGTGAGGCTCCCTTTTTATTATCAACATGACATCACAAGTACATGCATTTCATTGGCTAGCTTACAAATTTCACACATCCCATTCAGTCTCTTATTACACGCCCCCTGTGACGTCTGTACTTGGCATGGAACCCTCATAGGTCAGTTCATACAGGGATAGTTTCCTCCCACATGTCCATTTCATAGGCAGACTGCACACACCCTTCTTGTCATGTGGCATACAAGTCCCCTTGTGTCTTTTGCTCAGACTCATTCGCCATCTTGCATAAAAATTCCTTTGGTGAGATGGAGACAGGAAGAGGGGGAAGGGTTCAACGCATTTGAAACATGAGGGAATAGGATCTGCTCTCATTTTCAATCTTTTGTCCTTCATTTCAAACAGATTTGTAGTTGTAACTTTAGAACAATATCTGACAAATATTTTCAAGTAAAATATACACTTCATTTCAGTGGTTCTAATCATAACACAGAAAAATCATGTTAGGACGTCTATCACAGGATCTCTGGCCACATTACTGTGGGGGCACTGATGGCACTGTAGGGGCACTATGATGTCACTGTAGGGGGATTGTGATGGCACTGTAGGTGCACTGATGGCACTGTGATGGCATTTGGGATCATGCCAACTCATGCTACTGCGGTTTCTCTATCTCTCCTCTCCTCACACAGTGGTGGGGGGGTTAAGGACAGGTCTAATCATTGAAACGAGAGATAACTGACCATGCTGTGCTCTCATGCCTAGTGTGATAAGTTCTTAATAGGAAAGCAGAGGGACTGGCAAGGAACACCAGGGATTTCACACAAAGGAAGCAATAAAGAGAACAGGATACTTTTTCATACAAGTACATGGTACAACAGGCACATATAAGGCCTCGTACACACGATCAAATCTGTCTGCTGGAAACGGTCTGCTAGACCGTTTCAGCAGACAGATTCAATCGTGTGTACGGGCAAACAGACGGATTTGGCCACCCGACAGATTTCAAAGCATGCTTTGAAATCTGTCGGCTGGGAAGCCGTCCGCCCGACATGTCTGCTGGTTAGTACGCTAACCAGCAGACATGTCTTCACGCACACACGCCGAATGGTTTCGACGCATGCGCGGAAGTGTTTTACTTCCTGGTGCGGTGACGTGGCGGCGTCAACGTCACCGCCACGTCACCGACACGTCAGCGCGCTGTCTGCTGGCGGGGATTTTGGTTTGCTTGTGTGTACATGTGAGCAAACCAAAATGCCAGCAGACAGATTTGTTCAAATTGGTCGGACAGACCGTTTTGAACAAATCTATTTACTTGTGTGTACGAGGCCTCAGGCATATAGAATTCTGGATTCACATTATCTATGTTGAGTTGACAAGTGACTGGCCACCCCTGTCTGAAATTTCTTGGTATGCTGACGCCTTAAGAGTTCCCTTCACTGAAACTAAGGGGACAAGTCCAACCCCAGAAAAAAAAACCCACATCATAATCCCCCCTCCACCAAATGATTCTGACCAGTGCACAAAGCAAGGTCCATAAAGACATGAGTGAGCACGTTTGGGATAGAGGAGCTTGGCTGGCCTGCACAGGGTCCTCACCAAAACCTGATAAAACACCTTTGGGATGAATTAGAGGAGAGACTGCGAGCCAGGGGTTCTCGTCCACATCAGTGCCTGACTTCACAAATGCACTTCTGGAAGAATGGTTTTACATCCCATAGACACACTCCTAAACCTTGTGGACAGCCTTCCCAATAGAGTTGAATCCGTTATAGCTGCAAAGGGTGGGCCAACTTAATATTGAACCCTACGGACTAAGACTGGGATGCCATTATAGTTTATGTGCATGTAAAGGCAGGCGTCCCAATACTTTTGGTATACATGGGTGCTTTTAGCTTAGTAAACTGAGCTACTTTTAATTATCCTATTCTGAAGAAAGATCAGATTTAATATTAGATACATTTTTAACATAGTCATAGAATATAAACCACAATTCTTTTGTGACGACCATGGGCAATGGCGAATGATTGCTTTGTGACATCTAAGAAAATATTTGTGGTTATCTGTCTCTACGTTTCTAACTGTGTTCCGTGACATTATTAAATATTTTTATTACCATACCCCGATGGCTGCTAAATTATTGTTAGTTTTTTTTTTTTCTTATTTTTTTTTATTGTCATTAATGGTAGAGTATAAAAGATCATTTAATTCTATATCCAAAATGTTTATTGTTAATTTAATTACTGGATGAATTATACATATTCAAACACATTATTTACTGGCATTTTTTTTTTTAAATAAAAGTAATAACTGAAAGAATGCCCCATGGACAGAGTTTATGGTTATAGAAAGCTGAATAGGTTCTATATAAAGTAACTGACTTGGTAAAATGTGAATATATGTTCTCTAATGTAGTGAATTTGACCTTACCTTCTAGATACAAAAGATATATATTTTTTTCTAACCATAAATCTATCAAATGTCTACAACCTTGTTTTACCAACTCCTTTTCTGTCTGGCTGCTTGACTATTTTAAAATCCTAGGCTCCCTACCGCACCCCCCATGCAAAATCAATAGGTGAACTATAAAAAAAAAAAAATCCTTTTAGCCATAAAATAGTTCTTTCTGCTTAATGCAAGAAAGAGACCTCATTGACTGACGAAAAGTGAGTCATGTGACTTTAACTGGTCTCCTAGACTCCAAAAGCCAGCAAAGTGCAATATACATTTGTAAAGCACATTGGCAGTGGCTATACTGTTGCTTTCTATATATCCCTCTAATTCACTTTTTCAGAGTCTCCTCTTCCAAGAATTACTCTAATGCCGCGTACACGCCACCGTTTTTCATGTAATTGAAAAAAACAAAGACAGGATTCCTCTCAAGCCTGTCTGGCATACACACGATCGTGAAAAAAAATGCTTGAGCAAAGCGTGGTGACGTACAACACGTACAACGGCACTATAAAGGGGAAGTTCCATTCGAATGGGACCACATTTTGGGCTGCTTATGCTAATTTCCCAATCTCATAACTTGCTTCTGAGCATGTGCGGTTTTCCCCCCTCTTTAAAGCGTACACATGACCGTTTTTCACAACGTGAAAAACGACCATGTGAAAAACAACGAGAAAAAATAGAGCAGGTTCTAGATTTTTAACGTCCATTTTTCTCATTGAGAAAAATGCTCTGGAGCCTACACACGACCAAATATTTATTTTTTATTTATTTTCGTTATGAAAAATGGTCGTGTGTACACGGCATAAGCATAGGGTTGCCACCTTTACTTCAAGTTAAACCCGAGCACTTAAGCGCCACACGAATATATATATATATATATATATATATATATATATTTTTTTTTTTTTTAGTATAAACTATACATAGATTTTGCTATTCAATAACATTTCTAATCATATAATCCATGTCAGACCCTTATCCAAGCATGCAACCTGGCAAGCCACAGGAAAAGAGGGGGGTGAGAGATCATCCCCCCCCTGAACCATACCTGGCCACATGCCCTCAACATAGGGAGGGTGCTTTGAGGTCCTCATCCCACAACCCTTGGCTGGTGGTTGTGGGGGTCTGTGGGCGGGGGGGCTTATCGGGAATATGGAACCCTCCTTTAACAATGGGTAGGGATACATTGTAGTACATTACGGTGTATACATTTTTTTTAAATGACAGGAGACAGTTTTTGACAATTCCTTTGTAGCGATACCCCCTCAATGGCCGCTGGTTGATTTGGGATCGGCGTATTAAGTTACCTCTAAGTGTTGTCCAGGGGTGAAGTTAGTGAGTAGAGCAGTAAACGAATGTCCCATCAGTAGTTAAGATTTTCCAAATGCTTTATTTCTTGGGTCCAACACGACCAACATCAACAGAAGGTAGATAGGACAGGTTGATGAAATAAAGATAACCTTGCAGTATTAGGCTTGGATGAACAGGAAAGCAAGCCTGCTTTCAGTAACTGTATATTGCATCGCCACTCTAGCCAGAGTGGGCAAAGTGCCACCGGACAGACTTCTGCCACAAGCCTGGCAGCCGGAATGTCACTTAAGGTTGCTGGGAGGAACAAGTCTCTCTTACTGACTTGGCTCTAGTAGAATTTAGCGTTCTAGATGAAGACCTCTGCCACAGGCCCAATGTTGGACTGTAGAGCGAATCCTCCCGGAGGGTTCTCTTTTAGTAGGGGTCACCAGTTGACAGTCTTTGGTTATCTGTCAGTTCCTGGCAACCAGATCCCCGATGGTTTGTTCAAGCCCTTTTGGATCACCTGCCTCCTGGTTCTCCTCAAGCCGATCCCCCACCGAACAGCATACAGCTTAGGATCTCTTCCCAGCAAGTCGCTAGGGCCCCTTTCAGCATCAGCAGGGAACTCTGTGTAACTTGCGACCCCAGCCTGGTAGGCCATATCGCCGGGGTCTGTTGGATGTGCACACCCTAAAGGTCGGTGCCGCACCTGGAACCAGGAACCCGCGAAGAACCCCCAAAAAATGGCATCTGCCACAGATATACCCCCCCCACATGCTCCGTGAGGGAAAACTCCTCCAATTGGCTTCTGGGTAAAATTGGCTCTGCCAGACCCCCTCTGACGCCATCTCTCACCCAGGAGTGGTATTGCACCCCCGGAGTGCAGACTGACCCACAGGACAGTTCCGGAATGACAGCAGCCCAAATTTAGCAAAATTAAGAGTGGAAGCAACATAACTCTCCCACTCCCCCACTAAATTTAGCGTAGTGCCCATACTGAAAGTAAGGGGGCGCTAGACCTTTATTTTAAAAAAAATAAAAAAATTGTCCCGCAATGTAAATCCATTGTCAATCATTGGCGTCCAATGGCCCCATTTTTTTTTTAAATTCCACCTCTATGGGAGGTTCCCCTGGGACTGCAGTCTTTTGGCTTTGACAGATGTTATATAGGCATGGGCGGGCCACCTGGTGATGTAACCGAGTGACCCCGCCCCCTTCTGACATCATGTGTTGTAGTAGGGGTTGGGTTAACCATTTACATCTCTTGCCTATTTAACAGCCTTTATAGCCAAGAGACAGTAGTCGGTAGGATGCATCCTATCGAGGCGGACCTTTTTTTTTTTTTTTTTTAAAGTCCGTCGGCGCCTTGATTAAAGATGGATGGAAATGATTGAAGAAGAATGGACATCATGGGACATATATACATATATATATTTTTAATAAAGGAATTATCAAAAACTGTCTCCTGTAATTTTTACTTTTTTGACACTTTTTTTGGTAAATGGGTAGGGGTATAATGTACCCCATACCCCTTCACATAGGGGGACCGGGATCTCTTAAAGGGGGCTTCCAGACCCTGCCTGCAGACCCCCACAACCACCGGGAAAAAGTAGTGGGGATGAGGCCCTTGTCCCCATCAACATGTTGAGGGCATGTGGTCTGGTACGGTTCAGGAGGGGAGCGCTCTGGCCCCCCCTTTCCTGCGACCTACCAGGTTGCATGCTCGGATAAGGGTCTGATATGGATTTTGAGAGGGACCACCAAGGCATTTTTTTTTTACTTTTCAATGATTTTTTATGTACAGTATCTCACAGTGAGTACACACCTCACGTTTTTGTAAATATTTTATTACATCTTTTTAGGTGACAACACTGAAGAAATGACACTTTGCTACAATGTAAAGTAGTGAGTGTACAAATTGTATAACAGTGTAAATTTTCTGTCCACTTTAAAATAACTCAACACACAACCATTAAAGTCTAAACCGCTGCCAAGAAAAGTGAGTACACCCCTAAGTGAAAATTTCCAAATTGGGCCCAAAATGTCAACATTTGTGTGGCCACCATTATTTTCCAGCACTGCCTTAACCTTCTTGGGCATGGAGTTCAGCAGAGCTTCAGAGCTTCACAGGGGTTGCCACTGGAGTGCTCTTCTACTCCTCCATGATGACATTACAGAGCTGGTGGATGTTAGAGACCTTGCCCTCCTCCACCTTCCCTTTGAGGATGCTCCACAGATGCTCAATAGAATTTAAGTCTGGAGACATGCTTGGCCAGTCCATCACCTTTATCCTCATCTTATTTAGCAAGGCAGTGGTCGTCTTTGGCGTGTGTTTGGGGTCTTTATTATGCCCTGCAGTCCAGTCTCCGAAAGGAGAGGATCATTTTTTGCTTCAGTATGTCACAGTACATGTTGGCATTCATGGTTCCCTAATGAACTGTAGCTCTCTAGTGCCGGAAGCACTCATGCAGCCCCAGACCATGACATTCCCACCACCATGCTTAACTGTAGGCAAGACACACTTGTCTTTGTACTCCTTATTAGACATGTGCACAACAAAAATTTTCGTATTTTTTTGTTCCGTTTTGTCTCGTTCCGTAGATTCGTAAAGATTCGTAATTTCGTAGGATTCAAGTTTTCCTATTCGGACCCATTCGTATTTTGTAAGACGCAAGTTTTCCTATTCGGATCCGTTCGTATTTTCGTAACAGTTTTATTTTCGTTTATACTGAATGATTCGTAATTCTGTCTACTTTATGTTCGTTGATTCGAAATTCGTAATTTTGTTAGATAATAATTTTTGTTTAATGGATTCGTAATTTTGTACTTTCGTAAATACATAGCAACACGTGGCTAATCCATATTAAGATATGCTTTCTCTTAACCCCCGTACACATGGTCTGACTTTTTGCCAACAAGGTGACTCAGCACAAAAGAGATAAGCTGATTGGCTAAGATATTTAGTAAGATACATCACTTACTAACTACACTGCCCATTCGAAAGAACGTTACAACTTACAAGTACACAAATTTACGAACAGACAAAGAAACAGATTTACAAAACACACAAATGAAAATACGAACATACGAATGAAAATACTAACAGACAAAGGATTTAAAATGCGGAATACAAATCGTTCGTTATAGATGTAATTTTCGTTCTTTTGCTTTTTCGTATTTTAGTAAGATTGTCCATTCGTACTTTCGTATTTTCGTTTGTTCGTTATTTTGCTTATTCGTAATTCCGTAATTTTCGTATTTTGGGTCTTTCAGCTATTCGGATGTTCGAATTGATACGAATGTACGAATACTAACAAATTCGTATGAAAATCCATTCGTTACGAACGGGAACGCACATATCTACTCCTTATCTGGTTGCCGCCACACACGATAAACCAAATAAGTTTATCTTGGTCTCATTAGACCACAGGACATGGTTCCAGTAATCCATGTCCTTAGTCTGCTTTTCTTTAGCAAACTGTTTGCAGGCTTTCTTGTGCATCATCTTTAGAAGAGGCTTCCTTCTATGACATCAGCCATGCAGACTAATTTGATGCAGTGTGCGGCATATGGTCTGAGCACTGACAGGCTGACCCCCCACCCCTTCAACCTCTGCAGCAATGCTGGCAGCACTCATACTTCTATTTACCAAAGACAACCTCTTGATATGACGTTGAGCACGTGTACTCAACTTTCGTCAACCATGGCGAGGCCTGGAACTCCAGGATGTCTGTTCTCCATCAAACTCACTTAATGTCCCGATTAATGTCATTTCCTGCTGGGATCTGTGATTGCTTTTATCCAGGTGACAATCCACAATGTCTTTGCCTCTCTCTCACTCTCAGACTGGTAGACACTTTGTAAATCCCATCCTCGTTGCCACTGTCATGTCCTGTGTGTTGTGAGAGACACAAGACTCTGGTCTGGAGCAATGGATGTTTATTTCAGTACAGGCTGTACACTGCAACATGCATCTCAGGACAGTACATCGTATCTGCTTCCTACATGTGCACTCTCTAAGATGGCTGCTATGCCCCTTGACCCTTGTCATCACTGCTAGGTGGAGCCAGCCTTAAATTGCCAGTACATGTGGAACCCTTCAGGTATAACAGAACCTGTCCTGTTAAACCACTGTATGGTCTTGGCCACTGCGCTGCAGCTCAGTTTCAGGTTCTTGGCAATCTTCTAATAGCCTAGGCCATCTTTATGTAGAGCAACAGTTCTTTTTTTCAGATCCTCAGAGTTCTTTTCCATGAGGTGCCATGTTGAACTTCCAGTGGCCAGTATGAGAGAGTGAGAGAGATAACACCAAATTTAAGACACCTGCTGCCTATTCACACCTGAGACTATGCAACACTAATGAGTCACATGACACCGGGGAGGAAAAATGTCTAATGGGCCCAATTTGGACATTTTCACTTAGGGGTGTACCCACTTCTGTTGCCAACGGTTTAGACATAAATCGCTGTGTGTTGAGTTATTTTGAGGGAACAGCAAATTTACACTGTTATACAAGCTGTACACTCACTACTTTACATTGTAGCAAAGTATAATTTCTTCAGTGTTGTCACATAAAAAGATATAATAATATATTTACAAAAATGTGAGGGGTGTACTCACTTTTGTGAGATACTGTATATTACCAGGATCCAACAATACATTACAGCTGCAAGCAATTTTAAATGACATGTTTTCCTTTATGAATACAATTTTGCTGTGGTACTGTTATAAACATTGGAAAGATGCGCTATATTAAAGGAATATTTCATTTTTATTATTTCACTTTAAAGGGTAACTGCACTTTCGTGGGGGGAAAAAATAGTAAATAAAGGAAAAATAATATAGCACATATAATTGCAAAACTAATATTGTAATTGAATGTTATTAAAAAATACCTTTCCTTTTCGATCTGCAGTCAATGTAATTTTCTGAGAATACATTACAATATGGCTGCCTGGAGCTGTTCTGTACACACCACTGTGAACTGACCACTCCCCAGTAAGGGTCCTTTCACACGTACGGACCGTTCGTCCGATTTTCTACAAGTCCGTTTACTGACTTGTAATGCATCCCTATGGGATCGCGTCAGTTAGCAGATGATGCATACGCTAACGTCCGCAAAGATCCGCGTCCGCAAAGATCAGTTTTTTCAGACGGAAGAAAACGCGGTTTGTATTCATCCGATTCCCCATAGGGAAGAGCGGAGGAGAGACAGGGTGGTCTCTCCACAATGTGCGGGGACCGCCCCGTCCGCCGACAGCTCAGCGGGGATTTACGGATGATCCCCGCTGAGCCGACGGACACACACGGGGCGGATCAAAAACGGTCTGCTCCGTGTGAAAGGACCCTTACATAATTTCCTCCTTCTGTGATTGGCTCACCAATTTTCCCAGAAGTCTGCCTAAGATTCAAGTCAGATTTCGTACATCCCTTGCAACAAAAATGTCTTTTTTTGAGAGAGATACTTTCAATAGGATCACGTCTAAAGGGATGCAGGCCCAGCAGATTTCCTCATTAGTGCCTTCAGCTTCACACCTGACAGCTAATTATGAAACCACTCCCATTACACTCACTCAGAAGAGAGGCACAGGCAAACACACATGGATTCCTTCAGAATAACAAACGGTGGGGATCTACAACAAAGTTTTTTTTTTTATAATACTTGCAATGTACATAGATCACTCGGAAAAATAAAATCTCAACAAAAGGGGAGTTACGTTTTAAGCATTATTAAAATCACTGCTCCTGAAAAAGCTTAGTTTTAAAACCTTTTTTTTTGCATTGATACATGTCCCCTGGGGCAATACCCAAGTTTTTTATACTCTTTTATAGCAATAACTTGCATATAAGTCTTTAAAATTAACACTTTTTTCACGTTTGTGTCCCATACACTTTAACAGTGTCTGCATGTTCGCACAATGTCTGTTCTGTTCTGGTGTGAACCAAACCGGGGGCTGTTCGACTCATCCTTAGTTGTCACACACGCTGTTTTGCTTTGTTCATCTAGTAGTTTTTCCAAGAAATATAAGGATGCTTGTGCTATCTTTTCAGCTCACAGGAAGTGACAAGTAAGCTGCATTTCTGGCAGATTTAACAATTGTTTTCTGTACTTGCTGAAAATGTTCTTAATGACAAATCCGTGGAATTTCATGCAAAGGGCGTTAGCCGTGAACTTGGTATGCATACAGACGGCAGAAATTTTTCAGCCAACATACACAAAACAAGTTTGTTTTTCAGCTCTTTAATGCCACTGTTTGGGCAACTTCTGCAAATGTTGTGCTATGGTAAGCCTTGGTTCGGAGCATGCGTGTTTGTACTTTAGAATTTTTTCAGACGGATTTGTGTACACACAATTGGATAATCCGACAAGACACATTTGTTGTCGGAAAATTTGAAAGCATGCTATAAAACATTTGTTGTCAGAAATTCCGACAATTGTCCGATTATCCGTCAAAACCCTTCCATCACACAATTGTTGTCGGAAAATCTGTGTACAAGGCTTAAGTCTAAAAAATATAAACAAATGCCGTCTCCATATTTAAGGAATGGTAAGTTGCAATTTACTTACTTACTTTATTTACTTTGTTTAGAGATCTAAAATCTTGGCAATTAGGAACTATGGAAATGTTTTTGTTTAGAGTAGAGTTCTTTTTTAGGGATCACTTACACAAGCATCGCCCTCTGATGAGCGATATGAATTATTTTCAGAGGACATGCAACAGGTAGTCAAGAAGTGATGTGTCCTATAGCCCTGCATGTTCACTTGACTAGGTTGCATTCGACTCGAGTACTGCCCTATGAATGCAAGAGGGGAAAACATTTTTGCCAAGTCATGCTGCTTTCCATTATAGTCACGGCATGTAAATATTCCCACCCCCTTACAACTGCCTTTGCAGCTTGAAAGGGGGGGCGGTTAGGTGTCAGTAATGACGCAGCTCAACTATCTGATGTTACCACCCCCAAAATGCAACTAAGGCCGCGTACACACGATCGGTTAAACCGATGAGAATGGTCTGATGGACCGTTTTCATCGGTCAAAACCATAGGTTATTTCACTATTGGTTAAAAAAAAGCCAACTTGCTTTAAATTTAACCGATGGATTCCTTACCAATAGGTAAAAACCGATCGTTGGTAGGCACGACCATGCTTGGAAGCATTACATTTTTTCAGCATGTCGTTGTGTTTTACGTCACCGCGTTCTGACATGATCGTTTTTTTTAACCGATGATGTGTGGGCGCGACGGACCATCAGTCAGCTTCATCGGTTAACCGATGAAAATGGTCCATCAGACCATTCTCATCGGATGGACTGATCGTGTGTACGCGGCATAAGGATTAAAGAAGAACTGCTGCTATAGCTTTCTTGAAAACTACATTATTTACATTGGCTTTGGAGATGAATACAGAAGTTCTTCTTCAAGTTGTATTTAATGACAAAGGAGTTACCACTTCCAACGACACTCAATTATACGAGTTCCCTGGGTTTTACTGGGTGCTTCTAATTAATGTGAAAGTGAACATTAAAAGCGTTGTAGCATCAAGAGCAGTTCCCATGAAAATCTTATCTTCTGTGAAAATACAATTAAAGGCATAAAAAGCAAAATACTTTTTACTCAGTTTGAACCCAGCTTGCTGGACGACTAAGTTATTTTGGTAACAAAAATCAATGGCTGACTAACAGGTTTAACCTCATTTCCTACACAGGGACAAAATGTTTCCAGCTTTGATGTATTCATTTGTCTGAAAGGCATTTGCACGGCATTAAATATTAATGGTATAGGGCCAGATTCAGGAACACTTGCGCTGGAGTATTTCGATATGCGCCGCGTAACTGTGATGATGCGCCGTCGTTTCTATGTGCCCGTACCCACCAAACTAGATGCGCCCAATAACGGGTCATTTGCGACTGGCGGAACGTTCCGACGCCAGAGTATCGTCAGCGCTTAATTTCGTTGGGCGCATCAGTCGCGCCTATTGATTTCCCCTGCAAATATGCAAATGAGGGATTTTTCACAATTCACGAACGGATTAGCACCATACGCTGGCTACATGCGCCGCGCGTATCTCGTCCGTCCGGCGCAAAGTTATTTCTACAAAAGGCTGCTTTATCTTTACTCCAGATGGCCACAGGTCAGCAGGAGAGCAGCTACAGCAGCGTTACCGACGATAAGAGCTAGCTGAGCACCCCCACTTGCAGGACAACACCTCTGTCCATGCTTGTCTGTCAAATTTTACAGCCATGGAGGAAGACATCATAGGTCTCCATAGCCGAGATGACGGCTGACAGCTCCTGGCCATTAAAGTTCAGCTTTCTCCTGTGTGTTTGCGGGGAACGGGAGCAGCCATCTCAAAACAAAAGTAACATCACTGCGGGGAGGGGGAGCAGGATATACTTTAGTGCCGAAATGGCGCTTCTACGGGCGCATTTAAACGCCCAACGGAAGGCATTGCGCTGACGTTTCCCGTGAAGTGGTGCCGACGGAAGTTGTGAGCATGCGCACAAAGGGGGCGAGTGGAGCCGCACTCACTGCGCATGCTCCGTGGTTGATGCGCTGAACGTAAGCCTCTGCGCTGGGCTCCGCCCATCATTTACATATGATCACACCCACTTCCACTTGCGTCGGGTTACGCCAGCGCATTATCGTTACTCTGGCGCAAGTTTACGCGCAACTGCTATGTGAATTACAGGACTTGCGCTGAAAGGGTCTTCAGAGTAACGTAAATGAGAAGCGTTACTCTGGAGCAAAGATGCTCTCATCTACCTGAATCTGGCCCATAGCCTTTAATCCCATCCTAAGTTCCGTGGATGGCGACAGTAATTTGCAGGGGAGGCGTCTGATTAAGTTTTGTGTTCAGAGACACCTGAATACAAAACGTAGATATGTACTGGTATTTTTTTGTGAGCCATACTTTTATACTAAACCCTTTAATATATTTACTCTTCCAGCTTTTGATGGTTCTTTTTTATTAACATATAGAAGACACATTCTGGGCAATTTAAGTAAGAATTTACAAAACTTTTTTGGTGGCAGTTCCTTGTTAAACTTCCTGCACCTAATTAAAGTGGAATTCCACCCAAAAAATGAACTTCCGCTTAATGTACTGGTGACCCCCTGACGTGCCACATATGGCATGTCATTTTTTTGGGGGAAGAGTGGGTACTCTTTTTTTACAGGCACCCAGCTCCCACTTCCTCCCCTGGTTCGCGGCACCGGAAGAAAGATTACCTCTCCCCCCTCCCTGCAATCTTCTGGAACACGTCCCAGGTCCCAGAAGATTGCCCGGCCATTCACAGCTTGCAGTATTCATACCCCTTAAAATGTTCCACATTTTGTCATGTGACAACCAAAAACTTAAGTTCATTTTATTGAGATTTTATGTGATAGAACAACACAAAGTGACACATAATTGTGAAGTGGAAGGAAAATGATAAATGGTTTACAAAATCTTTTACAAATAAATATGAGTTAATACTTTGTAGAACCACCTTTCCTTTTTGGATATGTCTCTACCAGCTTTGCACATCTAGAGAGTACCATGTTTGCCCTTCTTCTTTGGAAAGTAGCTCAAGCTCTGTCAGATTGGATGGAGATTGTCTGTGAACAGTTTTCAAGTCTTGCCACAGACTCTTAATTGGATTTAGATCTGGACTTTGACTGGGCCATTCTAACACCTGAATATGTTTTGCTCTAAACCATTGTACAAATCATCGTAGATCTGGCTGTATGTTTAGGGTCGTTGTCCTGCTGGAAGGTGAACCTCCACCGCAGTCTCAAGTCTTTTGCATACTCTAATGGCCCATACACACGATCCGAATATCGGCCGACGGATCGTACGACTTTTTTCGCTTAATAATCGCGAGTAAAATAAAATAGGTTTTAAACTCACGAAAATTATCGTACGATAGAAAAAAACGATCGGAAGTGATGTCACGTGTTGTAATGTATTTGTATTGTATTGTCGGACGACGGCTGTACTGACTAAACGAAAATCGGACGATCGGACGAGAAAAATTTTCGCGCTTGTCCGATCGAATTTAATCGGATGAACGGTCGTGATCGGCTGTCGAAAGTAGTGTACACACGATCCGAAAATCGTACGATCCATCATCGTACGATCGTTTTCGTCCGATATTCGGATCGTGTGTATGGGCCATAAGGTCCCAAAAACACTATTAGCTCAGTTGCGCGAAATGACGTACTGGTACATCGGCTCGTGCACTGGCTTCTGCGGACGTGTGGCTGCCAGCGGAGGCATCCGTGCACGCCCGTGGGTCGGGTGGTCTCGAGGTCCGCTGACCACCTGTGATCACAGGAAAGAGAGGCAGACCAGTGATCTCTCTCTACTCCCAGTGAGCTGATCCACTCACAGTTAAAAAGCACCTCCTTAGGGAACACTTAATTCTTTGATCACCAGTGCATTTTTATAGCCCTTATCACTGTATTGGTGTCACTGGTTACCAAAAAAAAGTGTCACTTAGGGTAAGATTTGTCCGTAGCAATGTCGCAGTCCCACAAAAAATCACAGCTCGCCGCCATTACTAGTAAAAACCATAAAAAAAGTCCCTAAAACGTTCCCCTATTTTGTAGATGATATAACTTTTGTGCAAACCAACCAATATACGGTTATTGCGATTTATTTTTTAACAAAAATATGTAACAGAATACATATTGGCCTAAACCAATGAATACATTTTTTTATATATTTTTCTAGCAGAAAGTAAAAAATATTGTTAGAAATCCTTGTTGGTTAAACTGTATGGCATCCAGGCATCCGTGGGAACACAATTCACACAACCCTCAGGGATGGATAATTCAACAATGGATGGTATCAAACTCACGCCAATGATGTAAAAATTGGTAGGGGGATAAGAGAAGAAGTCCACATCGCCTGATTCCATATAAAAGTATACACACATTTTATCACAGCTGATAAACTTACATTTAGCAGGAGGTTTTCAAGAGCTAAGATTAAAATATGACGGCAGAGGACTCCACTGCCGCCATTTTTTAATCTAAGCGCTTGAAAACCTCCTGCTAAATGTAGGTTTATCAGCTGTAATAAAAAAAATTGTACACTTTTTATATGAAATCACGCAATGTGGCCTTCTTCTTCTCTTATTCCCCTACCAATTTGTACATCATTGGCGTGAGTTTGATACCATCCATTGTTGAATTTTCCATCCTTGAGGGTTGTGTGAATTGTGTCCCCATGGATGCCTGGATGCCATACAGTTTAACCACCAAGGATTTCTAAGTCTCTACCCTGTCGGTTTTGACAATACACACCTTTTTTGATTCAAGGAATCGTATGTTTCCCTGAGTTCAAAACACCCGGTAAGCCTGAACTTTTATCGGTGGAGGGTCAGTGCACTCTATATAACAGTTCCTGTTCACCATTCAGAAGTTTGCACAATACTTTGGAGTTGTTGGTGTTCCTTCTTCGCACGTCCCGTGTTGACACACGGTGGACTCTTTTCATTTTTCATTCATATTTTATCTTTATTCACCTTTTGCATCACATATGGACTTTTGACATTATAGACATGTGTTATGTGTAGATTTCAAGTTTGCACTGTATTTTTTATATTGTTTTATTGTCACAGACAGTGAGTCTCATCACTTTACTAATAGTTACAATTTGGCTTTTGCTTTTTTGTTAAAGTTATCTAAGTGCTACACTTTTATTTATCTTTGATTTCAGCTATTATCTAATTAGCCGTGTTAGCTGCTAGTCGAATACAGGCAGCACAGGGTTATTATATACACTTAGGAGCCCTTCACACCTGCGGACTGTATATCAGTTTTTCATCCATCCATTTTGGGATGAAAAACAGACAAACATGTATCCCTATGGGATTGCGGATGTCAGTGGATGAACATCCTCTGACATCTGATCTCATCGGTGTCCGCTATGCTCCAATTCTGCAGACGGAGGAAAATCCTATATTTTCATCTGCCTGTGGATTGGATCAGATGAACACGGACAGACGGTCCGTGTTCATCCGATACCCCCATAGAGGAGAGCAGAGATCTGACAGGGCAGTCCCTGCACTGTGTGCAGAGACCGCCCTGTTATCTGCCGACTCAGCGGGGATCAACGGAGCGATCCCTGCTGAGCAAGCGGGTGTTAAAGTACAGACCCTCACGGGATCCGTACATGTGAAAGGGCCCTTATAGTATTGTCTTGCCTGTTGACATTATCTTTCATGTAACATGCATGAAAAACCGCACATTAATTAGTTACCTTGAATCCAAATAATAATTTTATCAGAAAGATTTAACCATGAAGAAAAAAGCATGCTTCAAAATCGTATGCAGTATAACTTTATTCCCCCTGCACTCAAATTTCCAGAACTTATAATTTTCGGACTCATTGCAGTGAAGTACGCCTATCATCTCAATTACTGTACATCCCACGTCTGTCTTTAGCCTATACGTACTTCAAGTGATTATAAATTTGAAATCTAGAACAATTGATTAAATCAATTTGAACACATCAGTGAGAGCAGCACAGGTTAGATTATTGTAACAGGTAGGCTAAAATGTGAAAATTCATTTCATGAAGTGAATTCAATTTATTTCAGAGTACGTTTCTTCAGTCCTGCAGCACAAAAAGAAATATACTTAAATAATACTTAAATGAAAGAAAAATCTAACACTATCTATTCTTAAAAATGTTTCCTCCTTCTTCTTCCTCCTACCTATCCTGCATATCATATGAGAAAAAAACCTGTATACTTTTTTAATCCAGTCCGGTCCGGCCCAGTCACGTGATCCTTAAAGTGATTGTAAAGTCTTGTTTTTTTTTTTTAAAGGTAAAAATAAGGTAAAAATAAGGTAAAAATTACAAATATGTCATACTTACCTGCCATGTGCAGGGAATTTGCACAGAGCAGCCCACATCCTCCTCTTCTCAGGTCCCTCTTCTGTTCTTCTGGCCCTTCCCTCCTGTTGAGTGCCCCCACAGCAAGAAACTTGCTGTGATCAATAGCTCACTGTGTCAATTCAGACAAGGAGCCGCAGCCTGGCCCCGTCCCCTGTTTCTCCCCATTGACTAACCCAACCAATGAGGAGTGGAGTTTCGGGGCAGCCAAGACAATCCTACAACATCGCTGGATCTAGATGGGCTCAGGTAAATATCAGGGGGGCTGAGGGGGACTGCTGCACACAGAAAGCTTTTTATCTTAATGCATAGAATGCATTAACCACTTACAGACTGGAAGATTTGGCTGCTTAATGACCAGCCATTTTTTGCGATACTGTGATGCGTCGCCTTAACTGACAATTGCGCGGTGCTGCGTCACTGTACCCAAACAAAATGAAAGTCCTTTTTTGCCACAAATAGAGCTTTCTTTTGGTGATATTTGATCACCTCCTGAGGTTTTTATTTTTTGTGCTATAAACAAAAGAAGAGCGACAATTTCGGAAAAAATAAAATAAAAAAAACAATATATTTTATCTTGCTCTCCACCTGCTCTGAGACATACAATAAATGTCAGCTAGACTTAAAATCAGTTTACTGTATTAGATCAGGCAGTGATTGTGATTGGTTGCCAACAGTTACAGCATATCATTACCACACACTGACTGGTTGCTAGAAGTTACAGCACACATTACGGCTCACTGATTAGTTGCTAGAGATTACAGCACATGACTTCTTCTTGTTGATTGGTTGCTAGAGATTACTGTAAGTAATACTGCTCACTGATTGGTAGCTAGAGGTTACAGCACATCATCTCTTCACTGCAGAGGGTCATGATATACATATGAATGCTGCCGCTATTTACATATGCATGCTCCCGTTATTTACATATGAATGACAGTTATTTACATGTAAACACAGGGTCTGCAGGTGTGTCATCTGTACACAACAATAGGGCAGAGCCAGGCAGCATTAGTAGCAGCACTTCAAACTGAGCTATCAGGACACAGCACAGGACTGATAGCTCAGTTTGAAGTGCTGCTACTAATGCTGCCTGGCTCTGCCCTATTGTTGTGTACAGATGACACACCTGCAGACCCTGTGTTTACATGTAAATAACTGTCATTCATATGGAAATAACGGGAGCATGCATCGTCAAGGGACAAGGACATTTAAACTGGGATAGTTGGCAAGTATGAGGCAGCTGCTTTGGGCCCCACTACAATGACAGGGCCCAGTGCATCTTCCCCTTTTGCCCTGCCTTAAAGACGGCCCTGCTTTTAGTGTCCATCAGTGAAGCCTATCAGTGCCTCCTCATCAGTGCCACTCTATTTCTTTACTTCTTGTTACTTATTAATAAATATTAATATTAATAAATAAAGTGAAAAATGTCAACGGTATATGATAACAAATTGTAAATCCCAGTGAATTGCATCTGATGTGAAAGATCCAGTGACTCAACTGTCGTTTAGTTGGTAATATCACTTTCACCATGTAAAAAAAAACTTCACTGTGACGCAACCTCCCCAGAATAACGATGCTGAGACCATCAAGTATGCAGGTTGAGCTGTTTGCTGTTCTATTGTAAAGACAGCAACATTCTCTGGTGAGTGTGAATGACGATGGAGGCACATCACAATGGTGTTTTTATTACACAGTGAAGGTGATATTAACAACTAAAGGACAATTGAGTCACTGGATCTTTCGGATGTAATTCATTTGAATTCACAGTTTTTATCATATGGACACATTTCAGTGTTCCATTTTTGGATGGAACTCCGCTTTAAGTCGCTCTTCCTTTCCTGATTGGCGGGGAGGAGAAGCCAGAAGACAGTAGCGAATAATGATATTGAGCCCAACCTTTTTTAAGTAAATTAGAGCCTCAGGTTCTAAACATGTGCTTCAAAAAAAGAAAACTTGTAAAAATCTATTTGTCCAGTGCCCAATATGGAGATTAAGGGGCGCCCTGAGCCCCTTATGGACCGGCCGCTACTGCTTGCCTTGCAGTTGTGGCACATTAGCCCAATTATAAACTGCCATTTATGAGGAAAAACAAATGGGCAACCAGGGTTACCTCCTGAACAGCTGACAGTGGCTGCTGAGCTGTGCTTTGAAAAGCGATCAATCGCAAATCGACTTTCAGAGAACATGCCAGTGTGAAGCTAGCCAAACAGAGAGAAATGGCTTCCCCAGTGAAAAAGCTGCTCTCTTTTTTAATAAAACATAGTACTATTTCCAGTACTTTTTGCTAAATCAGCATGAAATAGTTTACACTGAATTGTATTAGTCTAACCTTGAAGAATACATGCATTATAAGAAACTAGCATCCATGTTCCTGATATAAGGTCTTTAAATATTTCAACTTTAATATCCACCCTGTAACAATGTGTAGAGCTGAAACTGCTGTACACTCTCTAGGCAGATGGCAGCCCTATTGAAGAAACGTGTCAAATGGTCTGTTAAATATACATTTGAGATTACAGAGAAACATTAATTAGTGTGCAGATAAATTATCCTTCCTGCCACAGTAATACAGATTTATAGGCTAAAATCTAGCAACTATGACTCACATGCAAACTTGTCATCAGAGAAAGACAAAGGCTGCTATTTCCTTCTGAAAATGCTGGTTACCTGGCTGTTAACTCTCTGGCTTCATTGCTTTGAAGCATTGAAGCAGCGGGTCAGAAAAACAGTCAAAGGAAGGGCAGCAATGCTTTCTCCATGTTTTCTACTCATGACAGCTTTATTTTAGGCCTTCGTCACACTTGCTTAAAATTTTGATGCTTAACAAACACGCCTTTGATGCTTAACAAACATGTTAAAAACACTCCTCAAAGCGTTTGCGTGTTTGACACGAGTTTGTCAAGCGTAAAAAAATGTACCCTAAGGGAATCAGATTACAGGATAGAGAGTTTCAACTTATATATATGTCCCCAACCTGGGGCAAGCATACTTCATAAAGGAATGTCAACCCTCCAGCCAGGCAAATATTGACCTGTACACTTGATGTGCCAGAATGGTACCTTTATGGAGGGAAACACTACTTTTATCCACTTAAAATGGATATATTTTAACCACTTGATACCCGCCCGCCGTCAAATGACGGCGGGCGGGATACCCTATTGTCCTGACAGGACGTCATATGTAGTCCTGTCACTTTAAGCTGTTAGGGGCGCACCCGTCGCGTCACTTAGAACACCGTGCGTGTGCCCGGTGGCCGCGATGGCCGCCGGGCACACGCGATTGCCGACAATTGAGCTGGGACGTGGAGCTCTGTGTGTCAGGGAGAGAGGAGACCAATGCTGTGTCCCTTGTACATAGGGACACAATCGGTCCCCCCCCCACAGTTAGAACACAATGTAGGAGAAACATTAAACCCCTTCCCCGCCCCCTAGTGGTTAACTCCTTCCCTGCCAGTTACATTTATACAGTAATCAATGCATTTTTATAGCATTGTTCACTGTATAAATGTAAATGGTCCCAAAAATGTGTCAAAAGTGTCCGATGTGTCTGCTATAATGTCCCAGTCCCGAAAAAAAAAATCACAGCTCGCCGCCATTCCTAGTAAAAAATAAATAAAAAAATAAATCATAATTATGTCCCCTATTTTGTAGGCAATATAACTTTTGCGCAAACCAGTCACTATACGGTTATTGCGATTTAAATTTTTTGTACCAAAAATATGTAGAAGAATACATATCGGCCTAAACTGAGATAATTTTTTTTTTTTTTTAAATAGGATATTTATTATAGCAAAAAACAAAAACTATTGTGTCTTTTTTCAAAATTGTCGCTCTTTTTTTGTTTATAGCGCAAAAAAAAAAAACCGCACAGGCGATCAAATACCACCAAAAGAAAGCTCTATTTGTGGGGAAAAAAAGGACGGCAATTTTGTTTGGGAGCCACATCGCACGACCGCGCAATTGTCAGTTAAAGCGACGCAGTGCCGGAAGCTAAAATTTTGTCTGGGCAGGAAGGGGGTGTAGGTGCACAATAGGCAAGTGGCTAAAGTCTAAAGAACAGCTGTAAAACGATAAGAGCAGTGCTAGGGTGTGTGATACTAGCCTTACAGCTACATTTCTTTTTTGTTACCATGATCAAAAACTACAATTTAGTCATATCTTTTTTTGAGTTTTATGCATTTTTTGTTAGACAAGTCTGCCTATGTGGGGTTCCCGGTCGGGATTGGAAAAACCAATAAGGTTACGATCTTTAAATAATAAGTGTAAATGCATAAATGTTTTCTATTGATAGTAGAGCAATACATATTAAGTTCACACAAATTGTTATATCATTTCACAACGCAATGTATCACTAAGAGTCGGTTCACACTGGGGCAACTTGGGATCCGACTTGAAGTCGCCTCAAATCGTCCCAAGTCGCGCTGTGCAGAAATGCAATGTAAGTGAATGGGAGCCGTCTTAATACACACTACTGAAGTCGCTCCGACTTCAGAAGAGGTTCCTGTACTACTTCAATCCGACTTCTAGGCGATTTGTACCCATTGATTTCAATGGAAGTCGCTTCCAAGTCTGATCACTGTCTTAACTGAAGCAACTTTCCAGGAAGATAACATACATTTCTCAGGCAAACCCCTCCCTCCCCTAGATTGTTGTTTGATTGGCCACTGGAAAGTCTCCTGTCCTGGAGACGACTTCAAGTCGTGTTGTAAATCGCCCCAGATTGCCCTGTGGTTCATGCTCAAGTCGTGTTGGCGTTGCCTCTGAAAGTCGTGCTGGAAGTCGTGTCGCCCCAGTGTGAACCGACTCTAATGCCGCGTACACACGATCACTTTTTGTGATGAAAAAAAAATGACGTTTTATGTGACGAAACAAAACAACGTTTTTCAAACTTCATTTTCCAAAACGATGTTGCATACACACCATCGTTTTTCCAAAATGCTCTAGCAAAGCGTGGTGACGTACACCACGTTCGACAGCACTCTGTTCCATTGAAGCTCCGTCTCATAACTTGCTTCTGACATTGCGCGGGTTTAAAAACGTCCTTTTTTAACATCGTTTTGCCCCCACACGATCACTTTTTATGACACAAAAAATGACATTTTGACACAAAAAATTCAAGCATGTTCGAATTTTTTTTTGGTCGTTTTTTAGAACACATAACACGACGTTTTGCCCACACACGATCATTTTAAATGACGTTTTTGAAAACTTTGTTTTTTTTTCATCACAAAAAGTGATCGTGTGTAGGCGGCATAAGACTTTTTATGTTACTGTTACAGCTACAAGCTGTCTAAAGGGCCACACACATGGACCAAATATCAGGTGGCATCGGTCGGTTCAATAGAAACCAATATTCGGCTCATGTGTACGGCAGCCAGTTTGACAGAAGATGGCCATTCTGCTAGGAGCATGACTGAAAAAAGGTCTGCCGATTGCCAATGGCTGAGAGTGCTGACTGGTGTCTTCTGCTGGGGAGCTGTGCAATTGTCAAAACACAATAGCCCAGCAGGGGAGATTCCTGAACTAAGATCACAAAGGTAGTACAACCGCTCCTCCCAAGCTCCTCAGTTTTTTTTCCGTTCAGCCCGATGATTGGACAAAAAAGTAATTCTAGTGTGTACTAGGATTAGGGCCCTTTTCACATGGGCTGATCGGTTCAGTTTTTTAGGGGAACCCGATTGGATCATTCATTTCCCTCTATGGAGCTGCTGATGTAAATAGACAGGCGGTCCAATCACCCATCAACATCTGATCTGATCATATCCGCCAAGCACAGATGGATGGGGGATCCATTCCCCATCTTTCTAGCGGATTGGATAGAATGCGAAAACGAACAGGCAGTTTTTTTTAAACACATGATATTGAGCCTCCAGCCTAGAACACACAATGAGATTATCAGACGAATGATCGTTCATTTTTTTTAGATGCTAATCTCCATATCGAAATCAAATAGGTTGCTAAAGTGTGAAAATTCTCGTATGACGAAATTAAAATTTGGAAGTGATGTAATGTGTTGTAAAATATCTGTATTTCTGGATGAAACTGTACTTATTAAACCAAAACTGTACGATCTGGTATCGTACAAGGAAATTCTTTGTGTATTTGCAATATTTTTTTACGATATTCTGATGGTCTGTACGTGGCTATAAATTAAGAACAGAAATGACAAGAAAATTTGTTTCAATTAAGTCAAATTTCAATTTCCCATGTTTGCCCACGGCCAGCAAAAGTGTTTTGTTTTAACGCATGCAAATATCTAAATGGTAGAATTTTCCTCTTTTCTGAAATATAGTCAAATATATTTTGCATGAAGTCAGATTCTACATGACAATTATGACCATTTATACTATTAGCTCTTGCTGTGCATTTTTTACTTTCCTGGCATGGCAAATAACTTTTAAATACATACACAGATGTCAAAAAATAAAGGTAATGTGGTGAGGCATGAAAAAGTGAAAATGCGGCTACTGTTTAACATATGTCAGAAGAAGATGTTGTGGCTGAACTGATGGTGCTGGACATAATTATTCCACCTCTTTTGACCTCACACTTCCTAGGAAATACGTCTGTTGTTTGACCAGATGTCTGAAAAAGTGCTGCAACATCTGTTGTGCCCGTTTGCAGGTAAGAGTACCGAGAAGCTTTCATTGACGATCCCCAAGTTAAGATCTTTTGTGTCTCTCTCTAAATCAAATTATTTGTCCCAATATGGTGACACTAGTTAACCACTTGCCTACTGTGCACCTACACC
Organism: Rana kukunoris; assembly: GCA_029574335.1. Lineage (NCBI taxonomy): Eukaryota > Metazoa > Chordata > Amphibia > Anura > Ranidae > Rana > Rana kukunoris. The sequence goes on from CM056050.1 coordinate 453,760,133, forward strand.
CCCTTCCTGCCCAGACGAAATTTAAGCTTCCGGCACTGCGTCGCTTTAACTGACAATTGCGCGGTCGTGCGACGTGGCTCCCAAACAAAATTGGCGTCCTTTTTTTCCCACAAATAGAGCTTTCTTTTGGTGGTATTTGATCACCTCTGCGGTTTTTATTTTTTGCGCTATAAACAAAAATAGAGCGTCAATTTTGAAAAAAAAAATGCAATATTTTTTACTTTTTGCTATAATGAATATCCCCAAAAATGTATAAAAAATATATTTTTTTCCTCAGTTTAGGCCGATATGTATTCTTCTACATATTTTTGGTAAAAAAAAAATGCAAAAAAAAATGCAATAAGCGTTTATCAATTGGTTTGCGCAAAATTTATAGTGTTTACAAAATAGGGGATAGTTTATGGCATTTTTATTATTTAATTTTTGTACTATTAATGGCGGCGATCTGCGATTTTTTTATTGGGACTGCGACGTTATGGCGGACACTTCGGACACTTTTGTGACATTTTTGGGACCATTTACCTTTATACAGTGAACAATGCTATAAATATGCATTGATTACTGTATAAATGTGACTGGCAGTGAAGGGGTTAACCACTAGGGGGCGGGGAAGGGGTGTCCTATGAGTGTTCTAACTGTAGGGGGAGGGGGGGTGACTGGGGGAGGTGACCGATTGTGTCCCTATGTACAAGGGACACAGCATCGGTCTCCTCTCTCCCTGACAGGACGTGGAGCTCTGTGTTTACACACAGAGCTCCACGTCCCCGCTCAGTTACTGGGCAATCGCGTGTGCCCGGCGGCGATCGTTGCCGCCGGGCACTCGCACCGGGATCCCAGCAGAGCGGCGCCCACGACTTTAAAGAGACAGCACGTCATAAGAACAATGGAGTCCTCCGCCCACCGCCATTTGAGTGGTTAAAGAACTTTATTTCCTACCTCCCAAAAAAAGAAATAAAAATAAATTAGCTTTTTTCACAAGATTTTCATGACCTTTATACAGGCAGTCCCTGAGTTACAAACATCCGAGTGAAAGGAAATCTATCCCTAGGAAGGAAAATTCATTCCTGTTAAGCCTTGTACACACAACCAGTTTTCCTGGCAGGAAAACTGCCAGGAGAGCTTTTGGCTGGGAAAACCGGACGTGTCTATGCTTCCTGTCAGGAAAACAGCCGGGAATCCCGATGGGAAAATATGGAACCTGCTTTCTATTTTTCTGTTGGGATTCCCAGCATTTTTTCCCCCGCCAGATCTACTACTTTCCTATAGGGAACACTGCGAGGCAGTGCTGATGGAGCATACACACGGCCAGGATTCCCAGCCAGAGCTCCATGGCAGTTTTCCTGCCAGGTTGTTGGCTTTCCCCTCGGCTTTCTCGGCGGACTTTTTACCACTGAGAAAACCGAGCGTGTGTACAGGGCTTTAGAGTTATCATATATAAATACATAATGATTAAACCAATGGGGCAGACTCCGCCTGCCTGACTGGATACAAATTGATTGCATAGATTAGGTAGGTCCTCATTTTAGTAAATATCAAGTTGATAAGATGCACAGATTTAAGCCTTAAATAGGACCTGAACTGTGGAAGCTGTGTGCAACATGGCAGACACAAGACTTGTTAGGCTCCTTTCACATGTACGGATCCCGTGAGGATCTGTACATGTGTATCCGCTTGCTCAGCGGGAATCGCTCCGTTGATCCCCGCTGAGCCGGCAGATGACAGGGTGGTCCCAGCACAGTGTGCAGGGACCGCCCTTTCAGATCTCCGCTCTCCCCTATGGGGGGATTGGATGAACATAGACCGTCTGTCCGTGTTCACCCAATCCGCTCTGCAGACGGATGGAAAGATAGGATTTTCCTCTGTCTGCAGAATCGGAGCATTGCGGACACCAATGAGATCGGGATGTTCATCCGCTGACACCCAAAATCTCATAGGGATTAATGTATGTGCCTTTTTCATCCTTAAACGGATGGATGAAAAAGCGGACATACGGTATGCATGTGTGAAAGGGGCCTTACCTCCATTTCCTATGGTTCCTACTTGAAGCCTCTTCATTCACATGACGACTGACTGTATGTGAAGGTTAGTGCTGCATTAAGGAGACCTCCAGACATGTCCTTTCTCTCACTTATTAATGACTGAAATCTCAACACCTAACTTGTTAGATAAATGGGAGAACTCTAATTGTGTTAGATACCTGCATACAACAACAAGATTCTGTCTGTCTTTTAAATCATCCATCTTTAATAAATACCAAGACCTAGGCTCCAAAATAATAACCTTGTGGTGCTGCACCACAACTCCCTCGACTGCAATGTAAAGTCAATTATATGCACATTATATGCACAAGCCAGGTGAAACCTAATGATTGTGATCAGTGCACATGAATTAAGAGCTATAAATTCTGCTGCTTATCTGTTTAATGTCAACAAAGTGCACCAGGCAAACTATATACATTTTGGAGTGAGATGTACTCAATTTCTGCCAGCACTTGAATTCCGTTTGTAAATCTGGGAGAATGTGTTGTAAAGGTTCATTTTTTATTTTCTAAATAGGTTACTTTAAGCTAGTGCATTGTTGGTTCACTTACCTTTTCCTTCAATTTCCCTTCTAAATGTTTTGTTTTCTTTGTCTGAATTTCTCACTTCCTGTTCCTCCTCAGTAAGGTGTTCAGTAAGCTGTTCTAAATGACTTTCCACCGCTCGGATGATGGTGGAAAGCTTGAGGAGGAACAGGAAGTGAGAAATTCAAACAAAGAAAAAAAAAACATTTAGAAGGGAAATAAAAGAAAAAGGTAAGTGAACCAACAATGCACTAGCCTAAAGGAACCAATTTAGAAAATAAAAGACGAATCTTTACAACCCCTTTAGGGCTTGGAAGGGAGCTGATCTGTTATGGTGGTACTGCAACTCAACAGCCCTACATCATATGTACCCCTCTGTGTCTTTGACATGTTGGCACTGTGGTTCAAAATGGGGACATGTCAAAACACATAAACCTACCAACTGGCCATAACCATTTACATTTTTCTTTTTGCTACAGCACCATAAAGAGATTACATTGTCTGCCTACAGGAAATCAGTGGTGAGGCATTTGGTCAATGCTGCCGAGTCATGTATTCCACCTATGTGCAAATCAACAGACCCACCTACTTTGCGGCAATGGTTCCTTAAGGTCAAAGGCATTAGACAAATGGAAGGTGTGACCAGTTCCCTGAAAGATACTTATTAAAGGCTCCATAAAACTCGGTTTTACTGGACTGAATACTTCTGCATTGAAAAATGTAAGAAGATTTTGGTAGGGTGATTATTATAACTTACCGGACACGCAACAACTGCCCAATAAGCTATGCAATGTGCTCTATACTTCTGGTAGAGTGATTGGAGGGTGTTCCAGGGTCCAGGTGCTTGGTTTCCCTCCTGTCTGGGGCCTGACATATATTATTATTTTTTTCTCCCTCCTCACTTTACACCATTTTTCTTTTCATTATTTCAATTTTCCTTTGCAACTTTGCTTATTCTCCACACCACTCTGCAATTACTCTCTCTCCTACTTCTTCTCCACTCTATTCTATAACTTGGTAAGATACTAAAGAATATACCATCAGAGGATGTGTCAATTTCCATGAAGTTCTGTGGGCTAACAGCTCTGTTAAGTGTGTCCCAATTTCGATCAATATCTGAGATGAATATGTTTAAATTATGTCCTGCTTCATTATAATACCCTGTAAGTATGATTGTATGCTCAACGTTAGCTGTTATGATAACTGCTGTACCTTCAAACCTTTCTGATTGTTGTAAACTTTGAACATGATTAGAAATAAAGAATGCACAAAAAAGATTAGTTACCGGTATTGCCTAAGTCCTCCATTCAGCGGATTTTCCCCCATTACTGATTTACCATGCGTTGTTCTATACAGTGTCTCTGTGTGGAGGTGGCCATCTTGTTAGAGAAGCAGGACCTTGTGTTTAAATGTCAGGATGCAATCCCTAATGACTTGTGATGGAATTTTCAAGAATCAGCAGGAGAGGTGCAGGAAGCATAGAATAAATTAGGCAGAAACAGGGATATCCTTGCATTTCAGGTCCTTAGGTACAGTAAGGAGGACAGTGAGCCGCACACTAATGACATCACCAAATCTCAGAGCCAATCTTCTTAGACTAGCAGTCAGCAGTGCTAGATGATCTCTCACTGCAGATTTAGAGCTATGGGGCTGCCAAATAGTGTCTAGGTCCCAGACGTACAATGCTGTTTTTCAGGAGGAATTCCAGACCACTGGTAACATTTTCAGGTTACTGTTAAGTCTAGCATTCAACAGTTAACATTTCTAGATTTAGCGAATCCTTACTTTTTGCGGTCAGCTCCACTTTAAAGTAAAAACCAGGGCCCAGATTCACAGAGGAATTACGCCTGTCTAACTGGTGTTAGACAGGAGTAATTTCAAATTTCGCGCGCCGTATCACTAGTTTGAATCCTCAAACTATGATACGGCGGCTTCGGGCTTCGATCCGAGAGGCTTACGTCTTCGTAAGCCTTCGGATCTACGCTGCAATATTTTTGCGGCCGCTGGGAGGAGTCCGCGTCGTTTTCATGCGTCGGGATATGCAAATGTGTTTTTACGGCGATCCACGAAGATACGAGCGGTCTTCGCAATCGCTTTCGTCTATTTTTTTCTACGTTCTGTTAGACCAGCTTTTTGCTAACGGTGCGTAGCCCATGTTAAGTATGGCCGTCGTTCCCGCGTCTAATTTAAATTAATTTTTTTATTTTTTACGTAACTCGTTCGGGAATAGGAAAGTCCGTAAACGACGCTACTCAAAAAAAAATGACGTAACGACGTGATTTCGCGCAATGCACGGCGGGAAATTTCTGAACGGAGCATGCGCAGTTCGATCGCCGCGGGAACGCGCCTATTTTAAATGCTTCACGCCCCCTACTCGCGTAGATGGCTTGCGCCAGGAGAAATACACTACGCCGCCGTCGTTTACTGGACAAAATCTACCGGGATTCCACGTAGAGCCAGGTAAAATACGGCGGCGTAGTGTATTTCTGATACTCTACGCGAATCTAATTGTATCTAAATCTGGGCCCAGGTTTTTAAAAATGATGGACATAATATGGAATGGTTAAAATCTCTGTCAACTTGCTATTTCTGTCTGTGTCCCAGTTTGGAATACATCTGTATGTGTCCTGTCGTTTGATATGTGTCAATTTTCAGACAGCAGACTAAGAAGTTAGAGGACCCATCCCCCCACCCAATTTATGGGCAGCTAGCAATGAATAAGGCGCTTAAGGCTGAAACCTGTTAACCTCTCTGTATTAAAGCTGTGTTTACTGTGGAGTGGTCAATAAAGAAAGATTTTCGATTTGGATTGATAGCAAGGAAGTAGCAAAGAGAAACCAAAAAGCCCCCCATTGAACCAGTTAAAAGGAAGTAAACCCTCTGAGGCGGAACCGCATGTGTCAGTGGCTCGGCCTGAAGGGAGTCTGTTTGTTGTCAGAGGTAAAGGAGAAGCAGTTGCCACAAAGGGATGACCATTCCTGTTACCAGAGGCAAGTTTGGAAGGGATGAAGTTCTGAAGGCATACCATAGCAGACGCTTCACTAACTGGGGACAGTGAAGTAGTGGGAAAGCTTCCAAGAAGTCTAGCGAAAGACGGCGAGCTAAGCTTAAAGCCGTAGTAAACCCGTGTAATAAGAAAAAACCCTGCAAGGCAAAGGCAGAATAAGCTAGTATGCATAGCATAGACGTCAGTGCAGTCTTTTCTGCAAATATCTCCTTAACCGTGGAGGTTTAGGAGAAATTTCTTGCACCTACAGGTAAGCCTTAATCTAGGCTTATCTTTAGGGCCAAGTGGTCTGTAAGAGTTTACAACCACTTTAAGCATTCTTAGAACAGAAGGTATTGGTTTGTCTATTCACAGGCACCAGTGGCGGCTGGTGCTCAACATTTTTGGGGGGGCGCAAACAAATGAAAGAAAAAAAAAGACAATTGCAGCCTTACTGTGCCCATCAAAGGCAGCCACTGTGCCCATCAAAGGCAGCAACTGTGCCCATCAAATGCAGCCACTGTGCCATGCCATCAATTGTCACCACTGTGCCCATCAATTGTCACCACTGTGCCATGCCAAACGCAGCCACTGTGCCATCAAATGCAGCCACTATGCCATGCCATCAATTGTCCCCACTGTGCCCAGATCAATTGTCGCCACTGTGCCCACATCAATTGTCGCCACTGTGTCCACATCAATTTTCGCCACTGTGCCCACATCAATTGTCGCCACTGTGCCCACATAAATTGTCGCCACTGTCACCACATCAATTGTCCCCACTGTGCCCACATCAATTGTCCCCACTGTGCCCACATCAATTGTGCCCACATCAATTGTCGCCACTGTGCCCACATCAATTGTCCCCACTGTGCCCACATCAATTGTCCCCACATCAATTGTCCCCACTGTGCCCTGTAAAATGCTGCCAGTCAGATTGCACCCCCCCCCCGCCCGGCACTTTCCTTTCTGGGGTTCGCCATCCTCCTTCCACCGTGCCTTGATGTCTTCTGCCGCCCTCGATGACGCTTCAGCCAATCAGGTTACGGATAACCAGAATCACTGAAACCTGATTGGCTGAGATGGCCGTCAGTCTTATCCAAGGGACGTAGCCCACTAGGTTCCTAGGATAAGACATCCGGGAGCTGAAGGGCTGTACTGGGAAAGCCTATCAGAGCTGTTGGCTCTGACAGGCACTTCCCCACAGCCAACCAGCTGTCCTTATACAGATAATCGGCGCCCTATGTCCGGTTATCTGACTAGGCTGGCCACATTAACATACACTCATGCAATGCGTGAGTGTATGTTATTCGCGCGGCACTGCAGAACACATTTTTAAAAGCCTTAAAGGGCCCGTTTTTTTTTTCTTTACTTTTTTTTATGACTACAGGAGGGGGGTGGCGCCCGACTCCCCCCTATGGATGGGCCGCCACTGACAGGCACACTTAGTAACTTAGGGCAAACAGTAAAGATTGTCATGTTTCTGCCCACTGTCGTGAAATGAAGAATAATCCTCTTAATTTTGAGGTATGTGAAGAAATGAGCTTCAGTTCTATGAAAGCTCCACTGTCCTATGAACTGATTCAGTGAAGGGTTTTTGTTTTCGTTTGTTTAGTTAATTCTCACTATAAATCTCTGGGTTTTACTTTGATGGTTCTCCAAGCCCTACTTTATGAATGCAATGGTTTTCTTACAATGCATTAATGATGGCCAATAAACACAAACAGCTGTAAGCAGAATTAAATAAATATTTCTATATTATTAGACTGTATCTGCACTACACACCGGTGGTTTTGCATGTACAGTTAGCCAACGGTGAAAACAAGAAATCATTTCTATAGCCCCACCCACTATCCTTAAAGAAGGAATAATAATCCCTATTTTAGAATATGTGATAGGATGAGACATGTGAATACCTTTTGTTATAGAAAGGCTTCTCTATGCTACACACACCTAACTAAAAATATCAGATGAATGAAGCCTGGCGCCAAAAATAATAAAATAAGAATAGTGTAGGGCTGACATTACAGGGGAAAAAAATACATAAAAAATAAGAGAGTTCACTCGATTGGAAGAGCTGTGGGGGAGAAGGAGGCAGTGTTAATAAAATAAGCTGGCCCCTCCCCAGCATCACCACAGCGTGCAGGAGCAAGATTCACACCCATCTCCCTTTTTGTTTGTGGTTGTTTTGTTCGGTATGTTTTTTTTCCACAGAGTGGTATGACCTCAGAATGTCATGGCAGTTGGTGGGTGTTGGTCTTTGCGGATGAATGAAGACACCTCGGAAGTAAGAGTGGCATGGGTCCCGATGGTGATATTCTAGTTAACAGTGGTTTAGCCAGAAGTTGGTTAACGGGTTGTCTCCGAGCCAGCATGCCGACTGGAGGCCTATTATCATATTGGAAAGGTACCACAGTGCAATATTAAACAGATGGTGTGTATAGTAAGTAGTGCTGAGCCCTGGAGATTATTAAAATATGCAAGTGCAATGTGCAAAGATCCCTGGTATAAAAAACAATAATAAATGTTCCAATTCGTAGTGTACTAGTACTAAAAAGATAAATGGAACAAATAAAGTGCAAAAGTGCAAAAAAGACTTAATTACACAATCCAGAGAAAAACCTTAATATACTGGCTGTATTGGTAACTTGCCCTACCAGAAAGTGCTGTGGTAGTGGTAAAGTGCAAATGTGAAAAATAATGGCAAGCAAATTAATCCTTATCATACAGATAATGAAATTATGATAAAAGTGCAAAATGTGCAAAACATGCGTGACAATCCAAGTTGTAAGCAGAACAAAATATAACTTATTGATATCTTATTGCAGGATGCACAGAAAAAGGTGAACATGCAGGATGATGTTTGTATTAAAGTCCAAAATGGGCAAGATAAAGTGTTATGTGCTGAATATCAGTGATAGGTGACGATTTCTTCTATGGCTTCCACACTGTGGGTGATCTTCTAGTGATAGTGAATGGATGGCCCCTTACCTCACTGCTGTGAGGGTACAGCATGTAAATCAGTGGTTCTCAACCTGGGGGTCGGGACCCCCTCGGGGGTCAAATGACAGTTTGCCAGGGGTCACCGAATCCTGGGCTGTTCCTGAAGCCCGCAGCACTCTCAGCCTTTTCGCAGCCATCCAGCAGGGCTGTCCCTGGAGCCTGTGGCCACCCAGCTGGGCTGCTCCTGGAGTCATTGCCCACCCATTCAGTTCACAGCATGGCTGACTGGTGAGAAATGTGTAGTGGGAGGGGCTGGAGGAGACCCTATCTCCTGATTTTGGCATAGGTGTCACTGTCGAGACACCACAGAGCTGGATACACAGTGAGTAACACTACCTGTGATTAGAGTTGCCATTTAAAGTCCCCACTACAGTTCTCACATCAGCAGAAGATCTTGATCAAGAGCATCTAAGCTGGCTGATCAGAACTCCCCGCCAGCACTGCCAGCACTCTTAAAATGTACCAGAAGGGGTTTTAATACTGTACGAGTGGAAGGGACTCGGTATGAAATTTCTACTGTTAGGGGTCCCCACAACTTGGGAAATTTTATCAATGGGTCACGGCACTACAGGGGTTGAGAACCACTGATGTAAATAAACCCAATCCAGATCCAGCCTGGTGCTGTCTTAGAGCATGGGTGAGAAAACACCTGGCACTCACCTGCCTCCCAGCCCCCGTTTTACTTACCTGAGCCCATTCATCTCCTTGGCGTCCTCCTCTCCACAGAGTCCTGGCTTTGATTGGATAGATTGATAGCATCGCAGCCATTGGTTCCCACTGCTGTCAATCAAATACAATGATGGTGCCCGGGGGGGGGGGGGGGGCCGAGTTGTACACTCGGCGTCAATGGGTGCAAAATTAATGACTCAGGAGCGTGCCGGAAAGGTAGCCCCCTCGAAAGAGCACTTCCCCCAGGGGGTCATCTAATGCAGGGAGGAGCAGCGAGAGCCGCCGCGGGACCCCAGAAGAGGATGTTCAATCTGTGCAAAATGAGCTGAACAGTGGAGGTAAGTATGACATGTTTGTTATTTAAAAAGAAAAACACTAACCTTTAGTGTCACTTTAATTTGAAAATTAATTGGTTAATAAGAGGCTGCTACAGCCAATATTTACTCCAAGTTGGCGTGGTCTTGTTTAATGAGTAATGGTATGGGGTTTGGAGTAAGGGGTTGGTCCGGCAGTGATGGAAGGATGGTATATCTGTTATACAATGGTCATGGAATAGTGTGTCTAAGCCCTGGTTCACACAACTGCAATTTTACATACGATTTTACATGTGAAATCGCATGTCAAATCGGTGGCATTTGTCGGCAATTGGCAGCAATCACATTATCCTAATTGGTGCGACGCCACATCTGCAGCTCTGCACCGATTTCAAAAAGTAGTTTCTGTACCACTTTTTGTGGTTTCGGCCCGCCATTTACATTGTCATCTGTGCAGAAACCTGCACAGATGTCTCTGTAAACGCGACCGAAATCGGGACTGCCAGCAGGAGTGAAATCATGCGAGATCAGCTGAACTTGCACGGCTTCACTCCCGCAGACCAGTGTGAACCTTGGCTTAAGCGCAAAAAAGGGAAACATTACTTTTGTTTCCAGCGCAAGTTAACTTGCATTTATTTTGTTGGTTAACACATACGAACTGTTGAAGGCTCCCTGAAAATGACAGATAATTAGACTGGCATGTTGGTGATTTGCCCTTATAGTTTATAAAACCCTGCAACCAAAAAGAACTGATACAACTGACAGAAACAAAAATTCTGCAGCAAAACTTAGCTTTACAGAAATGTCAAACTGTTTCCATCTAAACCTTACTACTCAAAGGACAACAAGAAAAATCGAGTCAAAGGTTGACTGTCTGACCAGGCATTACATTGTTCTGTACAGATAAAATACATATTCCTGTCCTGTCAACTGTCAATGAAATTATAATGATCAGAACGGTTTCACCTGTGTTACATCAAATAGAATCTACTTGAATTTGTGCACATAACAATACATCGGTTTCATTATTTAGTGCTTTTGGTTTTATTTAAAAATTTTACAGCTCAACTCCTGGCAGATATTTACCTGTTACTGCCTGCATAACACTGATGTGCGGCCGCTTTAATGCCTGCATGCCGAACATATGTGTTACTGGGCAACCAATATTTCTGTGCTGAGTGGCGCTTGGTCGCTTGCTGCAGGTCAAAGGCAGTTCTCGCACCCCTACTAACAATTGGTAGCCATTGGGACTGTCTACGGATCATGTGACCACTGTGACAGCCTATCATAGTGGTGAAATGATCTATATATACAGGTGCATCTCATAAAACTAGAATATCATCAAAAAGTTAATTTATTTCAGTAACTCAATTCAAAAAGTGGAACTCATATATTTTATATAGATGCATTACACACAGAGTGATATATTTCAAGCAATTCTTTATTTTAATTTTACAGCCAATGAAAACCCAATATTCAGTATCTCGAAAAATTAGAATATTACAATATCTCACATTAAGTGAGTACACCCCTCACATTTTTTTAAACATTTTATTATAACTTTTCATGTGACAACACTGAAGAAATTACACTTTGCTACAATGTAAAGTAGTGAGTTGTACAGCTTGTATAACAGTGAAAATTTGCTTTACCATTAAAATAACACACAGCCATTAATATCTCTAAAGCGCTGGCAACAAAAGTGAGTACACCCCTAAGTGAAAATTGGGCCCAATTAGCCATTTCCCTCCTGTGTCATGTGACTTGTTAGTGTTACAAGGTCTCAGGCGTGAATGGGGAGCAGCTGTGTTAAATTTGGTGTTATCGCTCTCACTCTCTCATACTGGTCACTGAAAGTTCAACATGGCATCTCATGGCAAAAAACTCTCTGAGGATCTAAAAAAAAGATTTGTTGCTCTTCTGAGAAGATTGTCAAGACCCTGAAACTGAGCTGCAGCATGGTGGTCAAGACCATACAGCTGTTAAATAGGACAGGTTCCACTCAGAACAGGCCTCGCCATGGTTGACCAAAGAAGTTGAGTGCACGTTCTCAGCGTCATATCCAGAGATTGTCTTTGGGAAATAGATGTATGAGTGCTGCCAGCATTGCTGCAGAGGTTCAATAGATGGGGGATCAGCCTGTCTGTGCTCAGACCATATGCCGCACACTGCATCAAATTGGTAGGCATGGGTGTCATCCCAGAAGGAAGCCTCTTCTAAAGATGATGCACAAGAAAGCCCACAAACAGTTTGCTGAAGACAAGCAAACTAAGGACATGGATTACTGGAACCATGGAAGGGTCAATGTACCTATGCCCTCTGCCGGAGAGTGAAGGTGGTGTCCGCCAACACCTGCGATTTGCTGTGATTACAGGAGGACAGCGGATCTGTGTGTGTAAACACACAGATCCATGTCCTGTCAGAGGTGAGGAGACTGATGTGTGTTCCCAGTACAGAGGAACAGAGATTGTCTCCTCCCCTTGTGAGTCCCCTCCCCCTACAGTTAGAATCACTCCCTAGGGAACATATTTAACCCCTTTAGCACCCCCTAGTGTTAACCCTTTCCCTCCCAGTCAAATTTACACAGTAATCAGTGCATTTTTATAGCACTAATCGCTGTAAAAATTTGAATGGTCCAAAAAATGTGTCAAAAGTGTCCGATATGTCCATCGCAATGTCACAATCACAATACAGATCGCTGCCATTACTAGAAAAAAAAAAATGCCATAAATCTATCCTCTATTTTGTAGACGCTATAACTTTTGCGCAAACCAATCAATATATACGCTTATTGCTATTTTTTACCAAAAATATGTAGAAAAATACATATCGGCCTAAACTGAGGAGAAACATTTTTTTTTAAATTGTGATATTTATTAAATCAAAAAGAAAAAAAATATTGTGTTTTTTTTTCAAAATTGTCACTCTTCTTTTGTTTATAGCGCAAAAAATAAAAACCGCAGAGGTGATCAAATACCACCAAACGGAAGCTCTATTTGTCAGAAATGTTTTATTTGGAAGCCACATCGCACCACCGTGCAATTGTCATTCAAAGGTTGACAGCGCTGAAAACTAAAAAATTGGTCTAGGCAGGAAGGGAGTCAAAATGCCCTGTATTGAAGTGGTTAATAATGCTTAAAGTGAAATAATACAAATTTAATATTCCATTAACTATCGTGTCTGGTGGGTCCCCTTAGTCTGCCTGTAAAGTAGCACATCTTTCCCATGTTTATAACAGTACTGCAGCATAATGACATTTCTAAAGGAAAAAATTGGATTTGAAATTGCTTGCGTCTGTAATTTATTGGTGGATCCCGGCAATATACATAAAAAATCTTTGAAAAAAAGGGCGTGGGTCCCCCCTAGTCCATTACCAGGCCCTTCAGGTCTGGTATGGATATTAACGTGTACCCCGTGGAAAAATAAAAAATAAATTGCGTGCCCCCCCTCCCAAAATCCATACCCGCATCCAAGCATGCAACCTGGCAGGCCGAAGGAAAATGGGTGGACAAGAGAGCCCCCTCCTTAACCATACCAGGCCACATGCCCTTAACATGGGGAGGGTGCTTTGGGGTCCCCTCCAAAGCACCTTGTCTACATGTTGATGGGGACAAGGGCCTCATCCCCACAACCCTTACCCAGTGGTTGTGGGGGTCTGCAGGTGTTTTTTTTTTAAATCTGGAAGCCCCCTTTAATAAGGGGCCTCCAGATCCCAGCCCCCCTCTATTTGAATGGGTAGGGGTACATTGTACCCCTACCCATTCACCAAAAAAGTGTCAAAAAAGTAAAGACGACAGGAGACAGTTTTTAACAATTCCTTTATTTAAAAAAAAAGTGCCATAAGTGCTGTGATGTCCATCCATCTTGAATCTTAGTGCTGATGGTCCAAAAAAAACTAAAACCTGTAAACATGTCACAGAGACTTTGTTGCAGCAAATGCAGGCTGATTTTTTTGAAGTGTGTCTCTAATTTGCTTAATAAATGCCCCTCAATGCATCTGTTTCTACTCACAGGCCGCGTACACACGATCAAATCTATCTGCTGGAAATGGTCTGACAGACCATTTCAGCAGACAGATTCGATCGTGTGTACGGGCGGACAGACAGATTTTTCCAGCAGACAGATTTTAAAGCATGCTTTAAAATCTGTCTGCTGGGAATCCGTCCGTCCGATATGTCTGCTGGTTAGTACGCTAACCATCAGACATATCTGCTCGCACATGCGTCAAATGGATTTGACGCATGCGCGGAAGTGTTTTACTTCCTGGTGCGGTGACGTGGCGGCATCAACGTCATCGCCACGTCACCGTGCAGACAAATCTGATCAAATCGGTCTGTCAGACCAATTTGAACAGATTTATTTGGTCGTGTGTACGCGGCCACAGAAGAGAAATTATACATGGACTTGTTCTAACCTAACCTAGTGATCACTGTGACTGGCTACCATGGTGATCACATGATTGGCATTTGGTCTTACCAGCGCCCGATTGTTATCTCGGTGTGTGTAACCCCAGCGTTTTAGTCCAGGTGAACTGAGTAATACTCAAATTAAATGGGTTGTAAAGGTAAAAAAAAAATCCCTAAATAGCTTTTTTTACCTTAGTGCAGTCCTCTTTCACTTACCTCATCTTACCTAACTCTGTGGAGTTACAGACAGAAGAACAGGAAGTGAGAATTTCTCAGAAGAAATAAAGACATTTAAAAGCAAAATCGAAGGATGAGGTACTGTAAGTGAAGGAGGACTGCACTAAGGTAAAGGAAGCTATTTAGGGGAATTTTGTTTTTGCCTTTACAACCCCTTTAAGCATCTATGTACTGGCGAATAGCCAGATGGCACAATATCTGTGTTCCTGATATTTATTCCTAAACTTAAAGGGTTTTAATCATCAGTACACTATTCAACCCTGTCCAGTCACAGAAAATTTCAGCCTGCTGTATACTATGGCAGGCTGGATACAGGAAGTGAAGCTGGATGGTAGGCGCCGTACACACGGCCGAGGTTCTCGCTGAAAATCAGCGAGAACCTCGCTGGAATGCACATTCCAGCGAGGACCTCAGCCGTGTGTACGGTCTCAGCGAGCTTCCCGTCGGGAAGCCCGTCGAGCCGAAATAGAGAGCACGCTCTCTATTTCCTCGACGGCCCGCCTGGAAGAATGGCTGGTTGCCTTTCCCGACGGGCGGGTCGCCGAATTCGACGGCCGGGAGAGAACCTCGACGGGCGGAACGATGTGTTCTGCCCGTCGAGGTTCTCTGCCGTGTGTATGGCGCCGTACACCTGGGCCACCCAAGTTCACTAAACGTGTTTTTTCAGCTCTTTAGCGCCACCCTTAGGGCAACATCTGCTAATGTTGAGTTATGGTTAGCATTGCTTCTGAGCATGTATGTTTGTACTTTGTAGTTTTGTCCGAAGGACTTCTGTATACACGATCGGATAATTCGGCAACACACATTTGTTGGCGGAAAATTTTAAAGCATGCTATCCCACATTTGGTGGAAAATCCGACAACAATTGTCCGATGGAGCATACAAACGATCGGATTTTCTGACAATAGCCTGCCATCACACAATTCCTAGAAGCTGTCAGTGGCAGCTTGGTCTCCCTGCTGAGGGCACACGGTCGAGCGCTCCTAGTGCAATCACATGTGCCCATTTCTGTGATGCTGCCTAAATGTGTTTGTCATCCAGACAGCACCACAGTTGAGAAATGCTTCTCTAGATACGTTGGTAAATAATTTACACATATTTGAAAAACTATGACTGTCCAGCATTGACTGTCCATTATTTCAGACACAGGGCTTGCAAATACAGACAAAGCTATTGTCAATCCAACTGGACCGGCGCTATATAGGCAGCTAGTATTGTCTAAATCTTGCTTGAGAAATCCACACACTTTGTTATTGCCTGTGATAGGTAGACTATGCAAGGAAGATTTGCACATTAATGTGACAAGGATTCACACATCTTTTATGATAATTTTTGAATATATGGGTACTTGTGGCGCTTTGATGATTATTAGGCCAGGTAGGGGTTAATTAGAGGGCAATTACAGGTGCTTCCAATGCTCAGAAGTACTCATTATCACACAAAGAGATTTTTCCAACATATTCTAAAGCAGAAAAAGGAAATTATCTTTCACTGCATGTGCACTGGAAATGGGTAGAGCCGGTCTTACTGCCTGTTGTTCTTGACAAGAAATCTGCCCATCTACAGCAACTAACTAAAACATGATGTCTAATTGATTGTTATGTGTTGCTGCTCTTAGCGTGTAGTTGTTTGCATTACAGTGATGAAAAAAAGTTTGCAATATTCAGAAATGTTTAAACTTTTTTCCCTGAATAGCTCATTAACCTATTGCTACCCAAGGAACACATACTAATTGTCAAAAGTATTGGGACATCTGCCTTTACAGGCACTTGAACTTTAACAGCATCCCAGTCTTAGTCCATAGGGTTCAATATTGAGTTGGCCCACCTTTTGCAGCTATAACAGCTTCAACTATTCTGGAAAGGCTGTCCACAAGGTTTAGGAGTGTGTCTATGGCAACATTTGACCATTCTTCCAGAATCGCATTTGTGAGATCAGGCACAGATGTTGAACAAGGAGGCCTGTCTCGCAGTCTCGACTCTAAATTATCCCAAGGGTGTTCTATTGGCTTGAGGTCAGAACACTGTGCAGGCCAGTCAAGTTCCTTCACCCCAAACTCGATCTCATCCATGTCGCTATGGACCTTGTTTTGTTGCACTTGTGCGCATCCATGTTTAGACAGGAAGGGACCATCTCCAAACTGTTCAAGTTGTCCAAAATTTCTTGGTATGCTGTCGCCTTAAGAGTTTCACTTCACTGTAACAAAGTCCCCATATTGGTTGTGATCAAATGCTTTTAAGGGCAGAGGAGGGATTTGGGGTCTTATAGATCCCAGATCTCTCCATAAAGAGTAACTGTCACGTGCCTATTGCTGTCACAAGGATGTTTGCATGCATTGTGACAGCAATACAAGTCATAAACAAAAATTAAAGCAACAGTATAAAAATAAATAAATAATAATAATTACAACAAAATATTTAAAATGACCCCCCCTCCCCCGTGTTTGCGCCCAAAAAACGAACGCATGCGTCAGTTCCGTGCGCATGCAAACCCAATGATCGTCAGCGATCATCCCACACATGTGAGGTATCACAATCATGAACAGTAATGATAGTACTACACCTCCTCTGTAAATCTAAAGTGATAACCTGTAAAGGCTTTTAAATTGTCCCCTACGGATAGTAAAATTGACATTGTTTGTCACCATTGCACGGGCGTGTACAATTTTAAAGCATGATTTCTTAGGTAACTATGTACTCGGCGTAACATCATCTTTTATATTTTACCCAAAAATGGATGTGCCTTTATATTTGTTGTAGCTTTATGCAAATATCTTCAAAGATGTGATGTTATATACTTTTTAGATAGCATGTCTTCAATATGCAAAACATTACACATTATTAAATTGCTGGTTGCTGTTTATTATTTTTTAGTGATGTATTATTAAATATAATATATAAGGATAAATATATTTTTTAATAAAATATGAATACATTTTAAAGAAATATGGTTATTATATAAATGCTAATGTACCCCAGAAGTTCCCTGGTTAATGTGTTTGTGATGTGTATTCTTATAGTAGGAATGTTGGTACAAAATGCATACCAGAGCACTGTAATTATAATCCTGTATAAAAGGGCCCCCACTCTGGATGAATGAGCACAGGGAGCAATGTCAGTCTGGGGGGAAGGGGAGTGTTAGATATACTGGCCGATTTACCGTATTTATTGGCGTATAACATGCACCCTAACTCTAAGGCCGCGTACACACGATCGGACATGTCCGATGAAACTGGTCTGCAGACCAGTTTTATCAGACCAGTTCGATGGTGTGTACGGCCCATCAGACCGTTGTCCGTCGGACCAAAGTTTTAAAACATGCTTTAAAACCTGTCCGATGGAAACCTGTCCGTCGGACAGATTCGATTGTTAGTACACAAAAGCATCGGACCAAAAACTTGCGCATGCTCAGAATCAAGTCGACAAATGCTTGGAAGCATTGAACTTCGTTTTTCAGCACGTCGTTGTGTTCTACATCACCGCGTTCTGGTCTGATCGGATTTTGGTCCGATGGTGTGTACGCACATCAGACCATCAGACAAGTTCAGAGTTGTCTGATGAAAACGGTCCGTCGGACAAGTCTCAACAGACCAGTCTGATCGTGTGTACAGGGCCTAAGAGGGAAGTTTCAGGAAAGAAACTTTCCACATCCCCCTGCGTATAACACGCAGGCACAGTTTACCCTCAATTTTTAGGGTAAAAAAGCGAGTGTTATACGCCAATAATTACAGTAATTAACTATCAAAATCAGACTTAACTCCAGCTCAAAGTCTAAATTAAAGCAAACAGTTTTTTTTTTACCTTTTCGAGAAATAGGTTTTACATGAATAAATAAAAGCTCATCACTGTAAGCCACTGTTAAATGGTTTGTCTCATCCATGTAAACTGATACCTCTGGAAGCGAGTTTGTTCTTTAGAAAAACAATAGATTTACAGGCTGGATCATCAGATGAAAATAAAGCCTAAACACAAAACAAATGTAGCCATCACAGAAAAGGATTGATAAGCTGCAATATAATAAATGTTTGCTTTTGGGTTTAATACTGCTTTAAATTTATTTATAATATGGCCGGGGAAATTAAAGATTAATTCCTCGATTAATCTTTAATTTTTTTGATCGATTCAAATTCTTTTGATCGATCAAAATTCTTGACATCACCGGACAGTCTGGACAGTGAGACTTACCCTGCTGGATGCGAGCAAACTGCACCCATTGGATAGAGGTACCTTTGCATCTGTGGAGCAGGAGGATGCATCAGGCTCCATCAGGGGAAGGGGGGTAGCAGTTTTGTGCAGACAATTAGGGATGAACTGCTGTTCGATCGTTCGTCGAAAACGAACAAATCGGGTCGTTTGCGCCAAATTCGAATGACCCATAATTCACTTCGGCGTTGCGCGCTGATGATTGGCCAAGCATGCACCATGACCCTGCATGCTTGGCCAATCACAGCGCCCAAAAAATGAAGAGACCTAATTGGCCAAAGCCTGGGTGCTTTGGCCAATTAGGGCTCAGGGCTTTAGTACACGCCCCACACTATAAAAGGCCGCCTCCCGGGCGGCCTCGTGTAGTGTGTTCCGGCTTTCTTTGAGAGAATTCAGACAGACAGAGAGAGAGAGAGAGATAGATAGATAGATAGATAGATAGATAGATAGATAGATAGATAGATAGATAGAGACACAGGGGTAGATTCACATAGAGATACGATGGTGTATCTACTGAGAGATCTATGCGTCTGATTCCTCGAATCAGGTTCCGCATAGATCTCCCTTAGAGCCGACTGGTGTAAGTGAGTTACACTGTCGGATCTTAGGCTGCAATCTCCCGCCGTCCGCTAGGTGGCGCTTCTGTTATTATGCGCGACGAATATGCAAATGAGGAGAACCGCCGATTCAGAAACGAACGCCCGGCCGTCGCTTTTTTTTTACGTCGTTTGCGTTCGGCTTTTTCCGGCGGATCGTTACCCCTGCTATAAGTGCAGCGTATCCTATGTTAAGTATGGCCGTCGTTCCCGCGTCGAGTTTTGCATTTTATACGTCGTTTACGTAAGTCGTTCGGGAATAGGGCCATACGTTAATTGCGTTAAAGTCAAAAACAATGACGTCCTTGCGACGTCATTTGAAGCAATGCACGCTGGGAAATTTAGCGGGCGGCGCATGCGCAGTACGATCGGCGCGGGGACGCGCGTGATTTAAATAGTAAACTCCCCCTAGCCGCGGAATTTGCATTCCGCCGGGGGATTTACGATCCGCCAGGGCAACTTACGAGGCAAGTGCTTTCTGAATACAGCACTTGCCTCAAAAACTGGCGCAGGCGGATCGTAAAAAAGATAGATCACGCGGATCAAAAGATCCGCTGATCTATGTGAATCTACCCCACAGTGTCTTTTTAGATAGATAGATAGATAGATAGATAGATAGATAGATAGATCGATAGATCAGGGAGGCTACTAGTTAGTATAGTTAAATGTACAGTTTGTAGAGAATATATTGACATTCCTAGGAGTTGTCAATATATTTATAAACTGTATAGCTTAGCTAGTTCTTCTATTAGTATCTGTCAGGCAGGAGATTGTCCATAAAAATGGCGTCGTACCGCTCAAACACCCTGTCATTGACCTGCGGGGTACCTCAGGGCTCTGCCCTCTCTCCCCTATTCTTTAACTGCTATATGCGCCCACTTGCCGACCTCATTACTAGCTATGGTCTAGGCTGCCAGATCTATGCGGATGACACACAGATCTTGGCAGACCTTGCAAGTGGACCTAATATGCCTGAGCAGCTGAATAAGGGACTATCTAACATCCAACAATGGATGGACACAAACAGGCTAGGCCTTAACGCCGACAAAACTGAGCTATTGCTGATCGGCCCACAGGCCAACTCTATCTTTTTACCTGCCTGGCCATCCTCGTTTGGCTCTGCCCCAATTCCAGCTAAGCAGGTTAAAAATCTGGGTATAATTTTTGATGCTGAACTAAGTTTCATACCCCACGCAAAATATTGCATAAAATCCGCCAACTACCATCTGCAATTATTACGGAAAATTAAGAATCTTTTCACTCAGCACAACCGTATGATCTTAGTTCATGGACTTATCCACTCTAGGTTGGATTGTTCTAACATTTTCTTCCTAGGGCTCCCACAGAAGTGGATAAAACGATTGCAGATTACACAGAACCATGCTGCAAGATTAGTTACAAACTGCCCAAGGCGGAATCACATCTCCCCGGTACTAAAGAACTTACACTGGCTCCCGATAGTAAAACGGGTTGAGTTCAAGGCACTCTGTTTGGTGTTTCGGGCCTATTGGCAACTAGGTCCGATGTATTTATCAAATATGTCAGAACATTACTGTCCACCCAGAGAGCTTCGTTCGACTGACGCTCTGTTAGCAATTATTAAATCTAGCCGATTAGCTTCGAAAGGTGGCCGCCGGCTCCAAACACTGGGGAATTTTCTGTGGAACCAGCTCCCTCATCAGCTCCGAGCATCCACCTCCTTGATGGCCTTCCGTAAGGGCTTGAAGACACTTTTGTTTTCACAAGCCTATAGATAGAGACCTGCCCTTCCAAGCCCTTAGCAGGACGCTGCCTTAATCCTAGGCTGCGGTCCATTGTCAGGGAGTAGGGATAGGCTTGCTGTGCCCTGACACCCCCCCCCCCCCCTTTTTTTTTTTTTTTTTTAGCTTGTTGGTAAGCGCTTAGACGCGAGTATCACAACTTGCATTTGGCGCTCTATAAGTATTTAATCCAATCCAATCCAATCCAATGATGCTCTAACGTGTTAGTGTACACGTGTTAGTTAATTGCACATAGACGCATTAACTGTTACTGCACGTGTGCTATTTATTTGCACAGAAAGGCAGTTGCTGTTAATGCAAGTGGGCTATTGAATTGCACAGAAACGCATTCGCTCTGACTGTGCGTGTGCTGTTTAATACCACCTGAGCGCATTTGGGGTCACCGTAAGTGTGCTGTTTAATACCACCTGAGCGCATTTGGGGTCACCGTACGTGTGCTGTGACATACCACCTGAGCACATTTGGGGTCACCGCACGTGTGCTGTGACATACCACCTGAGCGCATTTGGGGTCACCATACGTGTGCTGTGACATACCACCTGAGCGCATTTGGGGTCACCGTACGTGTGCTGTGACATACCACCTGAGCGCATTTGGGGTCACCGTACGTGTGCTGGTATATACCACCTGAGCGCAGTTAGTGCCACTGTACGTGTGCTGGTATATACCACCTGAGCACAGATAGTGCCACTGTACGTGTGCTCCTATATACCACCTGAGCGCAGTTAGTGCCACTGTACGTGTGCTATATATACCACCTGAGCACAGATAGTGCCACTGTACGTGTGCTCCTATATACCACCTGAGCACAGTTAGTGCCACTGTACGTGTGCTGGTATATACCACCTGAGCACAGATAGTGCCACTGTACGTGTGCTCCTATATACCACCTGAGCGCAGTTAGTGCCACTGTACGTGTGCTGGTATATACCACCTGAGCACAGATAGTGCCACTGTACGTGTGCTCCTATATACCACCTGAGCATAGTTAGTGCCACTGTACCTGTGCTGGTATATACCACCTGAGCACAGATAGTGCCACTGTACATGTGCTCCTATATACCACCTGAGCACAGTTAGTGCCACTGTACGTGTGCTGGTATATACCACCTGAGCACAGATAGTGCCACTATACGTGTGCTCCTATATACCACCTGAGCACAGATAGTGCCACTGTACGTGTGCTCCTATATACCACCTAAACATAGATAGTGCCACTGTACGTGTGCTGCTATATACCACCTGAGCACAGATAGTGCCACTGTACGTGTGCTCCTATATACCACCTGAGCACAGATAGTGCCACTGTACGTGTGCTCCTATATACCACCTGAGCGCAGTTAGTGCCACTGTACGTGTGCTGCTATATACCACCTGAGCACAGATAGTGCCACTGTACGTGTGCTCCTATATACCACCTGAGCACAGATAGTGCCACTGTACGTGTGCTGCTATATACCACCTGAGCACAGATAGTGCCACTGTACGTGTGCTCCTATATACCACCTAAGCACAGATAGTGCCACTGTACGTGTGCTGCTATTAACCACCTGAGCACAGATAGTGCCACTGTACGTGTGCTCCTATATACCACCTGAGCACAGATAGTGCCACTGTACGTGTGCTCCTATATACCACCTGAGCACAGATAGTGCCACTGTACGTGTGCTGCTATATACCACCTGAGCACAGATAGTGCCACTGTACGTGTGCTGCTATATACCACCTGAGCACAGATAGTGCCACTGTACGTGTGCTGCTATATACCACCTGAGCACAGATAGTGCCACTGTACGTGTGCTCCTATATACCACCTGAGCACAGATAGTGCCACTGTACGTGTGCTGCTATATACCACCTGAGCACAGATAGTGCCACTGTACGTGTGCTCCTATATACCACCTGAGCACAGATAGTGCCACTGTACGTGTGCTGCTATATACCACCTGAGCACAAATAGTGCCACTGTACGTGTGCTCCTATATACCACCTGAGCACAGATAGTGCCACTGTACGTGTGCTCCTATATACCACCTGAGCACAGATAGTGCCACTGTATGTGTGCTCCTATATACCACCTGAGCACAGATAGTGCCACTGTACGTGTGCTGCTATATACCACCTGAGCACAGATAGTGCCACTGTACGTGTGCTCCTATATACCACCTGAGCACAGATAGTGCCACTGTACGTGTGCTGGTATATACCACCTGAGCACAGATAGTGCCACTGTACGTGTGCTCCTATATACCACCTGAGCACAGATAGTGCCACTGTACGTGTGCTCCTATATACCACCTGAGCGCAGTTAGTGCCACTGTACGTGTGCTGCTATATACCACCTGAGCACAGATAGTGCCACTGTACGTGTGCTGCTATATACCACCTGAGCGCAGTTAGTGCCACTGTACGTGTGCTGCTATATACCACCTGAGCACAGATAGTGCCACTGTACGTGTGCTGGTATATACCACATGAGCGCAGTTAGTGCCACTGTACGTGTGCTGCTATATACCACCTGAGCACAGATAGTGCCACTGTACGTGTGCTGCTATATACCACCTGAGCACAGATAGTGCCACTGTACGTGTGCTGCTATATACCACCTGAGCACAGATAGTGCCACTGTACGTGTGCTCCTATATACCACCTGAGCACAGATAGTGCCACTGTACGTGTGCTGCTATATACCACCTGAGCACAGATAGTGCCACTGTACGTGTGCTCCTATATACCACCTGAGCACAGATAGTGCCACTGTACGTGTGCTGCTATATACCACCTGAGCACAGATAGTGCCACTGTACGTGTGCTGCTATATACCACCTGAGCACAGATAGTGCCACTGTACGTGTGCTCCTATATACCACCTGAGCACAGATAGTGCCACTGTACGTGTGCTGCTATATACCACCTGAGCACAGATAGTGCCACTGTACGTGTGCTGCTATATACCACCTGAGCGCAGTTAGTGCCACTGTACGTGTGCTGCTATATACCACCTGAGCACAGATAGTGCCACTGTACGTGTGCTCCTATATACCACCTGAGCACAGATAGTGCCACTGTACGTGTGCTCCTATATACCACCTGAGCACAGATAGTGCCACTGTACGTGTGCTCCTATATACCACCTGAGCACAGATAGTGCCACTGTACGTGTGCTCCTATATACCACCTGAGCACAGATAGTGCCACTGTACGTGTGCTCCTATATACCACCTGAGCGCAGTTAGTGCCACTGTACGTGTGCTGCTATATATCACCTGAGCGCAGTTAGTGCCACTGTACGTGTGCTGCTATATACCACCTGAGCACAGATAGTGCCACTGTACGTGTGCTCCTATATACCACCTGAGCACAGATAGTGCCACTGTACGTGTGCTGGTATATACCACCTGAGCGCAGTTAGTGCCACTGTACGTGTGCTGCTATATACCACCTGAGCACAGATAGTGCCACTGTACGTGTGCTCCTATATACCAACTGAGCGCAGTTAGTGCCACTGTACGTGTGCTGCTATATACCACCTGAGCGCAGTTAGTGCCACTGTATGTGTGCTGCTATATACCACCTGAGCGCAGGTAGTGCCACTGTACGTGTGCTGTTATATATCACCTGAGCGCATTTGGTGTCACTCCGCTTGTGCTGTTACATACCATCTGAGCACTTCAATATGTCTGGAAGGAGAACAAAGAGAGGCAGAGAGTCACGAGGGCAAGCAAGCTCTGCACGTAGAGGTAACGCTGGTAGTGGATGTGGTGCATCCTCTTCAGCCCGTTGAACCTCAACATGCAGAGGAATTAGTAGAGTGGATGACCAAGCCGTCCTCATCCTCCTCATCCTCTCTCACACAGACAGATCAAAGTTTATCTGGCAAAGCAGCTGCCAAGGCGTCCTCTTCCCTCTGCACAATGGCTTCACACAATACTTCCCTAGTACCACCATGTCCTCCTGAGGAGTTCCCCGAACTGTTTCAACACAGTGTGGGGTACATGCTGCAGGAAGATGCGCAGCGTTTTGAAGACTCCGATGACGGAACACTGATAGAGGAAGGCATTGATGTGAGCCCAGGGAGAGGGGGTGGCCGAGAGGGACAGCAATTTGTCAGTGATGATGTTCCCCCAGCTGGAGCATACTGCCAGGTTGTTGACAGTGATGAGGAGGGAGGGGATGATGAGGTCACTGACTCTACCTGGGTGCCTGATAGGAGAGAGGAGGAGGAGGAGGAGGAGGACGAGGCACAGGCACATCTCCAAAGAGGTAGGATGCCCTCCAGGGGTCAGCTTAAGGTCAAACCCACTGCATTACAGCGTGCATCTACGGCGCTTGTGCATTGAGCTGCTGTGTCTGACCGGTACAGCAAAAGTTCTTTGGTGTGGGCCTTTTTTGAAACATGTCCACAAGATCGTACCTTTGCTATTTGCAACTTATGTCGCAAGCGTATCTCGCGTGGCCAAAACATCAACCGCCTGGGTACCACATGCTTGTCCAGACATATGTCGACCTGCCATGCAGCTCGTTGGCAAGCACACCAGAAAGACCCACACCAAAGACAAAAGCGTACCCCCCCTTGCCCTTCTGGGACCTCCAACCCCAGTAGACCCCCAGTCCTTTCTGAAGCCTGCAGTGAAGGTGTAGAAATAGGTGTGTCACAAGCTAGTAGTAGCGGTCAATCTACTGATAGTACCAGGCAAATTTCCCTGCCCCAGCTGCTGCAGCGCCGAAAGAAGTACAATCCCAGCCATCCACATGCCCAACAGTTGAATGCTAGCTTAGCGAAATTGCTAGCACTTCAACTGCTACATTTTCAGTTGGTAGATTCTGCCCCCTTCCGTGAGTTTGTACAATGTGCAGTACCTCAGTGGCAAGTACCAAAACGCCACTTTTTCTCACGGAAGGCTATTCCGGCTCTCTACCAGCATGTGGAAGGCAATGTCCATGCCTCGCTGGACAGGGCGGTCAGTGGTAAGGTGCATATTACCGCTGACTCATGGTCCAGCAGGCATGGACAGGGACGTTACCTGTCTTGTACGGCGCATTGGGTGACTCTGCTGGCAGCTGGGAAGGACGCAGGGCAAGGTCCAGTAGTTTTGGAGGTTGTTCCACCACCACGCCTCCAAAACAATACTACGGCTTGTGACACACCTCTTTCCCCCACCCCCTCCTCTTCTTCTTCCTCTGTGGCCTCTTCCTGTGGGGATGTTTTCTCCGAACCAGCCGTGCTCCATAGGCGTACGAGGGGATACGCAGGAATGCAGGCCAAGAGATGCCATGCGGTGCTAGAGCTGGTGTGCTTGGGAGACAGGAGCCACACTGGGGAAGAGGTTTTGTCAGCTCTGCAGGGTCAGGCTGAGAGGTGGTTGACGCCACGCCAGCTGAAGCCTGGAATGATGGTCAGCGATAATGGCACCAACCTCCTCTCTGCCCTGCGACAGGGAAAACTCACCCACGTGCCCTGTATCGCGCATGTCCTCAATTTGGTGGTGCAGCGGTTCTTGGGCAGGTACCCGGGCTTGCAGGATGTCCTGAAGCAGGCAAGGAAAGTCTGTGTGCATTTCCGGAGGTCATATAATGCCACTGCTCGGCTGACTGACCTCCAAAGGGAATACAACCTGCCCAAAGAACCGCCTAATTTGTGACATGCCCACCAGATGGAACTCAACGTTGGCCATGCTACAGCAGCTGCACACGCAGCAGCGGGCCATCAATGAGTACCTGTGCCAATATGGCAGCAGAACTGGGTCAGGGCAGCTAGGTTTTTTTTCCCCACGCCAGTGGGCCTTGATCAGGGATGCATGCACTGTCCTGTCACCATTTGAGGAGGCCACGAGGATGGTGAGCAGTGACAGTGCATGCATCAGTGAGACTGTCCCTCTTATTCACATGTTGGAGCACACGCTACGTGGAATAATGGACAGGGCCCTTGAGGCAGAACAGAGGGAGGAAGAGGAGGACTTCCTTACCTCTCAAGGCCCCCTTTACCCAGACAGTGGTCCTGCTTGCCCACCTAGCACACAGGAAGAGGATGAGGAGGAGGAGGAGGAGGA
This sequence comes from Rana kukunoris, assembly GCA_029574335.1. NCBI lineage: Eukaryota > Metazoa > Chordata > Amphibia > Anura > Ranidae > Rana > Rana kukunoris. Next base: position 453,786,940 of record CM056050.1, read on the forward strand.
TTGTATCAGCAGCATGGAGGTGGAGCCTAGCACTCAGCAGCAGCAGTCTTCAAGGGATCATTTACAGTCCCAAGGAGCACGTGGAGTTTTACGTGGCTGGGATGAGGTGCCTGTGGATCCTGTCGTCCTCAGTGACCCAGAGGACTGTGGCCCGAATGCCTCAGCAAACCTACGCTGCATGGCCTCCCTGATTCTGCAAAGCCTGCGTAAGGATCCTCGTGTACGTGCTATTAAGGAGAGGGATCATTACTGGCTGGCGACTCTCCTTGATCCACGTTTCAAGTGTAAGGTTGCGGACCTTATGTTGCCATCACAGAGGGAGCAGAAGATGAAACTTCTGCGGGAGGCCTTGCAGAAGGGTCTGTGCAATGCGTTCCCAGAACCGGGGGGATTACCAAAAACTGGCTCTGGACAACGTCTTGCTGAGGCTTCGGTGAGTCACAGAAGGGACGGTGGAGAAGGTGGTCGTCTGACCGATGCTTTCAGGCAGTTTTTTAGTTCGCAGCCCCAAGGTCTGACCGGTTCCAGCAACCATCGCCAGCGTCTGCTTTACATGGTCCGGAAAAACCTAGGGGCAAGATCCGACTTGGACACCTTCCCCACCGAAAATCCTCTGGCTTACTGGGTCTTGAGGATGGATCACTGGCCAGAGCTTGCCCAGTACGGAATTGAGCTACTGGCTTGCCCTGCATCCAGTGTTCTTTCAGAACGGACATTCAGTGCTGCTGGAGGCTTTGTCACTGATCACAGGGTGCGCCTCTCCACCAGCTCTGTTGATCGACTGACCTTCATGAATGAATCAGGCTTGGATCAACACCAGCTACCAAGCACCTGATGCTGATATTAATGAATAATATATTTTTTGTTGAAATGTCGGATCCCTTTTAGACTGCTGATGCTGAGTGACTGTCCTCTTATGCTGCTGATGGAATATCCTTCTCCTCCTCACTTTTCTTGCTGATAGCTAGTAAGAAATGTTGTGTTTCTGGGCTCCGCCACCAGTGCCTAAGGCACAATTTTTCAGCCCCTGTTTAACAGGGGTGCCTAATAACAATTTTTGTTGCAATACTTTGCACGTGGCTCCTTGTTGCGCTCCAATTGCAGTTATTGAGAGGGGTTGCAAGTGTTGTGTTGTGCCCAAGGCACAATTTTCCAGCCCCTGTTTAACAGGGGCGCCTAATAACAATTTTTGATGCAATAATTTGCATGTGGCTCCTTGTTGCGCTCCAATTGGAGTTATTGGGAGGGGTTGCAAGTGTTGTGTTGTGCTCAAGGCACAATTTTTCAGCCCCTGTTTAACAGGGGCGCCTAATAACAATTTTTGTTGCAATACTTTGTACGTGGCTCCTTGTTGTGCTCCAATTGGAGTTATTGGGAGGGGTTGCAAGTGTTGTGTTGTGCCCAAGGCATAATTTTCCAGCCCCTGTTTAACAGGGGAGCCTAATAACAATTTTTGATGCAATAATTTGCACGTGGCTCCTTGTTGCGCTCCAATTGGAGTTATTGGGAGGGGTTGCAAGTGTTGTGTTGTTCCCAAGGCACAATTTTTCAGCCCCTGTTTAACAGGGGTGCCTAATAACAATTTTTGATGCAATAATTTGCACGTGGCTCCTTGTTGCGCTCCAATTGGAGTTATTAAGAGGGGTTGCAAGTGTTGTGTTGTGCCCAATGCACAATTTTTCTGCCCCTGTTTAACAGGGGCGCCTAATAACAATTTTTGATGCAATACTTTGCACGTGGCTCCTTGTTGCGCTCCAATTACAGTATGTTTGAGGGGTGCCCTTTTTTCTAAAAATGTTCTTTCACACAACAATAATGGCCCCCCACCACCGCTAAAATATTCGACATAATGTTGCCACACAGAACTTGCGCAAGTAGCATTAATTACTTTTTTTTTGGTCCTTTCATGTTGTGCAGGGACATTTCTAAACATGTGCCACTACTATAGACACCCAGCAGATGTGATATTTAAAGGAATTTTTTTTTTTTCCACTTTAAGCATCATTAAAATGGCTGCTCCGCAAAAAACGTCCGTTTAAAAAAAAAAAATGTCCATTGATACATGTTCCCTGGGGCAAGACCCGGGTTCTGAACGACGTTTTCCAACATTTAATTGAATTTTGGTCTTTAAAATGACCGTTTTTGAATTCGAACGTTCGGGTCCCATAGACTTCAATGGGGTTCGAAATGTTCGCGCAAACCCGCGGTCTGTTCGAACGTTCTGGTGCGAACCGAATCCGGGGGTGTTCGGCTCATCCCTACAGACAATTCTTTGTGTATTGGCAACATTTGTTCCATGCGAAAGACTGTTCAGTTCTTCAGGGTATATTGTCAATAAAATGCGATCATGTCTGCTTCAAGAAAATGTAAACACTCTGGTATGTCTGTGTGACAGGCTAAAGTGATGCCTACTTGCCTACTATAAAGTGACTGACAGTCAATATTCTAGAAAAGCTTTATAATTAAAGTTAAACTAACTTTCTACATTTTTCTTAAAGTTTAATAAGAAAAAATTACTTACGTCGGTGCTACAGTTTGAATTCAAAATGTGTTTGTGTGAACTGTGAAGTTAAGTCATGGATTGTGGAAACTAACTAGTGTTGGGTGATTGTATATAGTGTATACCACATTTACCACTGACTAATGCAGAGTTGCAATGCAAGGAGATCAGCTAAAAGTAGTTGGATCTGTATGTGCGTTATAATTAATCGAAATTAGTCGATTAATCGATTTAAAAAAAAATCGATTAATCGAACACGAAAATTTTAATCAGTAACAGCCCTAATTTATAATGAAACTACGAGCAAATACTTAAATTGCATAGAAGATGTGGTCTGTTTTTAGCAATAACACATCAGTTTTTTGTTTTTTGGGGTACCCTGTGTAACATAGTTTTAATACTTGATCTTTCCAGTAGATCTGCTATTGTATCACTTCGTATAACAGACCAAGCTATACAGCAAAAGTGGAAGTTACAAGGGTTGGATTAAACTAAATAAAACTGTCAGGGGGCTTACAAAGGGTGGACTTGTAAGTTACTCAAAGTGGTTTTAAAGCCTAAACATTTTGTACTTCACTGCATCCCCTGCATTAAGGTAAAAATGTTTAGGTAAAAGTATTTTCCCCTCACCCCTCTTTATACTTACCTGACACCTCACTCGATCCAGCGCTGTGCCCGTCTGTAGTGGCTTTTACTTTCTGGTCTCACAGGCTCTGCTGAGGCAGCAGGAACCATTGGTTGCTATTACTGTCAGTCAAATCCTGTGATAAGGGAGAAGTGGCAAGCCATGCTCTCTGTGTCTATGGATTCAGGCAGCGGGGCTCAGAAGCAAGCTCAAAGGTTTGCCTCCATAGAAAGCTGTTTTCTATGGGGGCCCACATTTAGAAGAGGAGGAGATGACAGCTCTAATGGCAAAGTAGTACACCATAGAAGATGAGGTACCAATAAAATTTATTGGTGTTTGTGCAATCCCAGGCAGATAAAATACTACATAGTGTAGATATTACAAGATGCTTTAGGCCAGTGAGGGCAAACCTTGGCACCCCAGATGTTTTGGAACTACATTTCCCATGATACTCATCCTCACTGCAGAGTGCATGAGCATCATGGGAAATGTAGTTCCAAAACACCTGGAGTGCCAAGGGTCGCCATCACTGCTTTAGGCAATCAATTTCATATTTATATATTAGTATACGTTGTTATTTATATTTTTCATGAAATGGTTTTATAACGGCGCGTACACATGATCGGAATTTCCGACAAGAAAAATTCGAGAGCTGGTTCTCAAATTTTCAGACGGGAAAAGTTATTGTCGGAAATTCCGATTGTCTGTATGCAATAACAACACGCAAAAAAACATGCATGTTCGGGAATCAATTTGACGCATGCTCAGAATCATTGAACTTAATTTTTCTCGGCTCGTTGTAGTGTTGTACGTCACCGCGTTCTTGACGGTCGGAATTTTGTGTGACCGTGTATGCAACACAAGTTTGAGCCACAATTACATCGGAAAAAAATCCACGGTTTTCTTGTCAGAATTTCTGATCGTGTGTACGCGGCATAAGACACAGTTTTGTCTCAACTTCATCATTCTAAACTTGTTTGCCATAAAACCCCATGAGCCCAAGAATTGATTTAAATATGTGAACAAGGATCATCAAATAATGCTGTAATATAAATTGTACACATGTCCTTGTTACCTAGAGTTATGTACATGCTTCCCTGATGGCCGTAGACAACAAAGTGGTTTTGGAGATAGCGATCACTAAACAATGCCTCATGCTAAGTAAGCTGTCAGTGTTACAAAGGCCTTTGCATGAGATGCATGTGTTAGAAGTCGCTGTAGCCAAGATTGAACTGTACTAGAAAACCATTGCATTGCAAGGAATTCAATTCAATTTGTGTTGTGTGAGGCAAAATCTACCCTTGCAGTGCCAGCATCCCGCCCTCTGCCCTGCAGGTGGTTAAATCAAATTATTCTCTAGAGGTGTAGGGATAAAATACCTTGTAAGATATGTAATATTTACCCTATTCCTTACTCTTTGAGGTGGGTGTTAACCCTAGTCATGTATATCTGTAGTGTTTACTTATCTCTCTCCAAAGCTCTATGTGGGGTTTCTCTTTGGTGCTTCGTTCCTCTGTTATCAGCATGAGTCACTTCCTGAGAATTTTTCCTGGCATATGAGATACATTTTGTGTCAGTGAGGGAGATAAGCACACAGCTTGTCTATTCAGAATACTGCTCTGCATGTTCCTTCATTCCTCTGCCCTTTCCTCCAATCAGCTCTTACACAATGTATAAAAGCTTTAATTGCAGCTCTCCAACCCCTCCTCTGAGTGCCTCACAGATGCATAAGGATTTTATTACAATACTGCACTTTTGAAGGGTTGTAGACAAGAGAAGACCAGATAAACAGGTAAAACTAATGTAGGAGGGTTTGTTTAATCTCTGTGCATCATCTTAGGCTGTTCACTGGGTATATGTGAGGGTTTATAACTACTTTAAAGTGTTTGTTACCATGTCATATTCCTGATATGTGCCTGCTGTACCATGTACGTGTATGAAAAGTATTCTGTTCTCTTTGTATTGCTTTCTTTGTGTGAAATCCCTGGTGTTACTGCCAGTCCCAGTGTTTTCCTATTAGAAACTGACCACACTAAGCAAGAGAACATGCAGTGGTTTATTCTCTAGCTATGCTTGGAACTCAGTTTGCCCTCCTCCAATGATCTGACGCACCCCCCCCCCCCCCGTTTACAGCAATTTACTTGAAAGATCAGTGTACTGCTGTTTCCCAGTCCCCTGCAGTGTCCTCTCTCTTTCAGGCCGGTGTAATTGCATGCTTTACTCCTCATGTTCAGTGCTGTACCCTAGATTTAATGAGCATTCCACCTTTGCAAGGGCACAGCAAGGGTCGATTTTGTTTAATTCCAAGAATTTGTTTTAATGTGAAGCCAAACTACTGAATAACAGGTATGTTAATAAAGAAGGTAATTTATGATTTTCTTAGGAATAACTAAGACATTGGGCCAGATTCAGGTAGAGTTAGGCTGGAGTATCAGTGATACTCCAGCCTAACTCTCACTTTGAGCCGGCGTTTCTGTTTTCTGTAAGCAGAAAACAAGAAACGCCGGGTTGGAGTTCCTATACGAGCGGCGTAATTGTATTTTGCCGTCGTATCGGAACTGCAATTTTAAAAATGGCGCTCGGGGCGTTCCCGCTGATTAACGCCGAAAATATGTTAATCAGCGAGAATCGGCAATTCACGATCGTATTCGGGCCCGACACAGTGACTTTCCGACTTTTCCGTAAGAGATACGCGGCGTAAAGAAAAAACAGCCCCCTAGTGGAGTATCCTATGTTAAGTATGGCCGTCGTCATCGCATCGAATTTAAAAATGTTCACGTCGTTTGCGTAAAACGTCCGTGAATGGGGATTGACGTCATTGACGTTCCCTGACAGAATTTGGAGCATGCGCACTGACAGTCGACGCATGCGCAGTACGTTCGCCGCGGGATCGCGCATAATTAACATAATACACGCCCCCTACCCGCCCAATTTGAATTCCGCCGGCTCATTTTCGCTACGCCGCCGCAACTTTAGGAGCAAGTGCTATGTGAATAACAGTACTTGCTCCTAAAGTTTCGGCGGAGTAATGTAAATGAGAAACGTTACTCCACCATAAAGATGCGCCCATCTACCTGAATCTGGCCCATTGTATTTCAGTATCTCTTTTTTCCATGTTGCTTGTTATAGTCACTTGAATGCAGCAACCACCAGACCATTCCATCCATCAATTTTCATCCAACTCTGTAAAAGTCACAACAGACCTTGTTCTGATCCATGGACAGTTCACTTTTGCCTTTACAAGTTAAAGAACCATTCAAAGGAGCAAGTAATATTAATCAGCGTCATTGTGAAAATACGCTCAAATGACTCACATTAAAAGGTATTGGACAAGACAAAAAACATCAGCAAACATTGGTTAGGTGCAATTAGTATTTGGGTTGGTCTACTTTTAGTTTAGATTGAGCAGGTGTCTAATGATAACATTGGCAAAAAATTACACTGGGAATAAAAGTAAGAGATTGGCCATATTGACCATTTAGGTTTAATTTTTGTATCCTTTGGTAGAGTGATACATGGTATCTCCTGGTTCAATAAGTGTAAAATTAAATGTATTCCTGTTTTTTCAATAACTTCCTCAGTCTCCAATGGCTAGTGTGCTATTTTTATTGCAAGCCGACATTTGAGGTTATGGTAAGATGAAATATTTTATGTCACTAATTAATTATTGTAAAGTACAGTGCATGCTGAAATAAAATGCAGACACATATAGTTTATGCAGCTAGTCTTCAAATAAACTCCAGTTAGGTATAAAATATATGAATACAGCCCTGTAATTATTATTATAATTATACAGTATTTATATAGTGCATTAATTGACCTAGTATTAGCCCCTTGCAAAGTCAATATTGCAGTGCATAAGTGTAAGGCCTCGTACACACGAGGCAATTCATTTGTTCAAATCGGTCGGACCGACCGATTTGAACAAATCTGTCTGTTTGGATTTTGGTTTGCTCGCGTGTACACACGAGCAAACCAAAATCCCGCCAGCAGACGGCGTGCTGACGTGGCGGTGACGTGGCGGTGACGTTGACGCCGCCACGTCACCGCACCAGGAAGTAAAACACTTCTGCGCATGCGTCAAAATTATTCGGCGCGTGTGCGAGAAGACATGTCTGCTGGTTAGCGTACTAACCAGCAGACATGTCGGGCGGACGGGTTCCCAGCCGACTGATTGGTAAGCATGCTTTCAAATCTGTCGGCTGGCCAAATCCGTCTGCTCGCCCGTACACACGATCGAATCTGTCTTCTGGGACGGTCTAGCAGACCGTTTCCAGCAGACAGATTTGATCGTATGTACGCGGCCTGAGAGTGTAGCACTACCCCCGGAGGAGCTGCTGGATTGTTTTGGGCGGCATGTTACCTCTATTTCCTCGCCGTCTAGGGTATCAGTTGAGAGTTGAGAAAAAGTTTGATGTCCACAATTAGACTCCTTTTTCTTTAATTTATTTGCTAAACTTGGTAAAAGAATAAAATAAGTAGTTGAAGAGGTGGAAGGGTAACAGGTAATAGGTTCAGGTGTACAACTTCTGTCCGTAAACACTCCTGCTTCCAGCAACACAGCTTTCGTCGACACTCTAGCCAGAGTGGGTATTGCGCACCCGGACAGGCCTTTCTCACTAGCCTAGCAGCCAAGATGGTGCACGGAATATGGTACAGTCTCTGCCACAGATCTTCCCACAGGTGAAGGTATATTCGGTCCAAAATCCTCTCAACACAGGATTCTGGACCCATATCTCTCCCGATTAACTTCTTGTGAACTTACAGGCGACCATCATTCAGCCTTTCAGTAATGTATCTTTTGATGAAGTTCAAGGCCTCTCCCGAGATACCAGCCTCTTGCTTGGTCCTCTCCAAGATAGGTTCTTCATTGAGTGGCTTCCTCCCTCCAGGACGGACAGCACAGAACCACTCTGCAAACGTAGACGTAGTCTGACTACCAGGCCTACTTAGTAGATCACAACTCCAGACCAACGTAGTCCCAGAGCCAGGAACACTTGAACACACACCCCTGGCCAGGAGGGCCACACACGGGAGGGTGGTGGGACGACCCTGGACCAGTGGCATCTGTCCCTTAAGTACTCCTCCCCAGCATGCACAGTGGGACGACCAACCCCCACTGATTGGCTGCCGGAAGAAAAAACCCAAAACACTCTGACCTAACTGCTGCCACCCTTGGCCTGGGGTGGTGACGACACCCCAGACAACAATAGTGGTCACTCACAGTAGAGCCATGGCTGGTACAGAGGCCCAAATTTGGAAGAAATCATACAGTCTGAGTAAACTAACTGTCAGACGACCTTCTAAATTTAAAGCAGCGCTGGCTAAAAAGTAGCAGGCCGCTACAAGAGGAAGGAGCAGTACAAGGAGCCAATCATGTGCTGGGCTAGTTGCATGCTAATAGCAGGAGAACGCAGAGTGATGCTTCTGCTTCACTAATCAGTCACAGGATGAAAAATGATCTATGATGGCCTAGGTTCAGAGAAAGTAGACTGAATGATTCTGGACATCGTTCAACCTGAAAGACTAAGGACATAGAAAAGAACTACAACAGGGGTAGAGGCAGCTCTGTATTAAAGGTGAGTAATGCAGCAAAATATGATTTTGTATTTTATCTTGGGCTATTTGTTATTTATTTATTTTTTGCTGTAGGTCTGTCCTCTTGGCTTATTTAATGAAGAATGTTGTAGTTTGACTATATGTCTTCTGTAATCGGAGTATACTGTATTCCAAATCATTTGGATTTGGTCAGTGTGTCTGTGAGTAGGACTTAAACCTTCCATCACATGATTGTGAGCAGTGCAGTCTCATACTGACAACTACACAGAACATTGCTCCAAACCCTGTATTACCAAAGCCTTATTGTACAAGGCCTGGATTTAATGCCACGGCACTCAGAAATAAAGATACTGGTTGCCATGGGGTTTTATGATAGGATGGCTTGCTGTATGAGATGATAATTAAAGCTAATTTAACAGAACGCCCTAGTTCCAGAGTGAGATCAAATGCAAAATGTGTTTCTTTGAATAGACTGTACATTAAAGTTAGAATCTGCAGTTTTCAAGTGTAAAAGTAAAAAGAGGCACCATTGAAGACACAATCTATGACATTCTGATGTTGTAAGTTTATAGCTTCATATAAAAAGCTCCCATAACAATAAAAAAATACAATAAAGAAAAAACAAATATATTTTTTTCACTCCACTTAAGCTGTCAAAAACCATTCAAACTTTAGTTTATTTTGGTGAAAGTGAATTAAATTTATAGAATTGCATTCAAAAGATTACTACTGTTGTGCACAGTGGCAAGGAATCAGTGAAAATTTAGAAACATAGTTTATGAATTGATTATTGTGATAGCTTTGTTGTGGTAGTAAAGCCATACATTTTTCTGGCATGTTACAAAGGTTGCAAATAATGTTTTTTTAAATGTCTAAGGAACTGTTAACAAGTAAAAAAAAATCTTCTTTTGATTTTATTTTTTATTATTTTTGCCAAACATGCAAATTACTCAAACAAGTGAATTCACTGACCTAAAATGTATTTGATCTAATCGTAGAACATATTTGTATAAACCATGTCAGGTTGTCTTATACACCAAGCGATCAAAATATTGGCAGTAAAACTCTGCAATGCGTGCATATTTCTTCATGTTTTTTCAATTAAAAAAACGTGCAAATACGGAAAATTTGTGTCGATCTGCCAGAAATGTACTAATTTCCAAAGTCCTGTTGGGGGCTGACAACACACAATATAAACACTAATTATTATGTAGTCACATATAAAAATGGATGCTAATTAGATTCCTTGAGGTAGCATGGAAAACATCCACAGAACCAGTGGCGGCCAATCTATAAGGTATAAGGGGCGCAGGAGCGCACCCCCCCTCCCCCCCAAGGTTTCTAAGCTAATAATAGAGCGATTTATTTTAAAATAACTTATATATTAACTAAAAAATTTTAACATTTAAAAGTTAAAACATTTTAGTCATATTATCATTTATTCAAAAATCAATCATTCTATGTGTGTGCACTGTGCGTGGGGCCAGACTAATGGGTTTCTATTAAGTCTGTACATTTTTTACAAGCATATGATTAAAGCCCTAGGCTCTAATTGGCTTGTTTTAGGTCGTCCTCAGGCGCAGAGCACTGCTCCAAAAACCCTCCCACTTTTAAGGAAATCAATATTCGCCATTGCGTCACTTCCGGTTTCTGGCTTCTCGTCCTGGTCAATCAGAAGGCTGAAGATTTGGAACTCGGAAAGATGACTGACCTAACAGTGAAGCCTTCGGGTATCAGGGGAGCCGTGACAGCTGGAGGGCTCTGCTTGTAGGTTAGTCTCACAATGTCCTCTATTCCCCCCAATTTTTTTTAGCACCAGCCGCCACTCCACAGGACAACTCTGAATTTGTGCAATGAAGAGAAAACCAGCACACCAAGAAGTAGCGTGAAAGTTAGAAATCACTGTAGTAGTCAATAACCCCCCCCCCCCATTTACCTCATCCAATCAAAGAACACTTTGTACTCATTGAAAAAATTCACATCTTTATGTAAATGGCAACGGTGCCGAGCAAGTGACTTCCTGTAGTCTGTTTAACCATTTGCCATTCAGCGAACGTATATAAACATCCTTGATGACAAGTTATTATACCGGGATCCTGGTCACAGCCATGATCCAGGTATCAACATTTTCAGCCAGCGATGGGCTTTATTGTAAAAGTGATCAAGCGGCTCTACATAGGCCTGATCACTTTTACAGGGCCCATAGGAGGATCCCCTTCTGCTATATCGCTTTTCTGTTCCCAGTCTCTTTCCTTCCCCCAGAGAGCTCAAGACTGCTACAACCTGTCCGACTGGCTTAGCACAGAGGAGAAGGAGGAACATCTGTTCCTGTCCCTCCTCTGTAAGAAATGATCCTGAAAGCGATAAGATTTCTCCAATTTGACAAGCATGCGTGGCTTTCTGACATGGCGGATGTGTTCTGAGTGAGCTCCGGGCTCCGTCAGCTCTCTGAGACTTCCGTGTAGCGACGATAGCCACCTGAAGCATCGGGGGATGGCCTGATCGAACACTCCAATCCGTTGGCACCCCATGGGAAAGATTGGCCAGCACTAGCATTACTACAATCCGCTGTTCAGGCCGCAAGTGGGATCAGACATGGATCACTACATTACTAGGCCCCAATCCTCGGTCTTGAGTTCCCCCGCCGATCCCTTTGCCACAATGGATCCACTATTGGGGATGGAATAAGTGGGCAACCCCTCTCCAGCCACAAATCAGACTCCAGGCCCCGTTCACCTCTGTACAGGCGCTTTTAACCCCAGATAACCTGGATGCTAAACTTTACACCAAGCTGCAATTTCTGCTCCAGCATATTACCTGAAATATCACGGCAGAGGTGAGCAAGATCTCAGCAGAACTAAGGGGGAAAATTACCCAGATTGGGGAACGTGCTGATGCTGTAGAACATAAGTTCGATGAAATGATGAATTATGTGCAGGCCATAGAGGAGGAAAACTACAACCTTAAACATTCTATCTCCCAATTACAATTGCAACCGGAGGACTTAGAAAACAGGGAGAGACGCCAGAACCTCCGCTTTCGTGGTGTCCCCGAGATGGTGGGAGACGCCTTTTTGCACCCATATCTTCTGGGGCTTTTTAATACCTTAGCCCCCATGGTGGTGGATGTGGATTGGTGCCCGAACAGGGCCCACTATTTCCTAGGCCCGAAAACCTCCGGCCGGAGCTAGGCCCAGGGATGTTATTGTGAGGTTTCATTTCTATGATATTAAGGAAGCACTGAACCTGGCCACGCGAAACAAATCCCAAATTATTTATAAGGGGGCCAAGCTACAGATCTTCAGCAACCTCTCCCCCATCACCCTGGCAAAAAGGAGAAACCTGTGCCCAATAACAGCCCACTTGCAGCTACAGCAGATCCTGTATTATTGGGGGTTCCTCTTCCACCTCATTGTGTCCAAAGATGGTATCCAACACAGTCTTAGTGATCTCCAGGAAGGGGAAGCTTTCATGAAAAGCCTTAGTCTCCCCCCACTGCCTAAAGATGAACTGCTATCTGCACCTCCACAAGCTCGTCCATTTCCATCTACTCCCTGTCGTCTCATGACCCCGTGAGGGGTCAGTCGACGAAGCACTTCTCCACTCCTCAACACTCACGACCCTCCAAGCAACCTCCCTGATTTCTGGGTAGGACTTCCTGATGCCCATTGTTTCTCTTTTTTTTTAGTCCATGGAAACCACAGTGCTGTGATCTGGACTTCAGGTTTTAAGAGTTGCCCTGAATCCTCATAGTGGTAATTTTTTCCCATCCCCATGGGGTATTAATGTTTTGACGCTTTTTGTTGTCTGTTCTCAACAAGTTTTTAATTTTCTTGACTTTTATTGCTACTGCCAAGTTTTTTAAGGAGAGCAGATGGATTCCCCTCTCTCCCCAGAGTTCCCTGTTGGAGGCGCTCATGTGTCCCTACTCAGCTCTTGACACTGTATTATGGGGTCTAATGGATGTTGTTGGTCCCTTGTGATAGCAATAAAGTTGAATACATTTTTTTTTTTAAGAAAAAGCGAAAACTAAAGTGCTCCCACCATCGTGCTTAAACGCAAATGCAAATGAGACTGTAGGTCTCTCTTGCATATGTAAATGATGATTGCATCACACATGTGAGGTATTACTTCGAACATCAGAGTGAGAGCAATAATTCTAGAACCGGAGCTCATGCTTAAGTCTAAACTGATAATCTTTAAAGCAGGGGTCTCAAACTCATATTACCTGAGGGCCACAAGACAAGTTTTTATATCCCATGGGGGACCTGACCACTACACTGCACACTGACCAGTACACTGCACACTAACCACTGACCACTACACTACACAATGGCCACTACACTACACACTGACCACTACACCACACACTGCACACTGACCACTGCATTGCACACTGACCACTGCAGTGCACAAAGACCACTACACTGCACACATACCACTACACTGCCCACTACACACCACACTGACCACTGCAATACACTACACTACACATTGACCACTCACATCAGGGCACAGCTCATCAGAGTACAGCACATCAGGGCACAGCACATCAGGGTACAGGGCACAGCACATCAGGGTACAACACATCAGAAAACAGCACAGCACATCAGGGCACAACGCACATCAGGGTACAGAGCCCAGCACATCAGGGTACAGCACATCAGAGCACCTCAGGGTACAGGGCACATCAGAGCACAGCACAACAGGCCACATCAGGGTACAGGGCATGGCACGGCACATCAGGAAAAGGCACATGGCACATCAGGGTACAGGACATGGCACATCAGGGTACATCACATAAGGACAGGGTACATGGGCTACATCAGGGTACATGGGCCACATCAGGGTACATGGGCCACATCAGGGCACATCAGGATACATGGGCCACACCAGGGCACATCAGGGTACATGGGCCACATCAGGGCACATCAGGGTACATGGGCTACACCAGGGCACATGGGGCACATCAGAGCACAATCAGGGCACATAGGGCACAATCAGGGCACATGGGGCACATCAGAGCACATGGGGCACAATCGGTGCACATCAGAGAACATGCTGCACATCAGGAGACATCAGGGTACATGGGCCACATCATGGCACATGGGGCACATCAGAGCACATCAGGGCACAATCAGAGCACATAGGGCACACCAGAGCACATCGGGGCACAATCAGGGCACATGGGGCACATCAGAGCACATGGGGCACAATCAGCGCACATAGAATACATGAAGTACATCAGGGTACATGGGGCACATCAGAGAACATGGGGCACATCAGGGCACAATTAGGGTAAATGGGTTCATGGGGCACAGGTAAGCGTTCACTTGTCGTTTTCTTCAGGCAGGGCGGGGGGGTGCCAAGGAAGGGGGGTAGTTCGAGATGCATGCAGAGTAGTGCAGGGAGCGTCTGTCATAAGTTCACTTCTCTCTCATGTCACGCTGCTGCCCGGCGGCCCCTCCTCTCTTCTCGTCCATCCCAGATGATGTCACAAGCAAATTGGGATGGACGAGAAGAGAGGAGGGGCCGCCGGGGAGCAGCGTGACACGAGAGAGAAGCGAACGTTTGACAGACGCTCCCTGCACTACTCTGCATGCATCTCGATCTACCCCCCCTTCCGTGACACCCCCGCCCTGCCGGCCATTTATAACCGGTCCGCGGGCGGAAAATGGCCCGTGGGCCGGTACTTTGAGACCCCTGCTTTAAAGGCTTCTAAAGCATCCCCTATGGAGATTTTTAGGTACTGTAGTTTGTCACAAAATGTTTAAATATTTACATGTTCCATATATATCTATTCAGCACAACATCATCTTTCATACTTTACTAAAAAAGTGGGTATTATATTGTGTTTGTGTACAATAAAAATCCATTTAGGTGTATTTTTTTCTCATAGTTTGCATTTGATAAATGGCTGCGAAAAATACCATGCAACATTATTTAATTGCATTGGGGTTTCTAAGTAATTTACTAGCAAAAAATGCTGATTTTATGTACAGTATGTGTGAAATGTCATGCCGCGTACACACGGTCGTTTTTTGTCTTGTAAAAACGTAGTTTTTTTTTTATGAAAAAAAAACTATGTTTTTCAAACTTCATTTTTAAAAACGACATTGCCTACACACCATCATTTTCTGAAAATGCTCTTGCAAAGCGCAGTTACGTACAACACGTACGACGGAGCTCAAGCTATTCAAGCTTGCGTCATAACTTGCTTCTAAACATGCACGGGTTTAAAAACGTTGTTTTAAACATCGTTTTAGCCTACACACGATCTTTTTTTATGACACAAAAAACGACATTCTGAAAAACGACATAAAAAATTGAAGCATGTTCGAATTTTTTTTTTTTTGTCGTTTTTCAGAAGACATAAAACAACGTTTTGCCCACACGCGATCATTTTAAATGACGTTTTTTAAAACGTTGTTTTATTTCATCACAAAAAACGACTGGGTGTACGCGGCATCAGAATTGGCTCAGATGTGAAGCATAATCCCTGGGATAGCTGCTTAGCACAGAGGACAGCAGTGATCACTGTAGTAGTGTCCACTTTTCCCAGGAACTCTGCTATGCATGTTAGGACCCTTCGGGGTAAGGCCGCACTATAATAAGATACCTCTCAACTCAGCTCAACTCAACCAATAACAAAATGTGGAAAGATTTAAGCGCTGTGAATACTTTCCTGATGCACTGTATGTTGATCTTGCCATAAAGGCAGTGTCCTTTTCAATTTCCATGAGCTAAAAACAAAGCTGATAAGAAAACATGCTGCTTATGACTATATCATCATCCTGTTTTGGAGTTTTTGGACCAAAAGGTGGTAACTTTTATCAGATTTATTTATCAGGCATACAGTAATACCTGGCATGAAAGACCCACACACTGTAGTTAGCAAGCCATCATTTGTGATTAGCTAGGTTCAACATCCTGCTGCCACAAAGTGTGTATAAAATTGTATTGAAATGTAGTCATTGGGCCAGATTCATGAAAGGTTACGCTGGCGGATCGAGTGATCCGCCAGCGTAACAGTGGCTTTGAGCCGGCGTTTCTGTTTTCTGTAACCAGAAAACAAGAAACGCCGGGTTGAAGTTCCGATGCGAGCAGCGTAACTGAGTTTCGCCATCGCATCGTTACTTCAACTTAAAAATGGCGCCGGGGGCGTTCCCGCCGATTTACGCTCAAAAAATATGTTAATGAGCGGAAATCGGCAATTCACGATCGAAATCCGGCGCGACGCAGTGACGTTACGACGTTTCCGGACGGGATACGCGGCGCATAGATATACCTACATGGGGTTGGAGTATCCTATGTTAGGTATAGGCGTCGTCATCGCGTCGGGAAAAAAAAAAAAAACGTCGCTTGCGTAAAACGGTCATGAATGGGAATGTGACGTCATTGACGTTCATTCACAGATTTTGGAGCATGCGCACGGGGATGTTTTGACACTCGACGCATGCGCAGTACGTCGGCGGCGGGATCGCGCGTAGTTAGCATACTACACGCCCCGTACCCGCGACATTTGAATTCCGCCGGCTCATTTGCGATGCGCTGCCGCAACTTTAGGAGCAAGTGCTTCGTGAATGACAGCACTTGCTCCTAAAAATTCGGCAGCGCAACGCAAATGAGAAGCGTTACTCCAGAGCAAAGATGCTCTGGAATACGTGAATCTGGCCCATTGTATTATATATAAACAAGTGTGATAATTTCCGTGCTACAAACAAACAATAAAGGCATACAGAAAGTGCATGGGTACACATTAGCAGCTATCATAAATATTGTTGATGGAAATATAAAAAGAGTATAAAAAGAGTGTATATGCTGCACTATGCACTTCCTTATATCTGTTTATTGGATAACATGCATTTATTGGATTGCATCTTCCCTGGATTCCATTTCCTTTAGGCTTATTTCTTCAAGCGCTGCATATGAACTCTTTTTAGTCATAGTATGATAGCTGTGCTTTTGGAATAAGGTATACTTTCAATAGGAAAAATACTCCAGTAGGCATATGTTAAAGCGGTAGTAAAGCCGCTGCTGTTTTTTCTCCCCATACCTGAAAAGCAAAAGCCATAATAAGCTAGTATGCACCGCATCCTAGCTCATTATGAAATACTTACCTTGGAACGAGGTTAGGGGAACTTACCTGGTCCACACCGAGGGAGATGTCATCTTGCCTCGGCGTGTCTTCCAGGTATCGCCGCTCCAGTGCTGTGATTGGCTGGAGCGGCGATGACGTCACTACCGCGCATGCATGCGGTAGACTTCTATCCGGCATGGTCCAGCGGCTGCCGGGCCTTTAGACGAAGATCCCCGCCGCACATGCATCGCTGCAGTCAGCGGCGCATTGAGAGGAGAATATCTCCTAAACTGTACAGGTTTAGGAGATATTCTTTATACTTACTGTACAGGTAAGCCTTATTATAGGCTTACCTGTAAGTGAAAGTGGTAGTACAGAGTTTACTACCACTTAAAGTTACCTAGATAGGCGGCTTCTGTAATGCTGCTGTGTGCTGTATTCAGTACCATGGACAGAGAATTTGAACTACCGTATTTATCGGGGTATTGCGCGCACCCGCGTATAGCGCGCACCCCAACCTAGAAGAGAAAATCCTGAAAAAAAAGAATATACTTACAGTTTAGATGCCCCTCGTCGGTGTCTTGCCCGGCGTCCATCGGCGGCCTTGTCCGGTCCGGCGTCCGTCTGCGGCCTCGGTGGTGTCCTCTTTGCTTCTCCCGCACTGTCTCCGAGTCGAATCCCCGCTTCCCGCGCTTAGTTTAAAGCCGCTGCCGACATATACCGAGCGCAATACACTTCTCACGCATAGAAGCTAGGAGCGTGACCGCGAGTGAAGCCGAGCCTGGCCGAATGTACTCGAGTGTACTGTGCTCGGTATATGTCGGCGGAGGCATTCAAACTAAGTGCGGGAAGCGGGTATCGGCGTATATCACGCACCCACGATTTTCCCCTTATTTTAAGGGGAAAAAAGTGCGCGGTATACCCCGATAAATACGGTAACTATTACATTTTGACATTAGCTTCTAATGACCTAAGTCAATTTATTGATTTAAATAGCATCAACATAGTTTATTAACATCCTTCTTCTTTTTTTTTTTTACCAGTTTGGTAAAGGCTGATTAATGTAACAGTTTTTTCTATATATTTGTAGGGTGAAACACAGCTTTTATTTAGAAGAAACGTATACACACATGAATTTCAAGCAGATTACGTTGTGGTGGGAGTTGCCCTGTATTTGGCTCAATCCATCTTCCAATCAACTCTGACCAGTTACCACAAGATGATGTTACCACCACCATGTTTTATGGTGAAGATGGTGTGTTCAGGGTGATGTGCAGTGTTAGTTTTCCCGCACACATAGGGCTAGATTCACGTAGCCCGCCATAACGTTGTGCAGGCGTAGCGTATCTTGTTTACGCTACGTCGCTGTAAATTAGCGAGGCAAGTGCTGTATTCACCAAGCTAAGTTACGGCGGCGTAGCGTAAATGGGCCGGCGTAAGCCCGGGTAATTCAAATGTGGATGAGGTGGGCGTGTTTTATGGAAATGTGTTGTGACCCCACGTTTTTGACGTTTTTGTGAACTGCGCATGTGCCGCCCGTGGACGTATCCCAGTGCGCATGCTCCAAATTATGACGCTAAGACGCATTGGTTTTGATGTGAACGTAATTGACGTAAAGCCCCATTTACAGACGAGTTACGCAAACGACATAAAATCTGAAAAATTTGACGCGGTCCCGACGTCCATACTTAACATTGGCTGCGCCATCTTTTTGGTGGTTTATCTTTTCGCCAAAAAACGCCTTACGTAAACGGCGTATCTTTACTGCGTCGGCCAAGCGTACGTTCATGAATAGGCGTATCTGGCTGATTTACATATTCTAGGCGTAAATCAGCGGGAACGCCCCTAGCGGCAAGCGTAAATATGCAGTTAAGATACGACGGCGTAATACAATTAAGCCGCTCGTATCTTAGCTCAAACCCAGCGTATCTTGTTTTCTGAATACAGAAAATAGATACGCCGGCGCAGTTTAGAAGTTACGCGGCGTATCTCGAGATACGCCGTCGTAACTAATGCTGAATCTGGCCCATAGAGTTTTGCTGTTAGGCCAAAAAATTAAATTTTGGTCTGATCTGACTAGAGCACCTTCTTCCACATGTTTGCTGTGTCCCTCACATGGCTTCTTACAAAACTGCAAACGGGACTTCTTATGGCTTTCTTTCAACAATGGCTTTCCTTTTGCCACTCTTCCATAAATGCCAGATTTGTGGAGTGCACGACTAATAGTTGTCCTGTGGGCAGATTTTCCCAGAGTTACCATGGGTTTCTTGATTGCTTCTCTGATTAATGCTATCCTTACCCGGCCTTTCAGTTTAGGTGGGCGACCATGTCTTGGTAGGTTTTCTGTTGTGCCATACTCTTTCCAATTTCGAATGATAGATTAAACAGTCCTCCATGAGATGTTCAAAGCTTGAAATATTTTTTTATGACCTGACTCTGCTTTAAACTTCACTACAACTGGTGTGTTCCTTGACCTTTATAATTCTATTTGTTCACTAAGGTTCTCTAACAAAACTCTGAAGGATTCACAGAACAGCTATGTTTATACTGAGATTAAATTACACACAAGTGGACTCTATTTACTAATTAGAAGGCAATTGGTTCCACTAGATTTTAGTTAGAGGTATCAGAGTGAAGGGGGCTGAAAACAAAAGTACACCACAGATATTATTTATTTGTAAAACATTTTTAAAAACCATTTATGATTTTCCTTTCACTTCACAATTATGTGCCACTTTTTGTTGGTCTATCAAATAAAATCCCAATAAAATACGTTTACGTTTTTGGTTGTGACATGACAAAATGTGGAAAATTTAAAGGGGTGTGAATACTTTTTCAAGGCATTGTTTTGTACAGTAAATAATTGCTGGTACACACAATCCAAGTTAAACAGCAATATTAAGTCTGACGGGAGTTTTAACATGTACAGTACTTGATTCAGCTTGTACAGTAAAACCAAATATGCACTCTGAAAGGTTTTTTACAGTATCTCACAAAAGTGAGAACGCTCCTCCCATTTTTGTAAATATTTTATTATATCTTTTCATGTGACAACACTGAAGAAATTACACTCTTCTACAATGTAAAGTAGTGAGTGTACAGCTTGTATAACAGTGTAAATATGTTGTCCCCTCAAAATAACTCAACACACAGCCATTGATGTCTAAACTGCTGGCAACAAAAGTAAGTACACCACTAAGTGAAAATTTCCAAATGGGGCCCAAAGTGTCAATACTTTGTGTAGACATTATTTTCCAGCACTGTATTAACCCTCTTGGGCATGGAGTTTACCAGATCTTCACATATTTCTATTGGAGTCCTCTTCCACTCCTCTATGAAGACATCAGTGAGCTGGTGGATGTTAGAGACCTTGCGCTCCTCCACCTTCTTTTTGAGAATGCCCCACAGATGCTCAATAGGGTTTAGGTCTGGAGACATGCTTAACCAGTCCATCACATTTACCCTCAGCTTATTTAGCAAGGCAGTTGTGTTTGGGCTTGTTATCATGTTTGAATACTGCCCTGTAGACCAGTCTCCGTAGGGAGGGGGTCATGCTCTGCTTCAGTATGTCACAGTACATTTTGGCATCCATGGTTCCCTCAATGAACTGTAGCTCCCCAGTGACAGCAGAACTCATACAGCCCCAGACCATGACACTCCCACCACCATGCTTGACTGTAGGCAAGACATACTTGTCTTTGTACTCCTCACCTGGTTGCCGACACACACGCTTGACACCATCTGAACTAAATACGTTTATCTTGGTCTCATCACACCACAGGACATGGTTTCACTAATCCATGTCATTTGTCTGCTTGTCTTCAATGAACTGTTTGAGGGCTTTCTTTTGCATCATCTTTAGAAGAGACTTCCTTCTGGGACGACAGCCATGGAGACCAATTTGATGCAGTGTGCAGCGTATTATCTGACAACTGGCAGGCTGACCCCCCACCCATTCAACCTCTGCAGCAATTCTGGCAGCACTCATATGTCTATTTCCCAAAGACAAACTCTGGATATGACGCTGAGCAGGTGCACTCAACTTCTTTGGTTGACCATGGCGAGGCCTGTTCTGAGTGCAACCTGTCCTGATAAACCACTGTATGGTCTTGGCCAACTTGCTGCAACTCAGTTTTAGGGTCGTGTAAATCTTCTTATAGCCTAGGCCATCTTTATGCAGAGCAACAATTCTTTTTTTCAGATCTTAGAGAGTTCTCTGCTCTGAGGTGCCATGTTGAAATTTCAGTAACCATTATGAGAGAGTGAAAGCTATAACACCAAATTTAACACCCATTCACACTGGGTACCTTGTAACACTGACGAGTCACATGACGCTGGGAGGGAAAATGGTTAATTGGGCCCAATTTGGACATTTTCACCTATGGGTGTACTCACTTTTGTTGCCAGCGGGTTTAGACATTAATGGCTGTGTATTGAGTTATTTTGAGGGGACAGCAAATTTACACTGTTATACAAGCTGTACACTCACTACTTTACATTTTTAGCAAAGTGTAATTTCTTAAGTGTTTTCACGTGAAAAAATATAATAAAATATTGTATTGAGGGGTGTACTTCCTTTTGTGAGATACTGTATATTAAAGAAGAAGAACTATGGTTTTACTAGATTGTTCAAACATGAATCTCTGATCACATAACCTGTTACATTTTGGTATTACATATCCTGTTAGCTGACAGTTCATTTAACCTGCTGTAATGTGTGATAAACCCATCAGATTCATCAAGAGTGAAAAGTGTCAGGCATTGATAATGCGGAAAAGTTTTTGCACTTGGGTTATTATCACTTTAAATAATTCTCTAACAATGTTCACACCTAACTTGCAAATCATTTTGCAACACTTAGGTGTTAATATTACCCATGCACACCCTGGTAATAGTACTCCTCAAGTTAAGTTATGCCCTGTACACACAATCGGTCCATCCGATGAAAACGGTCTGATGGATTTTTCCATCAGTTATCCGATGAAGCTGACTGATGTTCAGCCGTGCCTACACACCATCAGTTAAAAAACCGATCTTGTCAGAACGCGGTGACGTAAAACACAACGACGTGCTGAAAAAAATGAAGTTCAATGCTTCCAAGCATGCGTCGACTTGATTCTGAGCATGCGTGGATTTTTAACCGATGGACGTGCCTACAGATGATCGTTTTTTTCTATAGGCTTTTTATCCATCAGATAATTTTAAAACAAGTTCCTTATTTTTTAACCGATGGATAAATAACCGATGGGGCCCACACACAATCGGTTTAGTCTGATGAAAATGGTCCATCAGACCGTTTTCATCAGACAAACCAATCGTGTGTATGCAGCATTACTGTGCTGCTATGTTGCAGAAGGTGTTTTAGACTTAAATTTTTTTAACTTCTTAAAAAATGCATGGCCCCTAACCTAGCATAGGGTCCTTTCTGTGCAAATATAAGCCTGTTTGTCAATGAGTATTGAGGGGGACTTGAAAAGGGGTGCCCAGACACAAAGCACAAATGCTTATTCATTTATGGTCCTGCCCCCAAGAAGGAGACATAGATATTTTGAATGGTAAGGTTTGACCACAACTGTCATTGTTAAATTATTCAATACATTTATTAGGAAACATTGTGGAATGTTTTTGTTTTAATCAGTGCTTGCATAATGGTAAAGCAGTTAAGTAAATCTGTCACAAAGGTACTACTTTCTTGGAGGCCCAAATCTAGGTGGGTGCTGGGGTGGTCAATGCCCCCCCCCCCCACCAGGTCTTTGAGAGTTCATTCATTGATCCCTTGGGCAATTAATGAGAGAATTCTGATGGGGACAGTTGATGTAAGGGAAAACTCTAAAGAGGACATCTGATATAAGAATACAGTCTGATAGGGACACCCGAGGTAAGGGGGCACTCTGATGGGAACCCTGGTGTAGACTGGGTATTTGATGTAAGATGTGGAATCTGAATAGGGCAACTGATGTAATGGGGCACACTTATGGGACCATGATGTAAGGTGGAAATCTGATAGGGATAAAAAGAAAAACTACCAACACTCAGCGTTTTCACTTGTTACATGTTACAATCAAGGGACGATCTTAACCACTTAAGGACCCGTGTTTTTCAGATTTGGCGTTTACCAGACTAAAACAGGTTTTTTTTTGCTCGAAAATTACTTAAAACCCACAAACATTATATATATTTTTTTCTAACATCCTAGAGAATAAAATGGCGGTCATTCCAATACTTTTTGTCACATTGTATTTGCGCAGCGGTCTTACCAGCACACTTTTTTTGGAAAAAAATCACTTGTTTTAATTAAAAAATAAGACAACATTAAATTTGGCCCAATTTTTTTATATATTGTGAAAGATAATGTTACGCCGAGTAAAATGGCATCAAAATGTTACCCTTAAAAATCTCGATAGGCGACGTTTAAAAAGTCCTATAGGTTGCATCTTTTGAGCTACAGAGAAGGTCTAGGGCTAGGATTATTGCTCTCGCTCTAACGATTGCGGTGATACCTCACTTGTGTGGTTTGAACACCGTTTTTATATGCGGGCGCTACTCACATATGCATTCGCTTCTGCGCGCAAGCTCGTCGGGACGGGCGCTTTAAAAAATGTTTTTTTGGTTTTCTTATTTATTTTTATTTATTTTATAATTTTTTACACTGAAAAAAAAAAAATGATCACTTTTATTCCTATTACAAGGAATGTAAACATCCCTTGTAATAGAAAAAAGCATGACAGGTCCTCTTAAATATGAGATCTGGGATCAAACAGACCTCAGATTTCATATTTAGACTTAAATGAAAAAAAAATATGTAAATTTTGTCATTTGAAAAAATGACAACAAAAAAATGTGCCTTTAAGACGCATGGGCGGAACTGACGTTTTGACGTCACTTCCGCCCTGCTATGCTTTGGGGATGGGTGGGGGCCATCTTGCCCCCACTCGCATCCTCACACAGCAGGCTGAAGGACCCGATTGCCTCCGCTGCTACCAACGGCTCCGGTAAGCGGCAGAGAGTGGCGGAAGGGCGGCCCCTCTCCCGCCACCGATAACGGTGATCTCGCAGTGAATCCACCGTGGAGACCACCGTTATCTTTTACAGGACCGCTCACACTAAAGATGCATATCTCGGTTGTGGCAGCAGCTGCTGCCGTTACCGAGATATCCATCTTTAAAGTACCGATGTAAATGTACATGAGCTTAAGTGGTTAAGGAATCAGATTGAATGGTGTATGAGGGACTATATCGATATCAGATGTAAGTACACCTCAATTAATCCTGATAAGCAATGATATAAAATGTCAAAGATGTATGCATGTAATGTATATATAGAAATATATAACTCCGGCGGTCTGAGCTGTAATGAATTAGTGGAAATGTGTTATAACACCGGCGCAACTAAGTGTGTAATATGCTAATCTGCTGCAGTTAATGTGAACACCTGTGGCAAGTGAAAAAATGAAAACGTGAATTGTGTATATGTGACATATACTCCTGCGCTGATTATCTCAAAACCATAAACATATATATAATATATAAAAACAAATGTCCATGAACACCAGTGTTAATATTAAACCATACAAGTAAATTCACATAAATTTAAATCCAGTTGGTGTGTGCTAATGCACCTAAGAACAGTTCTTAATCCTTTTGTTTATCCAGTGAAAAAAACGTGCTCTGTGCTGTTGAATCAGGTATACTTTCCGTGAATTAGCACCCTTAGTTTGTGTCACCACCACCTCTAGTAAAGATTGCGCTCACCAGATCACATAGGGAACACAGCATATAATATCCTTTGAACAGCAGTTTCTGCACGATCCATTATCCTGTATATCAGACCCGAATGGCTCACCACCTCTTGAGGCTCTACATGCAAAACATGTAGAGGCCTATGGGCATTACCCTTTCACATATCGAATCCGCCAATAGTCTCCTCCATTGTCAACATTGCAACTTCCGCCCGTTGAACCGCATCCGAAACGAGGCTTGGAACGCACGCCGCGCGTAGCACAAACAGTAACGCTGGACTAGCTAATGCCGGCTGGGCATTGCAAAATGTGAGTGAGTTTTTTACTTTTATACTTTCATAATAAAACGTTGTTTAAATATACTACACCATAAGAGGCTTTTTTCTTTCTGGGGGAGCCTCAAGAGGTGGTGAGCCATTCGGGTCTGATATACAGGATAAAGGATCGTGCAGAAACTGCTGTTCAAAGGATATTATATGCTGTGTTCCCTATGTGATCTGGTGAGCGCAATCTTTACTAGAGGTGATGGTGACACAAACTAAGGGTGCTAATTCACGGAAAGTATACCTGATTCAACAGCACAGAGCACGTTTTTTTCACTGGATAAACTAAAGGATTAAGAACTGTTCTTAGGTGCATTAGCACACACCAACTGGATTTAAATTTATGTGAATTTACTTGTATGGTTTAATATTAATGAATTAGTGGATAGTCTTTTTCTGACACATCTGTCTGGAGTTAGGCTGCCTATTTGGATGGGCTGGAAACCTAAAAGCTGCAACAGAAGAAGGGGAAGGGGAGAAAGAGGCACCAAGCCACAAACAATGTAGCAGCATTTATTCAACAGTGTATGTAAATATACAATAAAATTGCACTCACAAATGTCACTTAAAACAGGCATATAACAAGCTCCATGTGGAGCCACCAGTGCAGAGTCCACTCCTGACAGAGACCGCTGACATGACAAGAGCATTGTGGAAGCCAAGCATCTGGACAAACTGACAGAGAACTGCCACAGACTAGAGAAAGGAGCTGTCAATGGAGCAGTCAGATGCCACAGACTCTGTAGCCAATCAGGAATGCGTTTCAGAGGCCAAACTGCACCTCTGTCAGGGACCAGTGTGACCAGAAATGTGTGGACTGCAATAGTGAACCAGAAACATGTAAAGTATAAATAATATAATTTATTAAAAGAAAAGTAAATAAACAAAAGTAAACACACCTCCGAAATGACAAATAGTAAACTAACCATCAACCAACCACAGTGAAACACAACAATTGAATGCCAAAACAAAATCTATATAATCATAACCGTAACAAGCCAGGGTCATACACGGGAGGTCCAGCAAATAGAGCTGGGAGCAAGACAGGACAGGGAGGGGGCAACAAGAGACAGAGAGAGCAGGCGGAAAGGATCCAGAAATGGATGCAGGGTTCAGGAAAACAGGATACAGGGTTCGCAAACACAGGTCAGGTCACAAGGAAAAAATACCAAGACAATGTGTGCAAGTGATCACCAGGTTTAAATATGCTTCCTGCAATCGGCATCAGGTGATGCCTGATTGCTGATGATGATTGTCGAGATCCACTCGCTGGTGGACACCAGAACTGCAGCCCAAGGGTCTGGGAGTCATAGTGCCACCAGCAGGTGAAACATTTCCTGACAACCTCCTTTGACAGAGTTTATATTCTGTAATTCAATAAGGTTGTATTTCATTGTACATTACTTACAATCTGTATTCAGACATTGATAGCTGGAATGGAGGTATTTAGGCAACTACGAGGAGAAAGCGAGCATGGGTGGACTTTAGCAGTGTGTTGGTACTTATTTATAGACCAATCTGCAGGGACACTGAAAGCTGAAATATTGCGATAGTGAGTACAGGTGTCTCTCCAATTTTTTTAATGTAAAAATTGAACAGATTCCATCATCTATGTTAACAGCATGGATGAACAATTCCACCCGTGGTATCATACACTGAAAGCTGTCCTAATAGTGGCTGCACCCGATTGGATGCATCCACTGTTCAGCCAATAATTTACTGCCTGGCTACTTCAAATTTTCAACCAACAGATAGTGGTTGAGAGTTAGGCTACAGGGTCACCTAAGAAGCAGATTTTGGGTAGTTCCTCAGAAATTGGACAACATTTGCATAGTGTATGGCCAACATTAGTGTCTTTTCAGCTATGATTTTTCCGGAAGTTCCATTGGGCTATATGATGTGACTAATGCTTATAGTGTATCTACATTCTACAACAGTGATGGCGAACCTATGGCACGCGTGCCACAGCTGGCACGCCAAACCCTCTCTTTTGGCATGCCAGGGGAATCCCCCAGCCAGGCAGTCACTTGCACTGACGGTGCAGTCACGGAGGAGCAGGCTCTCTACTTTACATCAGTGCCAGTGCCGTAGGCAGGGGGTGGGCAGCCAGTCATCTTGTCCGATGTGCGATGTTTAGGTGGGTGTAAAATGCTTCCTCCATCGTCACGACTCTGTTGTGCAGCTTATTGCCTCCCCGGACACCTACGGTAAGGCATTCAGGCATTCCTTTCTGCAGGCACCCTATTCCAGCTCTAAGACGACTTTGGTTCAAACTGTCCCTCAGTTTCTGCAAGCTGACCTCCCGGCGGCTGAGATATCGAGGAGTGGCTGGATGGCAGGGGTTCCTACAATACTGCTTGGGGAGATCTGGACGATAAGGCCATGGAAAGGTAAGAAGGAGGATGGATCCTCCGATCTATAATGTACTGTGTGGGGGGGATGGGGAGTAGTGCAGGAAGTATGTGTCAGGTAGGTGAGTGCATGTGTCAGGTAGGTGAGTGTAATGGTCATGTAGGTGAGTGCATGTGTCGGGTAGGTGAGTGCATGTGTCAGGTAGACCAGTGAATGTGTCAGGTAGATGATAGTAATGATCAGGTAGGTAAGTGTAATGGTCAGGTAAGTCAGCGCATGTGTCAGGTAGGTGAGAGTAATGGTCAGGTAGGTGAGTGCATGTGTCAGGTAGGTGAGTGCATGTGTCAGGTAGGTGAATGTAATGGTCAGGTAGGCGAGTGTAATGTTCAGGTAGGTGAGTGCATGTGTCAGGTAGGTGAGTGCATGTGTCAGGTAGGTGAGAATAATGGTCAGGTAGGTGAGTGTAATGGTCAGGTAGGTCAGTGCATGTGTCAGTTAGGTTAGTGTATGTTGCACAGTGCATTCTGAGCAAAATGCATTCCTGAACCCTGCATTCTGAGAAAATCTGGCAGAATCATATGTTTTTGGTCCCTTAGGGCTCATTCAGAGGGATGATCAGTCCTATCCTCTGTACAGGGCGCTGGTAAGTTTAATTCTGTGTTGGCACTTTGAAAGAAATAAGTTGGTTTTGTGTCGCGGTTTGAGCACTCAGGCCCAAAAAGGTTCGCCATCACTGTTCTACACCATTTGCCAGTAATGCAATTCATCCAGCATATCATTTAATACAAAATAATACAGAATAAACATTGAGTGATACAAAACGTAGGCCATTTTTGCTAAAGTAAAGAGTGTTCTTTTTGTTTCAGAGATAAGGATGTTAAAGTGCTGGGTTTTTTACTTATATAGTCACCTCATATGTGTAGAAGGGACAGCTTTTAACTCAGAGCAATCATGAGCTATGTCCTTCTGTTTATCCCCAAAATAGTCAAGTGTCCAGACATTTACCACCCTGATGGAAGAAACAGGTAATTATACTGTATTATTTCACAGAAGGGAAACACCTTTTGTTTGGAAAATATTCCATTAGGGGAAATTATTCACAGGTTTGGTTTTAAGACAGGTGGGCAGATAAGGGGATGCAGTATAGGGAAAACAATATCCCATGTACTTGACAAAGCAATCAAATTATTTTAATAATCAAAACATACTTATCATTCATAAATTTTCTGGCCTTTAGTGAAGCTGTTATAAAAAAATGAAAATAATATTTTAGTGACTTTTATGTTAAATCAAGGCTGGTTTAAGGACAGAGCTACAAAACAGTAGTGTTGAGCGGAATACGCCATATTCGATTTTGCGATATTTCACGAATATATAGAAGAATATTCGTGAAATATTCGCTAATATCGAATATTCGTGATATTTTATCAAAAAAATTTCGCTAATGCGAATGCGAAATTGATTGCGAAATTCTTGTCAACACGCGAAAACGGAGATCATTTCCTGGATTACTAAACTAATATGCACTAAACGCTAACTCTACTTACACAAACTTATATGACTAAACTAAAGCTAATTTTTTTTTTTTTTTTTTATACACAAAACACAGAAGGGCAGAGAAAGTATTTGCGAATATTCGTAATACGAATATTCGCATTGCGAATATTCGGCAACATAAAAGGATCGCCTCAGCTACTCGGCCCAGGGTCTCTAATCATACCAGCAATGCTTTTAGACGTCGATGGAGATCACTAGGATGTGATCTGTTTTAAAAATAAATTTGAAAAAATACGAATATTCGCAATATCGAATATTCACCGCGATATTTGATTTATTCACGAATACTCGAATATGCAATATTCGTTACGAATATTCGCAATGCGAATATTCGTGAGCAACACTACAAAACAGAAGCAGTTGCCTTATAAGGGAAGCTGCCAAAAAAAGCAAAACAGTGCACATCAAAATAACATTGGATTTTAGACTTCATTATGTATTTTGGGTGTGTGTCTATCTTTTTTTATTATTGGAACACATTGACCCACTAATACAAGTGGAGCAGTAATGTATCTTACTGTCTTGACATATTAGGGGCATTTGTGGTTGCTGTGTACTAATCCATTAATGGGCATTTAATGCAATAGGGATAGAAAAGAGCAAGACAGGAAAACAAAACAGAAATAATATTAGTGCAGCAGTAGACCTCAAATGAACCCAATTTCAATAAAAAGATGCATAAAACAGCCAGTTCAGAACATAGACTACTCCTACTGAAAAAATAATGGTCTGTCAACAGAGCTGGATTACCAAATTATCTGAATAAGCACCAGCTTGTTTAAGAGCTTAAACTTTGTTTAAGAGCCCTACGACCCCTCCACAGTTACTGACAATCAGCTGACATCCAAAATCCAAATAGCCCAGTTAAATACATGCCATTACGCTTGATTTTACTTCACATTTATTAGTCCAATACTTCCAATGCTTGTTCAAAATGTACTGTACCTGTCTCTCCCAGCAAACACATGCATCCATCTCTGCTAAGTTTATATAGCCACCTCTGTTCTGAACATATCAATATCTGCCCAATATAAATATTAATTTATGTCCACCACATTCATATCCATCCCATCATAGTTTATATATTCATCTGCACCAAAAATATATGTTCATCTTTTTAAAGCTAAGTGTATTCCACCCCAAGCCCTCACTTTCTTCACTGTATGTACTGATAAACAGGTTGGCAGGAACACGCCATTTGTATTTCCATGCAGATGGTCCTTGTAGGCAGATGTAAACATGTTGGTGGTGCCATGAGGAGCTTTATGACATTATTGGCCCCATCAAAGTCACTACAACCTCACCACTTTTGCAGAACCAGGTCCTGGGACACATTAGGAAGAGCTAGAGTATAGCAAAGCTTAATAGCAGTCATTGGTCCAATGGGGACCTAGCAATACCACATCAGTTGTCGATACTTGTTACTATGGGGATTGTGTTGGGTGAATATGCAAAGGCTGGCAAGGTTGAAGATGACACTCTAGGCCACAATCTGCATCTCTTCCTACAAATCCAGGGCTTATTAACATCCACAAACACTCCGAAACAATGCAGAATTTTGTCTAGAAAGGCATTAGACAATAGAATGGACATAAGTCACAACTATGTGACAGTCACACAATGGCAATTTCACAGTGTTTTTGTGTAGGGGATTTTTGGTCTCTTTAGGCCCACCTCATTAACTCTTGTACTGGCTTAGATAGGGTTGTTTGCAGACTGTAAGGCCTCGTACACACGATCAAATCTGTCTGCTGGAAACGGTCTGCTAGACCGTTTCAGCAGACAGATTCGATCGTGTGTACGGGCTAACAGACGGATTTGGCCACCTGACAGATTTCAAAGCATGCTTTGAAATCTGTTGGCTGGGAACCCGTCCGCCCGACATGTCTGCTGGTTAGTATGCTAACCAGCAGACATGTCTTCTCGCACACGCGCCGAATGGTTTCGACGCATGCGCGGAAGTGTTTTACTTCCTGGTGCGGTGACGTGGCGGCGTCAACGTCACCGCCACGTCAGCGCGCTGTCTGCTGGCGGGGATTTTGGTTTGCTCGTGTGTACATGCGAGCAAACCAAAATCCCAGCAGACAGATTTGTTCAAATCTGTCGGACAGACAGATTTGAACAAATCTGTCTGCTCGTGTGTACGAGGCCTAATACATACAGACACCTGCTTTTATTAGTCACAGCTGTCCTTAAATTTTGAAAGATTTCGAAAACTAATCCTAGAAATATGGAATTGTCTTGCTTTCCAGCAAAAAAAAAATCTAAAAATGTCATTTCATCAGTCTCCTGCACAGCAAGAAACTAATTTATAATCCTGAGAGTAAATACAGAAATCATTCAATTTTCAGCCTGTGTGACATTGAGTATTTTTGGGACCAAAACTTACGCCACTGCTATTAAATCAGCAATTTCGTATCAGCAGTCAAGGCAGTTAGAATGGGAGCAACAGGTCATGTGTTTCCGTCTATAAATGCCAGTCAGAAAAGACTCTAGGCTGAATAAGAACATAGAACACAGCAGATAGGATCAAAGGGTTATGTCAAGTAAAGAGGAGACAAGTTGAAGCTTATATTTCACCAGTAAATGCTTGTATTAGAAATGACAGGCTATTGGGAAGCAACTTATTTTGCTGGTTTAATTTAAACATTTGTACTGTTTACTGTTACCAGATGTATCGATTTTAAAGTTTGGATAATTCTAAATAAATTTCTAAGTGAAATTCTAAATAAAATTCTAATATAGCTAAATTTTAAAGCATTTTTAAAATGACACTATCCAAGATCGGTATTTATTTGTTTTAAACAAAACTTTGGATGTAGGGTGAGATTAATACATTTGCTTTATTTTGTATTTTTTTTAAGTACATTTTTAAGTAAATTTAATTTTACCTGTTCTAGAACCAATCATGCACTTCCTCTAGGATATCCACTAGAGTCAAAGTAACACTCTTCTTTTTTCAGCTTCTGGTCATGAGGAAGGAGAGTAAGTAGCAGATCTATCTGACTCATTCACCTGTAGTGTCCCTTGGGGGAATCAAAGAAGCTTTGTTAAAGCAGAATTTTGCCCAAAAAGGGAAAGTTACGCTTCTTTGCATTCTCCCTCCTTCAATGCCACATTTAGCACTTTTTGAGGGGTTTTTAAACCCCAGGAGAGGGGACAAGAGCAATCACCCCCCTCCTGAACCACTCCAGGCCATATGCCCTCACCATAGGGGGGGTGCTTTGGGACAGGGGAGGCTGTGCCCCCCTAAAGCACCTTGTCCCCATGTTGATGGGGACAAGGGCCTTTTCCCCACAACCCTGGCCCAGTGGTTGTGGGGGTGCAGGGGTGAGTTATCAGAATCTGGAAGTCCCCTTTAACAAGAAGGCCCCCAGATCCCACCCCCTATGCAAATGATTATGGGGTACATACTGTAGAACCTTCATTCACCAAAAAAGTGTAAAAAGTAAATAAAAACACAACAGCTTTTGACAATTCCTTTATTAACCACTTAAGGACCACCTCCTGCACATAAATGTCGGCAGAATGGCACGGCTGGGCACAAGCACGTACAGGTACATCCTCTTTAAGTGCCCAGCCGTGGGTCACGGGCGCGTGGCGCATGCCCGCGACTCGGTCTGAAGATCCGTGACTGCGGTCGTGGGACCCGCAGACCTGATCGCCACTGGAGTCCCGCGATCGGTCCCCGGAGCTGAAGAACGGGGAGAGCTGTGTGAGAGCTTCCCTGTTCTCTGTGGCGCCGTTATCGATCGTGTGTTCCCTAATATAGGGAACCACAATCAATGATGTCACACTTACAGCCACACCCCCCCTACATTTAGAAACACAGATGAGGTCACACGTAACCCCTTCAGCGCCCCCTTGTGGTTAACTCCCAAACTGCAATTGTCATTTTCACAGTAAACAATGCATTTTTAATGCATTTTTTGCTGTGAAAATGACAATGGTCCCAAAAATGTGTCAAAATTGTCCGAAGTGTCCGCCATAATGTCGCAGTCACAAAAAAAATTGCTCATCGCCGCTATTAGTAGTAAAAAAATAAATAATACGTTTGCAATAAAACTATCTCCTATTTTGTAAACATTATAAATTTTGCGCAAACCAATCGATAAACGCTTATTGCGATTTTTTTACCAAAAATAGGTAGAAGAATACGTATCTGCCTAAACTGAGATTTTTTTATATGTTTTTGGGGGATATTTATTATAGCAAAAAGTATAAAATATTCAATTTTTTTCAAAATTGTCTCTCTATTTTTGTTTATAGCGCAAAAAATAAAAACCGCAGAGGTGATCAAATACCACCAAAAGAAAGCTCTATTTGTGGGAAAAAAAGGACGCCAATTTTGTTTGGGAGCCACGTCGCATGACCACGCAATTATCAGTTAAAGCAACGCAGTGCCGAATCACAAAAACTGGCCAGGTCCTTTACCTGCCTAAAGGTCCGGGTCTTAAGTGGTTAAAAAAAAGCTCTGCACCCAACAAAGGCTCCCGCTGTCTGACAGATGTTACATCATCAACTGGGGCATGCTGGGTTGATGATGTCACAAGTGGATGGGGCCACCCAATGATGTAATCAGGTGACTACCGTCCCTAAGTTATTTCAGAGCTGTCAGACGGTGGGAGTCTTTGTCATGTGCAGAGCTATATTACATTTTTTGGGGGTCGGCGGTTGCAGCGAGCATCACGATTGACACTGGATCTACTTCAGGGGCCATTTTTTATTTTATTAAAAAAAAAAAGGAATTGTCAAAAACTGTTGCTGTGCTATTTACTTTTAAACAAGAGAGAAAACCACAGTGCCAATTTGAGTGTAGTAGGTAAAGCAATCACGGTTTATTTAAAAGTTAGTAAACTCACAATTGGGAGAATAAAAAAGACTAAAAAAATAAAACTAAAAAATTAAAAGGAATTCTACACACTCTTAAGAGTTAAACTACAATAATATTTTAATAATGAAAATAGTGGAATCGACATCAATTTTTTTTAATTAAAAGTAATAATTACATCAAGTACAGCTCCAAAAATGTGTAGGTGACTAATAAACTGTGAAAGAAAGGTACAAAGGGTGCAGCAAGTGTAAAATAATGTCCATATAAATACCAATTGAAAAAGTTCAAATTAAATACAAATGTAGGACTGGCAATGGAAATGCTGTGTCCCAGATTTATCTACAACCACCGTGCTCTCAGAAAGTGCAATGTGCATAATAAAGTGCTTCACCTGATGTGACAATCAGAATGTGCTCACCAGATATATTCGGCCATAAAAAACCTTCAGGCATGTAAGGGGTTCTTCTCGGCCTTTTGGCTAAGATCTGTAGTATCTGTTCTTATCAGTTGCCAGTAGGTAGTGCTATGCTAACTGTCCTGAGTACACGACGAGGTGGAAAGGGATAGCGGTTGGCAGATGCTAAACCTGCTGGCGTGGAGGTGGAAGCCTTCTGATTTGGATAGAGAAATATTAAGTTGAAGCTGAGGGGCCGGACCCCTGGCCTCTGGCCTGGATTTTGTGGTGCCTGCCCAGGTCAGTTGTTCGTGAGAGAACACTAGCTCCTCCTTCCTCTTGAGGTGAGCAGTTAGTATTTCCTGAACGTGATTAGGTGGGAGTGATAGGAGTAGCCTATTGGCGTGGGCTCTCCCCAATCTCTCAGAGCCCTACCTTCCTGGCTGGGATGGGTGCAGCTTCTCCGGGCTGTGGGCCAGGGTCCGTTGAAAAGCCTGTGGAGATCGTGCCCCTGGAGTGGCAGTCCAGGGGTGCCATACCTTGCACAAGTGTTTGAGAGGGCACTTACTTGTATGGCACCTTGGCCACATCTCCACAAACACCCTTTTCACACCTGCCTCTAGGGCCGGGACTTTTGGCTTTGGCCATCGTATTGCACGATGGTCACTTTCTACTCACATCTCCCACCTTCCTTCTCCCCCACTTTTATTTTACCCCGTGTGTGTCACTTTTAGGCCTCATACACACGATCAAATCTGTCCGCTGGAACCGCTCCGCTGGACCGTTTCAGCAGACAGATTTGATCGTGTGTACGGCCGAGCCGACGGATTTGGCCACCCGACAGATTTCAAAGCATGCTTTGAAATCTATCGGGTGGGAATCCGTCCGCCCGACATGTCTGCTGGTTAGTACACTTACCAGCAGACATGTCGTCCCGCACCGCCGCCGCACCGCCGCCGAATGAATTCGGCGCATGCGCGGAAGTGTTTTACTTCCTGGTGCGGTGACGTGGCGGCGTCAACGTCACCGCCACGTCACCGACACGTCAGCGCGCTCTCTGCTCTCGTGGTCACTTTATACCTCCGGAACCCTGCTTTCGATTCTCTTAGTGGAGCTGTTGAAAGAAACACCCAGCTATAACGGGACATCAGAGAAAGCCAGGAGATTCATTAAAGGCACATATCATCAGCAAGGAGGTAAGTGCTCTGTGAGCACAGAAACTTGAAGATTTATAAGAAAATTGGGTGTATTTAACACAAAGATTTCACCATTTTTATTGTCATCATTATTAGAATTACTTTATTAACACTGTTGCACATATCATATTGGACTTTTGATCACTGAACTCATTTTCAGTTTAATTGATTGATTTATTTACATATAGACTGTTGCGCTTATCACCTTTTATTTTCATTATAAATACCTAGTTATGCCATTTGGTCTTTGCAACGCTCTGGCAGTTTTCCAAGAATTTATCAATGATGTCCTCTGAGATTTGTTGCAGCTATATGTGGTGGTTTATCTCAACGATTATCCTCATATTTTCCAAGTCCCTAGAGAACCATCACACAGATGTCCGCCGTGTGCTGCAGAGGTTGAGAGATAATAACCTGTATTGCAAATTGGAGAATTGCGAGTTTCATTGTGAACAGGTTAAATTCCTGTCATTTCCACTGCTGTTTCTTCGATGAACCCAAAGAAACTTTCACCAGTACAACAGTGGTCTCGACCCGTGGGTTTACGACCATTGCAGCGTTTTCTTGGCATTGCCAATTATTATCAGAAGTTTTTTCTTAACTTCTCATCTCTGGTAAAACCCCTGACTGATATGACCAGAAAGGATGGTAACCCACAGAATTGGTCTCCAGATTCTGTTAATGCCTTTGAGAGTCTCAAGGCTGCCTTTGCTTCTGCTGTTGTGTTGGTACATCCTGATCTTATGGTACCTTTTCATCCTTGAGGTTGATGCATCTGATACTGGAGTTGGTGCCCTGCTGTGTCAACGTCCTACCTCTGAGAGCGCTATGCATCCTTGTTGCTACTTTTCCATGAAATGATCTCCTGTAGAATGGAATTATGACATTGGGGACCGAGAGTTGTTAGCAATCTTTTTAACCCTTAAAGAATGGAAGCATCTCCTCGAAGGTACCACTGTGCTGGTTCTTATTCTGACTGATCTAAGAATCTCACATTCTTGTCTGAGTCTAAACAGCTCTCTCCCAGAAGGGCACGGTGGGCTCTTTTCTGATTAAGTTTCAATTACATAGTCTCATTCTTACCCGGTTCTAAGAATGTAAGGGCTGATGCTTTGTCGTGATGCATTTCCAAGATGGAGTTGGTCCCTGTTCCTGTGATTCCCCCTGATCATATTCTGGCTATGGTTCACATCAGTCTCACTTCTCCTTTGGGTGACAATTCTTGTTGCTCGGATCCATTTTCCTCCTGAAAAACCTTGTGACCACTGTTTTGTCCCTGTGAGTCTCTGTACTGCTGTGCTCCATACTTACCATTCTCCCAAGGCTGCTGGCCACCCAGGGAAGAATCAACTTTTGGGCCATTTCCCAACAATTCTGGTGGCCTAGCCTACGTGCTGATGTAGCTGCCTTCATATCTGCTCGTTATGTATGTGATCAGTGTAAGACACCATGGGCCAGATTCAGGTAGAGTTAGGCTGGCGGATCAATGGATCCGCCAGCCTAACTGTCACTTTAAGCCGGCGTTTTTGTTTTCTGTAACCAGAAAACAAGAAACGCCGGGTTGGAGTTCCGATGCGATCGGCGCAATTGAATTTCGCCATCGCATTGTTACTTCAACTTAAAAATGGCGCCGGGGGCGTTCCCGCCGATTTACGCTCAAAAAATATGTTAATGAGCGGGAATCGGCAATTCACAATCTTTTTCGGGCGCGACGCAGTGACTTTACGACGTTTCCGGAAGCGATACGCGGCGTATAGATAAAGCAGCCCCCTAGTGGAGTATCCTATGTTAAGTATAGGCGTCGTCATCGCGTCGGAAAAAAAACAAATCGCATCGCTTGCGTAAAACATTCATGAATGGGAATGTGACGTCATTGACGTTCACTGACAGAATTTGGAGCATGCGCACTGGGATGCATCGACACTCGACGCATGCGCAGTACGTTCGCCGTGGGATCGCGCTTAGTTTGAATACTACACGCCCCGTACCCGCCCAATTTGAATTCCGCTGGCTCATTTGCGATGCACTGCCGCAACTTTAGGAGCAAGTGCTTCATGAATAACAGCACTTGCTCCTAAAATTTCGGCAGAGTAACGTAAATGAGAAGCGTTACTCCAGAGCAAAGATGCTCTGATCTACCTGAATCTGGCCCCATGACACCTTCCATTCCCAATGGAACGAGGCCTTGGAACCACCTGTCAATGGATTAAATTGTGGATTTACCTAACTCAAAGGGCAACACAGTTATCCTTTTGGTGGTTGACCGGTTCTCAAAATTGTCTCATTGTATTCCACTTTAGAAGTTGCCCACATCTAAAGAACTGGCTTACATTTTTTCTAGGGAGATCTTTCGCTTACATGGGCTACCCAAGGCGATCGACTCAGACAGGGGTTGCCAGTTTGTGTCCAGGTTCTGGTGAGCCTTTGTGCACAGTTCTCCTCTGCGTATCACCCGCAGTCCAATGGGGCCACAGAACGAACCGACCAGTCCTTGGAACAGTTTTTACGTTGCTACATTACTGACTACCATAACAAGTGGTCAGACCTCTTACTTTGGATAGAGTTTGCTCACAATAGTGCTGTCAATACTGCTTCCCTTTTGTCTCCATTCACAACGAATTATGGCACTTGTGATGCTCTGCATTCAGGGCAGGGGATGCTGCATTCAGGGAAGGGGGTGCTGCATTCAGGGCAGTGGGGGTGCTGCATTTAGGGCAGGGGGTGCTGCATTCAGGTCAAGGGGGGTTCTGAATTCAGGGAAATGGTGAGGCTGTAGTTATGGCACTTGTGAGGCTGCATTGATGGGCACTAACCCTTATTTTGGTTAAAATTTAAGATTTTTTCCAGAATTTTCCCTCTTAAATTGAAGGTGTGTGTTATACGTCGATAAATACGGTATATCCAAATAACACACCCAACTCATCTCTTTACTCACACACAGCCACAAATGCAAGATAATTCTTGTTGGGCTGTGTATTAGTGCTCGGACGAACACACTTAGACTGAATTTTAATGGTTCACAGAATGTCAGGCGAAATGGTTGGCCCTCACGCATGTTTACTCTATCAAATCTGGCCCTCTTTGAAAAAAGTTTGGACACCCCTGCTTCAGACCTTCCTTCTAATATGCAGATTTCAAATGTATTTCATGTCTCCTTATTAAAACCTTTGGTATGCCACCATTTCACCACTTCGGTACCACATCTTCACCCAGTACCTGGTTTGTGGGAAAGCTCTTAGGTCTCATCCTCGGACATACATGCTTCTGTGCTTCATGCCTTCCATAGATTTTTTACCCTCGAACCAGGTGGTCCTCTGAGGGGAGGGGGTCATTGAGAGGGTACTGTCTGGGCTGAGCTCAGCCCTTCCTTCACAGAGCTCTATGTTTAGCTGTTGGTTAATTGCCAAATACACTTCCTTCCACAGTGACTCAACTGGTCTTCATTTCCTGCTTGTCATATAGAGCTGCTGATTATATAAACTCCTTGGATCAGATCTTCTGTGCCTTTGCCTTGGTCAACATATCCAGACTCTCTCTGCTGTGTTTTCCTGAGAAAAACTTTTGCTTGGCTGACTTCCTTTCCTGTTCCTGATCCTGTTTTCTGCACCCAACCTTGCTGATCTTTGGACTCCTGTTTCTCTGGCTCGTTCTGACTAGGGATGAGCTTCAAGTTTGAGTAGAACTCATGTTCGACTAGAACATTGCCTGTTCACCGAACAGCGAACTATTTGGGGTGTTCGCGGCAAGTTCGTGTGAACTTTAGAACCCTGTTAAAGTCTATGGGACTCGAACGTTTGAAATCTAAAGTGCTAATTTTAAAGGCTAATATGCAAGTTATTGTAATAAAAAGTGTTTGGGGACCCGGGTCCTGCCCCAGGGGACATGTATCAATGCAAAAAAAAGTTTTAAAAACTGCAGTTTTTTTGGCAGCAGTGATTTTAATAATTCCTTTAAGTGAAACAATAAAAGTGAAATATTCCTTTAAATTTCGTACCTAGGAGGGGGTGTGTGTATAGTATGCCTGTAAAGTAGCGTTTGTTTCCCATGCTTAGAACTGTCCCTGCACAAAGTGACATTTCTGAAGGAAAAAAAGTAATTTAAAATTACTCACAGCTATAATGAATTGTCGGCTCCCGGCAATACAGAGAAAAGTCATTCATAAAAAAAAATGTGTGGGGTTCTACGGCATTTTTTTTTTAAATTTGGGGTGGAGTTCCCCTTAAAAGCCATACCAGACCTGAAGGGTCTGGAATGGATATTTGGGGGAACCCCACATAATTTTTTTTTTATTTGACGCAGGGTTCCCCTTAATATCCATACCAGACCTAAAGGGCCTGGTAATTGAATTTGGGGGGACCCCCATGAATTCTTTTTTTATAAAATGACTTTTCTCTGTATTGCTGGTACCCGACAATTCATTATAGCCACAAGTGATTTTAAATTACTTTTTTCCTTCAGAAATTACATTTTGTGCAGGGACAGTTCTAAGCACAGGAAACAAGCGCTACTTTACAGGCATACTATACACCCCTTAGGTATTAAATTTAAAGGAATATTTCAATTTTATTGTTTCACTTTAAGCCTTATTAAAACCACTGCTCCTGAAAAAACGGTAGTTTTTTTAAACTTTTTTTGCATTGATACATGTCCCCTGGGGCAGGACCCAGGTCCCCAAACACTCCCCTGGGGCAGGTCCCGGGTCCCCAAACACTTTTTAGGACAATAACTTGTATATTAGCCTTTCAAATTAGTACTTTAGATTTCAAACATTTGAGTCCCATAGACTTTAACAGGGTTCTAAAGTTCACACAAACTTTTGGTCTGTTCGCAGGTTCTGGTACGAACCAAACCCAGGGGTGTTCGGCTCATTCCTAGTTCTGACTACCTGTCCTGGTTACCAAACTCTGGCTATGTTTTGACTAAGTTTGCTTTGTTCATACCATTTTACCATTTTGCTAAAAATTTGATTTTTACTGCACTTCTGTCTCAGTCTGATTCATGGTTCCTGACAGTACCCATGACTACACTCTGTATGCTGTGATTGTGTACTCTTTACTGCTGTACTTCCAGTTTACAGCCTGCAAGGGTCAGGTTTACATACAGGGCCGATGCAAGGATTTATTGACACCCTAGGCAAAACCCCATTTTGCTGCCCTCAACCAGCTCTGCCCCTGAATGCTGGCGGGGTGGAGATTTTTGCAGCGCCTTTCCACCTATTTCTTTAGCCATGGTCTGCAGACATGCATCTGTGCATCTGGACCTGGCCTGAAGATAAATAGTGGTGGCACGCCAGCCGTGGTCCGCAGGTATATGGACAGGCTAGAGTAGTATATGAACAGGCTAGGGTAGTATACAGACAGGCTAGGACAGTATATGGACAGGCTAGGGTAGTATATGGACAGGCTAGGGTAGTATATGGACAGGCTAGGGTAGTATATGGACAGGCTAGGGTAGCATAGGGGCAGGCTAGGGTAGCATAGGGACAGGCTAGGACAGTATATGGACAGGCTAGGACAGTATACGGACAGGTTAAGGTAGTATATGGATGGGCTAGGGCAGTATACAGATGGGCTAGGGCAGTATAGGGGCAGGCTAGGGCAGTATAAGGACAGGCTAGGGTAGCATATGGATAGGCTGAGTGTGCTGGGGAGTCCTGCTGATTAAGGGTGTTGGTCCCAGTGGGACAGTGGAGGTATATAGAGTAGCGGAGTGGACATACGGCTGGAGGAGTTGTAATGGCAAAGTAGGTTGTATGCAGAGCACACAGCCATTTTGCCTGTGATAATAATCACACACGTCATCTTAATGCAATAATGCTTCTTAAGCTAAAATTCACTCACCTTGCATTCGATTCCCATTCATTCAATAACCAAACATTACCAGACTGTCATGTTCTCATCTGATCACTGGGTGACACTATGACAATATTAAAGAATATTAAATACATCTTGAAATTTCCACGACAGAGTGCTCCTCCGATGAGCGGGGAAGTGGAGCGAACAGAAAGCGGGGAGCTCCTTTGCAGAACAGGACTGACTGTGAGTGGCGGACAGGCAGTCCGAGACAGACACAGAGCAGATTTCTACTTCCAAGTACTGGTGGAGGAGCCCAGTCTGGCCATCCAGGCTGTGTGCTGGTGGTCAGGATCCATAGCCGGGATCTGATGGGATCGATGCCGGGAATATCAGACTGTCAGTTGCACATACCAGCCCGCTGCATCAGTCCAGATACCCCGTTGTACCTGCTGTGCTGGTGATGAGGAGGATGGAGCCTGCTGAAGACTTGTGGTACAGGTCAGGATGGAGCAGAGGGGCCCAGGGGGCCCTAGGAGGCTGAGGAGGAGCGTGAACAGCAGCCCTCAGTTCCAGCTTTACAACTGAACTATAAGGCTTCCATGCCCAAGAACAAACCAGCACAACCGCGTGATCTCCGTGAGAGCCACCAATCAGGACTTGGGGGAGACGAGCCTGTTGGAGTACTTCATGGAGGCTTTCTTTGTAGACTAAATCCCAGCAGGAACGTAAGTTCATATAATATCTTACCCGCCCCCCCCCCCCCCAAGTAACTTGGAAGCAGCTTGGTCTAAGAAAAGGAATTGTGGGGAGGCACTGCCTGAGGCCTGCAGTAGTGAATAAAAAAAAAGGCTGGCAGTGCCTAGACTTAGGGCATCCAGCTAGAGATGCAGTGTACATGCCCTGGGTGCCTCACCTTAGCAACATCATTGGGAGGTACTGTCCGAATTTTGCTATTAAATCCTGGAGACACAACAGAATCTCTCCCTTATTGTATTCAATATAACAAAAAAAATTATCTGTGCGCTTTAAGCTTTAGTAATAATCATCATAACATTCACTAAATTATTTTTAAATTGATCTTAATATTTGATTTATAGCTAATTAAATTTGATTTATTTTAAAAATCATCTTTACAACCTATGCATCTGCAAAATTTCTTCTGCTTCGCGTATCTGTTGAAAAATACATGGTGATGCAAAATTTGGAAGTCATTTGAGAAATTCTAACTTTAGCTTGACTTGAAATGTGTAATGAAGTTATTGTAGGTTTGCTGAAGCTTATTATTCAGCAGTCAGAAGACATTCTGAGGAATTCAGGAAAATATGTTGCTGATGCACATTTGGTCTAATAGGCTTATAAGAGTATTGCTAAAGATGCTGACCTCCATCTATCCAAGGTCAGACCACTAGTGCACAAATGGAAAGTAATCCATGCAGCTGATGCAACTTCCACCTTCAAAAAGCGTTAAGGAACCCCAGGGTGATCGCAAATATCTATTTTGCAATGGTTAAAGGTGGATGCACATGATAACATAGCATAACTGACACTGGACATTTTGCGTGTTGTCCTAGTGCCAGCAATATAAGTGCAACTTAACAAAGCTCACTGGATTATTGAAGGGCATGCTGAAATATGCAGAGAATCAGGGAGTATATAGCTGTTATCAGATTACGCAGCCATGTCTTTATTGCAAGCAGAGCCTCAAAAGCTTTAGATGTGATCTGGTGAATCAAACACTGATCATTTTACCTGGCTGTCAATCTAATGACTGGAAAAAGTTAATGTTTGCCCTGATTTATGTAACTGACTATTAATCCACTGAACGCTAGATAACTAGAATGAAAACACTATCAGTCTTACTTGTGCAAATGACAGCTGAATTTTTAGAAGTCTAATTCAAACCATTGAAAAAAAAAAAAAATCAAGCACCAGGCAGATGTGGTCTGGCTTACAAGCAATAACTTTTACCTTCTACACTACCTACTACCCCTGTCATCTTCCTGTTGCACTACACAGACAGCTCAAATTGTTTAAATCGTCCAGTGCTGCTTATCTAGTAACATCATCATTAATACAGCCTGGCCTTTCCTGCAGCTGAGGATAACTAGAGATGTCTAGCTCAAAGAGATAATGGCCTGCATGAGGAAGACCTGCCCACCATGAAGATTTGCAGCAGGACAAATCTGATAATGGACTAGTTGCATGAACTGCCACTAGTTTTGAGTTATTCTTGTTGTACACTGCTCTTTTTGGTTTGCTTTTGCTATATGTTGTATG
This sequence comes from Rana kukunoris, assembly GCA_029574335.1. Classification (NCBI taxonomy): domain Eukaryota; kingdom Metazoa; phylum Chordata; class Amphibia; order Anura; family Ranidae; genus Rana; species Rana kukunoris. The sequence goes on from CM056050.1 coordinate 453,830,169, forward strand.
TTTCTTGCTCATCACTCATTACTTTGCTTTGCTCCATCCCATTCCCACCTGTGTGGTGTTTCTACCTCACCTGTTAGTATTTAATGAAGTGTGTCTCTTAGCCTCTTGAGAGTATTTGCATGTCTGATCCCTGACCAGGTCCTACTTTGTTTTCTAAGCATATGTATTTTCTCCTAACCTTGCTTTTGTTTTGTCTGTTTGTTCTTCTATCCTTACTTATGTTTAGTCTGTTTATTTTCCTACCTGGTTCTTGGCTAGTTTGTTTGTTCTCCTAATCTTGCTCTTGCTTAGTCTGTTTATTCTCTAAAATTTTGCCTGTGTCTATTCTATTTGCACTCCTAGCCTTGCTTTTATGTAGCCAGCCATAGCCTGGGATTGTCAACCATGCAACTACATATTCACCTTTAGGAGCTTTGTCAACATCAGGTCTCTGTACATTGTGGTTGTCTATCCTGGATTGTCCACAGTTTTGACCTTGGCATTGCATTACACTACTGTTTAATGTTGACTGTGATTTCCCTCAAACCCATGCTAGGAGAGTCTAATGCTGCGTACACATGATCATTTTTCAGGTTGTAAAAAACTGCAGACCAGTTTCATCAGACATGTCTGATCGTGTGTACAGGGCCTAAGTATGCCCATTCTGTGTGTTAGCAATATCTTACTAATTTACATCTTTGTGGAAAAAAAATTATACACATTTTCCACAATTTGTGGCAAAAATATGAAATTTTCATGAGACCTGATCTTTAAAATGTGTTAATTTGGTGGGTGTTTCAACTGCCCTGGCACTCCAGGGCTTCCCAACATATAATAGGAAGGTAGGAAAATGGATGCCTAATTTATACCAGTTGAAACTCTGAAAAAGTCTCACACGTGCTGTATCCCCATATTCAGAAAGAGTATCAGAATGTGTTTTGGGATACAACTATAGATATGCCCATGTTGTTTGTGAGAAATATCTTATTCATTGACAGCTGCGTGTAAAAAAAATTAACTTCCGCCTTGATTTTCGAAAAACTTTAAAAACTCACTATGCTCTTTATTTATAGTATTTATACTGTCCTGGCATTTTAGGGCCTCAAGAAATTAGTAATGAGAGGAGGCAGTCAGGGTTGATACATTTCAAATATATATATATATATATATATATATATATATATATATATATACAGCATATACTAGTGTTTTGTAGACTCTAAGGCCCAGATTCACGTAGATCGGCGCATTATCGGTCCGGCGTAGCGCACCACTTTTCCGTTAGACTTGCGCAATCTAGCCGCGTAATCCCGCGATTCACGTAGCTTTTGCGCAAGAGATTGCGCAAGCGTAAGGTTTTTTCCTGAGGCGTAAGGAGGAGTAATACAAATTGGGAGGGACGTGGGCGTGTTACATTGAAATGAGCCGTGACCCCATGCAAATGAAGGGCCGGCCGACTCGCGCATGCGCGCGTGAAGGAAACCATGTCAGCTCCGTTGTGCGCATGCTCACAACTCGGGAGCGGCGCAATCAGTGAAATTGGAAATGGACTAGGGCAACGTTGTGAACTACGCAGACAGCATAAATAGACACACACAAACGCACTTCCATTGCAAAAGTACATCCCTTTGTGTCCCTTCCCATTTAACCTAGTGCTTTTGCTCTGTTGTTCGTTAGAGTGTGTTTTGTAGTTGTCAGATTAGTGTTCTGTGTGATCTAGTGCTTGTTGGTAGTTTTGTGAAAGTGAGTTTTGATAAGTGTTTGAGACTGTTTGTTTGTTTGATTGATATATTTCTGAGCGTTTGTTTTCTTGCTTTATTTTTTCATCTGATTTTTTTGTGTCTGTTTCTTGCTGAGTGCTAGTGTGATTTTTGGGTGTTCTTTTTCTCTTTGTGTGTGTTCTTGCCTGATTGGTTGTGCTTGTATTTGTGACAGATTTTTGGTGACTGCTAGTGAGTTTGTTTGGAAGTATGACTGAGAGAAAAAGAAAGCTTAATTTTACAGTGGGGGAAAAAAGAATTCTTGCCCGGGCCATTACCGACTATGGGCGTTACCTCCACGGCCCGCAGAGTGCCACCACCACCCCGGCCAGGAGGAGGGAGATATTGGATATGATCACGGAGCAGGTCAATTCATCGGGGGAGGGGGAGACACGGACCCGGTCTGGGATTGACAAGAAAATAAACGACCTCCGGCGTCAGGTGAAAAAAAAACTGGCCGCAATAAATGCCCATGCCAGGGGCACAGGAGGGGCCCCACCATGCCGGATTAGATTTACAGCGACGGAGCGTGTGGTGGCCCTGACCTTTCACCGTCATGAAGTGGAGGGCCTGCCAGGCTTTGACACAAGTCCGGTCCCCGCGGTGCCAGGTAAGGTTTTTATTTCTCTCAGGTGTGTAGCATGTGTGGGGGAGGGGGTGAAAGGGAATATGTGGCAAGTGTGTGGATCCTCCAACCTGTGAATGGTTTGTGTCATCCACAGCTGTGCAGGAGGGTGCAGGGCCATCTGGCCTGACCGCTCCAACGCCAGGACAGCAGCCTAATGAGGCCCCCCCAACAAGGCCAGAGTCCGCGGAGGAGGAACAAGAGGAGGAGGATGATCATGCGGAGGACGATCATGAGGAGGAGGAGAATCATGAGGAGGAGGAGTCCATGGCAGGCACTGGACGTTTGGTTTCTGCGGACTCTTCCCCTCTGGCTGCAAGAAGCCTGCCCACCCTAAGGGGGAGCCCCCCCCCTCCTCCCCCAACATGGCTCCCCTCACAAGGGCCTCCCCTTCTCCCCGGCCACAACCATCAGCTGGAGCCAGGAGGTCATCCCAGAGCACCAGGGGGGCGCCCAATCTCCTGCCCGCCTGTCTGAGAAGGAACCAGGCCATCCAGACCCGCCTTCTGAGACAGCTCTGCCAGACTATGGGGCGGGTGGATCAGAGCCTGTCCTCCATCAACGATAGGCTGGGTAACCTGGACTCCCACTCCCGGGCCTCCACAACCTGCCTAAATGACCTGCAAACTACAGCAGCAGGCGTTGGGCAGGATGTGAGGGCCCTTACCCAGGCTATCCAGGGCAACACGGCAACACTTGGTGCTGCCCTGGACAGAATAGCCGTGGCCTTGGAGGGCAGGCCGCCAGGTGGGCAGATCTCAGGGGCTGCTCCTCCTTCCCCGGCTTTTCCCCTCCCCCATGAGTCTCTCCTGAGGGGCCGGGGCCGTGGCCGGGGGCGCCCCAGGCGTGGCTCACGCAGAGGGCATTAATTTTTTTTCCCCCCTTTTTTTGGTTTGAAAGCATTTTTTTTTTGTTCTCTGCATTTTTTTTTCTTCTCTGCATTTTTTTTTGTTTTGCTGACATTTTTTGCATATTTTGGGTTGTGAATGCTGTTTGAATGTGGGGGTGACATTCCTGCTGGAAAAGGGGTGTCATCCTCAATTTTGGTGCAGAAGGGTTCCCCAGGACCAGGGAGAAGTGATTCCCAGGTCCGTGTGAATGGTGTATGAATGTACAGTGACATAATTGGAGCCTTGACGTGGCGTTACTGCTCACCAGTCTTGCATGGTGGACTGGTGCCAATCCAATTTGATGAGGATGTGGGGTGTGTGTGCTAGGGACCATAGTGGTGTGCATGCATGCATTCTCATTGTGCCATGATTAATGTGTGTGTTTAACGTGCAAAGATGCATAATGTGAGCTGGCATGAGATGGGGTCATGAGATGGGGTTCCAGTGCATATGCAGAGTCACCTTGAAGGGAAAAGACAGGAGGATGTTAGTCATGCATGTGCCACTTGTGAGGTGTGCATCACGGGAGGGGATAGTCATGCCTGACTCCCATGTCACTCACCAACCAGCCAGCTGTCCCCATACATGTTCTGTTCGAAATCTGTGGGGATGGGGCTCTGATTGTATATGTAGCTGTCATGGGTGTCATGGGTGGTGCCATGTGTTGGGCTGCTGATGTCCTCCTCCAAGGTTGTGGTAATTCCATGATGGCATGAGGGGTGAATCTGAAGATGCGAGACACCTCAGAATCACTCATGCCAAAGATGTCTATGCGTGTGTGATATATCAAGTGAAGAGTGAGGGGCTTGTATCAGATAAGAATATTGTATTAGATTAAATTGTAAATTTTATATAAGCAAATAAAAAAAATAAAAAAAACATCTCCCGTGCCCTCCTTAGTGCCATCCTCCGTGCCCTCCTCCTTCTTTGTTCATCTAAAGTCAGTAGTATAGCTATGCGCGACGATGCCCCTGGCATGTTGGCATACAGATTGTTGGGCAACACGTGTGACTGCTGAACTCCTCACTAACAGTGTTGCTTTATCTGACAAGTAGACTTTTTTTCAAAATTTAGACCAGCTTTTAGGTCCTCTAACTTTAGACAGGACATTTTGCTGTTGCGCACATCGCGTAGCCTGCGCAGCAACTGCGTTTTTTTGTGAATCCCCGTAACTCCCTCATTAGCATATTTGACTAGCAAATCAATGGTGTGTCTAGCGCAGTTTTGCGCGAAGGGAAGCGAATGTCTAACTCAATTACGCCGGACCAAAAAACGTAGATTTCTGGCGTATATTGTTTTGTGAATCGCGTGCAACTATACGCACGCGCACATTTAGACTTACGCACGCGCAACAGCAGTTGCGCACGCATAATCGCTCTGTGAATCTGGGCCTATAACTTTTACACAGTCTAAAAAATATACAGTTAGGCCCCGTACACACGAGCAAATGAATCTGATTAAATCGGTCTGACAGACCGATTTGGTCAGATTTGTCTGCTGGCTGTTTTGGTTTGATCGCTGTACACACGATCAAACCACAATCCCCGCCTACAGACAGCGCGGTGACGTGGCGGTGACGTTGACGCCACCACGTCACCCCACCAGGAAGTAAAACACTTCCGCGCATGCGTCGAATCCATTCGACACATGTGCGGGCAGATATGTCTGCTGGTTAGCGTACTAACCAGCAGACATATCGGTCCGACGGGTTCCCAGCAGACAGATTTTAAAGCAGGCTTTAAAATCTGTCTGCTGGACAAATCCGTCTGCTCGCCCGTACACACGATCGAATCTGTCTGCTGAGACGGTATGTCAGACTTATGTGTCTTTTTTTACTAAATGTAGTCAAAAATAAGCATAATGTATAAAATCTTCTGAATCTTTTAAAAAATAAAATGTAGGTTATACTAAGGGATTCATGGAAAATATGTAAGGAAGTGGTTAAATTGCATTCAGCTATTAATATTTTGTGAAGGAAAATAACTTTACCTTCAGCTGTGACACGGGAATCATTTCCCACTCCTCCAAGCTCTCCATCCGAACAATCATTTGGTGACAATAAATGTAATCACGCTCCCATCGTAATCTTTATCCACTGCCTGATGTAAATCTCATAGTAACCTGTCAGTGTTTCTGCAGCTTGTCAAAAATCAAGAATAAATTAATAACACTAGGTAGTCAGGAGATGTCAGACATATTTTGACATTATAAAATGTTCTTTAAATACCCTGGGAAAAAAAATCACTTAGTGCCCATGTTATAATGTCTTTAAAGCTACAGACCATTGCTAGAAACTGATTGGGTTCTCCAATAATAAAAAAAAAAAGTTCAATGAAAAAAATGTGTATATATTTCTTTTTGAACCTAGCAAACTTAAAGGACAGATAAGAGACACAAAATAACTGTGACTAATAGGTCTATAGTTATTAATAAATTATATAATTTTGATAAATTTAAACTACCGTATTTTTCGGCGTATAAGACGACTTTTTAACCCCTGAAAATCTTCTTCAAAGTCGGGGGTCGTCGTATACGCCGGTAACCTAATAATGCTTACCTTATCCGTGACATGCCTCGGTCTCGGACGAGAGGGCATCAGTGATAGGCGGAAAACTAAACATGATGCGCGGCGTAAGTCTAAATTTGCGCATGCGTTTCTATGCGCCGCATCCCCAAAATGAGATACGCAAGAAATCTACTTTTTTTTTGTCCGGCGTAATTTCGATAGACATGATTTGCTATTCAAATATGCTAATGAGGGAGTTACGGGGATCCACAAAAGAACGTTGTTGCAGCGCAGGCTACGCGCTGTGCGCAACGGCTGCCCGGCCTGTCTAAAATTAGACCATATAAAGGTGGTATAAAATTAGACAATCCGTCTACATGTCAGAGAAAGCAACACTGTTAGTGAGGAGCTGAGCAGTCACACGTGTTGCACAACAATCTGTATGCCAACATGCCAGGGACATCCTTGCTCATAGCTATACTACTGACTTTAGAGGAGCAAAGAAGCAGGAGGGCACGGGAGAGGATATACCGCACCCGCATAGACCTCTTTGGCGTGAGTGATTCTGAGGTGTATCGCATCTTCAGATTCACCCCTCATGCCATCCTGGAATTAACCACAACCTTGCAGGAGGACATTACCAGCCAAACACACCGCTAACATGCAGTGCAGCCACTGGTCAAGGTCATGGCAACACTCCATTTCGTTACCAGTGGCTCTTTTTAAAGAACAAGTGGAGTGGTGGCTGGGATGTCACAATCCTCCATGAGCAGATGTGTGCACCAGGTTGTCCCTGCAATCCTCAGACGCATGGCCAACCAAATCATCAAACCCACCACTGAGGACCTGCGGCTGAAGGCAATGACAGATTTCTACAGAATTGCCAGATTCCCACGCACCGTGGGGGCCATTGATTGCACACATGTGGCACTCCAGCCCCCCCATGAGACAGAGCACATATACCGCAATCGGAAGCATTGGCATTCCATCAACGTACAGGTGATAGTCGATGCCCAAGGCCTCATATGGCACGTCCGTGGCAAACACCCCTGATCCAGCCATGACGGCTACATATACAATCAGAGCCCCATCCGAATGGAATTCGAACAGAACATGTATGGGGACACCTGGCTGGTTGGTGAGTGACATGGGTGGCAGGCATGACTGTCCCCCCCATGATGCACACATCACAAGGGGCACATGCATGACTAACATCCTCCAGGAGAGGAAAGATACAATGAAGCCCATGCCCAAACACGTGCAGTGGTGGAGCGCACCTTTGGCCTCCTGAAGTCACGTTTCCGATGCCTGGATGAGTCTGGGGGGACCCTGTTGTATTCCCCAAACTTCGTGTGCCAGATCATCGGTGCATGTTGCCTGCTGCACAACTTCGCAGTGAGAAAGGGCCTGCAGATTGACATACGTGATGACCTGACCCCTGAACCAGACAATCCCCCCCTAACCGAGGTTACCCCGAGGGAAGAGCAGCCAGGAGACAGCTCACATTAGGCATCTTTGCACGTTAAACACACACATTAATCATGGCACAATGAGAATGCATGCATGCACACCACTGTGGTCCCTAGCACAGACACATCACATCCTCATCTAATTGGATTAGCACAAGCCCACCATGCTGGACTTGTGAGCAGCAACGTCACGCCACGGCTCCAATTATGTCACTGTACATTCATACACCATTCACACGGACCTGGGGATCACTTCTCCCTGGTCCTGGGGAACCATTCTCCACCAAAACTGAGGGTGACACCCCTTTTTCAGCAGGAATATCACCCCCACATTCCAAAAACATTCACAACACAAAAAAAAAAAATTGTCCAGCAAAAAAAAAAAAAGAGAAAAAAAAAGGGGGAAAACAAATTAATGCCGCTGGCGTGAGCCACGCCTGGGGCGCCCACGGCCACGGCCCCGGCTCCTCAGGGGAGACTCATGGGAAGGGGGGGTAATTCAGGGAAGGAGGAGCAGCCCCTGGTCTCTGCCCACCTGGCAGCCTGCCCTCCAAAGCTATGGCAATTCTGTTCAGGCCAGCACTTAGTGTTGCCGTGTTGGCCTGGATAGCCTGGGTGAGGGCCCTCACATCCTGCCCAACGTCTGCTGTTGTAGTCTGCAGTACGTTTAGGCAGTTTGTAAGAGCCCGGCAGTGGCAGTCCAGGTCCCCAAGCATATACTTTATGGAGGACAGGCTTTCCTCCATCCGCACCAAAGTCTGGCTGACCTTTCCCAGATGGCGGGTCTGAAGGGCCTGGTCCCTTCTCAGATTGGCGGACAGAACCTCGGCCACCCCCCTGGTCTTCTGGGATGACTTCCTGCCTCCAGCTGAGGCTTGTGGCCGGGGAGAAGGGGAGCCCCTTGGCAGGGGAGCCCTGTTGGGGGAGGAGTGGGAGGGGCTAGCCCTTATGGAGGGCTGGCTGCTGCCAGCCAGAGAGGAAGACTCCTCCAAAAACAACAATCCACTGGCTGACATGACATCCTCCTCCTCCTCAAACTTCTCCTCCTCAACCTCCTCCTCTTCAACCTCCTCAGAGCACTCTGGCCTTGTAGGGGGGTCCTCATCAGGCTGCTGTCCTGTGGATGGTGCCACCAGGCCAGATGGCCCAGCACCCTCCTGCACATCTGTGGATGACACAAAACATTCACAGGTTGGAGGATCCACACACTTGCCACATATTCCCTTTCTCCCCCCCCCCCCACATGCTACACACCTGATAGGGCAAAAAAACCTTACCTGGCATCACGCCTTCATGACTGGAGTCATAGCCAGGCAGGCCCTCCACCTGTTGTCTATGAAAGGTCTGGGCCACCACATGCTCCTCCGCTGTCAGCCTAACAGGGCATGGTGGGCCCCCTCCTGTGCCCCTGGCATGGGCTGCCATTTTGGGCAGCTTCTTTCGGACCAACGCCGGAGGTCATTGATTTTCTTTTCAATCCCCGGGCGTGTCCGGGTCTTCCTCCCCGCCGCTGAATTCACCTGGTCAGTAATGTGCTGCAAAATCTCACGCCTCCTGGCCGGGGTGGTGTTGGCACTCTCTGGGCCATGGAGGAAACGCCCATATTGGGTAATGGCCTGCAAAATTATTTGTTTCTCCCCCAAAGTAAAATTCAACTTCCTCTTCCTCTCAATCATACTCATACAACAACTCTCTCCCAAACAATCACCAAAAATCACTCACAAAAACAAGCAGGAAAAATCAAGCAACAAAACAAACAAACCAAAATCTATCAACCAAAAAGTCTCACAAGCAGTCACCAAAAAACACTTTCAAATATATTCTACCAAACACTAGATCAAACAGTCCACAAATATCACAAAGACAGGTCACAACACAACAGACAACAGAACAAAAGCACCTTGCTGTATAGGGAGGGATACAAAGGGATGTACTTTTGCAAAGGAAGTGCGTTTGTGTCTGTCTATTTATGATGTCTGCGTAGTTCACAAAGTTGTCCGGGTCCACTTCCAATTTCACTGATTGCGCCGTTCCCGAGTTGTGAGCATGCGCACAGAGGTGCTGACCATGGACTGCTTCAGGCGCGCATGCGCGAGCCAGGCCCTTCATTTGCATGGGGTCATGGCTCATTTCAATGTAACATGCCCACGTCCTTCCCAATTTGAATTACTCCGCCTTACGCCTCTGAAATTACTTTGCACCGGCGCTAATTTCTGCGCAAATCAAACGAGAATACGGTGATTGCGCCGCTACATTGCGGCAGTCTAACGTAAAGGAGGTGCGCTATGCCAGTCAAAAAATGCGCCGATGTACGTGAATCTGGCCCAGTGTCTCCTGGGAAGCTGAGTGTTCCGCCTATCACGGAACAGCAGAAAGAGGAGGCGTGGCTTTTGAAACGTGGACGGCCGCGATCTGCATGTCACGGATAAGGTAAGCAGTGGCACACTAAGGCATGTAATTGAGCACAGTGAGGCATGTAATTGAGCACAGTGAGGCATGTAGTGGCGCTCAGTGAGGCATGTAGTGGCGCACAGTGAGGCATGTAGTGGCGCACAGTGAGGCATGTAGTGGCGCACAGTGAGGCATGTAGTGGCGCACAGTGAGGCATGTAGTGGCGCACAGTGAGGCATGTAGTGGGGCACAGTGAGGCATGTAGTGGGGCACAGTCTGGCATGTAATGGCACAGTGAGGTGAGGCAAGGCATGACTAGTAGGAAGGGGGTCATCTTATAAGGTGAGTATATCCCAAAGCCAACATTTTAGCTGGAAAATTAGGGGGTCGTCTTATACGCCCAGTCGTCTTATACGCCGGCAAATACGGAGGTATAAGTTTCTGCATGTGTGCTGCATGTAAATGAGCTGATAAGGAACATGCTGATAAGAGCTAACAGAGCACAGAAATTACTTCATCAGTCTTCTGCTGCTCTTTGACTGTCCAGTCTGCAAGCTGGGGGTTGAAAGATGATATCACTGTGGGGTCAGTTGACTAATGGTTTATAATCACAAGAATTTTGTCCAAAAAAAACTCATGTTTTGTTTATCTCAAATGTAGTTCATTTTAAGAAAATGCTATATTGAACATTGAATATATTTAAATATTTATATTTTGTGATATTTAAAGCTTAAATATTAAAAAAAATCACAGGCTAACACTAAACAATAGGGAGATTGCTCTGTGAATTAAGGCACACAGAATTATCATGAAACTATGAAAACATTCTTAGTTTGCTTCATTCACAGAATGATCTTCCTCTGGTGCAATGTTAGAAATTATTTACATTCCTGAGCTAATATATAACATTTCCACACTGAGGCCTCGTACACACGATCAAATCTGTCTGCTGGAAACGGTCGGCCCGACTGTCCCAGCAAACAGATTCAACCGTGTGTACGGGCAAGCCGACGGATTTGGCCACCCGACAGATTTCAAAGCATGCTTTGAAATCTGTCGGCTGGGAACCCGTCCGCCCGACATGTCTGCTGGTTGGTATGCTAACTAGCAGACATGTCTTCTCGCACACGCGCCAAATGATTTGAAGTGTTTTACTTCCTGGTGCGGTGACGTGGCGGCGTCAACGTCACCGCCACGTCACCGCCACGTCAGCGCGCTGTCTGCTGGCGGGGATTTTGGTTTGCTTGTGTGTACACGCGAGCAAACCAAAATGCCAGCAGATAGATTTGTTCAAATCGGTCAGACAGACTGTTTTGAACAAATATATTTAATCGTGTGTACGGGGCCTGACACATTGTTTTCTTTCCAACAAGCTGTATAATTAGGGAATAGTTTAAGCAGTTGTTCACTAACAACAACAAAAATTAACAATTTCCTGCACAATCATGTATATGCGCGCCATTGTGTGCATGTAGTTATACCGGGGGGCCATGGCTTCAGCTATAAATCAGACAGATTCTCTAAGCTGTAAAAGTGATCCAAGCAGCTGATCAACTGCCGGCTGATCATAGAGCTGATTGGGGACCAGAACGTTCTTTATCATCGCTATGGTCTAGGAGACTGGAAGTGATAAATGTAAACAGAGCTTTTTTTTTTTCTTATTGGAAAGCATGAGATTTTTTTATCCCATGCTTTCAAGGACCTGCTTTATTTTTATCACAAGGAATGTTTACATTTCTTGTGACAACAATAAATATGTTAAAAAATAAAGGGACAGTGTAAAATTAAACAAATTACATTTAAAAAAACAAAAAAAAACATCCCTGTCCTCCTGTGCCCCCGTGCTCATGAGCAGAGGCGAATGCAAACATAGTTTACACACGCATATGTAAACGTTGTTCTCACCATGTATGTGAGGTATCACTGCAAACATTGTAATGAAAACATTAGTTATAGCCCTAGGCATGCTTTGTAACTCCAAGCTGGTAACCTGTAAAAAAAAAAAAGAGAGATTTTTAAGTACTGTAGCTTGTCGTCATTCCACAAATCTTCACAATTTTATAGCGGGACATATTAGGTATATATTTACTCTATATAACATCTTTTACCAAAAGATTGGGTTATATTTTGTGTATTTTTGCATTTAAATTCATTAAAGCATAACTCAACTTTTGTTGAGAAAAAAACATTCCCCTCTGGGTGATACATGTATATTGCAAGGATTATAACAAACTTTGTTGCAGATTCCTACCTTTTGTTATTCTAAAGAAATCCAAGTTTGTTTGTGTCTTTGTTCTGAGTGAGTGTAATGGGAGTGGTTTCATAAATAACTGTCAGGCGTGTAGCTGAAGGGCACTAATGAGGAAATCTTCTGGGCCTGCATCCCTTTAGAAGTGTTCCTATTGAAAGTATCTCTCAAAAAATGAAATTTCTGTTGAAAGAATTGCCTGAAATCTGATTTTGTATCTTAGGCAGAATTCCAGGAAAATTGGTGAGCTAATCACACAAGCAGGAAATTATGTTTCTGGGGCGTGGTCAGTACACACTCTGTGTACAGGACAGCTCCAGGTAGCCATATTGCAATGTATCCTCAGAAAATTACATTGACTGCAGATTGAAAAGGAAAGGCAATTTTAAATAATGTTCAATCACAATATGATTATTGTCACAATTATATGCGCAAAACAATTTTCTTTATTTGCAAACTTTTTCCCCATGAAGGGGAGTTACCCTTTACAGTTTTTTTCTAAAAAAACATGCGTTTGAAAAAATGCTGCACAAATTCTGTCTGTGTGGCATAAAAATTGCAACAACCACCATTTTATTCTCTAGGACCTCTGCTAAAAATATATATATATAACGTTTGGGGTTCTAAGTAATTTTCTATAAAAAAATACCCATTTGTACTTGTAAATAAAAAGTGTCAGAAAAGGCCTGGTCTTCAAGTGGTTCAAAGTCAGCAGCTATAAATCATGTGGCTGCTGACTTCTAATAAAAGGACACTTACCTGTCCATGGGTTCCAGCACCATCCTCGCCAGGTTAGTTCTTCATTAGCCTTCAGGTTCCCGACATCGGCATGCAAAATTATATGCAAAACATGGCACAACAGGGGGGAGGAGGTCTTAAATCAGACCACCCCTTTTGGGTGTAGTTCCATTTTAAACTTTACCAGAAAGCTAAATAAACACATATATATATGTATATATACTTTGCTATAATGTAAAGTAGTGAGTGTACAGCTTGTATAATAGTGTAAATTAGCTGCCCCCTCAAAATAGCTCAACACACAGCCATTAATGTCTAAACCGCTGACAAAAGTGAGTACACCTCTTAGTAAAATTGGGCCCAATTAGCCATTTTCCCTCCCTGGTGTCATGTGACTCGTTAGTGTTATAAGGTCTCAGGTATAAATGGGGAGCAGGTGTGTTAAATTTGGTGTTGCGCTCTCACTCTCTCATACTATGCGCTGGAAGTTCAACATGGCACATCATGGCAAAGAGCTCTCTGAGGATCTGAAAAAAATAATTGTTGCTCAACTCCAGTCCTCAAGGCCCCCCAACAGGTCAGGTTTTCAGGATTTCCATTATTTTGCACAGGTGATTTGATCAGTTTCACTGCCTTAGTAATTCCCACAGCCTTTTCATCTGAGGGAAATCCTGAAAACATGACCTGTTGGGGGGGCTTGAGGACTGGAGTTGAGAAACACTGCTCTACATGAAAGTGGCTTATGTGAATAAAAATAAGGGATGTGACACCAACTAATATAACTAAATGTACCAGTGCTGCTCCTAAAATGAGTGTATACTAATACTAATATATCATAAAAAAAGTGTGTGTAAAGGGTGCTATCTGGACAAAGGAAAAAAACATATACCGTATTTATCGGGGTATAGCGCGCTCCCGCGTATAGCGCGCACCCCTAAAGTGGCCCCTATTCCTGAGGAATTTTTTTTTTTGTACTTACAGTTTTGGTGTCTTGCGCGGCGTACAACGGTGGCTTCGGGTGTCCTCTTTGTCGGGTCCAGCGTCCTTCTGCGGCGTCCTCTCCGCTCGATCCTCGCTTTCCCGCGCCGATTTCGAATACTGCGCCGGCATATACCGAGCGCAGTACACTCGGGTATAGTCGGGCACACTCGACTCCTCTCGCGCTGACGTCCTGGATGTACAGGACGTCAGCACGAGAAGAGCCGAGTCTGCCCGACTATTCACAAGTGTACTGCGCCTGCATATAGCGAGCGCAGTACACTCGCGTATAGTCGGGCAGGCTCGGCTCCTTTTGCGCTCACGTCCTGTACGTCCGGGACGTCAGCGTGAGAGGAGCCGAGTCTGCCCGACTATACCCGAGTGTACTGCGCTCGGTATATGCCGGCGCAGTATTTGGACTTTGGAACTTGAAATTTGGAACTCAAAATTGGGAACTCGGAAATTAGCATTCGGAACTTGGAATTTGGAACTCAGAATTTGAAACTTGGAACTCGGAATTTGAAATTTTAAGTTTGGAATTTGAAATTTGAAATTTGAAATTTGGAATTTGAAGTTTGAAATTTGAAGTTTGAAGTTTGGAGTTTGGAGTTTGGAGTTTGTTTGGAGTTTGAAATTTGAAATTTGGAATTTGAAATTTGAAATTTGAAATTTGAAATTTGAAGTTTGAAATTTGAAGTTTGAAGTTTGGAATTTGAGATTTGAAATGCCCATACACAGATCAATTTGGCCAGTCCCTGCCAAACCAGCTGAAATATGATCGATTCGGGGAAAAATTGGGAAATTGGAACTCGGAAATTTGGAATTCGGAATTTGGAACTTGGAATCCAGACTTGGGTTTCGGAATTTGGGACTCGAAATCCGGAACTCAGAATTCAAACTAGGAATTTGGAACTCGGAATATGGAATTTGGAACTCAGAATTCGGAATTTGGACCATGGAATTTGAAGTGTGGAGTTCAGAACTCGGAACAACCACAGTGCCCACACACAGATCGAAATTTGGCCATTCCCTGTTGAACCAGCTGAATTTTGATCACATCTATGGGGAGCTTTAGGTTTCTGACTTATCTATTTTCTTTAAAAAAGGCTTTGGACCTTTAATTGCTTCAAACAAGACTCAAAATTGAGAAATAGGAACTCGGAATTTGGAACTAAGAACTTGGAATTGAGAACTGGGAACTCTGAACCTGGAATTGGGAACTCGGAATTAAGAACTCAGAATTGGGAACTCAGAACTCAGAATTTGGAACTCAGAGTGGTAGGTAGGGAAATTACTGGATCTGAATCAGTGTTTAGCTCTGAGCATGGTCAAAACTTAAGCTGGTCATAGATGAGTCCGTTTTTTTAATTCAACCAGTGTGTTGAACAAAAAATACTGGCCTGATTTCCCCCATCCACACATTCAAATGTATGTGGGAATTTTCCCACTGTGTCATATTCGGACAGTAGGAAGACTTTCCCAACCTCAGAATACACAGATCAGTGCTGCAGGCTATGGATCAGTTGGTTTAATTGATTGGTAGATCAATTTCCGTACAACCACAGTGCCCATACACGGATCGAAATTTGGCCGGTCCCTGCCGAAGCAGCTTAATTTGGATCCATGGGGAGTTTTAGGTTTCTGAATTCTCTGCCCTGCCTTTTACCTGTCCCTGGTTGTCTGTCAAATCAGAAGAGCCCAAGGATGCAATTGAGGTCAATTAAAAAAAAAAATATTTGGAACTCGGAACTTAGTATATGGAATATGGAATATGGAATTCGGAATTCGGAATTTGGAACTTGGAACTCGGAATTTGGAACTCGGAATTTGGAACTTGGAAATCAGAATGTGGAACTTGTGATTTGGAATTCCGAACTTGGAATTTGGAATTCCGAACTTGGTATATGGAACTCGGAGCTTGGAATATGAAATTCAGAACTTGGAATATGGAATTGGGAACTTGGAATTTGGAACTCGGAATATGGAATTCGGAATTTGGAATTTGGAACTTGGAATTTGGGACTCGGAATTTAGAACTTGGAATCTGGAACTCAGAACTTGGCATATGGAATTCGGAACTCGGAATTTGGAATTTGGAACTTAGAATATGGAATTTGGGATTCGGAATTCAGAATTCTGAACTTGGAATATGGAATTTGGGATTCGGGACTTGAGATTCGGAACTCGGAATTTGGAACTTGGAATTCAGAACTCAGAATTTGGAACTTGGAACTTAATCAACTTCTGTACAACCACAGTGCCCATACACAGATCAATTTAGCCAGTCCCTGCCAAACCAACTGAAATGTGATCGATTTTGAAAAAAAAAAATTGAAATTGGAACTTGGAATTCGGAACTTTGAATTTGGAACTCAGATTTCGGAGCGTGGAATTTGAAGTGTGGAATTTGGAACTCAGAACAACCACAGTGCCCACACACAGATTGTAATTTGGTCAGTCCCTGTTGAAACAGCTGAATTTTGATCCATTTATAGGGAGCTTTCTGACTTATCTACTGTATTTTCTTTAAAAATGCTTTGGGCCTTGAATTGCTTTAAACCAGACCGAATCTGTGTCACAGATCAGCTTCTTTCTCACTATATCATGCATTCTTGATTTATTCTGGGACTGACAGGTATAGGTATAGCTTAACTGCTGGTTTATATACCACCTACACAAGATAAGTCCTCAGACCAACACATGTTGCCCAAGCATTAGGTTTATTCTCTAGGAACACAGAACTCGGAATGTGGAACTTAGAATTTGGAATTTGGAATTTGGAACTCAGAATTCGGAATTTGTAACGTGTAATTTGGAACTTGGAATTCTGAACAAGGAAATTTGAAATTTGGAACTTGGAATTCGGAATTTGGAACTTTGAATGACTTTTTTCCTTCAGAATAGTTTTTTTGTGCAGGGACTGTTCTATACATAGCAAAGATTTGCCACTTTACAGGCATACTATAGACACCCCCCAGGTACGAAATTTAAAGGAATATTTCACTTTTATTGTTTCACTTTATGCATTATTAAAATCAACGACAGTTTTTAAGACTTTTTTGCATTAATACATGTCCCTTGGGGCAAGACCCAGGTCCCCAAACACTTTTTTTATGACAATAACTTGCATATTAACCTTCAAAAGTAGCACTTTTGATTTTTCACGTTTGTGTTTTATTGACTTTAATGGTGTACGCGTGTTCGAACACATTTTTTGCCTGTTCCCATTTTCTGCTGCGAACTGAACCGGGGGTGTCCAGCTCATCCCTTTCAGATCGTGGTGGAAAAACATGCCGCCACAATCTAATTCTGCCTCCATGGGAGGCGCCCGCCGAATGACGCTACACCCGCCGTGACAGCTCTTAAATAGCTGAGGGTGGGGCCCAGGGCCTGACCGGCCCCCTTCAGCTCCACCCCTTGTCCCTTCTTCAGCCCACCCTGGCTCCCCCTCTGGCCCCTCTCCAGATGCCATATTGAGCTGCAGACAGTGCCACACATTCCATGCCGCCTGCCAATGCTGTAATGTGCTGCAGACAATGCCACCCATGACGCTAATGCCATAACACATGTGCTGCCTGCTGACAGTGACACCCATGCCGCCAATGTCATATTGTGCTGTAGACAGTGCTCACTATGCCACCAATGGCATAATGCCATTGGCGGCATGGGTGGCACTGTCTCTGCAGGTAGCACATGCGTTATGGCATTAGCGTAATGGGTGGTACTGTCTGCAGCACATTACAGCATTGGTGGCATGGGTGGCACTGTCTCTGCATGCAGCACATGCGTTATGGCCCATAACGCATGTGCTACCTGCAGACAGTGCCACCCATGCGGCCAATGCCATATTGTGCTTCAGACACTGCCACCCATGCTGCCAATGGCATAATTATACTGGCAGCATGGGTGGCACTGTCTCTGCAGGCAGCACATGCATTATGACATTAGCGGCATGGGTGGCACTGTCTGCAGCACATTACGGCATTGGTGGCACTGTCTCCCATGCCAATGTGCTGCAGACAGTGGCACCCATGACGCTAATGCCATAATGCATGTGCTACCTGCTGACAGGACACTGTGCTTCAGACAATGTCTCCCATGCCGCCATTCTCTGCAGGCAGCACATGCTTTATGGCATTATCGTCATGGGTGTCACTGTCTACAGCACATTACGGCATAGGCGATTTGGCAGCATGGATGGCACTGTCTCTGCAGGCAGCACATGTTATGGGCAGACAAATCCACCCATGCCACACTGTATAGGTGCCATTACCAGAAGCAATGCAAGTAGTAGAGTAATGCAGTGTTACTAGAGGTGCCATGCTACAAAAAAAAATGTGATGGTAGATCTTGAAGCCAACCCCCGCCCCCCCCCCCAAGCAAGCACACACCTGACCTGTGTAATTGTGGGCTGGGCCCAAGGAGTCACTTATTTCTTGGTGATCCTGCTGCTGCCTGGACTTGAGGGTCCCCCACAAACTCTTCAAGTTAGATGATCATCATGGGATGCCTCTGCTGATATCCTATGCCACCGCTGCTCCTCTTGAGTTGCCTCACTGCCGTTTCTTCACGCGGAAAGAGGAATCAGAATCACTCTGTTGCACCAGGAGGTGACGGCACTAAAGAGGACGCGCTGGACGGGACTTAAGTCAGCATTGCATTAGGAGCGGTGTGGGTGTGGGTGAGGTATTCTTCCACACCCGAAATACACAAAATAGTCCCTCCCCTGCCACGGTCACCACTTAAGAAAAAAAAGATAAAAAACGTAAAATGCACAGGCGAGGGGGATGGGGGTTGAGTTGCGGGAAGGGATTGGGGCTGTTTGGCTGATCATTTTTTTTTGTTCAGGTTGCCGGTCCCTGCTGGCCGGGCCCGGTAGCACTGGGTCAGTTGTACTGGCCTATCAGTGGCCCTGGCTGGTCCACCCGTCATGTGTGTGGGTGACCCTGCCCCCATCTGACACAACGGGGTTACCGGCGGTTACCCCAGTGGCATCAGAGGAGGGCGGGGTCACCCGTACATGTCACTGGGTAACCCTGCTGCGTTTTCCCCTTGCATCAGAGGAGGGCTGAATTACCCACGCACATCACAGGTGGAACCGCCCTCAGCTATTTAAGAGCTGTGATGGCGGGTGTATTCGGTGGGCGACTCCCATTTAGGCGGAATCGGATCATGGCGGTGTGTTTCTCCGTATGCCGGGTTGGAATGGATTTACATTGTTGGATTTTTTTTCTTTTTTAATAAAGGATTTGTCCCAAGCTGTGTCTTGTGTGTTTTTTTTTACAATTTTTGACACTTTTTTGTGAAATGGTAGGTGTTACCAATTCATATAGGGGGGCAGGATCTGGGGATCCCGGAATCTGGGGGTCCCCTTTGTTAAAGGGGGCTTCCAGATTCTAATAAGCCACCCACCCGCAGACCCCCACAACCACCGGGCAAGGCTTGTGGGGATGAGGTCCTTGTCCCTATCTACATGGGGACATCCTCTCCATGTTGAGGGCATGTGGCCTGGTACAGTTCAGGATGGGGGGGTGCTCTCTCATCACCCCTCTTTTCCTGCAGCCTGCCAGGTTGTGTGCTCGGATAAGGGTCTGGTATGGATTTTTGGGGGCGAACCCCACGCCGTTTTTTTTATTTGGGCGCTGAGTTCCTCTTAAAATCCCTACCAGACCTCAAGGATCTGGTAGGGATTTTGAGGGGGACCCCTAGACCATTTTTGGTGCAGGATTCCCCTTAATATCCATACCAAACCTGAAGGGCCTGGTATGGAATTTGGGGGACCCCCTCACAATTGTTTTTAAATTTTGGTTTGGGGTTCCCTTTAACCATTTAACCCCCGGGCCATATTGCTGCCCAATGACCAGAGCACTTTTTGCGATTCGGCACTGCGTCGCTTTATCTGACAATTGCGCGGTCGTGTGACGTGGCTCCCAAACAAAATTGGCGTCCTTTTTTCCCACAAATAGTGCTTTCTTTTAGTGGTATTTGATCATCTATGCGGTTTTTATTGTTTGCGCTATAAACAAAAATAGAGCGACTATTTTGAAAAAAATGCAATATTTTTTACTTTTTTCTGTAATAAATATTCCCCAAAAATATATAAAAAAACGATTTTTTTCCTCAGTTTAGGCCGATACGTATTCTACATATTTTTCGTAAAAAAAATCGCAATTAGCGTTTATTGATTGGTTTGCGCAAAAGTTATAGCGTTTACAAAATAGGGGGTAGTTTTATGGCATTTTTATTATTTTATTTTTTTTACTAGTAATGGCGGCGATCAGCGTTTTTTTTTTTCAGTACTGCGACCTTATAGCGGACACTTCAGATACTTTTGACACATTTTTGGGACCATAAAATGCATCGGATTACTATAAAAATGCCATTGGCAGTGAAGGGGTTAACTCTAGGGGGCGGGGAAGGGGTTAAGTGTGTTCCTGGGTGTGTTCTAACTGTATGGGGGGTGGTCTCACTAGGGGAAATCACTACATTGTATGAACAGAAGATCAGCATTTCCCCCGCTGACAGGATCGGGAGCTATGTGTTTACACACATAGCTCACGGTCCTCGCTCTGTACCGAGCGATCGTGTGGGCCCGGCGGCGATCGTGCCCGCCGGGCACGCGCACAGGACTCGGGGGCGAGCGGGATGTGCGCGCGTCGGCCACCGGCGGTGTGCGGGTGCCCCCTAGTGGCCGCAGAAGTGTCGACGTAGAGCTACGTGCTCTCACCCAGGAGTTATACGGTGGCTGGTTGGCAAGCAGTTAATATTCATATCAGACCTAAAGGGCCTGGTAATGGACTGGAGGGAACCCATGCCGTTTTTTTTCAATGACTTTTATCTGTATTGATGGGACCTGACAATTCATTATAACAGCGAGAAGTTTTAAATGCCTTTTTTTCCTTTAGAATTGTCATTTTGTGCAGGGACTGTTCTAAACACAGAAAAATGCACCACTTTACAGGAATACTATAGACACTCCCCAGGTACGAAATATTTCACTTTTATTGTTTCACTTTAGGCATTATTAAAATCACTGCTCCCGAAAAAACTTCAGTTTTCAAAACTTTTTTTGCATTGATACATGTCCCCTGGGGCAGGACCCAGGTCTCCAAACACTTTTTATGACAATAACATGCATATTAACCTGTTAACCTTTAAAATTAGTACTTTTTGCCTGTACGCATGTTCTGCTGTGAACCAAATGGGGGGGGGGGGGGTGCTCAGGTCATCCCTAGTCTTGTGTTGTCTGGAGTGTCTACTACAGAAACGGCATGTGTTATTCCCGCAAATATAAGAGCCTATAGTATTCAAGTTTTTTTATGTTGCTGCGACTCAAACAGACTTGGGGACAGAAGGTCTCCTAGCGTTTTTAGCACGGCGGCTTGAAAACCTACAGCCCAACTTAAGTATTGGTGCCAAATCTCCATCCATGGAAAGTACCGGTAAGTATTTATCTACAATTTTTTTTGTTTTGTTAAATTCCAAGGAAAAGGCAGTTACAAAAGTGACTGAACTTGTTTTCCTCTCATTAGAACTCCTACTATTGCTATAGCTCTTTCTGCTAGCAGCATTTCCCAGGAGGGTGATTCTATTTTTCTCCATGGCCAGATGGCTGCTCTCTATATTCCATTTGTCATATTCTAGTGAATGGAGTTGTGAGGCTATAATATTGCACTCCTTGTTAAAACCTTCCTTAGTGGAGCAGTTACGTCTGGCCCTGGTGAACTCCCCCATCGGGATGGATTGTTTGGTGTGTGCAGGATGGCAACTAGTAGCTAGAAGCAAGGCATTGCCTGCACATGCCTTATGATAGGCACATGTTGTAACCAAACCCTGGACTTCACAGCCTGTTAGAGTAAGATATAAGAAGCTAATGGCATCCTTCTGACTATCGAAACTGAATTCCAAATTGAGCTTATTTTTGTTTGCTAAGGATACAAAGGTGACACAGTCTGCAAGGGAACCATCCCATACATTCAGGAGGTCATCTATGTAGCGACCATAACTATAGAACTTTTGGGAGAAAACTCTCCTCCCACCAGCCCATGTACATAATCACCAAGGATAGTAAAAAATGGGCCCCATAAAGGCTCCCCTACATTTCAGATAAAAGACTCAATCAAACATGAAATAATTATGGCTGAGCAGCAATTCAACTGCCACAATTATGAACTCTGTGAGATGATGTTCAGTGGCTTTAATTGCAAGATTGTCTGGAATACAGGATTATAGGGACTTTGCATCCATGGTGAGTTACTGGTACTTATGTGGTGTCCTTGATATAGCCAAGTAATCTTACAACCAATGGTTGAAGATACTGGTCTAACCAATGACCCAAACGCTCAAAAAGGGAACTGATACCTGCCACTAATGGTGTTCTTCTGGAGTTTGGGCATGTGATGGAAGCTGTAGCTGTAGCTGATTTGACCATAAGATGCTCTGCCACTCTTCTGTCAAAAGCCCCCATCTCCACAATTGTGTGCAGAAGATTGGTCATTTGCTTGCTGAAGACAGGAGTGGGATCCCTATCCAAAATTCGATATGTGGAAGTGTCTTGTAACTGGTTTAAAGCCTCTTCCTTATAATCACTTTTGAATGAGGACCGAGTCCCCCTTGTCGGCCTCTTTTATCACTAGGTCAAACTGTGATTTGAGAAAGACAATAGCATCTCTTTCTAATTTAGTAAGATTGTCCTTATGTCAGATGTCAGCCTGGGTCACCACTCTATCCACAAGTTGGACTAGATCCTGCTCTACCAAGGCTTGAAAGGTCTTGAAATATTGCTGCATTTCTGGAGTTGACTGGGTAAAAATATCTGTCTCCCCTACATACACAGTCCTTATCGGTACCATATCTCCTGTGGACTCAGACTGAAGCTTTTCCAGGAATGCAGGGTTTGATTCTGAAAATTAAGAGTTACAAAGGTTGTCTCCTGTGAGACACCTTCCTGAATTGAGTTGAGTCGACAGGAAAAAGGAAAATGTTTACTCAAAACAATATTGCGTATAAATCTGTTCAAATCTAGGAAGGTACTAAAAATATCAAAATGGGATTGCGGAGCAAAAGAAAGTCCTTTAGAGAGCAGGGAAATGTCTGCAGGTGTCAGAGAGGCCTTTGAGAGATTGGCCTGGATCTCCTGTGTCAATTCCATTGGCTTCTTGTTTGCATGGAGTGTTTAGTCCTTGATGCTGTGTCTCCTCCTCCTTGTGTTTCTTTTTTTGCTCTTTATTTTTCTGTCTTTTTCCGTTTGTCACCATAGCATGTTAGTTTTTTGAAGATTCCCTTGAAAGGACTGATGACACTGAACCTCTAAAATCAGATGTCCCCTATCACTGGTGCAGTCTGATAATTCTGATTGTGAATCTGACGCTTCAGGGGAACTGAAACTCATGTGTCTCTGGCCTCTCTATCGATAACTCCTTTATTTTTTAGGGATGGAGTGTGGTCTATCGTTCTTGTTGTGAACATAGACTGTACCTGTTTAATAATCTTGTAAGTGTCTTAGGTATTTCTGTCTTTTGACACTCATGATATTCTATTCCAACAAATTAAGTGATGTGGTGAGATCTTCATTCAATGAGGAATAAATCGGTGATTGTTGATTGTTGTGTGCAACAGGGTCTCTTCATGAGCTACAATTAACCCCATGAGTTCTAAAGAACATTTAGATAAAACGTTATTCCAATCGGCTGTAAACTATTCCATCAGGGATACTTTTTAATTCTTAATCCTGCTGGAATCATATTGTCTCCTATACATTGTTTGTAACCGGTCACATCCTACCATAGCCGGATTTCTTTCATGGAAGCCGTTTTTAAATTATTAAACAAGGTTGTACATGTATTTTCCTCTGACAGGGGGATGGCATCCATGTGAAATTTTGGATTGTCTATCCATGTTATAATCCTTATAGTTGTGTTGTATAAGCTAAATGTTCAAAACTATATGACATGTACTCACTGTTATAATTTGTGGCAGTGCATATAAGAGTCAGCAACTTCCATAAAATATATAGATAAGGAAATCCTTACTTCCACTGAGCACATCAAAGGAGATATATAATTATTTGATCAAAAATTGTATGGTTTAGAACAGTGGGAAACAAAGTCTTGTGACAGTCTTTTATGTATAAATGTTCATGATTTTTAACATACATGTGTGCTGTGAACAAGGCTTATCGCCAAAACTAGTCTGCTGCTGACTGTACTCACTGTAAAGGCTTCACAACAAATACGCTTGGTGTTATGGTATTTCCAGCTGCTTATTTTACCTCAATGGCCTACACAAGATAAGTCCTCAAACCAACACATGTTGCCCAAACATTAGGTTTATTCTCTAGCCCCAGTGTATGTTATTTTCTGCATCCCTGATTATGCTTGTGTGCAGGTTTCCCTTACATCTTTTCCTGCCCCTGATTGTCCGTCAAATCAGAAGAGCCCAGGAATGTAATTGAGGTCAATTAAAAAAATGGAATATGGAACTTGGAATTTGGAACTTGAAATTCAGAATTCAAAACTTGGAATTCGGAATTTATAACTTGGAATTTGGAATTCAAAACTTGGAATTCAGAATTTGGTAGTCGGGAATTTGGAACTCGGAATTTGGAACTTGGAATTCGGAACTTGGAATTTGGAACTTGGAATTTGGAACTTGGAACTTGGAATTTGGAACTTGGAATTTGGAACTTGGAATTTGGAACTTGGAATTTGGAACTTGAAATTTGGAACTTGAAATTTGGAACTTGGAATTTGGAACTTGGAATTCAGAATTTTGGAACTTGCAATAGGGAACTTAGAATATGGAACTTAGAATATGGAACTTGGAATATGGAATATGGAACTTGGAATTTGGAACTTGGAATTTGGAACTTGAAATTTGGAACTTGGAATTTGGAACTTGGAATTTGGAACTTGGAATTCAGAATTTTGGAACTTGCAATAGGGAACTTAGAATATGGAACTTAGAATATGGAACTTGGAATATGGAATATGGAACTTGGAATTTGGAATTCAGAATTTGAAACTCAAAATATGGAACTTGGGAAGTTTGGAACTCGCAATTCAGAATTTGGAACTTTGGAAATTCGAAACTTGGTATTCGGAAATTGGAATTCATAATTCCGGAACTTGAAGTTCAGAAACTTAGACCTTGAAACTCGGAACTCGGACTTCGGAACTTGGACCTCAGAATTTGGAATTTGGAACTTGGAACTCGGAATACGGAACTCATAATTTGGAATTTGGAACTTGGAATTTGAAACTTACAATTCAGAACCTCAGAACTCAGAATGGAACTCAGAATAAGAAACTCGGAATTTGGAACGTGGAATTCGGAATTTGGAACTTGGAACTTGGAACTCGTAATTCAAAACTCAGAATTTAGAACTTAAGAAATCCAGAACTCGGAATTCAGAATTTGAAAATTGAAATTCTTTCATAAGTGTAAAAGAACATTAAAATATATATAACTTGGAATTCAGAAATCGAACCTCAAAATTTGGAACTTGGAACTTGGAAACGGAACTTGGAATTTGTAATCTGGAACGTGGAATTCCAAATTTGGAACTTGGAACTTAGAATTTGGAACTCGGAACTTAGAATTTGGAACTCGGAACTTAGAATTTGGAATTTGGAACTTAGAATTTGGAATTTGGAACTCAGAATTTGGAACTTGGGAAATTCGGAACTCGGAATTCAGATTTCTGAAATTGGAATTCAGAATTCTGAAATTGGAATTCAAAACTTGGAATTCAGAAATCGAACCTTGAAATTTGGAACTTGGAACTCTGAATTTTCAAATTTGAAATTTGAAATTTGGAATGTGGAATTCAGAATTTGGAATTCGGAACTCAGGGTTTGGAACTCGAAACTTAGAATTTGGAATTTGGAACTTAGAATTTGGAACTTGGGAAAATCGGAACTCGAAATTCAGAATTCGGAAATTGGAATTCAGAATTCAGAAATTGGAATTCAGAACTCAGAACTCCGAATTTGGAACTTGGAACTGGGAATACGGAATTCGATGATAGAAAGTGCAGCGCTAGGATATATAAAGGTGCTGTCATGAGCATAAGACATGCAAAGGTATAGTCCAACAGGACAACAAACGATGTTAGATAATAAGGAAATCAAAACATCACATAGCATATGAGTAATGGTGCATGGAGTCCATCAATGTGATTTCAAACAGGTGAGTGAAAACACTGAACTGGTGCAATAAACAGTGTAAATAGTTCATGGATGTGGTTCCCAATGAATCGAAACACTGCATATATGGTGCCAGTTGAAATAAATGAAAACAATATGGGCCAGATTCAGGTAGATGGGAGAATCTTTACTCTGGAGTAACGTTTCTCATTTACGTTACTCCGCCGACACTTTCGGAGCAAGTACTGTTATTCACATAGCACTTGCGCGTAAACTTGCGCCAGAGTAACGATAATGCGCTGGCGTAACCCGACGCAAGTGGAAGTGGGTGTGATCATATTAAATGATGGGCGGAGCCCAGCGCAGAGGCTTACGTTCAGCGCATCATCCACGGAGCATGTGCAGTGAGTGAGGCTCCACTCGCCCCCTTGTGCGCATGCTCACAACTTCCATCGGCACCACTTTACGGGAAACGTCAGCGCAATGTGTTCCGTTGCGCGTATAAAAGTGCCAGCGGAAGCGCCATTCCGCCGCAAAAGTATTTCCGTTTCCCCCCACCCCAGGGAAGTTACTTTTGCTCTGTGATGGCTGCTCCCGCTACCCCCAAAGAGAGGAGGAACCTCAATTTTAACTCCCAGGAGGTCTCAGTTATAATCTCTGCTATGGAGACTTTTAATGATTTCCTCCACGGGAAAAAAAGTCGTAAGACCAGCCGGGAGAGGAAGCAGGCCATCCTGGACACCATTGCTGGCAGGGTCAATGTGTTGGGGTACTCCACCCGGACTGCTGGGGATATACAAAAAAAATCAATGACCTGCGGCGCAAGGTCCGTGGCAAGGTGGCCACCATCAGGAGGCATGAGAGGGGCACAGGTGGTGGACCCCCATGTCCGGTCAGCCTGACCACGGAGGAGGAGGTGGTCGCCCACTGCCTGGACAGGGAGCAGTTGGAGGGGGTCCCTGGATATGACTCCGTGGAGGAAGGCTCCAGGACAGGTAAGTGTTTTTTATCCCCTATTTGGTGTGTTGCATGTGGGGGGGGGGGTACATGTGCCAAGTGTGTGTGACCACCAACATGTGTCTGCTTTGTGTCATCCACAGATGACGGAGCTGGGCCATCATCTCTTGCCGGCCAGTCCACCCCAACCTCCCAACGGGATCCTGAGGACGAGCCCCTGGGTGCTGAAGACACCGAGGTGGAGGAGAGTGCCCACACCACCTCTGCAAAGATGGTTGTGGAGGAGCCTGTTTCTGAACAGGACTTTATTTTATTGTTGGAGGAGTCCTCCTCTTCTGCAGGGCCCTCTGTCATCCCCTCCCCCATCCTCGGTAGCCCCTCAAGGGCGAGTCCATCCCCACGGGGACAATCTTCTCCTGGCCCCAGGAAGGCGACCCGGAAGACCAGGGGGGTGTGTGATATGGTCGAGGACCAGGTGGTGTTGGACCACGCCAGACAAACACAGCAGATGGGGGAGATTGCTGGCCACTTGGACCGGGTCGCTGACAGCCTGGGCTCCATGTCGCAGCTGCCCAGTGGTGTGCAGGACGTTGTGACCAGCCTGGGGGAGGTGCAGGCTGATGTACGGCACCTGACAGCAGCCGTCCAAGCCAACACAGCTGCCATCCGTGAAGAGGGGAGGCAGCGGCAGCGTGCCCAGCGGCATAATATCACCCGCCAGCTGAGGATGCAGGCCCAGACCAACCTGTATCTCAGCAGGATTGCCGTGGCCTTGGAGGGCAGGCAGCCAACAGCTGCCAGGAGTGGCCCACCCGGGGATCAGCCTCCTCCAGATGCCCCCCACCCCCACCCACTCCCTCCAGGCAGCTGAGGAGCCCGAGAGTGCCCACAAGGAGGAGCCCCCGTCATCCCAGATGAGGGATTTTTTTTGTTTTGATTTATATTATTTTTCTTTTTTATTACTCAGGTTATGAGTTTTTGTTTTATTTTTTTATTACTCAGGTTATGAGTTTTTGTTTATTTTCTTGCTCAGGTTATGAGATATTTATTTTATTTTTAACTGCATACGGTCAGGAGTGCAGGGGACAGTGTGAATGGTGTGTGAATGTGAGGGGGTGGCACTCCTGCCAGTAAGGGGTGTCACCCTCGGCCGTGGTGGTGAAGTTAACCCCACGGCTGTATGAATGATGTGTGAAAGGTGTATGAATGGACAGTGACATCATTGGGGCCTTGACGCTGGCGTTGCTGCTCCCAAGTCCTACATGCTGGACTTGGGCTAATCCAATGCGATGTGCATGTGGTGTGTGTGATCTAGGGACATCAGTGGTGTACACGCGTGCATTGTCTGTGTGATTAATGTTTTGGTTTAGTGTCCAAAGATGCCTACGGCGAGGACCCTCCTGACTGCTCTTCCATCAGCTGAATGGGTCTCCTCTGGCAGGGGGGGGCTGTCTGGTTGGGGGGTCAGGTCATCACGTATGTCAATCTGCAGGCCCTTTCTCATGGCAAAGTTGTGCAGAATGCAACATGCACTGATGATCTGACACACAAAGGTAGGGGAATACAATAGGGTCCCCCCGGACTTATCCAGGCAGCGGAAACGGGACTTCAGGAGCCCAAATGTTTGCTCCACCACTGCACGGGTTTTGATGTGTGCTTCATTGTATTTTCTCTCTCCTCTGGTTTGGGGGTTCCGGAAAGGAGTCATTAGATGGGGTCCCAGTGCATATGCAGAGTAACCTGTAAGGTAAAAGAGAGGAGGATGTTAGTCATGCATGTGCCACTTGTGAGGTGTGCATCACGGGAGGGGATAGTCATGCCTGCCACCCATGTCACTCACCAACCAGCCAGCTGTCCCCATACATGTTCTGCTCGAATTCTGCTGGGATAGGACTCTGACGGTATATAAAGCTGTCATGGCTGGACCCGGGGTGTTTGGCACGGACGTGCCATATGAGGCGTTGGGCATCGGCTATCACCTGTACGTTGATGGAATGCCAATGCTTCCGATTGCGGTATATGTGCTCTGTGGCACTGGAGGGCTGTAGGGCCACATGTTTGCAATCAATGGCCCCCACAGTGCGTGGGAATCTGGCAATGCTGTAGATATCTGTCATTGCCTTCAGCCGCAGGTCCTCAGTGGTGGGTCTGATGAACTGGTTGGACATGAGTATGAGGATTGCAGGGACAACCTAGTGCACACATCTGCTCACAGGGGATTGTGACATCCCAGCCACCACTCCACTTGTACGCTGGAATGATCCACTTGCTAGGAAATGAAGTGTTACCAGGACCTTCACCAGTGGCTGCACTGCTTGTGAGCGGTGTGTCTTGCTGGTGATGTCACCCTGCAGGGTTGTGGTTAGTTCAAGTATTGCATCAGGGCTGAATCTGAAGAGGCGATATACCTCCTCATCCCCCATGCCAAAGAGGCTCATGCGCGTGCGGTATATCCTCTCACGTGCCGGCCTCCTCCGTAGCGAGGGACCCAGTACTAGTGCTAGGACCACGACTGCCCCTGGCATGTTGGCACACAGAGGTGTTGTCCTTGCAAGTGTGGTTGTTCAGCTTGCTAGTTTCGTCGGTAACGCTGCTGCTGTAGCTGCTCTCCTGCTGACCTGTGGCCGTCTGGAGTAAAGATAAAGCAGCTATTTGTAGAAATAACTTTGCGCCGGACGGACGAGATACGCGTGGCGCATGTAGCCAGCGTATGGTGCTAATCCGTTCGCGATTCGGGAAATCTCCCTCATTTGCATATTTGCAGGGGAAATCAATAGGCGCGACTGATGCGCCAAACGAAATTATGCGCTGACGAGACTCTGGCGTCGGAAAGTTAAGCCGATCGGAAATGGCCCATTTTCTGTCGCATCTAGTTTGGTGGGTACGGCCACATAGAAACGACGGCGCATAATCACAGTTACGCGGCACATATCGAATTACTCCAGCGCAAGTCTTGCTGAATCTGGCCCTATATGTAGCTTGTCTGTAGTCTTCAGAGTATCAAATAAAGGAAATAGGTACTCTTACCAGCTGTGATGGACTTACTCGTTAGTATTAACAGCAAGTCAGATAAGGCGTGGTGGTCTCAGCGGACCCTGGGCTCTGTTTGGGTAAATCTGTAGAGGTAGTCACTCAGGTTGGGATGATGAATCCAGTCTGGTTGGATATCGCTCCTCCAAAACAGGACCCCAAGTAAATGAGACCACTGGTGAATGGCCAGGCTCAAGAGTCAGCTCAGCAGGTATGGATGTATGGAAACAAAAAAGAAAGGCTCCCAATGGTGCAGATCAAAAATAAACCTGTGAAGGCTTTATTTGATATAAAATAAATAAAATCACCTGATATAAGTAAAAAGCAGTATGGGGTACAAGCGTATAACCCGACGTGTTTCGGCTCAAAGCCATCAACAGGGGCATGTGTCTGTACCCCCACACTGCTAAATTTAAATACAAAAAAATATCCCAAGCTCCTCCCCAAAGAGGGAGGGGACAGGAAATGAACAGTGATGACAGGATGTGATGAAACAAACATTTGGAATTTGGAATTCAGAAAGTGGAATTCAGAATTTGGAATTCAGAATTTGGAACTCGGAACTCAGAGTTTGGAACCCGAAGCATAGCATTTGGAACTTGGGAAATTTGGAACTCGGAACTCTGAGTTTGTAACTCGGAACTTAGAATTTGGAATTTTGAACTTGGTAAATTTGGAACTCGGATTTCAGGATTTGGAAATTGGAATTCAGAACTTGGAACTCCGATTTGGGAACTTGGAACTCCGAATTTGGAACTTGGAACTCAGAACATGGAATTTGAAACTCAGAATATGGAATTTGCAATTTGGAATTTGCAATTTGGAATTTGCAATTTGGAATTTGCAATTTGGAATTTGCAATTTGGAATATGGAATTTGCAATTTGGAACTCAGAATTTGGAACTCAGAATGCGGGATTTGGAACTCAGAATTCAGAATTTGGATTTTGGAACTTGTAATTTGTAAACTTGAAACTTGAAATTTGGAATTCGGAATTTGAAATTCAGGATTTGGAATTTGGAATTTGGAATGCGGAACTTGGAATGTAAAACTTGGAATTTGCAAATTTGGAATTTGGAAATTGGAGTTTAGAATTTGGAAATTGGAATTCAGAATTTGGAAATTGGAATTCAGAATTTGGAAATTGGAATTCAGAATTTGGAAATAGGAAATTGAAATTCAGAACTTGGAACTCCGAATTTGGAACTTGGAACTCGGAACATGGAATTTGGAACTCAGAACTTTCCATTTTGAATATGGAATTTGAAACATGGAATTTGGAACTCGGAATATGAAATTTGGAACTCGGAACTTGAAATTCGGAATTTGGAATTCAGAGTTCGGAATTCAGAGTTCGGAATTTGGAATTCAGAATTCGGAATTTGGAATTCAGAATTCGGAATTTGGAATTCAGAATTCGGAATTTGGAATTCAGAATTCGGAATTTGGAATTCAGAATTCGGAATTCGGAATTCGGAAATTGGAATTCAAAATTCGGAAATTGGAATTCAGAAATTGGAATTCGGAATTCAAAATTTTCGAACACAGAATTCAGAATTTGGATTTTGGAATTCAGAACTCGGAATTCGGAACTTGGAATTCAGAACTGGGAATTTGGAACTCGGAACTAGGGAAATTCGGAACTCGGAATTCAGAATTCGGAAATTGGAATTCATTACTTGGAACTTTGAATTTGGAACTTGGAACTCGGAATACGGAATTCGAAATTTCGCAATTCAGAATTTGGAACTTGGAATTCGGAACTCATAATATGGAATTCAGAACTCGGTATTCAGAATTCCTAACTTGAGATTCGTAACTTGGAACTTGGAATAAGGAATTTGGAATAGGGAACTTGGAATTTGGAAATTGGAATTTGGAATTCGGAACTTGGAATTCGGAACTTGGAATTCGGAACTTGAAATTCGGAACTTGGAATTTCCAGATTTGAAATTTGGAATTTGGAACTTGGAATACAGAATTCAGAATTTAGAACTTGGGAATACAGAATTCGGAATTCAGAACTTGGGATACGGAATTCGGAATTCAGAACTTGGGATACGGAATTCGGAATTCAGAACTTGGGATACGGAATTCGGAATTCAGAACTTGGTAATCTGAATTCAGAAATTTAGAACTTGGTATTCTGAATTCGGAACTTGGAATTTGGATTTGCTTAAACATTGTAGAGACTGTCTTATGAGAAAAAAAAATGCATAAATCATGCAAAAATACAAAAAAACGCTGATCTGCCATAAGTGTAAAAGAAAATTAAAATATATACACAAAAAGTAGTTTTTATACTAGTTTATATAACACCTGCCTATATACCACCTACACAGGATAAGTGCGCAGACCAACACATGTTGCCCAACCAATAGGTTTATTCTCTAGCCCCAGGGAACTCTGAACTCTAAACTCTAAAATATGAACTAGGAATATGAAATTCAGAATTTGAAATTCAGAATTTGAAATTCAGAATTTGAAATTCAGAATTTGAAATTCAGAATTTGAAATTCAGAATTTGAAATTCAGAATTTGAAATTCAGAATTTGAAATTCAGAATTTGAAAGTTGGAACTTGGGATATGGAACTTGGAATATAGAATTTGGAATTTGGAATTTGGAATTCGGAACTCGGAATTCAGAATTCAGAACTTGTAACTCAGAATTTCTGAACTCGTACCTCTGAACTCGTACCTCTGAACTCATACCTCTAAACTCGTACCTCTTAACTCGCAATTTGGAATTTGAAATTCAGAACTTGTAACTCGGAATTTGGAACTCGGAATATGGAATTTGGAATTT
The DNA here is from genome assembly GCA_029574335.1 of Rana kukunoris. NCBI lineage: Eukaryota > Metazoa > Chordata > Amphibia > Anura > Ranidae > Rana > Rana kukunoris. The sequence continues at coordinate 453,862,693 of CM056050.1, forward strand.
AGAACTCGGAATTCGGAACTTGGAATACGGAACTCAGAATTCAGAACTCGGACCTCTGAACTTGGACCTCTGAACTCGGAATTCAGAATTTGGAACTTAGAATATGGAATTTGAAATTTAGAACTTGGAACTCGGAATTCGGGACTTGGAATTTAGAACTCGGAAAAGGAATTTGGAACTCGGAATAAGGAATTTGGAACAGGGAACTTGGAATTCAGTATTCCGAACTTGGAATTTGGAATTTGGAATACGGAACTTGGAATACGGAATTCAGAACTTGGTCATCGGAACTTGGATTTCAGAACTTGGAATTCGGAACTTGGAATTCGGAACTTGGAATTCGGAACTGGCCCTGACATGTTGCCTGTCCCTGATTGTCTGTCAAATCAGAGGAGAGTCAATTTAAAAAAACTCTAAACTCTGAATTTGGAACTTGGAATATGGAATTCAGAATTTGTAATTTATAATTTGTAATTCAGAATTTGGAACATGGGATATGGAACTTGGTATATGGAACTTGGAATATGGAATTCGGAACTCGGAATTCAGAACTTGTAACTCAGAATTTCTGAACTTGTACCCCTGAACTCGTACCTCTGAACTCGTAATTCGGAATTTGAAATTCGGTACTTGGAACACGGAATTTAGAACTCGGAATATGGAACTTGAAATTCAGAATTCAAAACTTGGAATTCGGAAATTGGAACTTGGAACTTAGAATATGGAATTTGGAACTTGGAACTCGGAATACAAAACTCAGAATATGGAATTCAGAATTCGGAACTCAGAATTCGCAAATTGGAATTCAGAATTCGGAACTTGGAATTCAGAAATCGAACCTCGAAGTTTGGAATTTGGAACTTAGAATTTGGAAATTGGAACTCAGAATTTTGAACTTGGGAAATTCGGAACTCAAAATTCTTAAATTGGAATTCAGAATTCGTATATTGGAATTCAGAACTCAGAAATCAGAATTTGGATCTTGGAACTCGGAATACGGAATTCGAAATTCGGAATTTGGAATTTGGAATTCGGAACGTGGAATTCGAAATTCGGAATTCAGAAATCGGAATTCGGATCTTGGAACTTGAAATTCGGAACCTGAAATTCGGAACTTGAAATTCGGAACTTGAAATTCGGAACTTGAAATTCGGAACTTGAAGTTCGGAACTTGAAATTTTGAACTTGAAATTTTGAAATTTTGAATTCGGAATAGGGAACTTGGAATTCAGAGTTCGGAACTTGAAACTCAGAATTTGGATTTTGGAACTCGGAATATGGAACTCGGAATATGGAACTTGGAATATGGAACTTGGAATACGGAATAAGACATTTGGAATTTGGAATTCGGAACTTTGAATTCTGGATTTGGAATTCGGAACTCAGAATTCTGGATTTGAAATTTGGAATTCGGAACTTGGAATACGGAATTCGGAACTTGGAATACGGAATTCAGAATTTGATAATCGGAATCCGGGAACTTGGAATTCTGAACTTGGAATTCTGAACTTGGAATTCGGAACTTGGAATACGTAATTCGGAATTCAGAACTTGGAATACGTAATTCGGAAATTCGGAACTTGGAATACGGAATTTGGAATTCAGAACTTGATAATCGGAATTTCAGAACTTGGATTTCAGAACTTGGTATTCGGAACTTGGTATTCGGAACTTGGAATTCGGAATTCAAAATTTTCGAACACAGAATTCAGAATTTGGATTTTGGAATTCAGAACTCGGAATTCGGAACTTGGAATTCAGAACTGGGAATTTGGAACTCGGAACTAGGGAAATTCGGAACTCGGAATTCAGAATTCGGAAATTGGAATTCATTACTTGGAACTTTGAATTTGGAACTTGGAACTCGGAATACGGAATTCAAAATTTCGGAATTCAGAATTTGGAACTTGGAATTCGGAACTCATAATATGGAATTCAGAACTCGGTATTCAGAATTCCTAACTTGAGATTCGTAACTTGGAACTTGGAATAAGGAATTTGGAATAGGGAACTTGGAATTTGGAAATTGGAATTTGGAATTCGGAACTTGGAATTCGGAACTTGGAATTCGGAACTTGAAATTCGGAACTTGGAATTTCCAGATTTGAAATTTGGAATTTGGAACTTGGAATACAGAATTCAGAATTCAGAACTTGGGAATACAGAATTCGGAATTCAGAACTTGGGATACGGAATTCGGAATTCAGAACTTGGGATACGGAATTCGGAATTCAGAACTTGGGATACGGAATTCGGAATTCAGAACTTGGTAATCTGAATTCAGAAATTTAGAACTTGGTATTCTGAATTCGGAACTTGGAATTTGGATTTGCTTAAACATTGTAGAGACTGTCTTATGAGAAAAAAAAATGCATAAATCATGCAAAAATACAAAAAAACGCTGATCTGCCATAAGTGTAAAAGAAAATTAAAATATATACACAAAAAGTAGTTTTTATACTAGTTTATATAACACCTGCCTATATACCACCTACACAGGATAAGTGCGCAGACCAACACATGTTGCCCAACCAATAGGTTTATTCTCTAGCCCCAGGGAACTCTGAACTCTAAACTCTAAAATATGAACTAGGAATATGAAATTCAGAATTTGAAATTCAGAATTTGAAATTCAGAATTTGAAATTCAGAATTTGAAATTCAGAATTTGAAATTCAGAATTTGAAATTCAAAATTTGAAAGTTGGAACTTGGGATATGGAACTTGGGATATGGAACTTGGGATATGGAACTTGGAATATGGAATTTGGAATTTGGAATTTGGAATTCGGAACTCGGAATTCAGAATTCAGAACTTGTAACTCAGAATTTCTGAACTCGTACCTCTGAACTCGTACCTCTGAACTCATACCTCTAAACTCGTACCTCTTAACTCGCAATTTGGAATTTGAAATTCAGAACTTGTAACTCGGAATTTGGAACTCGGAATATGGAATTTGGAATTTAGAACTCGGAATTCGGAACTTGGAATACGGAACTCAGAATTCAGAACTCGGACCTCTGAACTTGGACCTCTGAACTCGGAATTCAGAATTTGGAACTTAGAATATGGAATTTGAAATTTAGAACTTGGAACTCGGAATTCGGGACTTGGAATTTAGAACTCGGAAAAGGAATTTGGAACTCGGAATAAGGAATTTGGAACAGGGAACTTGGAATTCAGTATTCCGAACTTGGAATTTGGAATTTGGAATACGGAACTTGGAATACGAAATTCAGAACTTGGTCATCGGAACTTGGATTTCAGAACTTGGAATTCGGAACTTGGAATTCGGAACTTGGAATTCGGAACTGGCCCTGACATGTTGCCTGTCCCTGATTGTCTGTCAAATCAGAGGAGCCTCAATTTAAAAAAACTCTAAACTCTGAATTTGGAACTTGGAATATGGAATTCAGAATTTGTAATTTATAATTTGTAATTCAGAATTTGGAACATGGGATATGGAACTTGGTATATGGAACTTGGAATATGGAATTCGGAACTCGGAATTCAGAACTTGTAACTCAGAATTTCTGAACTTGTACCCCTGAACTCGTACCTCTGAACTCGTAATTCGGAATTTGAAATTCGGTACTTGGAACACGGAATTTAGAACTCGGAATATGGAACTTGAAATTTAGAATTCAAAACTTGGAATTCGGAAATTGGAACTTGGAACTTAGAATATGAATTTTGGAACTTGGAACTCGGAATACAAAACTCAGAATATGGAATTCAGAATTCGGAACTCAGAATTCGCAAATTGGAATTCAGAATTCGGAACTTGGAATTCAGAAATCGAACCTCGAAGTTTGGAATTTGGAACTTAGAATTTGGAAATTGGAACTCAGAATTTTGAACTTGGGAAATTCGAAACTCAAAATTCTTAAATTGGAATTCAGAATTCGTATATTGGAATTCAGAAATCAGAATTTGGATCTTGGAACTCGGAATACGGAATTCGAAATTCGGAATTTGGAATTTGGAATTTGGAATTCGGAACGTGGAATTCGAAATTCGGAATTCAGAAATCGGAATTCGGATCTTGGAACTTGAAATTCGGAACCTGAAATTCGGAACCTGAAATTCGGAACTTGAAATTCGGAACTTGAAATTCGGAACTTGAAATTCGGAACTTGAAATTCGGAACTTGAAATTCGGAACTTGATATTCGGAACTTGAAATTCGGAACTTGAAATTTGAAATTTTGAATTCGGAATAGGGAACTTGGAATTCAGAGTTCGGAACTTGAAACTCAGAATTTGGATTTTGGAACTCGGAATATGGAACTCGGAATATGGAACTCGGAATATGGAACTTGGAATACGGAATAAGACATTTGGAATTTGGAATTCGGAACTTTGAATTCTGGATTTGGAATTCGGAACTCAGAATTCTGGATTTGAAATGTGGAATTCGGAACTTGGAATACGGAATTCGGAACTTGGAATACGGAATTCAGAATTTGATAATCGGAATCCGGGAACTTGGAATTCGGAACTTGGAATTCGGAACTTGGAATACGTAATTCGGAATTCAGAACTTGGAATACGTAATTCGGAATTCAGAACTTGGAATACGTAATTCGGAAATTCGGAACTTGGAATACGGAATTTGGAATTCAGAACTTGATAATCGGAATTTCAGAACTTGGATTTCAGAACTTGGATTTCAGAACTTGGTATTCGGAACTTGGTATTCGGAACTTGGTATTCGGAACTTGGAATTCAGAACTTGGAATTCGGAACTTGGATTTCAGAACTTGGAACTTGGATTTCGGAACTTGTCATTCGGAACTTGGATTTCGGAACTTGTCATTCGGAACTTGGTATTCGGAACTTGTTATTCGGAACTTGTTATTCGGAACTTGGTATTCGGAACTTGGTATTCGGAACTTGGTATTCGGAACTTGGTATTCGGAACTTGGATTTCGGAACTTGGATTTCGGAACTTGGATTTCGGAACTTGGTATTCGGAACTTGGTATTCGGAACTTGGTATTCGGAACTTGGAATTCGGAACTTGGAATTCGGAACTTGGAATTCGGAACTTGGAATACGTAATTTGGAATTCAGAACTTGGAATATGTAATTTGGAATTCAAAACTTGGAATATGTAATTTGGAATTCAAAACTTGGAATATGTAATTCGGAATTCAAAACTTGGAATACGTAATTTGGAATTCAGAACTTATTAATCAGAATTCAGAATTCAGAACTTGGTAATCAGAATTCGGAATTCAGAACTTGGTATTCGGAACTTGGCAATAGGAATTCGGAAATTGGAATTCGGAGCTTGGAATTTGGAACTTGGAATTCGGAGCTTGGAATTCGGAACTTAGAATTTGGATTTGCTTAAACATTGTTATATACCACCTACCTATTTACCACCTACACAGGATAAGTGCTCAGACCAACACATGTTGCCCAAGCATTAGGTTTATTCTCTAGCCCCAGGGTATGTTATTTTCTTCATTCTTGACTATGCTTGTGCGCAGGCTGCCCTGACATTTTGCCTGTCCCTGATTGTCTGTCAAATCAGAAGAGCCTACATTTAAAAAAACTCTGAACTCTGAATTTGGAACTTGGAACTTGGAATATGGAATTCAGAATTTGGAATTCAGAATCTGGAATTCAGAATTTGGAACTTGGGATATGGAACTTGGAATATGGAATTTGGAACTGGGAATTCAGAATTCGGAACTCGGAATTCAGAATTCAGAACTTGTAACTCAGAATTTCTGAACTCGTACCTCTGAACTCATACCTTTGAACTCGGAATTCGGAATTTGGAACTCGGAATTTGGAACTCGGAATTTGGAATTTGAAATTTGGAATTCCAAATTCGGAATTTGGAACGTGGAACTCGGAATACAAAACTCAGAATTTGGAATTCAGAATTCGGAACTCACAATTCGCAACTTGGAATTCCGAAATTGAACCTCGAAATTTGGAACTCAGAATACGGAACTTTCTAATTTGGAATTTGGAATTTGTAACGTGGAATTCCGAATTTGGAACTCGAAATTCCGAATTTGGAACTCGAAATTCCGAATTTGTAATTTGAAACTCATCATTTTGAACTTGGGAAATTCGTAAATTGAAATTCAGAATTTGTAAATTGGAATTCAGAACTCAGAATTTGGAACTTGGAACACCAGATTAAAAATTCGTAATTTGGATCTCGGAACTTGAAATTTGGAACTTGAAATTTGGAACTTGAAATTTGGAATTTGAAATTTGGAACTTGAAATTTGGAATTTGAAATTTGGAACTTGAAATTCGGAACTTGAAATTCGGAACTTGAAATTTGGAACATGAAATTTGGAATTTGAAATTTGGAACTTGAAATTCAGGAACTTGAAATTCGGGAACTTGAAATTCGGGAACTTGAAATTCGGGAACTTGAAATTCGGGAACTTGAAATTCGGAACTTGAAATTCGGAACTTGAAATTCGGAACTTGAAATTCGGAACTTGAAATTCGGAACTTGAAATTCGGAACTTGAAATTCGGAACTTGAAATTCGGAACTTGAAATTCGGAACTTGAAATTCGGAACTTGAAATTCGGAACTTGAAATTCGGAACTTGAAATTCGGAACTTGAAATTCGGAACTTGAAATTCGGGAACTTGAAATTCGGGAACTTGAAATTCGGGAACTTGAAATTCGGGAACTTGAAATTCGGGAACTTGAAATTCGGGAACTTGAAATTCGGGAACTTGAAATTCGGGAACTTGAAATTCGGGAACTTGAAATTCGGAACTTGAAATTCGGAACTTGAAATTCGGAACTTGAAATTCGGAACTTGAAATTCGGAACTTGAAATTCGGAACTTGAAATTCGGAACTTGAAATTCGGAACTTGAAATTCGGAACTTGAAATTCGGAACTTGAAATTCGGAACTTGAAATTCGGAACTTGAAATTCGGAACTTGAAATTCGGAACTTGAAAAAATGGAACTTGGGATGGAATTTGGAACTTGGAATTCGGAGCTTGTAACTTAGAATTCCTGAACTCGGACCTCTGAACTCGGACCTCTGAACTCGGACCTCTGAACTCGGACCTCTGAACTCGGACCTCTGAACTTGGACCTCTGAACTCGGACCTCTGAACTCGGACCTCTGAACTCGGACCTCTGAACTCGGACCTCTGAACTCGGAATTTGGAATTCAGAACTTGGAACTTGGAATTCGGAACTCGGAATTCAGAATATAGAACTTGTAACTCAGAATTTCTTAACTCGTACCTCTGAACTCGTACCTCTGAACTCGTACCTCTGAACTCGTACCTCTGAACTCGTACCTCTGAACTTGGAATTCAGAATTTGAAATTCGGAACTTGTAACTCAGAATTTGGAACTCGGAATATGGAATTTGGAATTCAGAACTTGGAATTCGGAACTTGGAATTCGGAACTCGGAATTCAGAATTCAGAACTTGTAACTCGGAATTTCTGAATTCGTACCTCTGAACTGGTACCTCTGAACTCGGAACTCGGAATTTGGAACTCAGAATATTGAATTTGAAATTCAGAATTCAGTATTCCGAACTTGGAATTTGGAACTTTGAATTTGGAACTTGCAATACGGAATTCAAAACTTGGTAATCGGAACTGGAATTTCAGGACTTGGAATTCGAAACTTGCCCTGAAATTTTTCCTGTCCCTGATTGTCTGTCAAATCAGAAGAGCCTCAATTTAAAAAAAACCTCTAAACTCTGAATTTGGAACTTGGAAAATGGAATTCAGAATTTGGAATTCAGAATTTGGAATTCAGAATTTGGAACTTGGGATATGTAACTTGGGATATGGAACTTGGAATATGGAATTCGAAACTCGGAATTCAGAATTCAGAACTTGTAACTCAGAATTTCTGAACTTGTACCTCTGAACTCATACCTCTGAACTCGTAATTCGGAATTTGAAATTCAGAACTCGGAATTTGGAACTCGGAATATGGAAATTGAAATTCAGAATTCAAAACTTGGAATTCGGAATTTGGAACTCGGAACTTAGAATATGGAATTTGGAACTTGGAACTCGGAATACAAAACTCAGAATTTGGAATTCAGAATTCAGAACTTGGAATTCAGAAACCGAACCTTGAAATTTGGAACTCGGAACTTAGAATTTGGAATTTGGAACTTGGAATTCAGAATCCGTAAATTGGAATTCAGAACTCAGAAATCTGAATTTGGAACTTGGAATTCGGAATTCAAAATTTGGAATTTGGAATTCGGAACATGGAATTCGAAACTCAGAATTCGTAATTTGGAATTTGGAATGTGGAATTCGAAACTCGGAAATTCAGAATTCAGAAATCAGGATCTTGGAACTTGAAATACGGAGCTTGAAATTCGGAACTTGAAATTCGGAGCTTGTAACTCAGAATTTTTTTGAACTCGGACCTCTGAACTCAGACCTCTGAACTCGGACTTCTGAACTTGGACCTCTAAACTCTGAATTTGGAATTCGGAACTCGGAATATGGAATTCAGAACTTGGCATTCAGAATTCGGAACTTGAAATTCAGAATTTGGAACTTAAAATTCAGAATTTGGAACTCATATTTCTGAACTGGGACCTCTGAACTCAGTCCTCTGAACTGGGACCTTAGACCTCGGAATTTGGAATTCGGAACTTGGAACTCGGAATTTGGAAATGGGAAATCGGAATTTGGAACATGTAATATGGAATTTAGAACTCTGACCTTTGAACTCGGACCTTAGACCTCAGAATTTGGAATTCAGAATTTGGAACACAGAATATGGAATTCGGCATTTGGAACTTGGAATTCGGAACTTGGAATTCGGAACATGGAATTTGGATTTGTTTGAACATTGCTATATACCACCTACCTATATACCACCTACACAGGATAAGTGCTCAGACCAACACATGTTGCGGAAGCATTAGGTTTATTTTCTAGCCCCAAGGTATGTTATTTTCTGCATTCTTTCTTGACTATGCTTGTGCGCAAGCTGCCCTGACATTTTGCCTGTCCCTGATTGTCTGTCAAATCAGAAGAGCCTCAATTTAAAAAAAACTCTGAACTCTGGAACTTCAGAGTGTGGAATTCAGAACTTGGAATTTGTAACTCGGAATATGGAATTTGGAACTCAGAACTCGGAACACAGAAATCGGAATTTGGAATTTGGAATAGGGAACTTGGAATTCAGAATTTGGAACTTGAAACTCAGAATTTGGATTTTGGAACTCGGAATATGGAACTCGGAATATGGAACTTTGAATACGGAATAAGAAATTTGGAATTTGGAATTCTGGATTTGGAATTTGGAATTCGGAACTCAGAATTCTGGATTTGGAATTTGGAATTCGGAACTCAGAATTCTGGATTTGGAATTCGGAACTTGGAATACAGAATTAGGAACTTGGAATACGGAATTCGGAATTCAGAATTCTGGATTCAGAATTCGGAACTTGGAATTCGGAACTTGGTATTCGGAACTTGGAATTCGGAACTTGGAATACGGAATTCGGAATTCAGAACTTGGAATACGTAATTCGGAAATTTAGAATACGGAATTCAGAACTTGATAATCGGAATTCGGGAACTTGGTATTCGGAACTTGGTATTCGGAACTTGGTATTCGGAACTTGGAATACGTAATTCCGAATTCAGAACTTATTAATCGGAATTCGGAATTCCGAACTTGGTAATCGGAATTCGGAATTCAGAACTTGGTATTTGGAACTTGGTAATTGGAATTCGGAACTTGGAAATCGGAACTTGGAATCCGGAAATTGGAATTCGGGACTTGGAATTTTGATTTGCTTGAACATTGTTATATACCACCTACCTATATACCACCTACACAGGATAAGTGCTCAGACCAACACATGTTGCCTAAGCATTAGGTTTATTCTCTAGCCCCAGGGTATGTTATTTTCTGCATTCTTTCTTGACTATGCTTGTGCGTAAGCTGCCCTGACATTTTGCCTGTCCCTGATTGTCTGTCAAATCAGAAGAGCCTCAATTTAAAAATAAACTCTGAACTTTGGAACTTGGAATTCAGAATTCAGGACTTGTAACTCAGAATTTCTGAACTCGTATCTCTGAACTCGGAATTCGTAATTTGAAATTCGTAATTTGAAATTCGTAATTTGAAATTCGTAATTTGAAATTCGTAATTTGAAATTCGTAATTTGAAATTCGTAATTTGGAACTCGTAATTTGGAACTCGGAATTTGGAACTCGGAATTTGGAACTCGGAATTTGGAACTCGGAATTTGGAACTCGGAATTTGGAACTCGGAATTTGGAACTCGGAATATGGAATTTGAAATTCGGAATTCAGAATTTGGAACTTAGAATATGGAATTTGCAACTTGGAACTCGGAATGCAAAACACAGAATTCGCAAGTTGGAATTCAGAAATCGAACCTCGAAATTTGGAACTTGGAACTCAAAATACGAAAAACTCGGAATTTGCAAATTTGGAATTTGTCATTTGTAACATGGAATTCCAAATGTGGAACTCGGAATTCCGAATATGGAGCTCGGAATTCAGAATTTGGAAATTGGAACTTAGAATTTTGAACTTAGAATTTTGAACTCAGAATTTTGAACTTCGTATTCGAATTTGTAAATTGGAATTCAGAATTCGTAAATTGGAATTCAGAACTCAGAACTCAGAATTTTGGAACCTGGAACTGAGAATACAGAATTAGAAATTCGGAACGTGGTATTCAAAACTCGGAATTTGAAACTCGGAAATTCGGAATTCGGTTCTCGGAACTTGAAATTCGGAACATGAAATTCAGAACTTGGGATATGGAATTTGGAACTTGGACCTCTGAGCTCGGACCTCTGAGCTCGGACCTCTGAGCTCGGACCTCTGAGCTCGGACCTCTGAGCTCGGACCTCTGAGCTCGGACCTCTGAGCTCGGACCTCTGAACTCGGACCTCTGAACTCGGACCTCTGAACTCGGACCTCTGAACTCGGAATATGGAATTTGGAACTCGAAATTCAGAATGTAAAATTCAGAACTTGGAAATTATAACTCGGAAAGCAGAAATCAGAATTTTGAATAGGGATTTTGGAATTCCGAATTCGGAACTTGGAATTTGGAACTCAGAATTTGGATTTTGGAACTTGAAATATAGAACTCGGAATATGGAACTCGGAATACGGAACTTGGAATACGGAATTTGTCATTTAGAACTTGGAATTCGGAATTTAGAACTTGGAATTCAGAACTTAGAACTTGGAATTCAGAATTTGTAACTTGGAATTCAGAATTCAGGACTTGGAATTCAGAATTTGGAACTCACATTTCTGAACTCGGACCTCTGAACTCGATCCTCTGAACTGGGACCTCGGAATTTGGAATTCGGAACTTGGAACTCGGAATTTGGAACATGGAATATGGAATTTAGAACTCAGAATTTCAGAATGTGGAATTTAGAACATGGAATATGGAATTTAGAACTCAGAATGATGAATTCAGAACTTGGAATTTGGAACTCGGAATATGGAATTTGGAACTCAGAACTCGGAACGCAGAAATCGGAATTTTGAATTTTGAATAGGGAATTTGGAATTCAGAATTCGGAACTCAGAATTTGGATTTTGGAACACGGAATATGGAACTCGAAATATGGAACTCGAAATATGGAACTTGGAATACGGAACTTGGAATACGGAATTCGGAATTTAGAACTTGGAATTCGGAATTTAGAACTTGGAATTCAGAATTCGGAACATGGAATTTGGAACTCAGAATTTGGAATTTGGAACTCGGAATATGGAACTCAGAATATGGAACTCGGAATATGGAATTCGGAACTTGGAATACGGAATTCGGAATAAGAAATCTGGAATTCAGAATTTAGAACTTGGAATTCAGAATTCGGAACTTGGAATTTGGAACTTGGAATTTGGATTTGCTTATACATTGCAGAGACTGCCTTAATAGGAAAAAATAAAATGCATAAATAAATAAAACATGAACAAGAGTCACAAATGCTGATCTGTCATAAGTGTAAAAGAAAATTAAAATATATATACAAAGTAGTTTTTATACTAGTTTATATACCACCTACCTATATACCACCTACACAATATATTGAACAAATAAGGACCAAAAGAGGAGAAGGGAAAGGCTGCTTGAGACCTATCACCTATCGATCATCAATGGTCAAATAGTGGTGTTGACTAGGATTTTTAGAGGCACTGATAACAAAACCATACAATCGTATAAAAAAATATATATTTATTAACATAAAACATGTTACACATTTAAAAACAGAAAGAGGGGAACAAGCCCCACAGATCAAGAGGGCACTGTACTTAAACAACAACCATCAAAAATCTGGTGGTTGTAACCGCTTCTTCAGGAGGATCTATAAAATATATAGGAAGATTGGAAAAGTACAATAAAGACAAGCAAATGAAATACAATAGATACTAAAATAAAAAATCAAGCAATAATGAGATGTCAAAAGAGTCTTGTCAGCTTACCTAGGCTGGTACACAGATCAGGCGTGGGCTCGGAAAGGCCCCCTGTGGCGCATGAGGGGGAAAGATATGGCAAGCTCTGAGTGGAGATTATATGTATTCGGTTAGTTATATGGCAATCAGGTGGCTAGCGGAAAGGATCACCCAGTGCAAGGAGAATTGTAGTGTGAGGATGAATGTGAGGATAGGGGGAAGGTGTGGGTAGTAAAAAGGAAAGGAAGTGGTGGGAGGGAAAAAGGAAAGAGGGGAAGGAGAGGGAGTGTGTGGGAGGGAGTGTAGGGTAGTTTGAGAGTATAGGAGGGGAAGAAAAAGAAAAAGAAAAAGAAAGAAAATTAGAGGAGGGGAGGGAAAAGGAACAAAGGAAAAAGAAAAAGAAAGGGAGGGGAGGTTTTGGGAAAGAGGAAAAAGGGGGGGGAGAGGGAGGAGGGAAAAGGCAGGGGGAAAGGGGGGGAGAGAAAGAAGTGAAACGTTGCAAAAAAAGGGGGGGTGTAGAAAAGAAAGAGAGGGTATGGGAGAGAGTAAGGGACAAGAGAGGGAGGGAGACAGGGGTGAGCGATGACTGATAATTTAAAAGGGGAAGGGAAAAAGGGGGAACACCCATAAAGTCCAACACTAAGGGCAAGAAAAAGGGGAGGTAGGGAAAGAGAGAGAGGAGAGCACCGCTCCTTACCAGTAAAGCCAATGAATGCTGGTAACGCTGGGGTAAAGCAGGGAACTGAACTCTACGCTGATAATAGTATGAGTAGAGGTAAGGGGCCTTAGATGGATGCTCAAAACCCAAACAGGATATTCTGACAAGAGAGGGAGATTACTTGGGTAAATAATAAGAATAATAGATAAGTTAGACAAACATCAGAGAGCCGTGGCAGTACCTTACCTTACCTTATACTGGTTCCTGATGTGTATCCCCAGGGAGAGTTGTCCACACATCTCATATTCAAAATGGCGAATGCTGTTTAAATGTGCTATCCCCAAGCACGTCGGACTCACAGATGTTCGCCGCCGGCGTGCTTTGCCATCTGTAACGCGTGCTGATAGATAGTGTGCACGTGTGCAGCGTGAGACCCGATTGGCCGGGAGGCCGGGTCGTTGGCTGCAGAAAGGGGAGCTACTATTGAAGCTCAACCCCCGGGCCGGCACTAGTATGCCAATAAGGGAGGACGGGAGGAGCTGAAGCCAAGATCATTTGACCAAAGACAGGGAGTGCTGGTAGCGCGGCTTCTGTGACAACCCTGCTAATTCTACAAACATAGCATAACAGAAATAAATTTGTACATACATATATTGAAAAATTACATAAAGCTTATAACTACTAGGCAATTATTCCTGTAATAACACCATATTTTAAGGTCTATATCCGCAGAGACATGGAGGAGAGGGGGAAGGGGGGAAAGGATACCTACACAATATAAGTGCTCAGACCAACACATGTTGCCCAAGCATTAGGTTTATTCTCTAGCCCCAGAATGTTATTTTCTGCATTCCTGACTATGCTTGTGCGCAGGCTGCCCTGTCATTTTGCCTGTCTGGTTGTCTGTCAAATCAGAGGAGGCCAAATTTAAATAAAATCTATCAGAATTTGGAACTTGGAACTTGGAGTTCGAAATTCAAAACTTGGAATTCGGAACCCGGAATTTGGAATTCAGAATTAGGAAATTGGACTTTGGAATTCGGACCTTGGAATTCAGAATTCAGAACTTGGAATTCAGAAATCGAACCTCTAAATTTGGAATTTGCAAATTTGGAACTCGAAATATGGAATTTGGAACTTGGAATTCTGAATTTGGAATTCTGAATTTGGAATTCTGAATTTGGCATTTAGAACTCGGAATTTAGAATTTGGAACTCGGAATTTGGAACTTGGAATTTGGAACTCGGAACTTGGAACTCGGAATTTGGAACTCGGAATTTGGAATTTGGAACTCGGAACATGGAACTCGGAACATGGAACTCAGAACATGGAACTCAGAACATGGAACTCAGAACTTGGAACTCAGAACTTGGAACTCTTAACTCGGAACTTGGAACTTGGAACTCAGAATACGGAACTTGGAATACAGAATTTGGAACTTGGAATAGGGATTTCAGAATAAGAAATTTGGAATTCGGAACTCGGACCTCTAAACTCAGTCCTCTGAGCTTAGACCTCAGAACACGGAATTGTGGAACTCGGAATTTGAAACTCAGAATATGGAGTTTGGAATTTGGAATTTTGAACAGGGACGTTGAAACTCGGAATTTGAAACTCAGAATATGGAGTTTGGAATTTGGAATTTTGAACAGGGAAGTTGAAACTCGGAATTTGAAACTCAGAATATGGAGTTTGGAATTTGGAATTTTGAACAGGGAAGTTGAAACTCGGAATTTGAAACTCAGAATATGGAGTTTGGAATTTGGAATTTTGAACAGGGAAGTTGAAACTCGGAATTTGAAACTCAGAATATGGAGTTTGGAATTTGGAATTTTGAACAGGGAAGTTGAAACTCGGAATTTGAAACTCAGAATATGGAGTTTGGAATTTGGAATTTTGAACAGGGAATTCGGAACTCAGAATTCGGAACTCAGAATTCGGAACTCAGAATTCGGAACTCAGAATTCGGAACTCAGAATTCAGATTTTAGAACTCAGAATTCGGAACTCAGAATTTAGATTTTAGAACTTGGAATTCAGAATTTGGGACTTGGAATTTAGAACTTGGAATTCAGAACTTGGAATTCAGAACTTGGAACTCGGAATTTGGACTTGGAATATGGAATTCGGAACTCGGAATTCAGAATTCGGAACTCGGACCTCAGACCTCGAAATTTGGAATCTGGAATTCAGAATTCAGAATTCAGAACTTGTAATTCAGAATTTGGAACTCAGAATTTCCAAATCTTGGACCTCTGAACTCAGACCCCAGACCTCAGAATTTGGAACTCGGAATTCAGAACATGGAATTGGGAATTTGCAATTTTTTGAATAGGGAACTTGGAATTCAGAATTCGAAACTTGGAATTCAGATTTCAGAACTTGGAATTTGAAACTTAGAATTTGGAACTCAGAATTTGGAATTTAGAACTTGGAATTTAGAATTTGAAATTCAGAATTTGGAACTTGGAATTCTGGATTTGGAATTCGGAACTTGGAATTTGGAACTCGGAATTTGGAACTTGGAACTTGGAATTGGGAAATTGGAATTCAGAATTCGGAACATGGAATACAGAACTTGGAACTCGGAATATTGAACTTGGATCTCGGAATACAGAACTCGGAATTCAAAACTCAGAACTCAGAACACAGAACTGGGAATTCGGAACTCGGAGCTCGAAAAATTTGAAATTCAGAATGTGGAATTAAGAATTCGGAACTTGGAATACGGAATTCAGAATTAGAAATTTGGAATTCAGAATTTACAAATTGGTAATCGGAATTCAGAACTTGGAATTCAGGAAATTGGAATTCAGAACTTGGAATTCGGAACTTGGAATTCGGGAACTTGGAATTTGGATTTGCTTAAACATTGCAGAGACTGTCTTATGAAATAAATAAAATGCATAAATCGTGCAAAAAATACAAAAAAATGCAGATCTGTCATAAGTGTAAAAGAAAATTAAAATATATATCCAAAAGTAGTGGTAGGTAGGGAAATGACTGGATCTGGATCAATGTTTAGCTCTAAGCACTGTCAAAATTTAGGCTGGCCATAGATGGATTAGTCATTTTAATTCAACCAGTGGGTTGAACAAAAACTGACCCGATTTCCCCCATCCACACATTCAAGGTGTATGTGGGAATTTTCCCACTGTGTCATTGTATTCTGACAGCGTGAAGACTTTCACACCCTCAGAATACACAGATCAGTGCTGCAGGCTATAGATTGACTAGATCTATTGATCAGTAGATTAACTTTTGTACAACCACAGTGCCTGTACACGGATCAATATTTGGCCAGTCCCTGCTGAAGCAGCTGAATTTTGATCAATCTATGGGAGCTTTAGGTTTCTGACTTATATATTTTCTTTAACCGCTTGCTGACTGCCTCATGCACATTTACGTCTGCAAAATCGCACGGGCAGGCAAAGCAACGTATATATACGGCCCCCCGCTGTGGTCTTTGCGAATGTGCCCGCGGGACCCCCTGACTCGATGTCTGCAGGTGTCCCGCGATAGGTTTTTTAGAACGGCAGAATGGGGGATGTCTTTGTAAACAAGGCATCACCCTGTTCTGCCTGATGACTCAGCACTGATCATCTGCTCCCTCTCATCAGGAGCAGCGATCAGTGATGTGTCACAGTAAGCCACACCCCCTAACAGTTATAATCACTCCCTTTGACACACTTAACCCCTTCCCTGCCCCCTAGTGGTTAACCCTTTCACTGCCAGTCACATTTATACAGTAATCAGTGCATTGTTATAGTACTGATCGCTGTATAAGTGTGAATGGTCCCAAAATAGTGTCAAAAGTGACGATGTGTCTGCCATAATGTCGCAGTCAGGAAAAAAAATCACAGATCACTGCCATAACAAGTAAAAAAAATTGTAGACTCTATGGGCCAGATTCAGGTAGATTGGAGCATCTTTAATCTGGAGTAACGTTTTTCATTTACGTTACTCTGACGAAACTTTAGGACCAAGTGCTGTTATTCATGAAGCACTTGCTCCTAAAGTTGCGGCAGCGTAGCAAAAATGAGCTGGAGTATTTCAAATTGGGCGGGTACGGGGCGTGTATTATTTAAACTAGGCGCGATCCCACGGCAAACGTACTGCGCATGCGTCGACTGTCAATGCATCCCAGTGCGCAAGCTCCAAATTCTGTCAGTGAATGTCAATGACGTCAAATCCCCATTCATGGACGTTTTAAGCAAGCAACGCAAATTTTTATTTTTTTTCGACGCGATGACGACGGCTATACTTAACATAGGATACTCCACTAGGGGGCTGCTTTATCTTTACGCCACGTATCGCTTACGGAAACGTCGGAAAGTCACTGCGTCGGGCCCGAATACGATCGTGAATTGCCGATTCCCGCTGATTAACATATTTTCGGCGTTAATCAGCGGGAACGCCCCCAGCGCCATTTTTTTAATTGCAGTTGCGATGCGACGGCGAAATTCAATTACGCCGCACGTATCGGAACTCCAACCCGGCGTTTCTTGTTTTCTGGTTACAGAAAACAAAAACGCCGGCTCAAAGTGACAGTTAGGCTGGAGTATCACTGATACTCCAGCCTAACTCTACCTGAATCTGGCCCTATATATTTTGAGCAAACCAATCAATATACACTTATTGCGATGTTTTACTAAAAATATGAAGAAGAATATGTATCTGCCTAAACTGAGGAAAAATTGGGGATATTTCCTATAGCAAAAACTACAAAATATTGCTTTTTTTCTAAATTTTTGTTTATAGCGCAAAAAATAAAAACTGCAGAGGTGATCAAATGCCACCAAAAGAAAGCGCTATTTGTGGGAAAAAAAGGACATCAATTTTGTTTGGGAGCCACATCACAAGACCGTGCAATTGCCAGTTAAAGCGATGCAGTGCCGAATCGCAAAACGTGGCTCGGTCATTTGGCAGCCAAATGGTCTAGGGCTGAATTGGTTAATAGGCTTTTGGCCTTTAATTGCTCTAAACAAGACCTAATCTGTGTCACAGATCAGATGTAAAGTGCTGCTATTTGTGGTTCTATTTAGCATGTAGTCCCTCCTTCCTCTCTATATCATGCATTCTTGCTTTATTCTAGGACTATCAGGTATAGGTGTTTCCAGAACTTACCTGCTGGTTTATATACCACTTACACAGGATAAATCCTCAGACCAACACGTTACCCAAGCATTAGGTTTATTCTCTAGCCCCAGTGTATGTTATTTTCTGCATTCCTGACTAGGCTGCCCAGACCTTTTGCCTGTCCCTTATTGTCTGACAAATCAGAAGAGCTCAAGGATGCAATTGAGATCAATTTAAAAAAAATCTGAATTTGCAATTTGGAACTCGGAACTTGCAATTTGGAACTCGGAACTTGCAATTTGGAAATCAGAACTTGCGATTTGGAAATCAGAACTTGCGATTTGGAAATCAGAACTTGCGATTTGGAAATCAGAACTTGCAATTTGGAAATCAGAACTCGGAACTTGCAATTTGGAACTCGGAACTTGCAATTTGGAAATCAGAACTTGCGATTTGGAAATCAGAACTTGCGATTTGGAAATCAGAACTTGCGATTTGGAAATCAGAACTTGCAATTTGGAAATCAGAACTTGCAATTTGGAAATCAGAACTTGCAATTTGGAAATCAGAACTTGCAATTTGGAAATCAGAACTTGCAATTTGGAAATCAGAACTTGCAATTCGGAACTCAGAACTTGCAATTCGGAACTTGGAATTCAGAATTTGGAACTCAGTCCTCTGAACTCGGCCCTCTGAACTCGGCCCTCGGAACTCGGACCTCGGAACTCAGACCTCGGAACTTGGAATTTGGAACTTGAAACTCGGAATTCAAAACTTGGAATATGGAATTTGGAACTTGAATATCAGAACTCGGAATTCGACACATTTAGAATTCAGAATTTTGTACTTAGAATTTGAGCACGTGGAATTTGGAGCTCAGAATTCGGAACTCGGACTCTGGTATTCAGAATTCAAAATGTGGAATATGGAATTCAGAATTTGATTTTGGAATTCAGAACACGGAATTCAGAATTCAGAATTCGGAACGTGGAAAAAGGAATTTGAAATTCGGAACTTGGAATCCAGAATCCAGAACAGGGAGTTCAGAATTCAGCACTTGGATTTCAGAGTTTGGAACTCGGACTTCAGAACTCAGAACTCGGAATTTGGAACTCAGAATTTGGAACTCAGAACTCGGAATTTGGAACTCAGAACTCGGAATTTGGAACTCAGAACTCGGAATTTGGAACTCAGAACTTGGAATTTGGAACTCAGAACTTGGAATTTGGAACTCAGAACTCGGAATTTGGAACTCAGAACTCGGAATTTGGAACTCAGAACTCGGAATTCGGAACTCAGAACTCGGAATTCGGAACTCAGAACTCGGAATTCGAAACTCAGAACTCGGAATTCGAAACTCAGAACTCGGAATTCAGAACTCAGAACTCGGAATTCAGAACTCAGAACTCGGAATTCGAAACTCAGAACTCGGAATTCGAAACTCAGAACTCGGAATTCGAAACTCAGAACTCGGAATTCGAAACTCAGAACTCGGAATTCAGAACTCGGAATTCAAAACTCAGAACTTGGAATTCAGAACTCAGACTCGTAACTCGGAATTCAGAAAATGGAATATGGAATTTGGAATTCGTAACTTGTAATTCAGAATTTGGAATTCAGAACTTGGATTTTGGAATTTGTTACTTGGAATTCGGAACTTGGAGTTTGGATCTTGGAATTCAGAATTTGGAACTTGAGATTTGGATTTGCTTAAACATTGCAAAGATTGCCTTATGAAGAAAAAAATGTAATGCATAAATAAATAATACACCAAAAAGAGTCAAAAATGCTGATCTGTCATAAGTGTAAAAGAAAATTAAAATATATATACAAAAGTAGTGGTAGATAGGGATAAGGCTGGATCTTGATCAGTGTTTAGCTCTGAGCACTGTCAAAACTTAAGGTGGCCATAGATGGATCATTGAACAAAAAACTGACCTGATTTCCCTCATCCACACATTGAAGTTGTATGTGGGAATTTTCCCACTGTGTCATTTTATTCTGAAAGCAGGAAGACTCAACCACCCTCAGAATACACAGATCAGTGCTGCAGGCTATAGATTGACTAGATCTATTGATCGGTAGATCAACTTCTGTACAACCACAGTACCCATACACGGATCAAAATGTGGCCAGTCCCCGCTGAACCAGCTGAATTTTGATCCATCTATTCGAGCTTTAGGTTTCTGACCTATCTATTTTCTTTAAATCAGCTGTAAAGCAGGTGTGCTGCTATTTGTGGTTCTATTTAGCATGTGGTCCCTCCTTCCTCTCTATATCATGCATTCTTTCTTTATTCTAGGACTGACAGGTATAGGTGTTTCCAGAACTTACCTGCTGGTTTATATACCCCCTACACAGGATAAGTCCTCAGACCAACACATGTTGCCCAAGCATTAGGTTTATTCTCTAGTCCCAGTGTTATTTTCTGCATTCCTGACAATGCTTATGTGCAGGCTGCCCTGATCTTTTGCCTGTCCATGATTGTCTGTCAAAACAGAAGAGCCCAAGGTAATCCTCGGATCTTCAGTTTTTTTCTCCTGTTGCGATTTTCCTGATTTTTCCATTCTGTACATTGTGTACCTTTGGTCACTCTGTATTTCTTTCATTTGGTCTTTAAGCTCTTTTATATCAGCCGCTGGAAAATCCAGCTTTTCTTCTGTTTCCTCTACCCTTTTTGATATATGATTCATATCTTAATGCAATATGGCCCTTTCTCCCTTTATGGAAATTTCCAGTCTGGCAAACATCTCCGCCATTTCTCCTTTAGTTGGTAATTGCTTTTTTTGTCTAGGCTCAATTACTGCTTCATCGTCTACCTCCTAAATTTCGAATGTCGAGATCTCTGCATCTCCTGGTTGTCTTCTCTGCCCATTTTCTTGCGGGCAAATGCCCCAGTAGAAGTCTTATTTGAAAAAAACACGTTGGTCTTGGCTCATTGCTACACATAAGCTTTTAAACTGTGATCACAGTTTAAAAGCCTTCCGAAAATACCCGAAGTGACACTCTGCAATTTACGACGCCTGCGCCGTCAGCTCTACACGGCAGGTGCAGGTGCCATATTCAGCTGAGTGTCACTTCGGGTATTTTCGGAAGGCGTGACGCGCTTTACCAGCACATCAATCAACTACGCTTGTCTTAGGAACGCCTATTCCCCGCAGAAATCCCCGCTCGGAGCCGGATAATAAGCCTGATGAAAAGATACGTACAGAAGAAAAAAACAGCATACTGCAGAGGTCAGCAGTATGCTGAATCTAATGGCAGATAGTTGATTTTCAGGGTAAACCTCCGCTTTAAGCAACATGATGCTTAAATTAAAAAAAAATGAAAAATTCCTTTAAATATTGTACCTGCTGGGTGTCTATAGTATGCTTATGTAGCTTTATGGTGCACACGGCAGAGGACGCAGGCAATACACCGCGTGAGAATACTGCAGCTAGCACAATCAACTACCTGCCAGTAAATTAGGAAGAACTGATCTAGCTAAACTAACACCTGGGATGCATATATATCCTCTACACACTGTACTTTTAACTGACTAGCCTGCCTGCTCTATCTAGCTAGAAAAAAAAGACTCTCTCTCTCTCTCTGTGACTGATATCTAACCAGTGCCGTAACACACTACAAGAGGTCACCCTGCAGGCGGCCTTTTATAGTGTGGGGCATGTATTAAAGCCCTGAGCCATAATTGGCCAAAGCCACCCTGGCTTTGGTCAATTACGGCTCTCTGTACTGACGGCGCTGTGATTGGCCAAGCATGCGGGTCATAGTGCATGCTTGGCCAATCATCAGCGTGCAATGCTGCAGTGAATTATGGGCCGTGGCCCATCACTCGAGTTTGGCGCGAACGACCCGTTTTGTTTGTATTTCGACGAACGATTGAACATACGATGTTCGAGTCGAACATACGTTCGACTCAAACACAAAGCTCATCCCTAGTAATCAATACTAAGATTATCACTGATGAAAGAATTTATAGCTCTGCCTGGTTTTCATAACTTTCTTCTGAGTCTGTTATTGAGATGTTTTTTTCACTTTTTGTGCCTTTTAAAATAGCCTTTACAGAGAAGAGAAATATAAAAGATAAGAATGTTCCATTTGGTCCCTCCTTAACCAACCAAAAGAGAAATTCTGAACCATATAGAATAATTACATCTGTCTTCTTGTTAACCCTACAAGAAGACAGAGGTTGCACCCAGCAGAATCTATGTCTCAAATGTCTCAATATAAAATCCCTTTCTATAAAGTGTATAGACAGCGATATCTAGGTAATAGACAGGTTTTATGACCTGCAATAAATATGTGCTGAGCTATGAATAGCACCAGATTCTCCTATTCAGTTCTTCAACAAAGCAGGTCAGATCAGGTAAAAGAAATGTAGTGTGCAGAGATTGTGTTGAACGGGTTGTGAAATCATTCTATTATTGAAAACAAAAATGCTAGCACACACTTCATCTCTTCTGCTTGACCATCCATTATTAATTCAGATCTGGACAAGTGTTGCCTCTATACACTTGCCCTTCAAACTGTTACCAATAAGAGTTACAAGCAGACACAAGGCACTCATAAGCACACCATGAACAATGAAGGATCAGCTTTGGTGTCACTGCAATCAATGCAGGTCCATGCTGATGAGGTCTGAATGGGGCTCATATCCAGTGATGGGACAAGGTCATCTAGAGCCCAAGGCAAACATGCCAAACTGTGCCCCCCCCCCCCCCAAGATGTATGAGCATTATGTGTCAGAAAGAATCCCCCCTCCCAGCACACATCTGTACCCCATCCCCCAAATCCCCCCAGCACAGATGTCCCCCCCAAACAAAATCATTCCTTCTAGCACAAATTTCCCCACCCCTCAAATTCAGTACACACCCCCCTCTCTTCAATTCCCCCCTCCCAGCACAAATTTCCCCTCCTAGCACAAATCCTCCTCCCCATCCCCCCTCCCAACATAAATCCCCCTAATACCCCAATTCCTAACTACCCCCACACCCAAAAATATTCCCTCCTAGAACAATTCTTACCCTCTGCCGTCCCCCAAATTCCCCTTGCTAACACATATCTCCTTCCTCCCAGTCTCCTCACACAATCTCTCCCCCACCTCACGTGATACCACAATGCCCAGAGCAGCCACTCCTTGTCTCTGCCCTGCCAGGATCATTCTATTAACCACTTACGACCTGGACCTTTAGGCAGCTAAAGGACCCGGCCAGTGCGATTCGGCACTGCGTCGATTTAACTGACAATTGCGCGGTCATGCTATGTGGCTCCAAAAACAAAATTGGCATACTTTTTTACCACAAATAGAGCTTTCTTTTGGTGGTATTTGATCACCTCTGTGGTTTTTATTTTTTGCGCTATAAACAAAAATAGAGTGACAATTTTGAAAAAAAATCAATATTTTTTACTTTTTGCTATAATAAATATCCCCCAAAAATATATAAAACAATTTTTTTTCCTCAGTTTAGGCCTATACGTATTCTTCTACCTATTTTTGGTAAAAAAAAATCGCAATAAGCGTCGATTGGTTTGCGCAAAATTTATAGCGTTTACAAAATAGGGGATAGTTTTATTGCATTTTTATAAAAAAAAAATTTTTTACTACTAATGACTGCGACATTATGGTGGACACTTCAGACAATTTTGACACAATTTTGGGACCATTGTCATTTTCACAGCAAAAAATGCATTAAAAATGCATTGTTTGTTGTGAAAATGACAATTGCAATTTGGGAGTTAACCACAAAGGGGCGCTGAAGGGCTTATGTGTGAACTAATGTGTGTTTAAAACTGTAGGGGGGTGTGGCTGTAGGTGTGACGTAATTGATTGTGTTTCCTTATAAAAGGGAACACACAATCGATGATGCCGCCACAGTGAAGAACGGGGAAGCCGTGTTTACACACGGCTCTCCCCGTTCTTCAGCTCCGGAGAACGATCGCGGGACTCCAGCCACGATCGGGTCCGTGAGTCCCGCGGCCGCGGTCACGGAGCTTCGGACCGGGTTGCGTGCATGTGTCGGCGGCGCGCGCGACCCCACGGCTGGGCTTAATGGGCAACGTACAGGTACGTGGATGTACTCAGCCGTGCCATTCTGCCGACGTATATCAGCGTGAAGGGGTCCTTAAGTGGTTAAAGAAGCAAAATCCATCAGGGGTAAGGCAAATTACTGAGCCATGCACACAGCATTGTCGCTATCTAGTCCACCACCAAATGTTAGCATGTCTTTTCCATTCACCTCAACTAGTGATTCTTAATTAAGGACCAAATATGCTAGTAGTACTGTGTAAAATGGGTAGCAATAAAATTTGCCGAATTGCAGGTCTAATGCCACGTACACACGATCGGTTGGTTTGATGAAAACGGTCTGATGGACCGTTTTCATCAGACCAACCGATCGTGTATGGGCCCCATCGGGTTTTTTTTCAGTGAAAAAACTAGGAACTTGTTTTAAAATGATCTGATGGGCACGTCCATCGGTTAAAAATCCACGCATGCTCAGAATCAAGTCGATGCATGCTCGGAAGCATTGAACTTCATTTTTCTCTGCACATCGTTGTGTTTTACGTCACCGCGTTCTGACACAATAGTTTTTTTAACTGATGGTGTGTAGGCAAGACTGATGAAAGTCAGCCTTATCAGATATCTTCTGAAAAAATTCATCAGACCGTTTTCACCGGATGAACCGATTGTGTGTACAGGGCATTACATTGCATAAAAGGAAGGCAAGTACAGAAATCGCAACAAATAAGAAGCAAACTAAATAAGCAGACCTTACAATATCAGTGTGACAAACCCATTTGGAACAGGGGCATTTGGAGCGGAATGTGTTTACCAGTCCCCAGAACAGTGGTGTGTCTAAAAAATAAATAAATAATAAAAATTCCATAAATCTATCCCCTATTTTGTAGACGCTATATCTTTTGCGCAAACCAATCAATATTTGCTTATTGTGATATTTTTTTTACCCAAAATATGTAGAATACATATTGGCCTAAACAGATGAAGATATCTGTTTTTTATTATGTAATTGGGGATATTTATTATAGCAAAAAGTAAAAAATATTGTATTATTTTTGACCTCGGATCTCATATTTAAGAGTTTCTGTAATGCCTTTTTTCTATTACAAGGGATGTTTACATTACTTGTAATGTAAATAAAGGTGACACACTTTTTTTTAAAGGAACAGTGTAAAAATAAAAAATAAAAGGTAAAATTAATAATAAAATAATTTTCAAAGTGCCTCGTTCCGCCGAGCTATGACTAAGCACCAAGGTTTGGTGTGAAACGCATCAGCTTGTACCCCGTTTGCTGTGACATGTATCCTGTGTTTTTCGTTTTACAATAAAAGCAACAAGTTTTAGAGTGCGGCTGTCCAGAAATCTTTTCCTCACTTTGCATCGTCTCACCGAGCTTGCATGCAGCATCAAACGCATACGTGAGCAGCACCTGCACTTATAAGACCACTGCACAAATACGGTGTGACAGAAAGTATTGCAATGACCGCCATTTTATTCTCCAGGATGTTAGAAAAAAACTATATATATATATATTTTTTCTAAAATCCTATTTTTTGTTAGAAAATTATTTAGAACCCCCAAACATTATATATATATATATATATATATATATATATATATATATATATATATATATATATATATATATAATGTTTGGGGGTTCTGAATAATTTTCTAACAAAAAAAAATGATTTGAACTTGTAAACATCAAATCTCAGAGGCTAGGATCTTAAGTGGTTAAGCTATCCTTACATTGTGGCCCAGACTGCAGATTTTACACTCAATAGAGGCAAAAAAATTCAAATTTGAAAACTGTTGGGATCCATCCAGTTCCCAGCTATTGCAATATCTACATAAGAACATACGGTACATACCAGGGGTAGGGGAGTACACTCTCTCACCTTACATCCAGGGTGTAAAAGGTGCAAATTGTTCTGAAACATCACAGCTCGCCAATCTTCACCATTTCCTGTTGCTAACATACAGCTCATACCATGAAACAAAATTCTAATAGCCCTTAAGGCGCCTCCAGGTAGTATTAGTCATTTTTCTATTATTACGTCACATATTGTGCCTCAGCGTGTCTTGGTGTGTAATGTTTTCTGCTGAGTACACTGCTTTACCGGAAAGCTATTTTTGTGCCTAATTCATTTGATTTGTTTATAAAGTGCCTTTGCGCTGAGGATGTGACTTTCAGAGCAGCACATCCTAGCAGACTCATCTCTCGCTGATTTTATTAGCAAACATGATGTAATTCTGCCCCCTCTAGTACCGAGGTGTAATGTGTAATGCCTCTATGCATTCATGCACTACTTATATTCAAAGCTCACACATGACACCAACTGCTTGGGTTCTTGCGTCTATGCAAATTACTTTTTTTAAGCAGAACTCCTGCAGTGGCACATGTGACAGACACTTCTTTGCAGCATTAGGGGGTGGTGAAAATGTCATAAAGAGGATTCGAGAGGATGGAGGCTCCTATAAAGAGGATTCACACTAGAAAAGCTGATGTCTTCATGCTGCTTTTGCCTGCAATCTCCCCACAGCACTAAAATCCTTAAAGAGACCAGGAAGCTGTGAGGTAAATACAGGAATACTGCCCCACAGCATTACAACAAGGGTATACATATAATAATACTGTATTTAGAGTCTTGATTTTTACCCTGAATTAAATCTGAATTTGAAACACTGTATTGTAAACTTAAACTTTAACTTTTGCCAAAATTAAAAATTACATACACAATACAGTCTGTCACTAGCATTAACACAATGGGCCAGATTCAGTAACAGTTACACCGGCGTATCAGTCATACGCTGGCATAACTCAGAATCTGCACCGGCGTTTCTTATTTTCTGTATTCAGAAAACAAGATACGCCGGGTTGCAGCTAAGATACGAGCGGCGTAATTGTATTACGCCGTCGTATCTTAACTGCAATTTTAAAATGGCCGCTAGGGGAGTTCCCGCTGATTTACGCCGAGAATATGTAAATCAGCGAGATACACCAATTCCCGAACCTACGCCCGCCAGACGCATTGACTTTACGCTGTTTCCGTAAGGATTTTCCCGGTGTAAAGTGTAACGGGCACTATTGTCACGATGAAATGGACACACGGTCTGCATATAGCCAGATTGCAGAGCTGCAGAGCGTAAATTTAAAAACAGAGAAAACTGCGCTGGCAGTTTTCTCATATTTTTTCTATTGCTATATGGGGCTCTATGGCTTGGAGATCCTTCAGAGATCTGGGTGGGACTGGATCTCAAACCTGTGTCCAGGTTTTGAAGACAGCCTGCAAGCTGCCTTCCCAGGTGCAGGCAGCTCATTAAATGAAGGGCTGGGGAGAGCAGATGAGGGAAGGAAGGTGAAGGAAGTGGGACCAATGGCTGTTACTGTCTCTGTGTGAGGATAGACGTTGTACGTGTTGGAAGGCTTCAGAGCCGTGTGCATCCAGGACCGTGGGTCTGGAGGAGGTGATAGTTTGAAGAACCAGGACCTGTAGCCGCAGTGCTGTTAAAGAGTAGCCAGGTGGGCTGGTATTTTCATTTATCTTTGAATAACATTTAAACCCCTGCGTGGGATTCCTGAATGGGCTTTTGTTTTTGTTTTTCTCCTTTAATAAACATGGGCTACCAGGCCCTTAACATTATATGCCTGTTTGGTGTTGACTCAATGCACAAAAAACGCATCTGCCACAAGAGTTAATTACCCCAAACGTTTACAGTGGTGGATTCAGCGGGCATCTAGACGGTGTAATCCGGGTCCTTGCTACAGTGGTGAGTCGCATCAGGAACTGCTGCTAGCTGTGTGTGGCAGCCAGGCAAACAGCATTGCACAGAAATTTGATGGACTGTGTTGCATACAGGTTGTGTACCTGTGAAAGGAGAATCACATTTTTTTTCTCTTCTCTGCTGTGAACTGTGTTACTGGTTGCTGTGTGCAACACCGCAAGGATGGGGCGGTCAAAACAGAAAAAGGAGACGTTTCTTGCTGAAGCCAGAGATAGAGCTCTGTGGCTGGAGGGGTTGTTGCCGCCTGATAGAACCCCATACATGCCTGAACAAAGTTTTCCAAGTGAAAAGAGGGCTGCTGTCGCCTCTAGCAACATGGCTGCAATGAGTGCATATGGGACTGCTAGTGTGGAGCATCCACCAGCGTTTGAATCTGCAGTGGATTGGTGCAAGCGGCACCTGGCAGGAATGGACAAAGCTGAAGTGGAAGGCAAGCCAACCATCACTACAAAGAGAGGTGTTGTTGCCCCTGGCAACGCTGCTGCAGTTAAACAAGCAGCTATTGCAAAAAGTGTGAAAGCGACACAGCTTAAGACAGGATCCAGCGGAGGGAAGCCTGTTTTCTGTGCCAGAAGAGAAGCTGACCAAAGGCCAGGATGGGGAGTGGTTGCCCATAGCAACACAGATGAGGCCAGTCGGGCTGTCTGTGCACCATGGGATGTGCCTGCCAAGCGTCATGACAAGTGGCTTCCGGAGGAGCCAATACAGCCTGTTGGAGAGAGGCAACAATGCTTTGCTGGGAGAGTGCGATCTCCCCTGGCAACAGAGAGCCAGGCATTGAGGAAATGCCAAGAAATGAAATTTCAGCGTCCAGTACCATGCCTGGAATGTGGCCGAGTGGGACATGGCATCTTTACTTGCCCAAAGTTCTGGAACACCGCTGAGGAATCTGGAAAGGCTGCAGTGTCATCCTGTGACCCCAAAGAGACAGTAGCTGGTATAGATGCAGCTCAGAGACAGCGCACTCAAGTGAAGACTATGATACCAGCCACTGAGAATGGTAAGACTGTTTCAATGTATCGCAATGAAGTGGGAGTGTGTCCAGCGGAGAGATGTGCACTACAAATGGACATGGACTTGCTGCAGTGTGCTACCCCGAGCAGTGGGATGGCATATGGGGAAGCCCAGCTGACAGCAAGGTTAAAGATTCACATGGACATGGGGACTGTGCATGCGCCTGCAATTATCCAGCAGAGTACTGGGAAAGTTGAACTAGGGGTGACCAAAAGTGTCTTTGTGCCATGTTCCCTAGTGACAGGTGCTGCAGAGTTGCCCAGGGAAACCTCCAAGGAGCTCACAGTGATGAAGCACAGCGTTTCCCAGGTCAGCTATGGAGCTGCTCAAGGAGCAAAGAGTTCCCCTTTAAATATAGAGGGTGCTGTGACGAGAGGCTCACAGGCTGTGGTGGGTAATGGACAATCCGCAAAAATAGAAGTTATGTCTAAGCGTAATGAAAATTCTGATTGTTGAATGAATGAATGAATGAGGAACTTATATAGCGCAGCACATGCGAAGTAAATCGCCTCTGGGCGCTTGTTGTTCCTGTCTCCTTTGAGATCAAAAGAGATGAGTCTTAATCTTTCTCCTGAAGACTAAGTAGTTCTCCTCCAGCTGAATGCTGGCTGGTAAGGCGTTCCATAGTCTGGGACCTTGGACAGCGAATCTCCTGTCTCCTTTGGACTTGTATCTGGCTTTCGGTATCTGAAGCCGATTTTGATTGGTGGATCGTAGAATACGATTGGGATTGTGAATTTTTAATTTTTCGCATAGATAATGGGGAGCATTCCCATGGATACATCTATGCGTTAGACAGAGAGCTTTAGGCCTCGTACACACGAGGGGATATGTCCGCTGAAAACGGTCCGATGGACCGTTTCAGCAGACATCTCCGCTCGTGTGTATGGGCTAGCGGACAGATTTCTCCACCCGACAGATTTCAAAGCATGCTTTGAAATCTATCCGGTGGAATCTGTCCGCCCGACATGTCTGCTGGTTAGTACACTTACCAGCAGACATGTCGTCCCCCACCGCCGCCGCGCCGCCGCCGAATGGATTTGGCGCATGCGCGGAAGTGTTTTACTTCCTGGTGCGGTGACGTGGCGGTGACGCGGCAGCGTCAACGTCACCGCCTCGTCACCGCGCCGTCCGGTGGCGGGGAATTTGATCCGATGGTGTGTACACGCCATCGGATCAAACTCCCGATCGGACATATCCGATGGAAATGGTCCGCGGACCGTTTTCATCGGATATGTCCGATCGTGTGTATGGGGCCTTAAAGGTGATTCTGTCTTTAACTGGTAGCCAGTGAAGGGATCTCAGTGAAGGTGAGATTGATTCCCAGGGTTTTTTCCCAGTCACAAGTCTGGCAGCCGTATTTTGAACGACTTGAAGACGAGCGATTTGGTACTTGGGGAGTCCGAGGTAAAGGGCATTTGCATAGTCCAGTCTGGAGTTTACAATAGCTCCTACCACGACCGCTATGTCATTCTTGGGAATAAAAGGCGTGAGTCTGCGTAGTAGGCGCAGCAGATGGTGAGATCGGCTGACTACTGCCCCTATTTGTGCGTTCATTGTCATGTCGGAGTCAAAGATGACCCCAAGACTTTTGACTTTGGCGCTAGGGGTGATGATTTTGCCCAGAATGGGCGGGGGGATCCAGGTTGTTGTCGATAGATTCCTACGCTTGGCGTGAAACAGAAGAAGTTCTGTTTTAGCTCCGTTGAGTTTGAGATAACTCTTTGTCATCCAGTCCTCTATCAAAGAGAGGCATGTCTCTAGGTTGAGGTGGTGATCCTTTTTATTGCAAATGCGGAAGTACAGTTGCGTGTCGTCTGCATAAGAGTGATATAGCAGTTTTTGGCTGCTGATGATTTCGAAAAGAGGACGCACATAGATGTTGAATAACATCGGCGACAGGGGAGATCTTTGAGGGACCCCGCACGATAATGTGCGTTGTTCAGAAGTGAAGGGTCCTAGCTTCACTATTTGCGAACGGTTTTCCAAAAAAGAGGAGAACCAGGATAGATCGCTTTCTGCGACTTTGGCTATTTTAGCCAGCCGAGTCAATAGCAGCTTGTGATCAACTGTATCAAAGGCTGCGCTTAGGTCCAGCAGAACCAGAAGAGAAGATTCTCCTTCGTCTGCGGCCTCGAGAACGTCGTCCCATATCTTAAGC
Source organism: Rana kukunoris (assembly GCA_029574335.1). Lineage (NCBI taxonomy): Eukaryota > Metazoa > Chordata > Amphibia > Anura > Ranidae > Rana > Rana kukunoris. The sequence goes on from CM056050.1 coordinate 453,893,861, forward strand.
AATGCTGATTCCGTCCCGTGTCCGGGACGGAATCCTGATTGAAGTGGGTCGAGTAAGTTGTGGGTATCTAGATGCTGTTGCAGCTGCTGTACCACAGCTTTCTCCATTACCTTGGAGAGAACATTTAGGCATGTTATGGGGCGCCAGTTGAGTGGATCCTTAGGATCCAGGGTGGCTTTCTTCAAGATGGGTTGAATGAAGCCCTTCTTCAACTGGGAGGGCATTATGCCCTCCCTGAAGGATTGGTTGATAAGCTGCGTGACAGGAGGTGCCAGGATGTCGGCGCATTCCTTCAGCAGTTTGGTGGGGATAATATCGTTTGGCGCAGTGCTGTTGCGCAGAGCGCCGATGATATTTTTAGTGGTCTGAATAGAGATGGGTTCCAGCATGAACTCACCTAACTGTGGTGAATTGCTGCCGGTGCTGTGTAAATGACTACGGGGGGGGCTGGGAGAGCAATTGTTCTGCTGAATGCTTTGCCGGATTGCCTCAATTTTGTTAATGAAGCAATCCGATAACTCATCGCAAAATTCTTGTGTATCCAAGTTGGGGGCTTCAAGACATCCTGGATTCATGGTCTGAGTGACCAGCTTGAAGAGTTCGCGGGGGCGATTTAGGGCACCGTTGATAGCCTCAGAAAAATAGTTTTTCTTGGCTTCGAAGATTTGCTTGTAGTATTTTCTGGTTATTGCCTTGTAAATTGAGAGGTTCTCATCTGAAGAGCTTCTTTTCCAGGCTGCTTCTGCCCTTCTGCGCTCTTGCTTCAGTAACGCCAGCTGGTTGTTAAACCAGCCGGAGTTATTTTTCCTGATCTGGGTCTTTCGTTTCGGCGCTATCAAGTCAGCTGACTGTAATAGTGCTGTGTTTATGGCCTCCAGTGTTTCTTCCGCTGTTTGGTGCGGCTGAATTGTGTTTATTTTTTCCCCTAACGTGGCTTTGAAGAGTTCCAAGTGGAGCTTCTTCTGACATCTGGTCCAGTGTGTTGTCACTGGATTTGATGTTTTTGTTAAGGGGGGAATTCGGAAATAATGAATTTAATTGCATGGTGATCTGTCCATGGCAATGGTTCATTATCCAAAATTTTTATTTCCAGATCTTGTCTGAAAATAAGATCGAGCGTATGACCTGAAGCATGTGTGGGCCCACATACTAGTTGCTGAAGCCCTAATCCTTCCAGGTGGTCGATGCAGGCGTCAGCAATGGGGTCTTGCGGGGAGTTGGCCCAGAGGTTGAAGTCCCCGAGCAGCAAAAGGTGTTTGCTATTCAGGGTATAGGTGGAGACAAAGTCCGTCAAAGATGGGAGCAGCTGCGACTTGGGGCCGGGTGGCCTATAGCAGAGTAGAATCCGGACGGTCTCCTGGCAGTTTACTTGCAGTTGAAGAGTAAGGGTTTCCATAAATGGAAGAGGGTTTTGGAGGCTTGGTTTTGTGATCGCAAGACGCGTCTTATGGATCACCGCCAGTCCTCCTCCTCTTTGCCCTATTCTGTTTTCCGTTATAATACGGTAGTTTTCTGGCACCAATTCTCCTAGAATGGTGTTACAGTGGGCTGTGAGCCAGCTCTCTGTAATAAAGAGGCAGTCTAAGTCATGTTGCAATAAGAAATCATGGATTTCTAATCGGTGTTTTACTGCCGATCTAGTGTTGATCAAAGCACATGATATGTGCTTAGGCTGGGGTAAATGGCTGCGATTTCTGGCAGTCGATCGTCGATCGATCCTCAAAAGTCGCAGATTTCTTAGGGCTTTTTTGGTGGCGGCCGGCAGAATTGCGGCAAATCGACCCAGATCCCAAATGATCTCCGCCGAGTATTGCCGATTAACCATGGCCGCCGTGGAACCAAGGGCGGGGGGGGTGGGGTGGATTCACAAGGATAACTGAATCCTCTGATCCTAGGCTTGGTCCAGAGGAAGGCAAAAAAACCCTAACCACGCTGCGCCAATATGCTGCGGTAGGGGAAAAAATTCCTTCCTGACCCCTAAAGAGGCGATCGGGTTTAGCCCTGGATCAAGTTATGGTGAATTTGAGAGTGATAGGGCTGGGTGGAGGAAGATGGCCGCCGACCTGGCAGCAGGATCCAGGCTGGGGGGTACCAGGCTGAGTGGTGCCTGGGGGGCTAAGGGAAATGATCAGAGGGCAAGGGGGCTCTACTGGGGTAGGGGGGGGGCTTTGTGGCCCGATTGATTAGGTGGTGCCGGCTGATTGGGGGGTGGAGAGCGGCGCGCCGCTAGGCCGCGGGTGAAGCCGCGGCCTTTCCTGAGTCGCGGCTGCCGCGAATCTCCACTGATCGGCGCGGAGGGAAAAAAAACACCGCGCCCGAGGGTAGCGGTGGCTTGTGGGGATGGCTGGCGGACAGGACGCCCGAGCGGGGGTAGAGGTATGGGGGTGAGGAGCGGGGAAAAGCCGTGGGGATTGGGGGAAGCTGCTGTGGCTTGTCCTGAGAAGGACGGCCGCCTGCAGCTCCCAAGAAGTGGCTTACCGGGTCAGGTGCACCGGGGGAAGGCCTGTGGAAGTCCAGGAGGGGGGAGAGCAGCTAGTCCGAGTGGCCGGTGGCAGGAGGCAGGTGGATGGCAGGTGGATGGATGAGAGGGAGATGGAAACCCTGCCTGCCTGTCTGTGAGGCCTGGAGCCGCACAGTGGGAGGACCCTGCACTATCCCTGAGAGAGTGACTCGTTTGAGAGCGTCCTGCTCTCTCGGTGTCTGACTGCACACTGAAAGGACTTGTTATGCTGATAAAAGGGTAAATGTTGGCAAATGTGATGGTATTGGTAATAATGACATTGAAAAATGTGTTTCCGTTAATGTCATGTCTGCAAATGTTGAAAATGTGTTTACTACCAATGATGGGAGTAGGATATCTCCCATGACAACCGGAAGCACAGGATTGTCCAGGGAAGTCTCATGGGGTCTCCATGGGTTGGAACCAGAGGTTTTCCAGGATGGTTGTGGTGCTACTCTGGTAAAACAAGGGAAGACTGTGTCACACAGTGAGTGTGTGTGGGCGGAGCCCCACAACCCTAAGTGTAACCCAGTTGTCAAGGGGTTAATTCAGCCTGCAAAAGCTGAAAGTGCAGAGCTGTGTGTGTCAGTAGCGCCCCCAGAGCTGGTAGGGCAAAAGCATGTATTACAGCCTGCCTTGTCAGATAATGTGTCATCCCAAGGGGATATGTATAGAAGTGAATCCCAGGTTCCTTTGGTGCCTCTTGGGACAGGTGATGCAGCGCTGCAGAAGGCCTGTCAGGGAAGTACCACAGACTGGGAAGCATGGTGCAAGGAAACAGTCGCAACGCTAAACAAAGTAACCATGAGTTATAAAGCAATGATGGGAGACAAATGTGTGAACACAACATCTGTTGTGCCAGACAGAGGGTTTGCAGAGTGGTCGGTGCTCAATGGCATGTCAGTCCCTGTGAAGGTTGATCCCCTCCAGTCTGAAGGAGCGGTTCTTGGCATAGACATGGCAGATGTGTTGTCCACAACCCAGCAATTAAGTGGTAGTAAGTGTCAAGGTGACAACGTGACTTGTAATGACCTGCAGAGGCTCATTGACACCGGTGCAGAAGGGATGAGTGTGAGACATGTGTCTGATAGCGCTCCAGGGGAGCAACAGGCAGTGATGATGGGTACCTCCAAGGAGGTGGAGGTCTCTTCAAATGTCTCAACCTTTCAACCTAGAGTGGATGAGCCCCTCCTTGTCTTGGACAGGAAAAAGGTCCCTAGAAAGGTCTGGTATTTAGACAGGGGTTGCATAGAGATGACACAAACTTTATTAGAAATGTTGGAGATGGTAAAAACGCACTCGCTGTACACTTGGGTGTCTCCACCACAGACGGACCAGGTTGTGCTGCGTAGTACCAATAGGTGGAGCCAAGTGGTACAGGCTGTGCAGGGAAACTTTGATCAAGAGTTTTTTTGGTGGGGCCAATGCTTATTAACAATGTGGCGAATAGTCCTGAGGTTCTCTAAGAGGGTGCCCCTAGTTACTGAATGGTATGAAAGGTGCTCAGAACTGTTGGAGACATCAAAGGCCTCTCCGGCTGGTGTAGTGACTGGAAACATCCCTGCTGGTGTGGTCCGAGGTGCAGCTGAGCAGTGGTCAGCAGAGGGCGCAGATACTGTCTCACCAGCTAAACCTCATGAGAAGGAAGGGTCCAGAATAGACACAGCACTAGCAGAGATGCTTTCTAACACTCAGAAAGAGGTACAACTTAAAGTACCCAGAGATGCTGTGAGAATTACTAATGTTGGTTTATGCAACAATGTAATGTGTACATCAGAAAGAAGTAGTTTATGCGTGGATCAGTGTCATTTGTTAGATCAGTTACCCATGGAGTGTTGGACAACAGGTGAGGTGGAGATTTGCTATGGACCAGTGGGTTGTAGTCACTTACCTGTGTGTGTTCCCTCCTCGGGTCTAGTTCTAACAAACACTGAGATGGATGACACTGATTGTGTTGGACTGGGTGACATTGAAATGTCTGATTGGCTAATGAGTGGTGCTGTTAAAAGTGATGTGGTTGCCGTGGGTAACCAGAGAGAGGTTCTTGAACCTGAAAGACCTGTGGTGAAAGATAAAACTTGCTTCCATAAGCTGAAAGGTAGGATCAGGGAAGGCAGAGTTCCCCCAAGAGAGGAGTGTATGCTCAGGGACCCCATTAGAAGAGTGGGAAGGCAGAGTATACAAACTTATAGAACCCTGTTACGATCCAGGGTAGGGCGTGCCTGGAAACGCACCCGAAAAAAAGATTGGGCCCACAGCTGGCGCGGAGGTGCCCCAATTAAGGATTCGGGCTGGTGTGTTCCGCCCCCTACGGGTTTGAAACAAGGGGGGGAGGTATGTAACGGGCACTACTGTCACGATGAAATGGACACACGGTCTGCATATAGCCAGATTGCAGAGCTGCAGAGCGTAAATTTAAAAACAGAGAAAACTGCGCTGGCAGTTTTCTCATATTTTTTCTATTGCTATATAGGGCTCTATGGCTTGGAGATCCTTCAGAGATCTGGGTGGGACTGGATCTCAAACCTGTGTCCAGGTTTTGAAGACAGCCTGCAAGCTGCCTTCCCAGGTGCAGGCAGCTCATTAAATGAAGGGCTGGGGAGAGCAGATGAGGGAAGGAAGGTGAAGGAAGTGGGAGCAATGACTGTTACTGTCTCTGTGTGAGGATAGACGTTGTACGCGTTGGAAGGCTTCAGAGCCGTGTGCATCCAGGACCGTGGGTCTGGAGGAGGTGATGGTTTGAAGAACCAGGACCTGTAGCCGCAGTGCTGTTAAAGAGTAGCCAGGTGGGCTGGTATTTTTATTTATCTTTGGATAACGTTTAAACCCCTGCGTGGGATTCCTGAATGGGCTTTTTTTTTTTTTTCTCCTTTAATAAACGTGGGCTACCAGGCCCTTAACATTATATGCCTGTTTGGTGTTGACTCACTGCACAAAAAATGCATCTGCCACAAGAGTTAATTACCCCAAACGTTTCCAAAAGATAAAGCACCAAAAAGCAGGCGCATCCTATGTTAAGTATGGAGGTCGTGACCGCGTCGAATTTGAAAATATTTACGCCATTTGCGTAACTCGTCCGTGAATGGGGATTGACGTTCACGTCGAAAACAGCGTCATAATTTGGAGCATGCGCACTGGGATACATTGACCGGCCGGCGCATGCGCAGTACGTTCGGCGCGGGATCGCACCTATTTTAAATACTACACGCACCCTACCTGGCAAATTTGAATTACGCCGGCCCATTTACGGTACGCCACCGCAACTTTAGGAGCAAGTGCTTTGTGAAAGTTGCAGCGGCGTAACGTAAATGAGAAACGTTACGCCGGCCAAAAGAACCGCTCGCCATACTGAATCTGGCCCAATACATTTTGTGTTTATGAGCCCCACTTGTTTTATTATCCAGTGATCCGGCCGACAAGGCTGTCACTAGCATTAACACAACAAGTTTTGTGTTTCTGAGACCCACTTGTTTTATTATCCGGCTGACAAGTCTGTTATTTTTCAACTTCCTTAGCAGATAAAGCTGTCCAGCAAAAGTAGAAGTCAGAGGCAAATACTGTACCAATGACAGGGGTGCCTACAATTGTCAGCTTTTGTTTATAACAAAAGTAAAAAAAAAATATGTTATAACTAGAGTTGAGCGGACACCTGGATGTTCGGGTTCGGCAGGTTCTGCCGAACTACGGAAAAAAGTCCGGGGTTCGGGACCTGAACTTGACCCGAACCCGAACCCCATTGAAGTCAATGGGGACCAAAATTTTTGACTACTAAAATGTCTCTAAAAAACTAAGGGAAAGGGCTAGAGGGCTGCGAATGGCAGCAAAATGTTGGTAAGAGCATTGTAAGTACTCTGCAATCAAATGTGGATAGGGAAATAACTTAAAATAACATAAAATACTTAAAAATAAAAATAAAATCTCGAAAAGCAGGAACCTTCCCCAATGATGGGACACTATTCCTCCCAATGATACCAATGATGGGGCACTACTTCTCCCACTGACACACATGATGGGACACTATTCCTCCCAACGAAACCAATGATGGGGCACTATTTCTCCCACTGACACAAATGTTGGGACACTATTCCTCCCAATGATACCAATGATAGGGCACTATTTCTCCCACTGACACAAATGATGGGGCACTATTCCTCCCACTGATACCAATTATGGGACACTATTTCTTCCACTGATACCAATAATGGGGCACTATTTCTCCCACTGACACAAATGATGGGACACTATTCCTGCCAATGATACCAATGATGGGACACTATTCTGGTGCAATTAGATTTGTGAAGTAGGACTGACTCCTAAATAAATCTCTCCATATACGCACAATCAGGAACCTTCCCCTACAGTAGCTAACGCAGAGTATGTTACAGGAACATATGCAGTGATGGTGCAATATGCAGAGTATCTGACAGTAACATATGCAGTTCTGGTGCAATATGCGGAGTATCTGACAGGAACATATGCAATCCTGGCGCAATATGCAGAGTATGTCACTGGAACATATGCAATGCTGCTGCAATATGCAGAGTATGTCACATATGCAATGCTGCTGCAATATGCAGAGTATGTCACATATGCAATTCTGGTGCAATATGCAGAGTATGTCAGAGGAACATATGCAATGCTGGTGCAATATGCAGAGTATGTCACAGGAACATATGCAATGCTGGTGCAATATGCAGAGTATGTTACAGGAACATATGCAATGCTGCTTCAATATGCAGAGTATGTCACTGGAACATATGCAATGCTGCGGCAATATGCAGAGTATAGAAAAAATGTATACCAGGATATATCCTAGGATAGAGGCTGGTCCTAGCGCTCAGTGGACAGGTCTTCTAATTTAATAGGTTATATAAATATATATGCAGAAAAAGCAGCTATTATAATAAGAAAAATGTATATAAAAGAAATATGTCTATATGAGGCATTAAAAGCGCTATATGATTTTATATCAATTGAACTCAGAAGTTCAAAATCTGCTTTTTGTGAGGTGCAAGCATCCATCAGGACCTCCTATCCTTAGAATGGTAGCTAACCTCAAATACTGAGAACAATATTAAAACTGCTATTACACACTAAATAAAATAATATAATACAATATGAAGTGTATATGACACACGTATGTCAATAGGGTGCTTCTTTTTAAATAAAAATAAATTTAAAATTAAAAATAAAACACTCAGTCTGTATATCTATAATGTTCTTTGTAGGAAAAAATCTTGAAATTGATTGAAAAAAACACAAATCCAGGCTTTCCTTCACTTGTAGTCCCCCTCACGGTTTTGTACTCACCAGATAGACATGGTGTTAATTGCCTTCAGATATTGGGATCTCCCTCCTGTGGAGTTCAGCCCAGTCCAGCAGCAGTGTTTCTCCTCCAAATAGGTATAGATGGGGTTAAGTGCGTGTGTGCAGCATGAGCGATCATGTGGACATAAACATAGGGAGAGAGGACATAGCGTAATACTGTCTTTATTATATGAAAAAAAACCTGTTTAAAAGTTATGCTTACAAAAGTAATAACAAAGGTGTGCACATCGGTTGCAATGTTACTGCTCACTCTGCTAGCCTAGCGTCTCCGCTCTGTCTCCAGCTGATGTGTCCCGCTGGATGATCGCTCATGCTGCACACATGCGCTTAACCCCATCTATACCTATTTGGAGGAGAAACACTGCTGCTGGACTGGGCTGAACTCCACAGGAGGGAGATCCCAATATCTGAAGGCAATTAACACCATGTCTATCTGGTGAGTACAAAACCGTGAGGGGGACTACAAGTGAAGGAAAGCCTGGATTTGTGTTTTTTTCAATCAATTTCAAGATTTTTTCCTACAAAGAACATTATAGATATACAGACTGAGTGTTTTATTTTTAATTTTAATTTTATTTTTATTTAAAAAGAAGCACCCTATTGACATACGTGTGTCATATACACTTCATATTGTATTATATTATTTTATTTAGTGTGTAATAGCAGTTTTAATATTGTTCTCAGTATTTGAGGTTAGCTACCATTCTAAGGATAGGAGGTCCTGATGGATGCTTGCACCTCACAAAAAGCAGATTTTGAACTTCTGAGTTCAATTGATTTAAAATCATATAGCGCTGTTAATGCCTCATAGAGACATATTTCTTTAATATGCAGAGTATGTCACATATGCAATGCTGCTGCAATATGCAGAGTATGTCACATATGCAATGCTGCTGCAATATGCAGAGTATGTCAGAGGAACATATGCAATGCTGGTGCAATATGCAGAGTATGTCACAGGAACATATGCAATGCTGGTGCAATATGCAGAGTATGTAATTCTCTCCCTGTAAGAACATCAGGAACCTTTCTCTACAGTACCTAATGCTATGTAGATCGCTAAATATTGTAATTCGATTTCTGAAGCAGCACAATCCTATCTAAATCTGTCCTTGAGAGCAGCCTGCAGCCTTTCCCTACCCTAGCTAAAGCAGAGTGACGAGCTGCGCTGTGTGCCTCTAGCTTATATGGAGGCTGGGTCACATGCTCGGTCGCATGCTGCACTGGCCAATCACAGCCATGCCATTAGTAGGCATGGCTGTGATGGCTTCTAGGTCACACAAGTAAAAAAAAATGGCGATTGGCTGCCGTGCAGCGCACCGTTACATAGCCGAACTCCGAACCTGAACCCAAATTATTCGGGTTCGGGTCAAAAAAAAAACGAAGTTCGGGTTTGCTCAACCCTAGTTGTAACTGCTTAAAAATTGCTAGCTGGAGTTTGGCTTTAAAGTGTTAGTCACTTATGTAAAGTCTATCTCTAATAGGCCATCTAAGGCCGCGTACACACGACCAAATAAATCCGATCAAATCGGTCTGTCAGACCGATTTGATCGGATTTGTCTGCTGGGATATATTGGTTTGATCGTGTACACACGATCAAACCAAAATCCCCGCCGGCAGACAGCACTGTAACGTGGTGGTGACGTTGACGCCGCCACGTCACTGGACCAGGAAGTAAAACACTTCCGTGCATGCGTCGATTCCATCCAAGCTTTAAAATCTGTCTGCTGGAAAAATTTGTCTGTCCGCCCGTACACACGATCAAATTTGTCTGCTGAAACGGTCCATGTATACACTGGAGGAATTAATGTAAACACCTTAAAAAAGAGCTCCAGACTCCTTCAGAAAAAAAACAGGTACCCACACCCTCCTCCCCACCGAAAGGTGGCAAAAGTGGCAGCGAAGGGGGGAGGAAGCAAACAAGTGGAGCGATAGAGACAGGACACATGGGGAGTAGAGATGAAAGAGCTGCTCGCCCGAAGTTACATGGAAGAGAGGAGTTCCCCAGGTAGGGCTTTTAGGCAGCAGGGTCAAAAAGTAGGTTAAGTAGTAAAAAAAATGACATTCATTTGCCGATGAAATCGGATATTACAGTGAATAATGGTGGAAAATATACAAATATAGTACAAAAGTAAATATCACAATCCTGATTGCAGTAGACATGAATGCATATACATCTCAAAGTACTATGGGTTATTGTACAATGTAGATCCCCAATGTAGGTCCCCGACGACCGTTTCGACTGTTTGTTTGGTCTCTTCAGGGGGACAAGGGTTCTAAAACGTTAATTAGAAAATTTTAAATTAAAAATAGAGAACATGTCAACATACATCATATAGAGTATACCATGGTGATATATTTACCGCTAAAACAAGGAATCCAGGATATTGGGAGCCGCTGAACTGTCCGGGAGGGGTTATGGCTGCCCCCATCCCCCCCAAAAACAAAAGGAGCAAAAGGCCCGTCCAGAAGGGCTTGCAAGGAGCCAAAGCGTGGACACCGTCTCTGCAGTGGAGGAGCAGGCACCTGCAAAGAACACCCACAATGTTGTAGTTGGTTGGGGAGAATTGAATAAATAATTCAACGCAAAGTTGCGAAAATGACAGTTAGAGTCTGGGTATAGAGGTATGGGGACTGAAGGCAGGTACTAATTGCCAATAAGTAATGAATGGCAGGGCAACTTTAGGGGTCCATTAGGGTTAGTAAGTAAGTAGGGGATGTAAATAGATAATTGAAGTAAGGTAATGATGATAGTGAATTGGTGGGTGGTGTAGGTGATTGAAGAAAAAATAAGTGACTGCCAGATAGGTAGTCCAGTGATGGAAGTGTGAGAGTGTGATAGTAATTGAATCAGAAGAAAAACGTGAGGAGAAAAGTCAGGGAATACCTAGTGTGTCCCACTTAATGTGGGGGTGGTGCAATGGGTGGAGGGGTAATAATGAGTAAAATGGTAAAATAGTGCCTGGGTGGTGAAGTGGTTACCTGGTGCAATAATTGTTGAGAAGTTCTTTGTTGTGTATGGTAGAAACCTGGTTGCAGTTGTGCATAGCAGGTAAGGACAAGAAGCCGAGAGACCATGTGCGCTGTAACATCCAGCCTGGCCCTAGTGGAATCAGATAATGACTCCACATCGACCCATCGTTTATTATAGCCCTGTGGGTGTGGCGATTAGGATGATCGCACGCAGGTGCCTGGGTATTCCCCATTCCACCAGGGGATGGACGTCCCAGCCGCCATAGAGACGGCTGACACCTGGCTCCCTCGGTGTCCCAGAGGGCTAGTGCAGCCCCGACAATGGTCGTCCTCTTCCGCCGCAAATCGTGTGACGTTTTGACCCCTGTGCGCAAGCACACTGTGTCAGGACAGTCCGGAGAGGATTGGAAGGACGCCGCCGGCAGGGTGGAGCTCGCAGGGGTGTCCAAGGAGGTCCCCCCGGGGCACCATACAACCAAATTAAGGGGAACATGAAGAAAAAAAACACATCCCCCCACCCTGACGGGAAGCACTAAAGCACAGGTCCCGCTCCCCAGGGGAAGGGAAAGGCCCAGCCAAACTCCACCGGACTCCCCAAACGGCCACAAAGCATGACATGCTTGCAGGGCAGATACCATCCTAAACATATAAATCAATGTGAAACATAAATATCATCACAGAAACTGGTAGTATTAAAAATTGTATTTACACATGAGCCGTGTGTAAATTCCATGGTTTAAAACTCATAGCATAGTATATGGTTGAATTAGAACAGATATTCGGTAGAATATCTGAACACATGCACAACAGGGATCTATAGTAAGTAACCCTGATGCATGGGGGGGGGGAATAGGACAATCCGATCCCCCAGGGGAGGAGGTGTGTACACCTCCTCAAAAAATCCAAAGCCTAGGAAGCCCATTAGGCACCCCAGGTATGGGTCATAAAGTAGGGGTGCACGAGTTGGTTTGGCCATGGAAAGGCACACGGCTGGTGTCTTATCTCTGTGTGTCCCATAGTTGTGCACACAGGGTGTGCCCAGTGTGCCCAGGCACACCCTAATCCCCCTGTACAGCAAAAATTCCCCCCACTGCTCTGGCTTCTCCCCTTATCCCTACAGCGCTTCTGGCTTCCCTCCTCTCCTCTCCCACCGGCTGTTGCTGCTGGGATGTTTTAGAATGAGTGGGTGAAGGGTCGGTAAATATGTAATTTACTGGCCCCTTCCCTTTATGAATGAAGATCGTGAGTGATCGGTAATATGTGTTTGAGCTTTGGGGTGCACACCCTAATGCAATAGGCTGCGCACACTTTTGGTGTGTCCATAGGGGAAGGGGTGTTTAGCCACCCAAAAAATTTTGCGATAGAGACAGGACACATGGGGAGTAGAGATGAAAGGGCTGCTCGCCCCGAAGTTACATGGAAGAGAGGAGTTCCCCAGGTAGGGCTTTTAGGCAGCGGGGTCAAAAAGTAGGTTAAGTAGTTTCCCCCATTAAGTAGTAAAAATACGAACGTCAATTTTGTTTGGGAGCCACGTCACATGACCACGCAATTGTCAGTTAAAGAGCGGCGCAGTGCCAAATCTCAAAAAGTGGCCTGGTCTTTTACCCGCAGAATGGTCTGGGGCTTAAGTGGTTAAAGACCATTGACCCTGGTCATTGACGGATGAATTCTGCCAAATCAGGCAAAATTTGAGCTGTGAATTGCCTTGTAAGCCACACATGACTGAGCCAGTTGGAAAATTATTAATCAAACAGTGACTGCAGATGCCGATGTAGCAGCTACCTGAATGCAATAACTGACTTTGTAGATTCCTCAATCCACACTGTTAATGTGGCTTGAGAAACAATCAATCTTCTGTTGTTCAGTTTGCAGATCGTCACTTGTGTGGCTACTCAAACTCCAGCTAATTTTTTCTCTTTTTTTGTGAAAAAGTTAAAATTATGTATCTGGCTGTGACCCATTTTCCCATATTTCCTACCTCTGTGTCATACATACAATAATTTGGGGGAGCTTTTGTGTTTTAAAGGGACCCTGATGCCAATAAACCTGACAGTGGCTCTAACCTTTCCTCACTAAATCCAAAATGAAATAAAAGTTTATATTTGCTCTCTTTCTATAGATATATATGTATAGATACATATATATCTACCTATATATCTACTGTCTATCTATCTATCTATATATATATATATATATATATATATATATATATATATATATATATATATATATATACACCCTTTATAATTATGCACAATTCCACTCAATTCTAAAATGTAAAAAAAAAACGAACTAATAGTGTACTGGTACTGACTAGTTTTCAAGCCTTTATTCTCCTTTATTTGCTTTACCCCACACAGCTAACATGAGCCCAGTGCTGACAAAGAGTGGTGGAAGGAGGGGGTGGGGTCAAACAAGGATGCTGTGCAGGTGCCTGATGTCTTTATCAACCAATGACATCAATGGTTGTTAGGATGCTGGCAGCTGTCCTGCATTGTTCTCAGGGTTGTAATGTTGCTGCATAATGAAAACCTTTGGCTTTGTGTAATAAAAAGGCAGACTTGATCCACCTACTGGCTAGTATGTACTTTTGGGGCAATACTGCAATTTGGGGCAATTTTTAGGCCTTTTGCCAAAACCACCCTTAAGGAACACAGAAGGCACCCCAGAGTGCACTGGAACCCCGCTGAATAAGGGTGATATATATTCAAATCGTATTGTGTGGATCATCTTCACCTAATAGGTGAGGTATTGCTTCTAAATTCATTTCACAAGTATGGCTAAAATAGTAGAGATGAATGACTACTAAATATGCATCATGCTGATTTAACCACTTAACCACTTCCCGACGGCTATGTATGGCCGCAGGGTGGCTCTACTTCTCTGGAACGCCGTCTTTTGACGTCCGCCCCTTTCCTCGTTCCCCGCACGATCCCGAGCACGCATTGGGGAACTCCTGTGCTAGCCGTGTCCCTTAGACACAGCCAATCTCAGATCGCGGTAAATAGCCAATCACATCGGCTATTTACAGCGCGATCTGTGCGGCCAATGAGAGATGATCTCAAATGTAAATATATGAGATCATCTCTCATTGCCGGCTCTCCCTCCTCACACGTGTGAGGAGGGAGAGAAATCTGTGAGTGATACAAAGTTGCAAAGTGTTTCAAAGTGTATCCTAAATCAGTGCCCAATGCCCAATCAGTCCCCAATCAGTGTCACCTTTGCCACCAGTGCCCATCTGTGCCACCAGTTACCACCAGTGCCCACCTGTGCCACCTGTGATCAGTGCCCATCTGCCGCCTCAGTGCACATCAGTGCGTATCTGTGCCGCCTCATCAGTGCGCATCTGTGCCGCCTCATCAGTGCCATCTGTCCTGCCTCATCGTTGCACAATTGTGCAATCAATCAGTGCACATCTGTGCCGCCACATTAGTGCACATTTATTCCACCTCGGTACCCATCTGTGCCAACTCTGTACCCATCTGTGCCACCTCATTAGTGCCCATCTGTGCCGCTTTATTAGTGCCCATCTGTGCAAACAATCAGGGCCCATCTGTAACGCCTCATCAGTGCCCATCTGTGCTGCCTCAACGCACATCTGTGCTGCCTCATTAGTGCCACCTGTGCCGCCTCATCAGTGCACATCTGTGCAATCAGTACACATCTGTGCTGCCTTATTGGTGTACATCTGTTCCACCACCTCAGTACCCAACTCTGCCAACTCAGGACCCATCTCTGCCACCTCAAGACCCATCTCTGCCCATCTGTGCCGCCTCGCCAGCAACAATGTCAAAACGTTGCTTTTCCGCCGAGGAGGCATATCAAATTATTTCCGCAGCTGACGAGAGCAACGGGGAGCTCTCTTCTTCCGATTCCCATTAAGATTCTGATTCGGACGTAGACTATGAGCCAGTCTACAGTGGTAGAACAGAGACAGGCTCAGAGGGGGAAGATAGTCAGCCCGCCAAAAGAAGGCGCTCTAGCGAGGAGGCAGTGCCATCCACCAGCACTGTCATGCCATCCACCAGCACCGAAGTGCCATCAACCAATACCAAAGTGCCATCCACCAGCACCGCAGTACCTCGGCAACAAAGGCCAAGGACCCATGCAAGCCTTCCCTATGCCCTTCAGTACCCCTTGTAGCTTCCTCCAAATTCCGGAGAGGCCAACATTCTCCCTTTCACTGCCCAGCCAGGAGTCCAGGTGGACACGGACAATTTTTCCCCAATTAATTTTTTTGATTTATTTTTTACTGAGGAACTGCTATCTAGCATTGTGGCCCAGTGCAACTCATATGCCCAACAATTTATTACCAACAATCCAACATCGTCTTATTCCCATCCCTTTCTAGTGGAGAGACCTTACGGTGGAGGAGGTTTTTTTTTTTTTTTTTAGGCCTCACATTTTGCATGGGACTCAACCCAAAAAATGAAAAGCATTTCTTTTGGTCAAAACGCCCCATTTATCATATGCCAAACTTCTCTGCAGCAATGCCCAGATCCCAATATTTTATGATCATGAGGTTCCTCCACTTCAATGATAACACCCAGTGCCTTTCCCGAAATCACCAAAATTTTTACATGCTTTTCAAAATTCGCCCCTTATTAAATTATTTTTCGGAATTATTCCCCCAAATATATACCCCGGAACAACACATATGCGTCGACGAGTCCCTTGTAAAATGTTGTGGCCGACTTAAAATAAAGCAGTTTATCCCCAGCAAAGGGGCCCGCTATGGGGTGAAGGTTTACAAACTATGTGAACGAGCCACAGGCTACCTGTATTCCTTCTTGGTCTACGAAGGGAAAGACATCCAGCTGAATCCCTCCAATTGCCTAGACTACTTGGGATCAAGTGGAAAAGTTGTTTGGCAACTCATCAACCCCCTACTGCACAAAGGCTACCAGCTGTATGTAGATAAAAAAAATATATGTTTAAAGTAGGCCTGTGCAAAAGTGAAAAATTTGTTTCGTTTCGTTTCAATTCGTTTCAATTCGTCATTTAATACATTTCGTTAAGTTAGGTTCGTATGTGTTGAATTCGTTTTCGGAATTCGTTCGAAAATATTTCGCCCGTTTTTCGAATTCGTTCGGAATTCGTTCGAAAATATTTCGCCCGTTTTTCGAATTAGTTTGTTTTCGACCGAATTTCGAAAAAAAACGGTCGAAGTCGAAAATATTTAAACCAGATTAGAAAACAAATAGTCTCTTTTCGAATAGAATTTTTTTCGAATTAAATCCGAAAATATTTTTATTTTTATTTATTTTTCGAATTCCGATCGAATTTAGTCCGCGGGTATTCGATTCGGAATTCGAAAAAAAAAATATTTTTGAATTTAATTCGAAAAAAATTCTATTCGAAAAGAGACTTCTAATCTGGTTGAAATATTTTCGATTTCGACCATTTTTTTTTCGAAATTCGGTCGAAAACGAACGAATTCCGAAAACGGTCGAAATATTTCGCTAATATAGCAATTCGGGAATTCGTATGCATCCGAATGTCCGAATAATGGAAAATTCGTCCGAATTTCGATTCGGAACGAAACGAAATGCACATGCCTAGTTTAAAGTATTTATTGAGTTTTTCAGAAGAATACATGGCTAAACAGTACAGTCTAAAGTCAAATAATCAAAGCAAACAGTTGCAGTACAGTTTGAAAATGCTAAATGGGGGTCTGTTCTTTGCAAGAGCTATTGGAGAGAGAAATACGAGAAAAAAGGAAGGAGCGTATGCGTACCAGGGCGTCAAGGACGTCCAGGCCCAGAGGCCCCTTGGAGCTGGCTCCTCTGCCAACCCACCCCCGCACCCCTCTGGGAGCAAACTGTGCGGAGGGTGATAGAGAGGATCCCTGCCCACCATACGTGTCTAGATGCAATACTTGTAAGAGAACATTGTAAATGGAGGAACAGCCCATACGGGCGGTATGCTGTACTTGTATGTAGCCAACTAAAACAAAAAAAAACGGATACAATAACCGTGGGAGAGACCTAAGCTGGGCTTAGAGAAGTCAATAGAGCACAGAGGAAAAGCAAGGCCCAGGGATAAGTCCACAACAGCGTGGGGGGTTGAGGGTGGTAAGCCGGGGGAGGTGAAAGGGAGAGAAAGAAAGAGATAGATGTGAAAGGAAAAGAGAAGCACATCGGCGGTCTGCTATTACTGTTCATACCCAGGTGGGTTAGCTTGACAGATAAATGGAGTTTCCAATCCCCATATAGATAGCCCAAGGCTCCCATATTTCCTTAAATTGAGGGGAAGTATCCAGGATAGAACTCATCATCTTCTCTTGGGACATAATCCAGGAAATTTTTCTTTTAGTATGTAGATAATTTCTACACATCTCTTCCCCTGTTCCACAACCTGCACCGGAAGCAGACGCCAGCATGTGGCACTGTCAGAAAGAATCGGAAAGGCTTTCCTCAAAGCCTTGTGAATAAGGGGAATCGGCAAGTCTGCGCAACAAGGAGGTTCTGGCAGTGAAGTGGAAATACAGAAGAGATGTATATATGTTGTCTTCCATCCACAACAATTCCTTTGTGGAAACCCGCAGAAGGCATGGCACCACCATCCAAAAGTCCACATGTATCCGGGACTACAATTCGTTCATAGGGGGAGTCGACTTTAACCACTTGTCCTCTGCCCACCGTCAAATGACGGCGGGCGGAGGACTCCATTATCCTGACATCACGTCATATGACGTGATGTCCCTTTAAAGCCGTGGGCGGTGCGCGCGCGCACCCGCCGCTCTGCAGGGATCCCGTGCGAGTGCCCGGCGGCAACGATCGCCGCCGGGCACACGCGATTGCTCAGTAACTGAGCGGGGACGTGGAGCTCTGTATGTAAGCACAGAGCTCCACGTCCTGTCAGGGAGAGAGGAGATCGATTGTGTCCCTTGTACATAGGGACACAATCGGTCACCTCCCCCAGTCACCCCCCTCCCCCCACAGTTAGAACACTCATAGGACACACATTTAACCCCTTCACCGCCCCCTAGTGGTTAACCCCTTCACTGCCAGTCACATTTATACAGTAATCAATGCATATTTATAGCATTGTTCACTGTATAAATGTAAATGGTCCCAAAAATGTCAGAAAAGTGTCCGAAATGTCCCCCACAACGTCGCAGTCCCAATAAAAAAATCGCAGATCGCCGCCATTAATAGTAAAAAAAAAAAAAATGCCATAAACTATCCCCTATTTTGTAAACACTATAAATTTTGCGCAAACAATCGATAAACGCTTATTGCATTTTTTTTTTACCAAAAATATGTAGAAGAATACGTATCGGTCTAAACTGAGGAAAAAAATATTTTTTTTATATATTTTTTGGGTTATTTATTATAGCAAAAAGTTAAAAATATTGCATTTTTTTTAAAATTGACGCTCTATTTTTGTTTATAGCGCAAAAAATAAAAACCGCAGAGGTGATCAAATACCACCAAAAGAAAGCTCTATTTGTGGGAAAAAAAGGACGCCAATTTTGTTTGGGAGCTACGTCACACGACCGCGCAATTGTCAGTTAAAGTGACGCAGTGCCGGAAGCTTACATTTTGTCTGGGCAGGAAGGGGGTGTAGGTGCACAGTAGGCAAGTGGTTAACAACCAAATGTTGGAACCATACCTTGCCACAAGGCGCACGTACAATTGGTACAAAAAAGTAGCAATTAATTTTTTTCATTTGGCCGTATACAATTCCTATATAATTTATCGTAAGTCCACCCAAAACCCCCTACCCTTCCGTGGCTACCCGGAGGAAATCACCACTACCCTGATATTCCAGAACAACCTACCCCAAAACATCCGATCAGATGTTCTAAGTCTACTCTCCGAACGTCACTTCCCAGATAAAGTCCCTCCCACAACATCAGGCCGACGAGGTCAAAAAAGATGTAAGGTGTGTACCAGTGAAGGAGTCAGACGAGACACATCTTTCCATTGTGCCGATTGTCCTTTCCAGCCTGGCCTCTGTGTACCTGACTGTTTTCACCGTTACCATACTAAACTAAATTATTAGTTTAGTATGGTAAACATAATTCTCCGTTCCTGCCTTCACACACCTATACACCCCTTATGCCACTTCCTGCCATGTAACTGACCCTGGCTTGTTTTTTGACCACGATTCTGCATAACGATTTTGTAATACCTCCGTCCTGCCTGGACAATTGTGTATGCCGTTGCTGACCAAATCCCTGCCTGCTGCCTGGACCAGTGCTATCCTGCTGTGTAGAACTGCGCTACTATTAGCACAGGTAATCTTTTGTTTACGCTTTGCTCAGCATAATGTATTTTGGGGTGTAATTCTTGGTATGTACATGCTAGACGGTGTTCCGTGCATGTTGGATCTCTGTATGTGGTCAATCTGTGTAGAAGTCTCACACATGTGGTATCGTTGTACTCAGGAGGATTAGCAGAATTTATTTTGGGGTGTCATTTTTGCTATCTAAATGCTATGTGTTGGAAATATCTTATAAATGGACAACTTTGTGTAAAAAAAGAATGCATTTTCATTTTTTTTCCACATATTCCAAAAACTGCTGGAAAAAAATAAACCGTTCAAATGACTCATTATGCCTCATAGATTATACGTTGGGGTGTTAGCTTTCCAAAATGGGGTCACTTTGTGGGTAATTCCATTGTCCTGGTGTTCCAGGGCCTTCTAAATTGTAATAGGTAGTCAACTAGTTAGATGTGCAATTTAAAACCCCTGATGGCGCTCCCTGCATGTTGGGCCTCCGTATATGGCCAGGCAGTGAAAAAGTCTCACACATGGGATATTGTTTTACTCAGGAGGAGTAGCAGAATGTATTTTATGGTGTCATTTGTGGTATGCACATGCCATGTGAGAGAAATAAGCTATTACAATGACAATTTTGCGATTTTTTTTTTAAATTAAAAATAAAAATCTTAATTTTGCAAAGTATTCTGGGAAAAAATTACAACTTCAAATAACTCACCATGCCTCTTACTAAATACCTTGGAATGTCTACTTTCCAAAAAGGGGTTATTTTGGGGGGCATTTGTACTTTCCTGGCTTGTTAGGGTCTCAAGAAATGAGATAGGCCTTCAGTACATCAGGTGTGATCATTTTTTATGATTTGCACCATAGCTTGTAGACTCTAAAACTTTCACACAGACCAAATAATTTCCATACATTTTGAGTTATTTTTATCAAAGACATGTAGCAGTATAAAATGTGGCCAAAATTTATGAAGAAAAAATAATAATTTGCAAAATTAAGAAACTAAGAAAAAAAATTATTTTTTTAATTTTCGGTCTTTTTTCATTAATAGCGCAAAAAATAAAACACCCAGAGGTGATCAAATACCACCAAAAGAATGCTCTATTTGTGGGGGAAAAAGGACAAAAAAATCATTTGGGTACAGTGTTGCATGACTGAGTAATTGTCATTCAAAATGTGAGAGTGCTGAAAGCTGAACATTGGTCTGGTCAGGAGGGGTGTTTAAGTGCCCAGTAAGGAAGTGGTTAAGGACCAAGCCTCTTTCTGAGATTTGTTGTTTACAAGTTAAAAACATATTTTTTTGCTCAAAAAATGTGTTAGAACCCGCAAACATTATAAACAAAAAAATCGAACAGCCTAGAGAATAAAATGGCGTTCTTTGCAATACTTTATGTCACATCGTATTAGTGCAGCAGTCTTACAAGCGCACTTTTTTGGAAAAAATACACTTTTTTGAATAAAAAAATAAGACAACAGTAAAGTTAGCCCAATTATTTTATATTGTGAAAGATAATGTTACGCTGAGTAAAGTGATACCAAAAATGTCACACTTCAAAATTGCGCCCACTCATGGAATGGCGACAAACCTTTACCCTTAAAAATCTCCATAGGCAAAATTTAAACATTTTTACAGGTTGCATCTTTTGAGTTACAGAGGAGGTCTAGGGCTAGAATTATTTCTCTTGCTCTACCAATCGCGGTGATACCTCACATGTGTGGTTTGAACACCGTTTTCATATGTGGGCGCTGCTCACTAAAATGCAATAAAAACATTTCCCTTTAAGAGCTATGGGCAGAAGTGACATTTTGATGCTGCTTCCGCCCCGCTATGGTATGGAGCCGGGTGGGGGCCATCTTCCCCTCACTCGTCTCCATACCCAACCATCAGAGGGACCCATCGCCTCCACCACTGCCGACAGCTCAGGTAAGCGGCGGAAAGCACAGGAGGGTGGCAGGAGGGGGACACGTATCCACCGCAGAGACCACTATTATGGGAAACCGGACCGCCTGCTGAAGAAGAGGATACCTGGGTTATAGCTGCTGCCATAACAAAGGTATCCCTCTTCAAACAGCCGACAAATATCGGCGTGAGGTGGTCCAGAAGTGGTTAAAGCAAAAATGTAAATCTATTCCACCAAAAATGTTTTTGACCCCTATTGCTGATCTTCTGCATTTTTTTTTTTCTATTTACAAAAATTCAACAAAGATGGGTGACTTTTTTTATTACAAATAACTAGATGTATAATAAGCTCTTTAGTGATCCACCCCAACAGTGTCAATGGATATTACCATTTTGAGTTAACTGACTTTTCATTTTCAAGAATTAAAATTCTTGTTTCCATGAGACCAGAAAAGAACAAATATACATTGATCAGACATAAGTTTAGGACCACTGACAGGTTAAGTGAATAACATTGATTATCTCGTTACAATGACATCTGAAAGTCAGTTGGATATATTAGGCAGCAAGTAAATATGTTGCCTATGAAGTTGATGTGTTGAAAGCAGAAACAATGGACATCGCAGTTTGTTGTGTATGGAACAGTGTAGCCACAGACCAGTCAGGGTGCCCATGCTGACCTATGTCCTAAGCCAAAGAAGCTTACAAGGGGCATGTGAGCATCAGAATTGGACACTGGAGTGATGGAAGAAGGCGGTCTGGTCTGATGAACCATGTTTTTACAGTATAAGCATAACCAAAAGTGTGTACATTGTTTACCTGGGATGATATAGCACCAAGATGCAGTAAGGGAAGAAGACAAGCCAGGAGAGACAGTGTGATGCTTTGGGCAAATGTGCTGCTGGAAAAACTTAGGCCCTGTCATTTATGTGAATGTTACTTGACACACACCACCTACATAAACATTGTTTTTGACCAAGTACACCCCTTCACGAAAACAGTATTCCCTGATGGCAGTGGCCTCTTTCACTGGGATAATGCATCCTGCCACACTGCAAAATAGGTTCAAGAATGGTTTGACTTGTCCTCCAAATTCTCCACATCTCTATCCTATTGAGTATCTATGGAATGTGCTTAAAAATCAAGTCAGATCCACGGAAGCCCCACCTTACAGGACTTAAAGGATCTGATACTGATGGCTTAGTGCCATACACCACAACATAACTTCAGAGTTCTAGTGAAGTCCGTTCCTTGACGGGTCAGGGCTGTTTGGGCAGCAAAAGAAAGACCTACTCAATATTAGGTGGGTGGTCATAAAGTTATGGCTGATCGTGTATTTCCTCTCTATAACATCATAAACCAGGCATGTCCAAAGTCCGGCCCAGGGGCCAATTGCGGCCCCCGTTCCAGTTTAATGTGGCCCCCCTGGTAATTTGGATATACACTGTATTTATTGGTGCTGCCTCAGAGGGGACAGGGCGGGGGGAACTACATTAAGGAGAATGTCTTGTTTACTCAGCGGCAACTGTAATAGGAAGTCTTGTCTCCTGGGCTGCCATTAGACTCCTCCTCTGTCTATCATAGGAGGCGGGACATTGTATTAAAGAGGCTGCTGTGTAAACAGGAGATTCTCCTGTATTTAATCTGTTGGCGCTCATCCCGCCCCCCCCCCCCCTCCGAGGCTGCAGATAGGCATCGATCAAGCTGCATTCATGGCAATGGAGAGGCTGCATTCATGACAATGGAGAGGCTGCATTCATGGCAATGGCAAGGCTGCAGATGGGCACTGATTGGGCTGCATTCATGGGCAATGACCCTTATTTTGCTTCACAGTTCTTTATTTACATTTTTTTCCCCCTGAAACTTCCCTCCTAAAGTGAAGGTGCGCGTGTTATACGCCGATAAATACAGTATATCCAAATAACACGCCCAAGCTCATCTCTTCACCACACACAGCCACAAAGGCAGGAGAATTCTTGCTGGGCCGTGTATTAGTACACTTAGACCGAATTTTAATAGTTCAAAGAATGTCAGCAAAATAGTGGGCCCTCACGCATGTTCACTTCATCAAATCTGGCCCTCTTTGAAAATAATTTGGACACCCCTGTCATAAACCATAAGACCTCTTTCACACAGGAAGTTTGATCAGGTCCACCAATTCATTCGTTTTTCAAGCTGATATAAAAGGAAGATCTTTGCTAGTCTACAAGCAGGCGAATGTAAGTGGACATGTATACATTTACATCCAATAGCCGCCTAGTCCATATAGGTTGAATAAAAAAAGAAGTATGTGCCCTTTTTTGCTTTTTAACATCTGAGGTAGTCAAATCTGCCCGCCTATAGAATTACCACAGGCCTGCTAAGCTCTAGAAGCGCAAAATTGAGCAGATACTGTTGTCACAAAAGTAACATATGTATTATTTGGCTCTTATTCAGCAGGGAAAAAAGTTTGGCATACATAAGATCAGAGGCAGACAAAGTCAGCAAGGGACCCATGTGTGGAAATTATATGTGGGCCCCAATTATTAATAAGTAAGATATGCATTTTAGTTTACTTTAATAGTGTGATATTACAAATATGAGAAAGTGCCTATTTGATGCAGTTGTATTATTTATTGCATTGTAAACTCACCCATTACATTGGTGGCCAGTATAAATGCATCTGTTAAATTGGTTCTCCCCCTTTACATTTGCAGTAATTTAAAATGTGGCTGTTACATTTTGGCCCATGTAAATTCCCAATGTAGCACTACCCCTGTAGGGTTGCAGATGACAGGGCTCCCCACTTCTGCACAGCCAGGTCACAAGTAACTTCAATGCTTTCTCCAGAGGCAAGGAACAGTCTTTAAGCTTTGCTTTGATGTTTTAATAAGTGGGTAATAACTTGGATGGGGAATAGGAATTATGAGATGCCCAACTTGATAGTAATAAAACCAGGGACAACTTCCTCCCTATGTACAGCTCCAATTGATTGTTCTTCTTCTTTACTCTCTTTCTCTTGATCTTTCTCAGTCTGTACAACTCTGATTGATTTCACTCTCAGTCTGTACAACTCTGATTGATTCCTCTTCCTCAGTCTGAACAATTCTGAATGATTCCTCTTCCTCAGTCTGTACAATTCTGAATGATTCCTCTTCCTCAGTCTGTACAACTCTGATTGATTCCTCTTCCTCAGTCTGTAGCTAACAGTCTCTTTTAGAAAGGCAACAGCTCCTTACGGGCTAGAAACTCTCAGTCTATTTAGAATGTAGTACAATGTATTGTAAACTGCCTCCTGGAGCACCTCCAACTCACTTGTAAACAATGGTCCCAGCTCTACCTCTACAGGAAATGCTAGCCCACCTGGCTGCTTCTTCACCAGCCCACCTGGCTGCCTCTTTACCATTCTACCCGATTGACTAATCCAGAGAGCTCCAAGGGCATGGTTACAGAAGATGTAAGCATACCGCTATCTTCTAAAGAGACCTGCTACATGTAGCAGTTTCTCCCCTTGTAAGTCCTTGCACCATGCTGTAGTACTCACAATGTCCTCCTTGCTCCAATTGCCTCTATGGGAAGACTCCTTCCAAGCTTCCCAGGCCAGCACCTGAGCCCCTGCCAGAGGCAGAGCACCCCCCCCCCCTCCAGGTCTAATGGGTATATAAATTCCCTGGAGTAACCCAGTTACACTTCTAAAATACAACATGAAGCCCTGTTTGAGTGTCTGGTGTTTATGGTGGTGGCACGCAGTGATTTGATCTCAAATGGAAATATACTCACTGGAGTTGCTAAGCACTAAAAACACACAATAGACTGTATTACAGTTTTTTGTTTTTTTTATATATTTTTTTACTTTTCTTTGATTATTTGCATATATTTTATTTCATTTTTGGGATTTTTGTGAGGGAGCGCTTCACTATTTTGGTTTATAAAAGATCAGGCTATATTGAGCCAATGGAGCCACCAAAACATGAATTGCTTTAAAGAGAGGGGGCCAGATCCACGTACATCGGCGCATATATAGACCAGCGTAGTGCATCTCCTTTATGTTACACCGGCTCAAATTAGAGATGTAAGTGCCGTATCCACAGAGTATTTGCGCCCAAATTTGTGCCGGCGCAACTTAAATTCTGAGGTGTAAGGCGGTGTAATTCAAAGTGGGAAGGACGTGGGCGTGTTCCATTGAAATGAGCCGTGACCCCATGCATGTGCATGACACTGACTATGGTCAGAGCCTCTCTGCACATGCTCACTACTCGGCCCGGCTCAATCAGTGAGATAGGAACTAGGCCCGGCGTACTTAGTGAGATACGCCCAGTGCATAAATAGGCCCAGACATACGCCCTTCCATTGCAAAAGTACATCCATTTTTTCCCTCCCTGAAGCAAGGGCTTTTGTACCATTGTCTGTTGCTGTTTATAGGTTTGTGTCGTGTCGGTGTGTTCCATTATTTTGAGGGCCATCACCCAATTTATATACACACATACATATATTTATATATATATATACATATAAGAAACATTTTATAATAATAAATAATATAATTATAATAATATTTAAAATATTAAATATATATTAGATATAAAAAATAAAATGATATATTTAATATATTAGTTAGTATTAGTTATATATTTATTATACTAGTTTAAAATATATACTAAACAGAAAAAATGTATATAAAATATATATTTAGCCATTAGGGTGAAAAGAGCCACTGGCAAGGAAATGGAGTGTTGCCAGTACCTTGCCCAGTGGCGATTGGCAGATCCTCTCCCGTGCCCTCCTCTGTGCCCTCCTCCTTCTGTGCTCATCTAAAGTCAGTAGTATAGCTATGAGCAAGGATGCCCCTAGCATGTTGGCATACAGATTGTTGTCCTGCAAGTGTGGCTGTTCAGCTCGTCCCTAATGGAGTTGCTTTAGCTGACATGTAGACGGATTGTCCAAATTTAAACCTGCTTTTATAAGGACTAATTTTAGACCGGACATGCAGCTGATGCGCACAGGGCGTAGCCTGCGCCGGTCAAACTTACTTTTGTGGATCGCCGTATCTCCCTCATTTGCATATTTGCATAGTAGATCAATGGTGTGGATGGAATAAATGTGCACCTAGGATGTGCAGGCGTAGGCAAGTTAGGCCGGTCGGGAATAGCCTATTTTGGTGCGTATCTAGTTCTGTGGGTACGGTGCATAGATATTCCGGCGCAAATTTAGACTTAGGCGGCACATCTCGAGATACTCCGGCGTAAGTGCTTTGTAGATCTGGCCCAGGATGTCTGCACCTGTTCTTCTTGTTCAATTTAAAAGCAAGAAGGTCCACATTCAGTGTTCCCCATCTGTGACACAGGTATTGAAACATTTATGGGTGTGAGGGCCATTCCCGGGGGGTCCATTCGCTACTAGCTGAGGTTGTCTGCTTACTATTTGTTCACGTCACTTATGTGAACAGCAGACAAGGCTGTAACATGGAGTTCTGCCTACACTAGTATCATTTCTACCTCTTTTGATACAGCCAGACTTCTTGCTTCTCTCTAATAGTTGATGTACGCCACTGCAGTGACATTGTCAAATTGTAAGATGATTGAATGGCCCAAAGATGGTGTGTCCAGTGTTAAAAGGACAGCCAAATCACTTTGAACTTCAGAATGTTGCTCAGAAGACAGAATTTCTCTGACATCCCCTGCACCAATAAGGTGTACAAGACCTGTCCCCAGCTGTTCAGGCTTGCATCCTTTGTGAGAATCATCCAAGAGAGGAGGAGGATTTCCCTGGCTTCAGTGCTGGATTCCTGAGAAGAAGTTGAGCTGTTACCTCAAAAGTAGATTGTCTAGATATCTCACAATGGGAATACCTTGGAAGTGTAGTAGGGCTTAAAAAGGGACCAGTCGCACAGTGGCATCAAGGGGCACAGTGGCATCATGGGGCACAGTGGTGACAATTAAAGGGCACAGTGACATGCACAGTGGCATCAATGGGCACAGTGGTGACAATCAGTGGCGGCTGGTGCTCAAAATTTTTTGGGGGGCGCAAACGGAAAAAAAAATATTGCAGCCTCATTGTGCCTATCACATGCAGCCACTGTGCCATGCCACCAAATGCAGCCACTGTGCCACCAAATGCAGCCACTGTGCCATGCCACCAAATGCAGCCACTGTGCCATCAATTGTCACCACTGTGCCATGCCATCAAACACAGAAACTGTGCCATCAATTGTCACCACTGTGCCATGCCATCAAATGCAGCCACTGTGCGTGCCATCAATTGTCACCACTGTGCCATGCCACCAAATGCAGCCACTGTGCCATCAATTGTCACCACTGTGCCATGCCATCAAACACAGCAACTGTGCCATCAATTGTCACCACTGTGCCATGCCATCAAATGCAGCCACTGTGCCATCAATTGTCACCACTGTGCCATGCAACACAGCAACTGTGCCATCAATTGTCACCACTGTGCCATGCCATCATATGCAGTCACTGTGCCATCAATTGTCGCCACTGTGCCATGCCATCAAACGCCACCACTGTGCCATCAATTGTCACCACTGTGCCATGCCATCATATGCAGTCACTGTGCCATCAATTGTCACCACTGTGCCATGCCATCATATTCAGTCACTGTGCCATCAATTGTCACCACTGTGCCCCATGCCACTGTGCTCATTGTCGCCTCTGTGCCCCATGCTGCCACTGTGCCCCATGCTGCCACTGTGCCCCATGCTGCCACTGTGCCCCATGCTGCCACTGTGCCCCATGCTGCCACTGTGCCCCATGCTGCCCCTTTCCCTGTAAAAAAAATCACTTACCTGACGCTTCCATGTCCATGTTCCATGTTCTCCTGCTCTCCAGGATTGAGTCTGAAAGAGTGACTCCTCCCCAGGGCTAGAACTGAGCTCCAGTAGTAATCGGCGTGCGCTCCTAGCAGTAGGACGTACGGCTCCCGGAGCCAGACAGGCAGGGCTTTCCTCCCCCAGCCTCCGCTGTCAGACTTGCTCTGACTCATGATCCACCTCCCCTGGTTCTCCCTTCCTTCCAGGAATCACCGGAGCCTCAAGGTAAGCCCCTGACACAGGGCACTGGGCATTTCTTCCACCCCCTTGAACACCATTGGCGGCCGTCCTTTTCAGGACAAGCCGCGGCAGCGGCCATTGCGATCCGTACCTCCTCTTTTGTACCCTTATATCACCACCCCAAACAAGGCATCCTTCCACCACCTCTCCCCTCAATTTCCGCCGCTTCTGGCGTTTTTCTTGCACAACCGCGCCGGCCTGGTTACAATCGCGGCAGCCGCGAACTAGGAAAGGCCGCGGCTTCACCCGCGGCCTAGCGCCGCGCCGCTCCACACCCCCCGCAATCCCCACTAAACAGCCTAAACTGCCCAGCAAGCCCCCCCTACCCCAGAAGAGCACCTGCTCTCCCCGACTATCATCCCAGTCTTTCCCAGCAGCACCAATCCACTTAGGGGCACAGCCCCTATCCTGGATCCTGCTGCAGGATCGGCAGCCATCTTGCTGCACCCAGCCCCACTCTCCCCCTTCCCAATACTATCAGTACTTGATCCAGGGTTCGTCCGATCGCCTCCCAAGGGGTCAGGAAGGAATTTTTTTTGCCCTACAGCAGCAGATTGGCCTAGCACTGCTAGGGTTTTTTTTTGCCTTCCTCTGGACCAAGACTGAAAGAGGATTCAACGAATCCTTGAATACCCCCCACCCCCCCCACCCCCCCGGTGTTTGGCGACCATGGCTAATCTGCAATATTCTGCGGAAACCATTTGGGATCTGAGGCGATTTGTCGCAATATTGCCAGCCAGCACCAAAAAAGTCCTAGAAATTGAGCGACTATTGAGAAGCGATCGACGATCGACTATCAAAAATTGCAGACGTTTACCCCAATCTAAGCACATATCATGTGCTTTGATCAACACAAGATCGGCAGTAAAACACCGACTAGAAATCCAGGATTTCCTTCTACAACACGATTTAGACTGCCTCTTTATTACAGAGAGCTGGCTCACAGCCGACTGTAACACCATTCTAGGTGAATTGGTGCCAGAAAACTACCGTATTATAACGGAAAACAGAATAGGGCAAAGAGGAGGAGGACTGGCGGTGATCCATAAGACTCACCTTGCGATCACTAAACCAGTACTTCAAAACCCTCTTCCATTCATGGAAACCCTTACTCTGCAATTGCAAGTAAACTCCCAGGAGACCGTCCGGATCTTACTCTGCTACAGACCACCTGGCACAAAATCGCAGCTGCTACCATCATTGACGGAGTTTATCTCCACTTATACCCTCAACAGCAAACAACTTTTGCTGCTCGGGGACCTAAACCTCTGGGCCAACTCCTCACAAGACCCTGTTGCCGACGCCTGCATCGACCACCTGGAAGAATTAGGGCTACAACAACTTGTATGTGGGCCCACACATGCTTCAGGTCACACACTCGATCTTATTTTCAGACAAAATCTGGAAATAAAAATTCTGGAAAATGAACCATTGCCATGGACAGACCACCATGCAATCAAATTCATTATTTCCAATATCCCCCCCTTAACAAATACATCAAATCCAGTGACAACACACTGGACCAGATGTCAGAAGAAGCTCCACTCGGATCTCTTCAAAACCACGTTAAGGAAAAAAATACAAACAATTCAGCCGCATCAAACGGCCGTTGTAACGCTGGATGCCATAAATTTGGCCATGCTACAGTCAGCCGACTTGGTAGCACCGAAACGTAAAACCCGCATCCGAAAAAACAACCGCAGCTGGTTTAACAACCAGCTGTCGTTATTGAAGCAAGAACGCAGAAGGGCAGAATCTGCCTGGAAAAGATGTTCTTCAGAGCTACACCTATCCATCTACAAGGCGGCGACAAGAAAATATCACAAAGAAATTTTCCAAGCCAAGAAAAATTATTTTTCGGAGGCTATCAACAGCGCCTTGAACCGCCCCCGCAAACTCTTCAAGATGGTCACTCAGACCATGAAACCAGGATGCATTGAAGCCCCTAGATTGGACACACAAGAATTTTGCAATGAACTATCGGATTGCTTCATTAATAAAATCGAGGCAATCCGTGAAAGCATTCAGCAAAACAATTCCCCCCTTGGCCCCCCCTGCAGCCTCTCACACAGCACCCATAGTAATTCTCCTATATCAGGTAAGTTTACCCTGGAACCCATCTCCATTGAGACCACTAAGAATGTCATTGGCGCTTTGCGTAATAGCACAGCGCCAAATGACATTATCCCCTCAAAACTGCTGAAGGAATGCGCCGACATCCTAGCTCCTCCCATCACGCAACTTATCAACCAGTCTTTCTTGGAGGGCATAGTGCCCTCACAGTTGAAAGAGGGTATAATTCTACCCATCCTGAAGAAACCCTCTCTGGACCCCAAGGACCCACTCCACCACCGTCCCATAACAAGTCTCAATGTACTCTCAAAGATAATGGAGAAAGTAGTGGTACAACAGCTGCAACAGCATCTGGATACCCACAAGCTACTTGACCCATTGCAATCAGGCTTCCGCCCCGGACACGGGACGGAAACAGCATTGCTGAAAGTATGGGACGATGTTCTCAAGGCCGCAGACGAAGGAGAATCTTGTCTTCTAGTTCTGTTGGACCTAAGTGCAGCTTTCGACACGGTAGACCACAAACTATTACTGACTCGGCTTGCTGAAGTAGCCAGAGTCGCAGAAGGCGATTTATCTTGGTTCTCCTCTTTTCTGGAAAACCGATCGCAAACAGTGAAGTTAGGACCTTTTACGTCTGAGAAACGCACAGTTACATGCGGAGTCCCTCAAGGATCGCCTCTATCACCAGTGCTGTTTAACGTCTATCTTCGTCCTCTTTTTGAGATTATCAGCAGCCAAAAACTGCTCTACCACTCATATGCAGATGATACGCAACTGTATTTCCGCATCTGCAATAGACAGGATCACCACCTCAATCTAGAGACATGCCTCTCTTTGATAGAGGATTGGATGACAAAGAGTTATCTTAAACTCAATGGAGCAAAAACAGAACTTCTTCTGTTTCACGCCAAGCGCAGGAATCAACTTTCAACAGCGTGGACCCCCCCGCCTATTTTGGGCAAACTCATCACCCCTAGCGCCAAAGTCAAAAGCCTAGGGGTCATTTTTGACTCCTTTATGACAATGAACGCACAAATAGGGTCAGTAGTCAGCGGATCTCACCATCTGCTGCGCCTACTACGTAGACTCACTCCATTCATCCCTAAAGAGGATTTAGCGGTCGTGGTGGGAGCAATTGTAAACTCCAGGTTGGATTATGCAAATGCCCTTTACCTCGGCCTCCCCAAATACCAAATCGCTCGTCTGCAAGTCGTTCAGAATACGGCCGCCAGACTTGTGACTGGGAAAAAACCCTGGGAATCCATCTCACCTTCACTGAGAGCCCTCCATTGGCTGCCAGTTAAAGACAGAATTGCTTTTAAAGCTCTCTGTCTTACGCATAGATGTGTCCATGGGAATGCCCCCCTTTATTTATGCGAAATAATAAAAGCGCATAACCCCAATCGCGTTTTGCGATCCACTAATCAGAACCTGCTCCAGGTTCCGAAAGCCAACTTCAAGTCCAAAGGAGAAAGAAGATTCGCGATCCAAGGTCCTAGACTATGGAACGCTTTACCAACCAGCATTCGGTTGGAGGAGAACCACCTAGCATTCAGGAAAAAGGTCAAGACTTTTCTCTTTTGATATCAAAGGAGACAGGAACAACAAGCGCCCAGAGGCGATTCAGTTCGCATGTGCCGCGCTATATAAGTTTTCATTCATTCATTCATTCATTCATTCATTCATGTCCTCCCTCGATGTCTTCTGCCGCCGTGGAGAAGCTTCAGCCAATCAGGTTCCTGAAAACCAGAATCCGGGAACCTGATTGGCTGAAACGGCTGTCAGTCTAATGCAAGGACCGCAGGTTGCCTGCGCTCCGAGCATAGACTTCCGAGAGCCGGAGGGCGGAACTGGAAAAGCCTATCAGAGCCGCTGGCTTTGATAGGCAGTTCCCCTCAGCCAACCAGCTGCCGCTATTCGGGTAACCGGCGTCCCATGTCCGGTTATACGAATAGACCAGGCAGCTGGCAACAGTAACACACGTCCAATGCATAGCATTGAACGTGTGTTACTTGCGAGAGGGGGTGGCGCTGCAGCGCCCTCTATAGACGGCCGCCAGAACTTCGGCTAAAATGTCAAAATGACATTTTAGCCGAATAAAAGTTCTTAAAGGGCCCGTTTTTTTTTTTTTTCTTGTGACTGCGGGAGGGGGGGCGGCGACCGTGTCCCCATATGGGCGGGCCGCCACTGGTGACAATTAAAGGGCACGGTGGTGACAATTGGCACAGTGGCAACAATTGAGAGGCACAGTGGCTGCGTTTGATGGCATGGCACAGTGGTGACAATTGATGGCACAGTGGCTGTGTTTGATGGCATGGCACAGTGGTGACAATTGATGGCACAGTGGCTGCATTTGATGGCACAGTGACTGCGTTTGATGGCATGGCACAGTGGTGACAATTGATGGCACAGTTGATGTGTTGCATGGAACAGAGGTGACAATTGATGGCACAGTTGCTGTGTTTGATGGCATGGCACAGTGGTGACAATTGATGGCACAGTGACTGCATTTGATGGCATGGCACAGTGGTGACAATTGATGGCACAGTTGCTGTGTTGCATGGCACAGTGGTGACAATTGATGGCACAGTTGCTGTGTTTGATGGCATGGCACAGTGGTGACAATTGATGGCACAGTGACTTCATTTGATGGCATGGCACAGTGGTGACAATTGATGGCACAGTTGCTGTGTTGCATGGCACAGTGGTGACAATTGATGGCACAGTTGATGTGTTGCATGGAACAGAGGTGACAATTGATGGCACAGTTGCTGTGTTTGATGGCATGGCACAGTGGTGACAATTGATGGCACAGTGACTGCATTTGATGGCATGGCACAGTGGTGACAATTGATGGCACAGTTGCTGTGTTGCATGGCACAGTGGTGACAATTGATGGCACAGTTGCTGTGTTTGATGGCATGGCACAGTGGTGACAATTGATGGCACAGTGACTTCATTTGATGGCATGGCACAGTGGTGACAATTGATGGCACAGTTGCTGTGTTGCATGGCACAGTGGTGACAATTGATGGCACAGTGACTTCATTTGATGGCATGGCACAGTGGTGACAATTAATTCTAGCCCTGTAGAATTTTTTAAACGTCGCCTATGGAGATTTTTAATGGTAAAGGTTTGTCTCCATTCCACGAGCAGGCGCAATTTTGAAGCGTGACATGTTGGGTATCAATTTAGGGCCAGATTCTCATATATTTTCGGCGGCGTAGCGTAAGCCATTTACACTACGCCGCCGCTGCGTACTAGAGCAAGTGCTTTATTCTCAAAGCACTTGCTCCGTAGTTTTCGCCGGCGTCTCGTAAATCGCCAAGCGTAAACCCGCGCAATTAAAATGGGGCGGCTTGTATTTAAATTAAGCGCGCCCCCGTGTCGAACGAACTGCGCATGCGCCGGCCGGGGAAAAAGCCCAGTGCGCATGCTCCAGCTCACATCGGGAAGCGTCGTTGAAACTGACGTCAAAACGACGTGAGCGTCATTTACGCGAGTCCCTATTCGCGAACGAGTTAGTAAAACGACGTAAGCGACGGAAAAAGCCGACGCTGACCCGACGATATACTTAACATGGCGTCCGACGGCATCCGACGGAACTTCGTAAGGTTACTCCACATAGAAGCTGGGGTAACCTTACGAGTCCGTAAACGACGTACACGACGACGGGGCGGCGTAAAAGCGTTCGGGAATCGCCGTACTAGCCTCATTTGCATATGCAAATGAAAAAACAATGTGAAGGCCACCTAGTGGCCGGAGTTGTCATTACACCTACGATCCGAAAGTGTAATGCTTTTACACTTGTCGGATGTAGAAGCGTATCTATGCAAAAGTGATGCTAAGCATCACTCGCATAGATACAAGGACAAAAAAAAGGCGATACGACGGGGTATCTGAGATACTCCGTCGTAACGCCTCTGAGAATCTGGCCCTTACTGTGTAACATTAACTTTCACAATATAAAAGAAAAATTGGGCTAACTTTACTGTTGTCTTATTTTTAAAATAAAAAAAAGTGTATTTTTTTCCCCAAAAAGTAGTGCAACGGCCGCCATTTTATTCTCTAGGTTGTTAGAAAAAATAAATGTATAATGTTTGGGGGTTCTAAGTAATTTTCTAGCATTTTTTTTTTTAACTTGTAAACAACAAATCTCAGAAAGAGCCTTGGTTCTTAAGTGGTTAAAAGTACATTTTGATATTTTTGGAAAGTCCATGGGGTTTTTGGTTAAACTGGGCTCCTCCCTTAGGTTTGGCTTTAGAATGAGAAGCCTGGAAAACATGAAAGAAACTCTACTCTGTTTAGCTTCGGAGGGAGGAGATTTGCCAGTTTGAGATTCAGGTTTCTTCTGCTGGAAAAAATCAGTACTCTTACCACCAGTATAGTATTTTATGATAACCAAGCAACCAACAAACATTCACCATCAAAAGGCATGTGGAGCAAACATTTTTTTCCTGTTCTGCAGAGCAACATTTCAGCCATAGAAATCTCCTTATGTTGACAGACGGGATTCTCATTCAAGAGATAAGATGGATAATATCAACTAAGCCATTAATGCAATAATGTAGGCTGAAGGCAAAAGTTCTAAACACTACAGCTAAATGCTCACTAAGGACTGTAGCTGTATATTTTTACATAACTCCCTATAGTTTGGGATACTGATATCTTGGCTATGGTAGGTTGCATAGCAGGGCCTGCTAGTGAAATAAAGGATTTGGAAAGGGCTTCAAAACACTTATTAATGGTGTCCTTAAACATCTGAGCATCCTCAATAGAAATGATTCATGTTTTATTAAAACTTCGGGATAGGTGTCTGAAAAGCATTGGAGATTAGTAAACACTCCTCTCTGTACAGAACAGGTTAAAGTAAGGTGTACTGGAAGTCTTCAGGCCTCTTTAATTATATCAGACTGGTGACAGTACTAGAAGACTCCACAGTTTCATTTTAAATGTGGCTCAAACAGCACCAGAAAAAGCCAACAAATTGCTGTTGCGCCTGGGAGCTGAATCAGCTGATTAGGAAAAAAGTCATCCATCAAGGATTTGTGATACCCTCTGTAAGACCCCTTTCACACTGAGGAGTTTTTCAGGCGGTACAGCGCTAAAAATAGAGCTGCTAGAAACGCCTGAAAAACTCCATCACTATCTACTCAATCAAAAAATCTCCTGTCAGCAGCATCTTTGGAGCAGTGAGAGGAGCAGTATGTATACCGCTTCTTCACCGCTCCTTCCCATTTAAAACAATGGGAAACCGCGGCAATACACATTATTAGTGTGTAGGCGAGTATAGGTTTTCCTCCATTCAGTTGGTGGCGCTGTATCACTATACAGATGAAGTGAAGTCTTTAGTGAGTGTTGCTCCCTCAGAGACTCTGTAAGTATCACAGAGGTTACAGCTGTCTGATTGAACACTGAAACTCTGGTCACCTCTGGCCGCCATCTTGACATGGGACCCTATAAATTAGAGTTACCGTGATATTTAGACACACCTGGGGCAGGTTTTGGTCAGCAAGAGAGTTCCCACCTATTGTGGGGAGTGTGAAGTAGGGTCAGTGCATAAGGAACATTTTGGTGTCTGGATTAGTGAAGTAGAATTTGTCACCCCTCCATTGGAACATGTCCTCCGGTAACACAGGCTCAAGCCTGGTGAGACTGTAAAATTGCCAGTTCCTATTTTTTTTTCCTGTACAAATATCCACTGCTCTTTTGCCTAAATGTCAACACCTATAGAAGCAGTCTCATCTATTCATTGCTAACCCAAATCCAATATACAGGCATACCCCACTTTTAAGTACACAATGGGACCAAAGCATGTATATAAAACAAAAATTTACTTAAAGTGAAACAATATATTTTTTCACTTCTAGGTTGTAGTGGGGGGTCAGGGGCTGTAGTGGCGGTGTCAGGAGCTGTAGTTGAGGTCTCAGGGGCTGTATTGGGGGTGTCAGGGGTACACTGGAACAGGACGGGCTATGCTCTCGGAGCTTTAGCTCCTTCTACTGCGGCTGCAAAATGTCTGTACTTGTAAGGCACTTTACATACACTCGCGGGTATGTCCTTACTCGCGAGTGTATGTAAAGTGAGTGTACCTAAAGCGGGGTATGCCTGTATAATTTATAACATCTAGAACTTTGTGCATGATCTCTTCCAGAATGGAACCCAACCTTTGGCCCTGCCTACAAGTGGTCACAGTGCAAGATTTCATGTTATGATTAAGTAAGACGGTGGAGCTCCAGAGCTGTCATTTAAAATAAAGTTTAATAAATAAACAACCTTGTTAATATACTATTGTTGGCTAACAAATTCAGAGCATGATGTGTTTTTAAATAAAAATGTAGTTCAGAACTAGGCGGCTTCATTTATATGCATGATATGTATAATGGGTCACAGAGAAACAGCTGAATGACCATTAACCACTTAAGACCCGGACCAATACGCTGGTAAATGACCCAGGGTGTTTTTGCGATTCGGCACTGCGTCGCTTTAACAGACAATTGCGCGGTCGTGCGACGTGGCTCCCAAACAAAATTTGCGTTCTTTTCTTCCCACAAATAGAGCTTTCTTTTGGTGGTATTTGATCACCTCTGCGATTTTTATTTTTTGCGCTATATACAAAAATAGAGCGACATTTTTGAAAAAAAAACACTATTTTTTACTTTTTGTTAAAAAAAAATCAAATAAACTAAATTTTAGTCAAACATTTAGGCCAAAATTTTATTTAGCCACATGTCTTTAGTAAAAAAAAAAATCGCAATAAAAAAAAATAGCTACCTAGCGGGAACAGCGACACTAATACAGCGATCAGAAAAATGATCGCTTAGTGACGCTGGCAATAGGGAGTGAAAGGGTTAACTAGGGCGGTGATCAGGGGGTTAAAACTTTATTAGGGGGGGTGGGGGGCTATCCTGAACCTAACACTAACTGTTTTTTACAGTGCCTGTCACACTGACACTAAATGCAGTGATTAAATCACTGCATTCAGTAACACTGTGACAGGGGGGTGGGGGGGGGCGATCACAAGGGGTTAATATGCCTATGTGAGTGTGTGTCAGTGTTGTGTTGGTGCACACTTACTTGGCATGTCTTCTCTCATCAGCAGCGCTGGGAAACAGCGCTGCGATGAGAGAATACATCATTTCCTCCTTCCTGTGTAAACACAGGAGGAGGAAGTGACAGGCTGGGAGCGCGCTCCCATTGGCTGGGAGCGATCGCGGGGGGGGCGGAAAACACGGACATCCGCCCGCAGATCCCGGATCGCTCCCAGAGGTAGGGAGACCCCCGCACGCCGCGGAGGGGGTCCCGATGGGACCCCCGAACCGCACTCAGGCGGGGACGTAAATTTACGCCCTTGTGCCTGTACGAGCCATGTTGTGGCCGTATATGTGCGTGCGGGGGTCCTTAAGTGGTTAAGCACTGAGCCTAGGCAAGACTCAGCTCTAAATAGACTGCCTGGTGCCAATGTCTGTGGTTGACACGCATGCACATTTGCACACAAGATTTGTGCACAATCAGCCATCTGGCTAGGGTTCTATGCACAGAAATGTGAATTGCACAATTCCAAACTCTAAGCATGATGGGCCAGATTCAGGTAGATGAGAGTATCTTTCCTCTGGAGTAACGCTTCTCATTTACGTTACTCTGAAGACCCTTTCAGCGCAAGTCC
Source organism: Rana kukunoris (assembly GCA_029574335.1). Taxonomy (NCBI): domain Eukaryota; kingdom Metazoa; phylum Chordata; class Amphibia; order Anura; family Ranidae; genus Rana; species Rana kukunoris. The sequence continues at coordinate 453,931,588 of CM056050.1, forward strand.
TGTAATTCACATAGCAGTTGCGCGTAAACTTGCGCCAGAGTAACGATAATGCGCTGGCGTAACCCGACGCAAGTGGAAGTGGGTGTGATCATATGTAAATGATGGGCGGAGGCCGGCGCAGAGGCTTACGTTCAGCGCATCATCCACGGAGCATGCGCAGTGAGTGCGGCTCCCCTCGCCCCCTTGTGCGCATGCTCACAACTTCCGTCGGCACCACTTCCTGGGAAACGTCAGCGCAATGCGTTCCGCTGGGCGCTTAAAAGCGCTGGCGGAAACGCCATTCCGGCGCAAAAGTAGTTCCGTTTCCCCCCACCCCAGGGAAGATACTTTTGCTCTGTAATGGCTGCTCCCGCTACCCCCAGAGAGAGGAGGAACCTCAATTTTAATACCCAGGAGGTCTCTGTCATTATCTCGGCTATGGAGACGGAGAATGAATTTCTCCATGGCAAAAAAAGCCGCAAGACCAGCCGGGAGAGGAAGCAGGGCATCCTGGAGTCGATTGCTGCCAGGGTCAATGTCCTGGGCTACTCCACCCGGACTGCTGGGGACATACAAAAGAAAATCAATGACCTGCGGCGCAAGGTGAGGGACAAGGTGGCCTCCATCAGGAGGTATGAGAGGGGCACAGGTGGTGGTCCCCCATGTCCTGTCACCCTGACCGCAGAGGAGGAGGTGGTTGCTCGCTGCCTGGAGAGGGAGCAGGTGGAGGGGGTCGCAGGCTATGACTCCGTGGAGGAAGGCACAAGGACAGGTAAGTGTTTTATAATCCCCTATTTGATGTTTTGCATTTGGGGGGGTGGGGGGGGGGACATGTGCCAAGTGTGTGGGACCACCAACATGTGTCTGCTTTGTGTCATCCACAGATGACGGAGCTGGGCCATCATCTGTCAGCCTGCATTCCACCCCATCCCCCCCACGCCATCATGTGCCCGAGCCACTGGGTGGTGAAGAGGTTGTGGAGGAGGAGAGTGGCCACACCACACCTGCCGAGGTGGTTGTGAAGGATCCTGCTGTGGCAGAGCAGGACTTTTCATTAGTCTTGTCTGTCTCCTCCCCTTCTCCTGGCCCGTCTGTCGTCCCCTCCCCCATCCTTGGAAGCCCCTCAAGGGCGACACCTTCCACCCGAGGACATCCATCTTCGGGCCCCAGGAAGGCGACCCAGAAGACCAGGGGGGTGTCTGATGGTGTCCAGGACCAGTTGGCGAGGGATCACGCCAGACAGACAGAACAAATGGGGGCCATAGCGGACCACTTGCAGAAAGTGTCTGACAGCCTGGGCTCCGTTGCCAACCTCAGCAACGCAGTGCAGGATGTCAGCTCTAATTGCGCTGCAGTGGTCACCACTTTGGGGGAGGTGCAGGGGGATATCCAGCACCTTACTGCAGCCGTCCAGGCCAACACTGCTGCCATCCATGGGAACAGTGCTGCCATCCGGGAGCAGGGGAGGCTGAGTCGGCGGACCCAGCATTACCAGATGACCCGTCAGCTCCGGATGCAGGCCCAGACGAACACATACCTTGGACGGATAGCCAGGGCCTTGGAGGGCACGCAGGCCACACCTGCCAGGAGTGGCCCACCTGGGGATCAGCCACCTCCAGATGCCCCCCCACCCACTCCATCCAGGCAGCTGCGGAGCCAGAGAGGGGCCCCCAGAAGAAGCCCCCGGCATCCCCGATGAGGCCTTTTTTTTGTTGCTGGTTTTATATTATTATTTTTGACATACTCAGGTCATGAGTTTATTTTTTATTTTTCTCAGGTTATGAGATTATTTTTCTTTTATTGATCAGGATATGATCTTTCTAATTTATTTTTGTACTGCACACGGTCAGGAGTGCAGGGGACAGTGTGAATGGTGTGTGAATGTGAGAGGGTGGCACTCCTGAAAGTAAGGGGTGTCACCCTCGGCCGTGGTGGTGAAGTGAACCCCACGGCTGAATGAATGACGTGTGAAAGGTGTGTGAATGGACAGTGACATCATTGGGGCCTTGACGCTGGCGTTACTGCTCCCAACTCCTACATGCTGGACTTGGGCTAATCCAATGCGATGTGGATGTGGTGTGTGTGATCTAGGGACATCAGTGGTGTACACGCGTGCACTGTCTGTGTAATTAATGTTTGGGGTTAGTGTCCAAAGATGCCTACGGCGAGGACCCTCCTGACTGCTCTTCCATCAGCAGACTGGGTGTCCTCTGGCAGGTGGGGACTGTGTGGGTCGGGGGTCAGGTCATCACGTATGTCAATATGCAGGCCTTTTTTCATAGCAAAGTTATGTAGTATGCAACATGCACCGATGATCTGACACACAAAGGTAGGGGAATACAATAGGGCCCCCCCAGACTTATCCAGGCAGCGGAAACGGGACTTCAGGAGCCCAAATGTTTGCTCAACCACTGCACGGGTTTTGATGTGTGCTTCATTGTATTTTCTCTCTCCTCTGGTTTGGGGGTTCCGGAAAGGAGTCATTAGATGGGGTCCCAATGCATATGCAGAGTCACCTGTAAGGTAAAAGACAGGAGAATGTTAGTCATGCATGTGCGACTTCTGTTGTGCATGACGGGAGGGGATAGTCATGCCTGACTCCCATGTCACTCACCAACCAGCCAGCTGTCCCCATACATGTTCTGGTTAAATTCTGCTGGGATGGGGCTCTGACGGTATATGAAACTGTCATGGCTGGACCCGGGGTGTTTGGCACGGACGTGCCATATGAGGCGTTGGGCATCGGCTATCACCTGTACGTTGATGGAGTGCCAATGCTTCCGATTGCGGTATATGTGCTCTGTGGCACTGGGGGGCTGTAGGGCCACATGTGTGCAATCAATGGCCCCCACAGTGCGTGGGAATCTGGCAATGTTGTAGAAATCTGTCATTGCCTTCTGCCGCAGCTCCTCAGTGGTGGGTCTGATGAACTGGTTGGACATGCGTCTGAGGATTGCAGGGACAACCTGGTGCACACATCTGCTTATGGAGGATTGTGACATCCCAGCCACCACTCCACTTGTACGCTGGAATGATCCACTTGCAAGGAAATGGAGTGTTGCCAGGACCTTCACCAGTGGCTGCACTGCTTGTGATCGGTGTGTCTTGCTGGTGATGTCATCCTGCAGGGTTGTGGTTAGTTCAAGTATTGCATCAGGGCTGAATCTGAAGAGGCGATACACCTCCTCATCCCCCATGCCAAAGAGGTTCATACGAGTGCGGTATATCCTCTCATGTGCCCGCCTTCTTGGTTCCAGGGGACCCATCAGTAGTTCTAGGACCACGAGTGCCCCTGGCATGTTGGCACACAGAGGTGTTGTCCTTGCAAGTGGGGGTGCTCAGCAAGCTCCTATCGTCGGTAACGCTGCTGTAGCTGCTCTCCTGCTGACCTGTGACCGTCTGGAGTAAAGATAAAGCAGCCTTTTGTAGAAATAACTTTGCGCTGGACGGATCAGATACGCGCGGCGCATGTAGCCAGCGTATGGTGCTAATCCGTTCGTGAATTGGGAAATCTCCCTCATTTGCATATTTGCAGGGGAAATCAATGGGCGCGACTGATGCGCCCAGCGAAAATAAACGCTGACGATACTCTGGCGTCGGAACGTTCCGCCGGTCGCAAATGACCCGTTATTGGGCGCATCTAGTTTGGTGGGTACGGGCACATAGAAACGTCGGCGCATCAGCACAGTTACGCGGCGCATATCCAAATACTCCAGCGCAAGTGTTCGTGAATCTGGCCCGATGTTTCAGTTATATAGATAAGTATATAGGGCCAGATTCTCATATGAGATACGACGGCGTATCTCCAGATACGCCGTTGTATCTCTGTTTTTCCAGCTGTGTATCTATGCGACTGATTCTTCCAATCAGTTACGCATTGATTTTGCTTAGATCCGACTTGCGTAAGTCACTTACACCGTCGGATCTAAGTTGCAATGTTACGCTGGCCGCTAGGTGCCGTTCCCGTCGATTTCTGCGTCGAATATGCAAATGAGCCTGATACGCCGATTCCCGAACATATTTGCGCCCCGTTGTCGTAGTTTACATCGTTCGCGGAAGCGTAAGGTTACCCCTGCTATATGAGGGGTAACCATGCGTAGGTCTGGCGTACGCCATGTTAAGTACGGACGTCGGGACAGCGTTGTGTTTTTCCGTAGTTTATGTCGTTTACGTAACTCGTCGCGAATAGGGCTGTGCGTTAATTATGTTTACGTCGAAACCAATGTATTTGCAGCGTACTATGGAGCATGCGCACTGGGCTACATTTACGCCCGGCGCATGTGCAGTTCGTTTGGCGCGGGGGCGCGCTTAATTTAAATACAAGCCGCCCCCTTTGAATTACGTGGGGATACCCCGGGCCATTTACACTACACCACCGAACATTACGGAGCAAGTGCATGGAGAATACGGCACTTGCTTCTGTAAGTTGCGGCGGCGTAGTGTAAATAGGATATGCTACGCTACACCGCCAGGTACGTGAATCTGGCCCATAATGTATAACATTTATATTGGCAGTTCAGAAGAGGCTAGGAGGCAGAAAATGTGCAGTTCAAGAGCTGTGTAAGGGCAATACAGAAAAGTGGTGGCCTGAATAAAAAGAAAAGGCAAAGTAGCAAGAAAGAAGGATTAGACTGTAGTGTATGATAGCAGCAGATGGGAATGCAAATGAGAACAGGGATGGCTGAAACTCAGTGAAAGAACAGTGAAGCAAGGACAAGAGAAGGAAGACAAATAGTGTACAAGTTGATGGGATCAAAAATATTAAAATTCTAAGAGGAGAGGCAGCAGTTAGGAAACAAAGGACAGAGAAAAGTTTAGTTTGTAGAATTTTTAGCAGTAGATATTGAATCTTTTGAATATGAACAAAAATGTAGTCAATTATAAATATTAAATTATATTCTCCAATACCAGAATTCACATCTCTTCTGAAAATAATGTACTTATTATTTATTAACGTTCAGAGACATTATTTATTGCATTGAAATACCACCTTGATTTCATGCATAACTAATTCAGTAGTTTGTTAAAGGGGAGGTTCACGTAAGAAAAAATGTTTAACCTTGCATTTAGGCTATTAATTTTAATGAGAATCGGCTGTTTTTGTTAAAAAATACTTGCGGTACATACCGTTTTCCATACGTATGTTCACTGCGGCTTCCGGGTATGATGGTCGGGTTTGGGCGTTCCTAATTGATTGACAGCTTCCTGACCGACGCATACAGCGCGTCACGAGTAGCCGAAAGAAGCTGAACGTCGGTGCGCAGGCGCCGTACAGAGCCGCACCGACGTTCGGTTTCTTTCGGCTACTTGTGACGCGCTGTATGAGTCGGTCAGGATGCTGTCAATCAATTAGGAACGCCCAACCCTGACCATCATACCCGGAAGCCACGGTGAACATACGTATGGAAAACGGTATGTACTGCAATTCTCATTAAAATTAATAGCCTAAATGCAAGGTTACATTTTTTTTTTATGTGAACCTCCCCTTTAAGAAGTAATTTGTTTGGATGGGACACTGCCTGAAATATAATGTTTCAATGGCTATTAGAGGATCTAAAAGAGGGGTTACTTCCGAGGAACACTTCCAGGAGGAGGGTCAGACAGGGAGGACAAAGGCTGATTGGGCCCAATCAGCCTTTGTCCTCCCTGTCTGACCCTCCTCCTGGAAGTGTTCCTCGGAAGTAACCACGTGACCTGTCACGTGACCCGTGAGGCTGGAGCAGGCCTCATCCTGATGGCCACAGGACAAGCCTGAAGACCCAACACATTCTGCTATCTTTACTTCTAAGCAGCCAATGGATCCAGGACGAGGACTACAGGATTTTACAGATGAGCCTTCTTTCCTTACCTTCTTGTAAGTGTGTTTTGTATAATGTGTCATTAAAAGAACCTCTTTAATACTGCACTTAGGTGGCACTTCCTTTCTCTACCCCTCTTTTGTTTACCACAGAGTCAGCTCTCTGAGGACAGCAGCCGCCATTGAACAACCAAATCACCTGCATTTTTAACCATTGAACTGCCTGTTACTATTACTTCTAATGGACTAATCACCATACCCCTACCATACATGTACTTTGTATCTGCGCTGACAGTTACCTTTCCTATTGTATTTGAGGATCTGCTCTGCATTTGATGTTACTTGATTTATTGATAGAGGTAAGTAGACCAATTCACCAGGAGGAAGATTTGACCTGAACAGGGGCAATTTGTAGCCTGAGGGGATTTACAAATACATGTGGTAATATATAAATTGCCACATTAACAATGATACTGTACAAACAGACAGAGGTGAATCAAATAATGTAAAATACAACATATAAAATACACACATGTGCATGTGTGTAAAAAAATATATGAAAAAAAGTCCAGTCTGAGATTCCGATAAGCCCCCTTTCCATAGACCCCCCACAACCACCACCCAGGGAAGAGACCCTTGTCCCATCAACATGGAGACAAAGTGCTTTGGGGTGGGGGGCGCAGAGTCCCCACCTGCCTCAAAGCACCCCCCATGTCGAGGGCATGTGGCCTGGTATAGTTCAGAAGGGGCTGTGCTCGCTCATCCCCCCTTTCTTGGCCTGCCAGGCTGCATAAGGGTCTGGTAGGACTTTTGGGGGGCATGCCATTTTTTTATAATTTGGGCATGGAAGTTCCCCTCAAAATCCATCTCAGACCCTTAGGTTTTTTGGGGGGGGGGGGTCACACCGTTTAAAAAAAAATCCATATCAGACCCAAAGGGCCTGGTATGGATTGAAGGGAGCCCCCACGCCGTTTTGTAAAAGTTTTTGTATTGCTGGCAATGTTTTGTTTTTTCATTCGGCTGTCAGTGGGGAAGCCCGTTGACAGCTGATGACTCATCTGCTGTTAGGGACGCGGCTTCCCAGCCTGCTCCTTAACAACCATATATTCACTGTGCCCTGATTGGGCAAAGCCTTGCACCTGACCAGCAGTCAGGTGCATTGCTTTAGCCAATTAGAACTTAGAATGCCACCCCTTGACTGCAAAGTCTATTTTCTGGAAAAGGTCAATTTAGCCATGAAAGTATTTTAAAGTCTGTAGTTAGCAGTTGCAGTAAACTGGTCACACATGTCCCAATCTAACTCTTCAACCTAAGTTTAAATGGAACTGGATAGAAATCTATAGCTGTGTAGGCTTACATAAGGTCAAGTGCATTCAATCATTTTGGATGCTTAATCATACCGCCAAACTTTTGAACTTGAGAATGAGGGACACCTGGGGAAGGAGAAGACACGAGAAGCACAATGAAAATGGCTGTGACTAAAATGCAATCAATATTAAAGTGGATGTAAACCCAAATTATTATTTATTTATTTTTGCTGTCACAATGTAGAGTATAAGATTTCCTATCATCTGAGCCCAGTCTTGACGCAAAAAGGTAATCCGGCTCTGAGCAATCCTCTTTTCTTTTTTAAATGAGATAAACGGACAAACAGGAGAAAACTTTTGTCCGTTCCTCCCCCTTGCTGTGAATGACAGGATATTTACATATCTAATGCACTAGCCTGAGACAGCCATTATTTTTTATTTCCCACCCCCACTCCTTTTCTGAAGTCATGTGGTTACTTTTCTGGATTATGACTGGATGTTAGTGATCATAGCAGAATTTAGTGTAATGCCCTGTACACACGATCGGATATCTGATGGAATCTAATCCGATGGATTTTTTCGTCGGATATCCGATGCAGCTGACTTTCATCAGTCTTGCCTACACACCATCAGTCAAAAATCGGACCGTGTCCAACGCGGTGACGTAAAACACTACGACGTGCTGAGAAAAATGAAGTTCAATGCTTCCGAGCATGTGTCGACTTGATTCTGAGCATGCATGGATTTTTCACCGATGGAGTTCCACACAGACGATCGTTTTTTTCTATCAGTTTTTCATCTATAGGAACATTTTAAAACATGTTCTATTTTTTTTCACCGATGGAAAACGATTTCTCAGACAAACCAATCGTGTGTACAGGGCTTAAGGGGAGTGTAGAGGTGGATGAGGAGTCTACTGACATCACGACTTCACCCACCGAGCTCCAGACCCACCCAAAAAATCTGCAGTTTTTCAGTTCTTATAACAGACAGAGGGGAGACATTTGAGAGGTGAGGATACATGCAGGAGGCATGTATATCCTTACAGATCGGCACTATGTCAGTAGTTTAGAAAGGATGAGAGTAGGTTTACATCTAAGTTAAGGTTGCTGGAGTATGGAGTTAAATAGAGTTTGTCTGCATAAAGTATATACAGTACACAGTCTGTGGTCGTAGTACCCACAAACTACACCATAATTGCTGTATTATGAGTGAGAGACTCACTTATATAAATCTAGACTTAATTAAAAAAATCCTGTCACCCTTTACATCAGGAGTCTCCTCTTCACATCAGAATTTACCTTAACATCAACAGAAGCCCTTTACACCAGTAGTCCCCTTTATAACAAGAGTGACCCCATTCACATCAGGAGTCCGTCCTCTTTTACATCAGACTCTCTTCTTTACATCTAGACCCCCCCCCACCCCCCTTTAGATAAGGAGTCCCTCTTGACATATTTAAATTACTTTTAGTGCACACAAACACAATGTAATTCTCAATTTTTGGTAAAACAAAAGATGAAGTTATGCTGAGTAAATGGATACCTAACAATCATGCTTTAAAATGGCATATTCCTGTGAAGATGCACCAAACTATTGTACCTAAAAAATATACATAACTGATGCTTTGAAAGCCTTTACAGGTTAACAGTTTAGAGTTATACAGGTCTGGGGCTAGAATTACTGTTCTGGCAATGATACCTTATATAAGTGGTGTGATCACCATTACCATATGCGTGCGAGAACTACATGCGCATTCACATTTGCATGTGAGCACAAGGGCAGTAAAATTGTTTTTATTATTGTTCATTTTATTTACATTTTTATTACACTATACCTTTATTTTTAGTAAAGCCGTGGGAGCTGCCGGTGCTTCCTAAAGTCTGGTGGTATAAATGTCCCAAGAGCGAGGAGGAAGCCTGGCAGCACTTGCAGCTCCCGTGGCCCTGTTCGTACCTGGAATTCTGGATTACAACTACATGATGTGCCTGTTTTTAATGTACCACCGAGAGTAGTCCTAAATTGGGGTATATTAAAGTATCCAGTCATACTGCACTGAGAGGCATGTATTTTCTTTTATTTTTGTCTTCTATGTGCTTTAGAGTTTTCTACAGCTCTTGAAGAAGCTTGTCCTAGTGACAGATTTTTTTAGAATTTTTATGGACTCACATTTTATGTCATTTTTATAATTGCTTATGGTGGGCCATGTATAGTAACCAAGCCTTTGCGCCTACAATCCCTTATTTTTATTTTGTGGATTTAATCATGCCCCTTTTAGCCACACTCAATATTCAGAGCAATATAACCACACCTATTATCGCTGTGGAATGTACACCATGCTGCATGTCTTCTTCACCCCAAAGTGTCCCTCTGTCATGTACCTGGTCTTGAAACCAAAATGTTGAGAGGGCTCTCCTTGTGGCTGAGTGCTCGTGTCGCTGAAGGTGGAAACATCAAACACAAGGCCCAGCAAAGCAGGGATTGCTGACTGTGCCACCGAGAGATGCAGGTATGAAGATCTCTCCGTAGATGGATACCAGATGAGGTGAGGAGTAGGACCCAGTGGAGCTGATCATGGTGCAGACTACACACAGCAGTAAACAGGTTGCAGTGGAAAGTACAGCAAGCTGAAAACAACAAGTAGGTATTGCAGCCTGGGGCTGCAAGTAAGTACTACAGATAGGTACAGCAGGCTGGGTACTGCAAGTAGGCAACAGGGCGAATTACAGCAGACAGGGTAGTAGTCAGGGACAAATGCCAGTGGTCAGCAGACAGAAGAACAGAGATGTGGTCAAGTAAGGCGAAAGTTATACACAGGACAGGAGACAAAAGCAGATATGTTGGCAATCCGAGGTCAGAGCTGGGAGAGAGACAAGAGCACACACACAGGAACAGGAAGCAGGCAGACCAGTCAGAAATGTCCATGTATTGCAGTCACTCTTTTAAAGGCAAGCGGACACCAGGATCTGACAAGCATTGTGTGCGCCAGCACCCACATGTCTTTGCCATGGAGAACATGCCTTCGTAATATATGTGCATGCATTTGTCATTAGAAATTGGCCACTGTGCCAGGCCCAAGGCAATTATCCTCCGACTAGTCTCCTGACACCCTCTTTCACAGTGCCATAGTTGGGAGGTTTGGATTTGCAGAACATAAAATTGCCTGACTGTAAAACAGTGGTTTGTCAACCCCTCTAGTGCCATGACCCCTTGATAAAATTTCCCAAGTTGTAGGGACCCCTAACAGTAAAAAATGTCATAGCGTGGGTTGTCAACACCCAAGGCAAAACAAGTAATTTGCGCCCCTAACCCTTATATTTGTGAAGTATTAAAACCCCCTATGGTACATTTAAGTATGTAACACTCTTTGTTCTCCTTTCTTTCCCTTTTATCTCTCTATCCTAATTTCTTCTTTTTTCCCCCTATCTCTCAATCTAGCCATCTTTCTTGCTCTCTCTCATTCTGAACACACATCTAACAAGGGGATTCTTACTTGTGCAGAGCCATGCAATTGATTGATTTATGCACACGTGGCCAAATGTGTATCTCTACTGCTGGGATACATGTAGAGGTCACCCCCTAAAGGGCTGCTGACTTGGTCCCAAAGTTTTTCTCCTTGTAAGTGCCTTAGCAGCTATTCACACAGTCTCAGTCACTCTTCTGGTTCAATGATCAGTCAAGGGGTATTCTTTTTTTATTTTTTGGTGCATTATTGAAATGCTGCGGGATTACCCAGTGACTTATACGGGTGACCCCGCCCCCTCTGATGCCATTGGAAACCCCCGTGGCATCAGCGGGGGTGGGGTCAACGTACATTTAGTCTTGTGTGTTTTTTAAAAATTTTGACACTTTTTGTGAAATGGTAGGGGTACAATGTACCGTTACCAATTCACATAGGGAGGGGCTGGGATCTGGGGGTCCCCTTTGTTAAAGGGGGCTTCCAGATTCCTATCAGCCCCCCGCCCGCATACCCCCACAACCCCTTGAGGGCATGTTGCCTGGTACAGTTCAGAAGGAGGAGCGCTCTCTTGTCCTCCCCTCTTTTCCTGTGGCCTGCCAGGTTGTGTGCTCAGATAAGGTCTGGTATGGATTTTTGGGGGGACCCCATGCCATTTTTTTTATTTTGGTGCTGGGTTCCCCTTTAAATCCATACCAGACCTGAAGGGCCTAGTATGGAATTTGGGGGGACTCCCACACAATTTATTTTTATTTTGTTTTGGGGGTTCCCCTTAATATTCATACCAGACCCAAATGGCCTGTAAATGGACTGGGGGGGACCTATGCCGTTTTTTTTCAATGACTTCTTATCTGTATTGCCGGGGCCCAACAATTCATTATAGCCCCAAGTAGTTTTAAATGGCTTTTTTAGAAATGTAATTTTGTGCAGGGACTGTTCTAAACACAGGAAAGTGTGCCACTTTACTGGCATACTATAGAAACCCCCAGGTACAAAATGTAAAGGAATAATTATTTCACTTTTATTGTTTTACTTTAAGCATTATTAAAATCACTGCTCCCAAAAAAACTGACGATTTTAAAACTTTTTTTTTCCATTGATAAATGTCCCCTGGGGCAGGACCCAGGTCCCTAAACATTTATGACATTAACTTGCATATTAACCTTTAAAATTAGTACTTTTGATTTTTCGCATTTGTGTCCCATAGACTTTATTGGTGTTTGCGTTTTCGAACAAATGTTTTGCTTGTTCGCATGTTCTGCTGCAAACCGAACCAGGGAGGTGTTCGGCTTATCCCTACTAGTAAGAAGGTAAGCACAAAATTGCAATCTCTACAGAGCTTCACCATTTTACTAGCCATCGTTTCTCTTTCTCTAAATTCTCTTTATTTTTTCTTTCATCAAGATTTGATGCATACAGTGTAACATTCTGCCACTACGCTCTGCATTTCCGCATTGGGGTGCTTTACAGATATGTGTATACTGTATAAGTTAGCAGTGGAGTGCTTTCTAGGTCCAATGCTACAGCTCAGCCTCTGGTGTGGCCCTGCTTCTAAAGGCTCATTTATGAGTAGGCCATGAGGGCCAAGCATTGGGAACTACTTATTTTATAAGAACCATTGGGCAACATTATTTTTCCTATTGCCTCTTGGTTTCCACAGAAAGGGTTAAAGCACTGCGGAATTTAATGCAGCGTCATTTGGAATAAAGTAGCATCTTCCTTGCAATGCTCCAATTTGCTTGGGTTTTTTAATCAAAATCAAAATGTACCGAACTTCAACTAAAAAACACATGGGGATATTATGACAACTAGAATACATTTGGCTGGGGAAGATAGGCTAAAGAACAGCATACATACAATAAGATCACCTAACACCTAAGATATAAATGATTTTTTCCCTTTTCTTGGCAATACAATTAAAAATAAAAGATAATTATATATATATTAATAAATCATAACATTTCAATAAAATTGGATATATAGAAAATAGTACTAGGGTTGTTCTATAATTTATTCCTTGGTTATTTCTATATACATGCATATATACAGTATGTACACATACTGTACATATACACACACATGTTGATTATTTTATCATTATCTTGAGATATATATATATATATATATATATATATATATATATACACATATCAAATCGTGTTTTTTAATACATTGGTTATTTGTATCGGATAACTTTTTAGTTTTCTTAATTATGTTTTTTTGGGCATTTTTTAATCCCTAGTGTGTCATAGAGGGTATTTTGTACATTAGTTTACTGGTTAAAAAGTAATGAAACTTAAAGATAGGTTGTATTGGGATACAATTGATTAAAAATAATTGAAAATAAAAACTGTAGCCATTTATCAATTATACTAGAAAAACATTAATGGTAAATCCATTATAGAGTACAAATTAATAAAAGATAACTAAAATATAAGAAGTGAATAGTGCACATACTTATCGCAGTAAAGCCTTGTGAAAGAATAAAGTATTGAAAGTTCCTCCACTTCCAGTTTTCTTGTCTTCAGCTAGCTTAATTTTACTGCAGTGTCAGGTGGCGCATGTATTTGTAATTCAAAATAGCAAGGGAAACAGTAAAGTAGAATATGGTGAGATTGATTACTTAGCTGCAAACTATCCTCACTTGTAATTCTTTCTGTAAGTGAACAGTTCTGACCTTGCAGCATGGGGGAAAAGGAAACAGAAAACCCCAGAATCCAGCTATAGAATACTCAGGTGCAATAGATCCACAGCCGTGGAGCTAAAGGTCTCAGCGGGAGTCTGTATAGCATGCAATCACTTAGCAATAGTACAGTCACTACATGGATAGGCAAATGCCTTCTCACCACTCTGGATACCAGCTGGTTGTGGACTCCATCTGTGTAGATGGCACCTCCGCTGTCAGGGAACTCCTGTGAGACGTTTTGCACACAGACGTGCGCAAGCGCATAACCTTTGCCATAGAATGGCACACAGGCGCGCAAATGCACACCGGAGCTCGCAATTGCGGGCACGTATGCGCACAAATACGAGCGTACAAGCCTAATCCCTTTTGCCGCCAGACAGCCTATTTGAAGGGAGTCTGGGCTCTTGTGCTTTGCTGACTGATCTTCAGCTGTGTTCCTGAATCTTGCTCTGATCCTGTGTGTCTTCCCAGTATTCTGACCCGGCTTGCTCTTGACCTTGGCTCTGTGTTCTGTTCCTGTACTGATGCCCATCCCTGACCCGGCTCAGTTCCTGACTCTGACTCTGTCTATGCTTTGGTACCTCACTGCCCGCTTGCTGACAAACCTGGCTATCCCTGAGACCTTGCTCCTGTCCATGTTCCTGGTTGCTGTTATCCCTCGGTTACCTGCCTGGCTGTTACCTGTTCCTGCGCAGCTCATCACAGTCTGCTCCAAGCCACTGAACCCTGCCAAGCTCTTCTCCCGGGACCTCCTGCTCCAGGCACTCGTGTCCCTCTTGTCCTTCGGCTTCCTCTGTCTCACCTTCAGCGGAGCCAGGACAGGAGATATAAGAGAGGCCGACCTCATTAAATCGGTCTCCCACCTGATCCCTGACATCCGCGCCGTGCTGCTCCTCCCGGTGTGCTGGAAGACAGGTGGCTTCAAAAGCTTTGAAGTGCTGACTGGTTCTCCTGTTCGATCAGCAGGGCTGCTCACAAGGATCCTTCTGGGGCAGGTGATCTGCTCTCTGCTATAGGCCGCAGGCTCTCCCAGCCCTGGGCACACACACAGGCCTCTTGCTGGTTGTTGAATGGCGTCCAGAGAGAGAGAAAGCAGGCCACGCCTGTATTTTTATCTGCTTACCCAGCAGGCTGTGCTGTAAAATGGCATTGTGGGTTTGTAACTTGGCATTGTGGGTTTGTAGTTCCCAGCCTGATTTAACAAGTACTTCCTCATTGTCCTATATATCCCACAATGCATAACTGTTTTTCTTAACCAAAAAGAAATATCCTGATAAAGTTTCAATGGCCAAACCCTTTCTAATGAACAATACATTTCTTAAATGATAACTTTGGTAGTAGACCTGTGCTACAATTTTTTTGTACAGAATCTGATGCAGATGTGCATATCAACCAATCAGCTTATATGTTTTGTTGTCAAATGAACAAGCTGAAGTTAGAAGCTGATTGGTTACCATACACATCTGCATAAGATTCTGTGTGTACTAGTTTTAGTAAATTTCCACCAAAGTCTTATCTTTGTTAGTCCTTACAGTGACCTGGTCACTTATGAAGTTTTTTTAACACCCCTGATTTTAGCAGCTGGTTTGTGAGTATCCAGGGTTTTACCTTTTTTTCTGAGCCAAGTTGTACCTGTCAAGCAGTGCGATATTTTAGATCCCACAAAAGGAACATTCTTGCTGTATCTGGTTTATTCAGCTCATGATCCACCAACAGTTCTGGGGTGGTCTGCAGTGCTCCCTCTTAAGGGCCTGACACCAACCTCTTAGAACATTGTCCTCTGCTTAAGTCATTACATTTCCGTTGGGTGTAGCCTCCTCCTCAGTTTTATTCCAAGATGATTTAATTAGCCAATTTGCAACTTTGATTACCACTCTGGTCAAAGAGGCTATAAGCATACCTCAATACCTTACCCTCCAGAATCAAAATCTGACCTCCCTGCAGCTTTAGCTACCTCTGATCCTCCTGCTGCAGATGCTCTAGCTGATGAAGAGTTTTAAAAAATCCTTGCAACAGATGTCTCTGAGGTATCACATGCAACTGCCATAGCTCCCAGGCATAGACACCCAATTGTGGCTCTATTCAACTTATTGATGTTGTGCATGCCACCTTAAAAAATGGAAGGGCAGCCTGTAACCAGCTAGTGATGTAATTATTCAGGGATTCCTTATAGGCCCTAAGTTTTCAAAAACATTTCCAATGCACAAACTACTCTCAGGCCGCGTACACACGAGGAGACATGTCCGTTGAAACTGGTCCGCAGACCAGTTTCCGCGGACATGTCCGATCGTGTGTACGGCCTAGCGGACAGAATTCCAGCGGACAAAAGTATCTAAGCATGCTTAGAACCTTGTCCGCTGGATACCTGTCCGTCTGACATGTCCGCTGGTTAGTACGCCTAACCAGCGGACCAAAATCCTGCGCATGCGTCAAATTGATTAGAAGCATGCGTGGAAGCATTGTACTTCCTTGTTTGCGCACGTCGCCGTGTCACCGTCACGTCACCGCGTTCTCTGTCCGCGGGGATTTTGGTCTGATGGTGTGTACACACATCAGACCAAAATATCTCAGGAGACCGTTTTCATCGGACATGTCTCCTCGTGTGTACAGGGCCTCAGACACTATTTTCACTACTTCCCGACTTCAACATAGAAGACAATCCTAAGCCAGAAGTCCATTGTAACTGCAAACCCTCAACATTCTAAGACACTTAGATGCCTGGGTACAGGAAGTGGTTTCCAAACGCTACAAACTAGAGTTCTGCTCTCAGCTTCCCTCTGGTTTTATGTCTTCCAATCCTCCAGTTTCAATGCACAGATTAGAAGAGTTCCATGCAGCACTTGTAGGACTTCTGGATCTGGGGATTACTGCCCTAGTTTCTATGGTGGAAAGATTTCAGGATGCCACATCTTAGATCTTAAGGTTCCCAGTGTCTTTGTTCAGACCCAAAAATTCTGCAAGGAATCCTCCCGCCATGAGGGAGACTTTCTGGTCTCTATAGAGATCAAGGATGCATATTTGCATGTCCCTGTTTTTCCAAAACATCATCAATTCCTGCCCTTTCCATGTTGGTCCCAAACACTACCTGTTCATTGCCCCACACTTTAGCCTATCTTCCCCAGCCACATGTTTACCAAGGTTCTAGCCCCTATGCTTGAATTGGTATGCTCCCAAGGCATCCCCATTGAAGGATATCAAGATGAGCTCTTTTTAAGATTGAAGCAAGTCTTGACTAACAATGCGAAGTGGACAATTCAAACCCAAACAATATTCAATCGATGAACTTTTGGATGAGATTCTAGGGGCTGATGGTTAACATTTTCAATCCAGTCCCATTTGCCCAGTTCCATTCCAAAACCCTAGTACTCAACAACCTGTTATCAAGGGACAAACTGATTTGCCGACCACAAAGGACCAGGTTGTTTGTGGCGTGGTGACTTGATGCAGTGGAGACTGGTGGGTTCTTCTTTTGTAGAGGCGGCAAACAAACAACCTCTCCCCATGGAACAGTGGCAAAGCGCTAGACAACCAATAGAATTGCCTGACACTTTGGCTAATCGGAAAAACAGGTCTCACTTAAACCTGGCCTGGAAAACTAGCCTTACCTCGTCTTGCAGGATAAGGGCATCAGAAATTTTTATTCTTTATGTGACCCCCTATCTGGGTGCCCCATGGGCTTTAGAGCCCTGGCAGACACGTTCTCTCTCCCCCTCTCACTTTTTCGGCTACAACCAGTGCATCAGTTTTTTTAAAACTGCCTGCAGGGAGGATAGTAAGAGATTCCAGAGCTCCTTTATTGACACCCTCGTCTTTCGTGACTCATACAAGGTTTCGGACATCTACCGTCCCCTCCTTCTGCAAAACACCCTCCCCTGGCATCCACTTCGGCCGCCAACTGGTCGAAGGACTTCCCTGATCCTGAGCTGGTGGGAAAGCTCCTCCATGGCCTCAACACCGTCCATAAGCTGGTCCCCAATGAGACATGGAGGGAGACCCAGATTAAAATTGTACACCGGGCCCACATTCCCTTCAGCCGGACCCATGCCACCCCTGAATGCCCCCTTTGTCAACAACCCAGACCTAACTTAGTCCACCGGTTTTGGGCCCGCTCCCACATAGCCAGATTCTGGGACCAAGTCATTCAATACGTATTCGATGTCACCCTGTTGCGCATACCTAAGGACCCACTACTGCTCATTTTCGGCTACTGGGAGCCCCAACTGCTCCCCTGGTCGTCCCCTGGCACCCCCCCCCCGACCAGAAATTGGACCCTGATCTGCCTTTTGCTCGTCAGGAGGGCCATCCTCCAGAAGTGGATATCTGCCGACTGCCCCACCACCTCTCAAGTTAAAAAGGATCTATTGCAACTGTTGTACAAAGACAAGCTCAACACGGACCGGACCCATGAACGGAGCAGAGCTCGTTTCTATTTCCTATGGAACCCTTTCATGTTGCACACTCTCACTCCCACAGAAAGATTGAACTTTGAGAAAATTTCCTTTCTTTACCAGGATTCCCCACGGGAACTATGCCTTTACCTTTAGGCATTCTATAAAACTTCTGTCACTGACTAGCCCCTCAGCCCCCCCCCCCCCCCCGTTTTACTCATCTAAACCCCGTAATTCCCACGCCGGAGATGCGCTTACCCTCTCTGCCCATTGTCTCGGCTCTTAAATTAGATTAATTGATAGCAGTGCAGCCATTGGCTCCTGCTTCTGTCAATCAAATCCAATGGTGTGGGCATTAGGGGGGCGGACCCTAGCCCGGCATTCTGTGTCTTTGTATGCAAATTCTGTACTCGGGAGCACGTCCTCACGGGGACCCCCAAGGATAGCACTTCTCCTAGGTGATTTCCTGATGCGGGAGAGAGCCACGAGCGCCGTTGGGGGACCCCAGAAGACGAGGATTGGGCCCACCTTGTGCAAAAGGAACTGTGGAGGTAAGTATAATATGTTTGTTATTAAAAAAAAATAGGGTTTACAACCCCTTTAAAGCGGAGTTCCACCCAAAAGTGGAACTTCCACTCATTTGTCTCCTGCCCCCTCCGGTGCCACATTTGGCACCATTCAGGGAAAAGAGGGACAGGATACCTGTCTTTGACAGGTATCCTTTTCCTACTTCCGGGAGCCGCGGTTATTGAAGTTGCCGCTTGGCTCCTTCCTCCTCCCCCATTTGCCGGGCCAGTAGGAGAGAGAAGCGGAGCCTCACACATGTGCAGTAGAGTTTTAATTGTTGTTATATGTTTGTATTTGTCTCTGTGTGTTGGTATCCAACACTTATGTATATAGTGGACTAGTTGTTCATTGATATGCCACTCTTTGTTTATCTAGAGACCTGTTTGGCTTTGATTGTTATAGCCTCTTTATATTTGGGGTAGGGGGGTGCTTTTAGATAATATATTTTTTCTAAATAAACTCGTTTATATTTACTTATTTGAGTATAGCCCATTATTGCCTATGTAGCCCCTTTTGTCAACGGTGATCTCCCCAATTCTTGGAGACCTCCTGTTTGACAGTTCTTTTGAATGAATGAATGAATGAATGAAAAACTTATATAGCGCAGCACATGCGAAGTAAATCGCCTCTGGGCGCTTTTTGTTCCTGTCTCCTTTGAGATCAAAAGAGATGAGTCTTAATCTTTCTCCTGAAGACCAAGTAGTTCTCCTCCAGCCGAATACTCGCTGGTAAGGCGTTCCATAGTTTGGGACCTTGGACAGCGAATCTCCTATCACCTTTGGACTTGTATCTGGCTTTCGGTATCTGAAGCCGATTTTGATTGGTGGATCGTAGAATACGATTGGGCTTGTGAACTTTTAATTTTTCGCATAGATAATGGGGAGCGTTCCCATGGATACATCTATGCGTTAGACAGAGAGCTTTAAATGTGATTCTGTCTTGAACTGGAAGCCAGTGAAGAGATCTCAGTGAAGGTGAGTTGGTTTTCCAGGGTTTTTTCCCAGTCACAAGTCTGGCGGCCGTATTTTGAACGACTTGAAGACGAGCGATTTGGTACTTGGGGAGTCCGAGGTAAAGGGCATTTGCATAGTCCAGTCTGGAGTTTACAATTGCTCCCACCACGACCGCTATGTCTTTCTTGGGAATAAATGGCGTGAGTCTGCGTAGTAGGCGCAGCAGATGGTGAGACCCGCTGACTACTGACCCTATTTGTGCGTTCATTGTCATGTCGGAGTCAAAGATGACCCCAAGACTTTTGACTTTGGCGCTAGGGGTGATGATTTTGCCCAGAATGGGCGGGGGGATCCAGGTTGTTGTCGCTTGATTCCTACGCTTGGCGTGAAACAGAATAAGTTCTGTTTTCGCTCCATTGAGTTTGAGATAACTCTTTGTCATCCAGTCCTCTACCAAAGAGAGGCATGTCTCTAGGTTGAGGTGGTGATCCTTTTTATTGCAAATGCGGAAGTACAGTTGCGTGTCGTCTGCATAAGAGTGATATAGCAGTTTTTGGCTACTGATGATTTCGAAAAGAGGACGCACATAAATGTTGAATAACATTGGCGACAAGGGAGATCCTTGAGGGACCCTGCACGATAATGTGCGTTGTTCAGAAGAGAAGGGTCCTAGCTTCACTGTTTGCGATCTGTTTTCCAAAAAAGAGGAGAACCAGGATAGATCGCTTTCTGCGACTTTGGCTATTTTAGCCAGTCGAGACAATAACAGCTTGTGATCAACTGTATCAAAGGCTGCGCTTAGGTCCAGCAGAACCAGAAGAGAAGATTCTCCTTCGTCTGCGGCCTCGAGAACGTCGTCCCATATCTTGAGCAATGCTGTTTCCGTCCCGTGTCCGGGACGGAATCCTGATTGAAATGGGTCGAGTAAGTTATGGGTATCTAGATGCTGTTGCAGCTGCTGTACCACTGCTTTCTCCATTACCTTGGAGAGAACAGTTAGGCCTGTTATGGGGCGCCAGTTGAGTGGATCCTTAGGATCCAAAGTGGGTTTCTTCAAGATAGGTTGAATGAAGCCCTCCTTCAGCTGGGAGGGCATTTTGCCCTCCCTGAAGGATTGGTTAATAAGCTGCGTGACAGGAGGTGCCAGGATGTCGGCGCATTCCTTCAGCAGTTTGGTGGGGATAATATCATTTGGCGCAGTGCTGTTGCGCAGAGTGCCGATGATATTTTTAGTGGTCTGAATGGAGATGGGTTCCAACGTGAACTCACCTACCTGTGGTGAATAGCTGTCGGTGCTGTGTAAATGGCTACGGGGGGGGCTGGGCGAGAAATTGTTTTGCCGAATGCTTTGCCGGATTGCCTCGATTTTGTTAATGAAGCAATCCGATAACTCATCGCAGAATTCTTGTGTATCCAAGTTGGGGGCCTCCAGACATCTTGGATTCATGGTCTGAGTGACCAGCTTGAAGAGTTCGCGGGGGCGATTTAGGGCACCATTGATAGCCTCAGAAAAATAATTTTTCTTGGCTTCGAAGATTTGCTTGTAGTATTTTCTGGTTATTGCCTTGTAGACCGAGAGGTTCTCGTCTGAAGAGCTTCTCTTCCAGGCTGCTTCTGCCCTTCTGCGCTCTTGCTTCAGTAACGCCAGCTGGTTGTTGAACCAGCCGGAGTTATTTTTCCTGATCTGGGTCTTTCGTTTCGGCGCTATCAAGTCAGCTGACTGCAATAGTGCTGTATTTATGGCCTCCAGTGTTTCTTCCGCTGTTTGGTGCGGCTGAATTGTGTTTATTTTTCCCCCTAACGTGGCTTTGAAGAGTTCCGAGTGGAGCTTCTTCTGACATCTGGTCCAGAGTGTTGTCACTGGATTTGATGTTTTAGTTAAGGGGGGAAATTCGGAAATAATGAATTTAATTGCATGGTGATCTGTCCATGGCAATGGTTCATTATCCAAGATTTTTATTTCCAGATCTTGTCTGAAAATAAGATCGAGCGTATGACCTGAAGCATGTGTGGGCCCACATACTAGTTGCTGAAGCCCTAATCCTTCCAGATGGCTGATGCAGGTGTCAGCAATGGGGTCTTGCGGGGAGTTGGCCCAGAGGTTGAAATCCCCGAGCAGCAAGAGGTGTTTGCTGTTCAGGGTATAAGTGGAGACAAAGTCCGTCAAAGATGGGAGCAGGTGCGACTTGGGGCCAGGTGGCCTATAGCAGAGGAGAATCCGGACGGACTCCTGGGAGTTTGCTTGCAGTTGAAGAGTAAGGGTTTCCATGAATGGAAGAGGGTTTTGGAGGCTTGGTTTTGTGATCGCAAGATGCGTCTTATGGATCACTGCCAGTCCTCCTCCTCTTTGCCCTATTCTGTTTTCCGTGATAATCCGGTAGTTTTCTGGCACCAATTCTCCTAGAATGGTGTTACAGTCGGCTGTGAGCCAGCTCTCTGTAATAAAGAGGCAGTCTAAGTCATGTTGTAATAAGAAATCATGGATTTCTAATCGGTGTTTTACTGCCGATCTCGTGTTGATCAAAGCACATGATATGTGCTTGGGCCGGGGTAAATGGCGATTTCTGGCAGTCGATCGGTCGATCCTCCAAAGCCGCAGATTTCTTAGGGCTTTTTTGGTGGCGGCCGGCAGAATTGCGGCAAATCGACCGAGATCCCAAATGTTCTCTGCCGAGTATTGCCGATTAACCATGACCGCTGTGGAACCAAGGGCGGGGGGGGGGGTGGATTCACAAGGATAACTGAATCCTCTGATCCTGGTTTGGTCCAGAGGAAGGCGAAAAAAAAACCCTGACCACGCAGCGCCAATATGCTGTGGTAGGGAAAAAAAATTCCTTCCTGACCCCTAAAGAGGCGATCGAGTTGAGTCCTGGATCAAGTTGTAATGACAGGATGGGGCAGGGTGGAGCAAGATAGCCGCCGACGTGGCAGCAGAATCCAGGCTGGGGGGTACCAGGTAGAGTGGCGCCTGGGGGGCTAACAGAGATGATCGGCGAGCAAGGGGGCTCTGCTTGGGTAGGGGGGGGGCTATGTGGCTCAAATAATGTGGTAGACCCGACTGTTGGGGGGTGGAGAGCGGCGCGCCGCTAGGCCGCGGATGAAGCCGCGGCCTTTCCTGAGTAGCGGCTGCCGCGAACCTCCACCGATCGGCGCGGATGAAAGAAAACACCGCTCCCGAGGGCAGCGGTGGTTTGTGGGCTAGCTGCCGGCAAGGACGCCCGCGGGGGGTGGAAGTAAGGAGCGGGGAAGAAACCGTGGGGAATTGGGGGAGGCTGCTGCGGCTTGTCCTGAAAAGGACGGCCGCCTGCCGCTCCCAAGAGAAGGCTTACCAGGTCCGGTGCACCGGGGGAAGCCGGGGGAAGCCGTGGAAGTCCAGGAGGGGGGAGAGAGGCTCGTCCGAGTGGCCAGTGGAGGGTGGATGGATGACAGGGAGGTGGAACTCCTGCCTGCCTGTCTGTCTGTGAGGCCGAAACCGCACAGTGGGAGGACCCTGCACTATCCCTGAGAGAGAGACTCGTTTGAGAGCGTCCTACTCTCTCGGTGTCTGACTCTGACTTTTGTTTATGCTTATATGTTTTGGCTGCGGCAATAACCTCATATTGGAGGAGTGGCTACTCACTTCATTGCTATATATAATTAGCATTATATTATAAGCAACCTCATGCTCTTGGTCACATTCATTTTTTGTTTATATGCAGTAGAGTTCCCAGCGTAAAGCTGTAAGGCTACACTGCCGGGTTCCCTTACCCTCAATGATTGCGGGAGCACCCGACAGCAGATGGAAACATCAGCTGCAAAGCCGACATCGCTGGACTCCATTAATAAAAGCCAGCAGCTGCAGTATGTGTAGCTTCAGTAGGGAAAATGTTGTGTATGCATTACTGATATTCTAACTAGCCACCACAATACCAGGGTTTTGCCAGAATGCTAACAGAGAAGACTAACAGGCTTAGACTACATTATTTGTTACTTGGCAGTAAAATTGACAGTTGTTGCCATCTTTTACTTTGAGAAAAAAAATGTGTAACATTCTGTGTAATAGTATCTGGAACGCAAATTAGTCACTGCTGTTCATGCCAGATCTTTCTGCCCAGAGTTCCATACTTAAAATGGCAAAATTAAACTAAATAGCATTGCCCTATGCCTGTTCACCATATCTATTTTTCACAATTTTAAATACAGTAAAAAAATTGAATTTTGGAAAACGAAAAGATAGCGGTTGCCAGCATCCCCTTCCCCTTCTTCTCTTCATATACCATAATATCTTATTTTGTGCATTTACGGGATGGCTAGCACTCATGATGTGTTTTTAGAGGCTGCATAGATTTGATTTTACAAGGGGAAACTGCTTTGATCTTGTAATATCAGAAATGTTCCAGTTTATTGTAGTGGGATTTGTTTAGGATAAAAGAGCAAGAACAGCACAATTCTACACAGTTTACTGTAAACATACCTTATTAGCATTAAAACAGCACAATTCTATCCAGTTAACTGTAAACATTTCTTATTAGCATTACTGTACCTCAGAGAAAAACTGCAATACATTTTACTCACTGCATTAAAGTGGTTGTAAACCCTCATCTTTTTTCACCTTAATGTATTCTATGCATTAAGGTAAAAAACCTTCTGTAGTGCTGCAGCCCCCTAGAGCCCCCATTTTACTTACCTAAATGCTGTGATTTTCCGACCACTCTAGCTGGTGTCTCGTGTCCTGATTGGATAGATTGATAGCAGTGCAGCCATTGGCTCCCGCTGCTGTCAATCAAATCAAATGACATGGTGCCGGGGGTGGCGCCGAATCCTGCATTCTTTGTGAATAGACACAAATGCAGGACACGGGAGGGCGCCCACACATGTGTCCACCTTAGGAGACCTTACTCCAATGTGGACACTCAATGCGGGGAAGAGCCACCAGTACCACTGAGGGACCCCAGAAGTGGAGGCAAGTATGACATGTTTGTTATTTAAAAAACAAACAGAATGAGTGTTTACATTCCCTTTAAGGTATAAAACACCCCACAACTTGTCCTATCCACCCCCATCCCTAAATATTTACATGGCTCCTGTCACCGCTCCAGTACTGTCCAGTACTGCTCCAGTACTGAATGCAGCACCGCTCTCCTTACTTCCTGGCCCCATAGGAGACACCAGGGGAGCCATAGGCTTGAAAGTAGAGATATGCATAAAATATACACAGATGCCCTAAAGACAAAAAATAAATAAAAATGAATGTGTTTCTTTCAACTGTTTCAGTCTTCTTTTCAGGGGGTTGGCATCCACTGATAATCTCAAAGAATCTCTGCAATACAATATAAATCAGTACATCTGACAGAAAATATAATCACATGAAGCATCCTATAATCATGTGTATAAACTAAACTAGCTAAAGAAGCACCCAGATAAGGAAGAAGGTGACAGTACCAGCGAGGAACTGGAAGAAGAGGAGGTAAGTGACTTTTCTGTGCAATATTGTTGCACGGAGCAGGTATGTGTACATTTTGTTGAAGTTTACTGGAGCCTAACAAGCCGATTCTGGTTGTCTTGCATCAGATTTGCTAGGTACGCCACTGAGCGCAAGTCATGTTAACCACTTAAGCCCCTGGACCATTTTGCAGCTAAAGGACCAGGCCACTTTTTGGGATTCAGCACTGTGTCGCTTTAACTGATAATTGAGCAGTCGTGCGACATGGCTCCCAAACAAAATTGATGTCCTATTTTTCCCCACAAATAGAGCTTTCTTTTGGTGGTATTTGATCACCTCTGCGGTTGTTATTTTTTGCGCTATAAACAAAAATCGAGTGACAATTTTGAAAAAAAAACAGTATTTTAGGCAATCAGTGATTTTTTTCGTGACTGTGACATTATGGCAGACACAGTGGACACTTTTGACAAATTTTTGGGACCATTGTCATTTTCACAGTGATCAGTGCTATAAAAATGCACTGGTTACTGAGAAAATGACACTGGTAGTGAAGGGGTTAACCACTAGGTGGCGCTGTAGGGGTTAAGTGTGCCTAGCATAGTGATTCTTACTGTAGGGGGGGTGGGCTCTGTGTCACATGACACTGATCTCCACTCCGAGTACATGGAGCTGAGATCAGTGTCATTCTCACTAGGCAGAGCAAGGAGATGCTTATTTACACAAGCATCTCCCCGCTCTATACCTCCGTGAGATGATCACGGGATCCCCGCGGTGATCGAGTCCACGGGACCCATGGTCCGACAGGCACTTAAAGGGGACGTACAGGTACGTTGATCTGCCTGTCCGTGCCATTCTGCCGACGTATATCTACATGAAAAAAAAATCTTATTGCTGTATTGAATTCCCCACAGCAGTCCTTAAACCCTTCAATAACAGGCTTACTCATGCCTCACTATTATGCCGCGTACACACGAACGTTTTTCACTATGTGAAAAATATATATTTTTTTATTTAAAAATGGGCATTAAAAATTTAGAACATACTCTTAATTTTCACGTTGTTTTTCACGTTGTAAAAAAATGGTCGTGTGTAGGCTTTAACAATGTGAAAAAACGCGCATGCTCAGAAGCAAGTTATGAGACGGGAGCGCTTGTTCTGGTAAAACTAGCATTCGTAATGGAGATAGCACATTCATCACGCTGTAACAGAGCACAAATCGTCTCTCATCAAACTTTTACTAACACAATATCAGCAAAAGCAAGGGTGGCGCCATTCGAATGGTATTTTCCCTTTATAGTGCCGTTGACCTTGTTATACGTCATCGCGCTTTTCTCGAGCATTTTTTTCACGATCGTTTGTAGGCAAGGCAGGCTTAACAAGAATCGGGTTAAAAATGTTTTCGTTTTAACATTACACTCACTGACTTGTGCTTCTATATGCATTTGAGCTGCACACAGTTATGCTGCGTGTGTAGTCTGCATCGAACATTTGCTGTCAGAATTTCTGACAACAAAAATTTGAGAGCTGGTTCTCAAATTTTCTGACAAGTTTGTCAGAAATTCCAATCGCGTGTATACAATTCTGACACACAAAATTCCACGCATGCTCAGAATCAAGCAGAAGAGCCGCACTGCCTATTGAACTTCATTTTTCTCGGCACTTCGTACATCTTGTACGCCACTGCATTCTTAAAGTTCGGAATTTCCAACAACATTTGTGTGAGCGTATGTATGCAAGAAAAGTTTGAGCCAACATCCACGGTTTTGTTGTCGGAATGTCCGGTCGTCTGTACGTGGCATAACTCAGACTTCTTACATGCAGTGCTTCATGTCTAAGGCCTCGTACACACGAGGGGATATGTCCGCTGAAAACGGTCCGATGGACCGTTTCAGCAGACATCTCCGCTCGTGTGTATGGGCTAGCGGACAGATTTCTCCACCCGACAGATTTCAAAGCATGCTTTGAAATCTATCCGGTGGGAATCTGTCCGCCCGACATGTCTGCTGGTTACTACACTTACCAGCAGACATGTCGTCCCCCACCGCCGCCGCGCCGCCGCCGAATGGATTCGGCGCATGCGCGGAAGTGTTTTACTTCCTGGTGCGGTGACGTGGCGGTGGCGCGGCGGCGTCAACGTCACCGCCGCGTCACCGCGCAGTCCGGCGGCGGGGAATTTGATCCGATGGTGTGTACACGCCATCGGATCAAACTCCCGATCGGACATATCCGATGGAAATGGTCCGCGGACCGTTTTCATCGGATATGTCCGATGGTGTGTACGCGGCCTCAATGTTAAATGTGCAATGCTTTTTTACTGCATTTTCCTTGTGCCTCTTTCCTGAATGAAGTGCATCACATCTCTCTATTATTCACAATGTGCCTCACACTTCTGTGTTACAAGTAGTACCTCGCTGGCGCCTTTTCTCCACTGTATTAATAAACAACCTTGATTAGTTTTTTGCCAGTTGATGCCAACTGTCATGCTAATAACTGAAAAGTAGACTGCTGTGTATTATTTACCTGAGCAGCTTGAAATTCCCATTCTGCCCCATGTCTTCACCTCATTTCCAGGGTTGAACGACTCCCAGCATCATGTAAGATCTCCCTTGGTTCCCTGGGCATCATAACAAAAGAGAGTTTAGTGTATCATTGTACACTGCAGTTTGTCAGTGTCATTCTACTTAACTAGTGTGATACCGTACAACAAGGTTTTTATTAAAATATTAAAATCAATAGTTATACTCACAAAGATGAGTTAAAAACAAGCCTTGAAAGACAGCACAGCAAATGTACAGCAACACCAGCAGAACACGATGGTTGCTTGAGTCAAATGGTATCTAACCGATGTTAGGGCTGACGCGTTTCGGGGGCGTACCCCTTTCTTCAGAGCCTTGGTGGTCTGCAGTACTCCCTCACAGAGAAACTTACAAGTATATATATATATATATATATATATATATAAAAACTCCTCCTCAGGGTGCAGGCATAGTGGGTATGGTGCAAGGTGAAAAGATTGGGCGCCAGTCACTTTTTGTAAAAATTAACAAAGAGCAGGTCTCCCAACTGCCCTAAGTGTCATTCCCCAGAAGGCTCTTTCTTTCATAAGTTCTGGACCTGCCCGCGGCTGGTGTCGTACTGGGAAAGAGTGTTTGAGTGTATCAACATGCGTCTCACGCTGTCTATCCCGGTCTCGCCTGAGCTAGCTCTGCTTGGGATACATGCAGATGACCAGCGTCATCGGGGTATGAAACTGTTTGTCTCCATGCTACTTTTTTATGCCAAGAAGGAAATTCTTAAGACGTGGTCCTCTCTCTCGCCCCCCACTGTTGGGGCTTGGGACTCTTCAGTAAATGCTCTGTTGCCAATGTATACATTGACTTATATTAACAGGAAATGCCCTCGTAAATTTGACAGAGTCTGGCTTCCCTGGGCACAACAGTTCTAATGTGTGTTCTATTTACAGTCTATGCCTTCTTGTTCCTTATTATACCTGTTTGATGGGTGGACAGAAGGGTTGATGATAAGGTTTATGAATGACTTTGATTTCGCGCAATCTCACTATCGTTTTTGTAGTTGTTTTATGTGCCTCTGTATGAACTGCATACGCATGTCATTTGTATTTTGATACTTTCTTAATAAAGACCAACCTCTTTGTTAAAAAAATAAAAATTAACAAAGAGAGTATTATTATTCTTAACAGTGGAGAGAGAGGCTTTAGGTCTCAGGACACCCTTAGGCAAATGCAATAGCAATTAAGGCAAACTCTGCAGACAAAAATAGAACTAGGAAGACAGCAATACAGAACGAGGGCCTTTAAGCTGAATGCAGCAATCTGCATCTTGTAGTAACCGCTGTCTCCTAGGGCAACAAATTCTCTTACGTATCCAACTGTAGATTTTCCAGTTTAACGCACAGTAACCCACTGTAAATCTTCCAGCTTAACTCAGTGTCTCACAGTAGGTGACTGGGATATTGTGTCAATCTCGCTCCCTTTCTCGGCGAGATTGAGCACTTGCGAGCCCCATCGCGGGAGCCAGCGCCGAGCTGGCTTGCCGCGATGGAGACAAAGCCGTCATAGAAGCGACGGGGATCCGACGCGGATTCCCGCCAATTCTACACGTGGGCGGGGTTTGTTATGAATCCTGAGAAGGAAGTCCCCGCCGGATTTTAAATAAAAATCCGGCATGGGTTCCCCCCCTCAGGAGCATAACGGGCCCTTAGGTCTGGTATGGGTTGTAAGGAGACCCCCCTACGCCAAAAAAACGGCGTGGGGGTCCCCCACAATCCATACCAGACCCGTATCCAAAGCACGCCGGCCGGTCAGGAGGGGAGTGGGGGGGAGCGAGCGCCCCCCCCCCCCCTCCTGAGCCGTACCGGGCAGCATGCCCTCAACATGGGGGGGTCAGGTGCTCTGGGGCAGGGGGCGCACTGCAGCCCCCCACCCCAGAGCACCCTGTCCCCATGTTGATGAGGACAGGGCCCCTTCCCGACAACCCTGGCCGTTGGTTGTCGGGGTATGCGGGCGGGAGGCTTATCGGAATCTGGAAGCCCCCTTTAATAAGTGGGCCCCCAGATACCGGCCCCCCACCCTAAGTGAATGAGTATGGGGTACATTGTACCCCTACCCATTCACCTGCAAGAAAAGTTTAAACACAAATAAACCACACAGTGTATTGAAATATTTTATTAGTTGGCCGCCGGGGGGGGTGTGTATGATCGCTTTTATAAAAGCGCCCCCCTCCGGCGGGCTTCTGCGGGGGGGTGGGTGCCGCTGTTCTTCACCGCCGTCTGGTTCTCTTCCGCCGCCGGGGGGGCGCTTTGATAAAAGCGCCCACCACCCGGCGGGCTTCCTTCGACATCTTCGGCGGCGGGGGGGTCTTCTCCCACTCTCCGGGGTCTTCTCCCGCTCTCCGGATCTCCGGGGGTCTTCTACCGCTCTCCGGGGGTCTTCTCCGCTCTCCGGGGATCTTCTTCTTCTTCAGGACTCGCCGCCGCTATCTTCGTGTGTTAGCTCAATTACTGGCGGCGGCGAGTCCCCTCTTCTGTGACGTCTTCTTCTCTTCTTCTTCTTCAGATGTTGACGCGACGCTTCCTTCCGCTGTTATGGCTGGCGCGCGGCTCGCAGCGAGTTATATAGGCCTGTCTCGGCAGCCTGTCGCCGAGAATCAGCGCGATGCTGTCGTGCTATAAACACATTCTCGGCGGCAGGCACTATAGATCCTTAAAGTGGTTGTACACCCAAATTTGACACGTTTACCTACAGGTAAGCCTATAATAAGGCTTACCTGTAGGTAAAATTAATATTAACATTCCCTGCGGCGTAATGGTGCGGAATTCAAGTTGGGCGGGTAGGGGGCGTGTTTCGTTTAAATGAATCGCGTCCCCGCACCGATCAAACTGCGCATGCTCCGTTCAAAAATTTCCCGCCGTGCATTGCGCTAATTTTTTTTTTTACTAGCGTGAATTACATACATTCCTATTCACGGACGACTTACGCAAAATTAAAAAAAAAATCTAATTTTGACGCGGGAACGACGGCCATAATTAACATGGCAAGTCTAACTATAAGCCGCAAAAAAGCAGCTTTAACTATATGCCGGAAAAAGCCGACTAGAGACGCCGTAAGAGAATGCGACGGCCGCGCGTACGTTCGTGGATCGTCGCAAATAGCTAATTTGCATATTCGACGCGGAAAACGCAGAAGTATTGCATCTACGATCCGAAGGCGTACGAAGGCGCCTGTCGGATCGAACCCAGATGCCGTCATATCTTGGTTTGAGGATTCAAACTAAAGATACGACGCGGGTAATTTGAAAGTACGCCGGCGTATCAGTAGATACACCGGCGTACTCTCTCTATGGATCTGGCCCACAGAGTTTAAAGAAATTGCTGCTGATTGGCTGAGAAAACCTAGTTACCCATTATCTGAATTTATGGTAATCCATCATTTTAATGCCAAAAGCAACAGTGCCACCTATTGACAGAAAAGAGAGAATATCCCAAACTCAGCTTGGGTCAGGAATCAGTGGATCAACCTACCAATTAGCCAGGCTAGTTACCACCTACAGTAGCACAACTAGATTAAGTTGCAGCCCTGTTTGGGACCAGGGTGCTACATGTATATTATTTTATATAATTTAATGCATCTCTCATGCTGCTTCCATTTGCTTCTGTCCCCTCTTAGTGTTTTTTTTTTTCCAGGGACTCTGCCAAGCGTGTCGGGATCCTACGGGGTAAATGACAGCACTATATCAAGATGCCACTCAACTAAACTCATATTATTTTGTACACATATCATCTAGATGTAGAAGGCTGTAGTGGAAAGTATGCAGTGAATATCCATGCCACAGGACCAACCATTGCAAAAAGCATGCAAATATTTCCAAATGTGAAAAAGGGAGAGCCTACTTTTCCCATAATGACAGAGAGTGCAAAGCTCATTGATGAAGAATAGGAGAGATCTGATAAGAAGACCAATTCACAGTAAAAGTTCTCTAATCTTTATCCAATGAGCTGCCTGATGCGAGAGCCCGTAGCTATACGTCCGCTCTTTTTGCGGCCACTAGGGGGGGGCGCGCGCGCCGCCGGCGGCCCGCGTGCGCGCCCCCGCTCACCCCCGAGTCCCGCCGAGCACGGCCCGCCGGGCCGGGCACGCGCGATTGCTCGTTACAGAGCGGGGACCGGGAGCTATGTGTGTAAACACAAAGCTCCCGGTCCTGTCAGCGGGGGAAACGCTGATCTTCTGTTTATACAATGTCTAGTGTGTCCACCCCCCCATACAGTGTTTGGGGGTTCTAAGTAATTTTCTAGCAAAAAATACTGATTGTTACATGTGAACAAAATGTGCCAGAAAAGGCCCGGACTGGAAATAGTTAAAAAATAGTCCACAGAATAAGATTTCATGAGGTCAGAAAATCAAAGCATGCCTTTGACCAGTTGCAAGGGGTAACATCCCTGCCTTTATATTGGAGTATGCAAACGATACAATCATTTAACGATAGACTGTATTCAATAGCATTTTTAACACTTCTGGCAGTCGATAATATATTTTTTTTATAATTGTGCATATCAGACACAGAAGAGGAGACAGTTAAGATTAAAAGGCACAGAAGCCGGACTCTGGGCAAATTGTATAGTTTCGCGGAGGGGTATGTAGTCTTGATGGGCGACTTAAATTTTGTTATGAACCCCAGGATTGACAGCACGGCCCATGAGCGGGAGACAATAAACGGAAAAACGCAAAAAATAAAACTAAAGTTACATGAAACCCAACTTGTGGATGTGTGGAGGGCTTTGCACCCTCAAACGCATAATTATACGTTTTTCTCTCCCCCACATGGAACGTACACAAGGATAGATTACATACTGATCGATCATAGACTGATGGAGTGGGTTACCGAGACGGACATCGGAATCATGACCCTGTCGGACCATGCCCCAGTAACTATGAAAATAAAATCCCAGACTCAAAATTACCATCAAAGGGTCTGGCATTTAAATAACAACCTGATTCACGATGAGTCAGGGGCTAGAAGGGTAGAGGAGGAACTAAAAAAAATGTTTTTGCTAAATGACACGGAAGGCATCTCAAGTGCTACGCTTTGGGAATCGCACAAAGCGTACATGAGAGGGATCCTAATATCCGAAGGGGCAAGGAAAAAAAAGGAAAATAATAGGAAGCGGGTTACCTTAACCAAGGAAATAAAGATATTGGAAAGTGAACATAAGGAGGGTAGATTAAAAGAGACTTTCCACAAGCTGACTTTAAAAAGAGAGGATCTCAAGGAGGTGATGGAACAAGAGGCAAATAACTCTCTCTCGAATATTACTAGAGAGAGATATTTGTGGGGCAATAAGCCCAGTAGAAGTTTGGCCAAAATGTCTCATAAAAAGAAGACTAGGAATTACATTGAAAAAATTAGGAATAAAAACGGAGACCTGGTCTACTCAACGGTAGAAATTGCAGAAACTTTTAAAAACTATTACCAGGAACTGTATACGATTGACCAGTCTAGGTGGCAGGCGGGAGAAAAGGAGGCCAAAATACATGAGTTCCTAGAGAAAGCAGGGTTACCCAGAATCAATGAATTAGAAAGATCACAATTGGACCAGCCCATAACCGAAATTGAAATAAAAAAAGCTATTGATAATACTGCAGGGGGAAAAAGCCCCGGCCCCGATGGTTTCTCAGCTTTTTATTATAAGAAATTTAGTGATATTCTCATACCGAAATTATGTAACTACTTCAATGGCCTGGGTGCAGAGTTCGAGACTAGTAGAGAAGCGCTTGCCGTCTCGGTGGTCACTATCTTAAAAGAGGGCAAGGATAGCGCACTATGTTCAGCATATAGACCGATATCCCTCCTGAATACGGACATTAAGTTGTTCGCGAAAATCTTAGCGGAACGTATAAAGGGAGTGATACATCTTAGTTCATCCGGATCAGGTGGGGTTTGTCCCTAATAGAGAGGGAAAGGACAACAGTATTCGAGCACTTCTTTTGCTCCAGAAGGTAAGACAGGATGGGTCCCCGGGTATATTCCTATCAGTGGATGCTGAAAAAGCATTTGATAGGGTAGACTGGGGACTCATGATGCAGACCCTGGAAGAAATGGGTTTAGGGGGTAGATTGGCCAATTGGATAAACACACTCTATCACCCCCCCTCTGCTAAAATTAAAGTTAATGGCATATTGTCTGAGCCCTATGTAATGAAGAACGGGACGAGACAGGGGTGTCCCCTGTCCCCCTTGCTCTTTATTTTGTCGATAGAACCCCTTTTGGAAACTATTCGAAAGGAAACCGATATAAGGGGTATAAGAGTAGACAAGGAAGAACACAAGTTGGCAGCTTTTTCCGATGATATTTTGTTTTTTCTGACTAATCCTGTAGTCTCAATTCCTAAGCTTATGTGTGTACTGCAACAGTATGGAGACATCTCCAATTTTAAAATTAACATAACTAAATCCGAGATATTAAATATTAATTTAAATAAGCTGGAAGTAGGACAAGTAAAAGGGATCTGCTCTTTCCCTGGAGTAGGGAATTAAAGTATCTTGGGATCAAATTAGCGAATACTGCCCAGAAGATCTATAAAATCAACTATGTACCTCTGTTGAATGATATCAAAACTGAATTAAAAAAAACAATTAATAAACCAATCACATGGCTAGGGCGTATAAATATGTTAAAAATGACGGTGATCCCCAAAATAGTGTATAAATTTTTATTACTACCAATAGCAGTCCCACAGCAATTCCTGAGGATCCTTAATTCTTTACTTATGAATTATGTTTGGAAAAAAAAAAAGCACAGGTTATCCCTTTCCACCCTAAAACAAGCAAAGCAATATGGGGGTTTAGCAGTACCCGACATCAGAAGTTATTACAAGGCAGCAGTACTCTCGCGGGCGGTGGAATGGTTCAGGGACAGGAAAAGTAAAAGATGGGTTCAAATTGAAAAAGGGCAAACCCACCTACATCTGGGTAATATTCTCTGGATCCCCCCTCAATATAGGGCACTTGAGCACAATATATTTGAAATGACTCGGGACACCCTAAAAATGTGGGATAGGGTTCAGTCACTGTTAGACACAAAATTTAACTCACAACTCATGAAATTAAAAGAAAATCAGTTTTTTGCACCAGGGGTAACAAAAATAGGGGGAAATTGGATTAGGAAGGGAGATGTATATTTAGGGGATATAATTAAGGAGGGTGAAATAAAAACCTATGAAGAGTTAAAGAGTAAACTTGACTGCTGGAATCTTGATAGGTAGCACTATCTTCAGCTGTCTCAATTTGTTTGGCACCTCTCCATACCACTACGGACACATGGTGAATTGACACCATTGGAGAAAGTTTGTAAAAATGATAATTCAAAAGGCACTATCACTAAAATATACAAGATTTTAATTAAAATAGGAGCACGGGAGGAAGCCCCATTTATAGAAAAATGGGAAAGGGATCTAGGAATATTAAGAGGAGAACATACGTCACAAAAAATTATGTACTGGACGCATTTTTCGGCAATAGATGCCCGAACCGCTGAGACAAACTTCAAATGTGTATCAGGCTGGTACATCACACCTGATAAAGCCAGTAAATACAAAGATGGACAGTCTGCCAACTGCTGGCGGGGCTGCCCAGACAAAGGAACGATGGCTCATCTGTGGTGGACCTGCCCGATTATACAAAAATTATGGGATACTATATTAGGTCTAATTAAAGAAATAACGGGCAAGGAGATTAAGAAAGACCCTTGGGTGGTCCTTTTCCACTGCGGCCAGGAGGGCCGTAAAAAATACAAGAAATCTCTTGTGCCCCACCTGTTAAATGCGTCAAAAAGACTCATCCCACGAAAGTGGAAGGAAGTGGTAAGTCCTATGGTCTGGGATTGGATTAATGCAGTCGAGGAAACGCACAAAATGGAGGCGCTCAAAGAGAACCTCTTTGAAATAACGGGAGATCCTGCTGATAAATGGCAAAAGTGGAGAGATTATAAAAAATCATGGAGTTATACGGAAAAATTGAGGCCCCCATAAGCAAGGAGGGTTGAAAAGAGTGGATGTACCCAGAGGAGTAAAGATACATTTTAATTTGAGACTACTTACATGAATACACACCAGGAAATGAGCTTAAAGCAAAGATTACGTTGACTACCACTATGGGATAAGAGCAGGATCCGGGGAGCCACGAGGGGGGGAGGGGCATGGGAGGGTAGGGTGGGGTTAAATTTCTCACTCATTGGGGGAACCTTCTGTTTAGTCGGGTATGGTCCTCCCCTTTTGATGGGGGAAAAAAAAAAGCAAAGGGCCATAAGATATACCACAAATGATGCAAACCCAAATGGAGACGAGAGAAAGTTCCATATCATGAGCGGGTCTCTTGAGCTTGGTCAAGGCTGAGGTGGTAGAAAAAAAAAAAAATGAAAAAAAAAAAAAAAAAGGCACAGAAGGACTTGGGTCAGGGTTCTTTAATAAATAATGGATGGGACTGAATTTACACTAACTGCCATGCATCTTGACTGTCTTGTTACTAGTACATAGGGGCTGTCCTGTATCTGACTGTGTGGGTTATACTACCACCTTCAGGAGGGTTTAACACTGGCAAAATGGAAAAAAAAAACATTTATTCAGCCCCTGTATATCATCATGTTCCAGTTTTTGTGGTAGTGTCCTAGGAGGTTGGGCCCCTTTTCCTATGCTCTGGAAATATTGAATTATATTTTTATTGTGATTTTTATTTTCTCTTCTATCCAGATATTTATCACACTGTGGATATATTTCTATAGTAACTTGAAATAAGAGTTCTCATAAGTTGCTTGAGCTAGACTTTTCACAGCAGCTATACGGATCCTTGTATCCTCAGCAACAGCTTTGGAGGCTTTTCCACTTATGTGTATTTTTTCTGCGTAGTGTGGAATTGCTTCAAAATATTAATATTTGGTAGTATGCTTATGTAGCGCCTGGTTCCTTCAAAGTACCGGTTCTATTTAAATTTAGAGGGAGATCAGAGTGTAGTTAAACTCTGATCTGGTTGATATGTTCAAATTGGTTCTCTGTCTCAGGTTGCCTGTGCTGTGGGCTCATTCTATTGTGCTGGGGTGTTCTTCCCACCCCAGTGCAGTAGATGGCGGCAGTGGAGTTAAGGTTTGGGTGCTCTTCACCAGCTGCCAATCAGGAGGGTTGAGCCTCGCTGTGCATGCTGGGGGAGGGTATTTGTGGGACAGACGCCATTAGTTCTGGGTCTTCTTCTTCAAGTGCGGCATCCACCTTTAGGATGCCGCACTTGTTATGTTATGAAAAAGGAATTGAATGTTCCGCGCCAACAAAATTAAGTGAAAAGCTGCTACTTAGTAACAAATAAAAAATATATAGTTTTCATTTGTCAATTGTTGAAGAAAAAATTAAGTGCGCTAGTTAAATAAATCAGTTGCATTAAATTAGTGCTAATATAAGTAATTGATACAAAATATATGCCTAATAACAAAAAAAGACACAAATAGTAAAGTCCATAAGTAATAGACCAGATAGTCACAATAAATAATGACTACTCAATAAAGTCCCAATATGTGCAAAGTTGCTTGAGAAAATCTTGTGAATGGTAGTGTTCCCCGAATCTTGATTATGTGTAGAAACAAAGCCCTCACCTTGTATTAGGAATGACACCCAATAGTGCTCAAATAATTAATGTGCTTACCAAATAGCCCTGACTCCTTTAATTAAAAAGAAAGTCAGAAACAGCAGAAGCAGTAAGTGACTGCAAACACTTGGTTAGACTGGATATCTGACGGTCTCAAGCCCAGGTGGTAGACGGTGACATATATGCAAAAGAGAAATCACAATGCTCCATAGCATAATACTGTTTGGTTTATTTAAAATAGGAATTAATAAAAACAGCCAAATGGCCTCTTACATTAAAGGATGCCAGACCCGGCATCAAGGCTGATCGCTTGTAGGGATTATGGAACCAGCATGGAGCATCTGCTCTGCAGCGGCGTGAAGCGGCATGCGTTCCACACGGCGATCCCCGACAACCAGATGACCGGAAACGGCGTTAAAACATGTGACTCGATACGCTGCCAGTATTCGGCAGCGTATCGAGTCACATGTTTTAACGCCGTTTCCGGTCATCTGGTTCCCAGTCCTAAAGATCCCAAGCGATATAGCTGTTTCGGTGGGGAGTCCATCTGAGGAGAGCCAATGAGAGGCTGGCGATCCAATAGGGTCTCGAAAATCCACCGGGGATCGAGGTATCCGGACACTGAGAGGCTGGTCACCTGTCAATTGGTACCTGAAAGCAACTTGAAGGAGATCCAGACGTAATTCTACCAAGGAGGTTCATCTCCGTAACCACAATCAGGATGGCCTGTGCCAGAGGTTTCTCACTGAATCCATTCCAGGTCTGTGGCAGAGACTTCTCCTCAAAGGTTCGAGCGATACTCTGGCTGCCAGGTCAGTGAGAGAGGCCTGTCCAGGTACGCTAATCCCACTCAGGCAGAAGTGGCACAAGAAGTGTTACACCCATTGCGGACATTCCTTTACTTCTACTATATGCACCATACACCCCTAAGAATTCAGAGAGCCGCGAGGTAAATGTGCCACCCAAAACAAACCAGCAGCTCCTCCGGGGGTAGTGCTACACTTACATCTACTGGTGGTTTTCAGTCACTTCAACTTGTTTACTTACAGTATGTGAAGCAGAGCATGATCCCTTTCCTTCAGAGACTGGACAGTATTCCAACATGATAACGACCCCAAACACCCCTCCAAGACAACCACTGCCTCACTAAAATAGCTCAGGGGAAAGGTGATGGACTGGCCAAGCATGTCTCCAGACCTAAACCCTATTGAGCATCTGTGGCGCATCCTCAAATTAAAGGCGATGGAGCACAAAAGTGGCACCGGAGGGGGGAAGGAAGCAAACAAGCTTTAATGCATTCTTTGCATTAAGGTAAAACATGTTTAGGTGTCAGCAATTCCATTGCACAGAGCAGGTAAGTATAGACGTGTTTTTTCTTTTTTTTTACAATATCTTTAAGCTTAGTTTTTGACTTTTCTTCCTTGCCTTCCACTTTAATTTTCTTCATCGTCCATTGAGGAGCACAGGACTTACCATAAATTCTGTTTCTTGAAGTCCACTGAGGTACACAGGTCCTATCCCTCTGTGTGGTCCCTCTAAAGGGGCAGAGGTCACGCCTTGTGCACTGCTTGCTCTAAAAATTACAGGTTTTGTTATGCCAATGTCCAAATCTCCTGAAGGCAACAGTATAACTCCCAAATCCAAGACTTACTATATCCTATAGTCTAAAATTTACAGTGAGTGCTAAAAACCTTACTTTACTGTATCATTGTTTTATGACCAGAAACTAGTAATCACACAGGAGGCTGTCTTCTCACTTCACAACTCAGTCCTGAAGCTAGCATTTAGGCTACAGAGCCCAGTGCCAATTACACAACTGGCAAGTTTGTGATTGGTGCAGCTTCCAAAACATGAAACAGCTTGCACAGCTTTTTCAAAGTTTATAACAGCAAATTATTCAATTATCATGAGATGTCATATTGTGGAATAACTTACACAGGAAAAAAAAATAGCATTTAGGGAATTACGTTTTTTTTTGCATAGAGAGACGCTATTCAGCAATTATATGCTATGTACTGTATATGCTGGGCAGTAATTAAATTGGAGCACCCATTAGCTGTCACATCGGTTGGCAGGTGAGGAGGGTGATGCTTATGGAGGATAATTTTTTTTATTTGGTTTTCTCTTCTCTTCCCACTGTAGCAATTGGATATGCACTGTAAAATCGGGGACTTGTGCACAGAGTCTGGTTTAGATCTGGGGAGTAGATGAGTCATGAAGCGTCTTGCAGAGAAGTTTATGTTCTGGTTGGTGAAGGAAGTGCCTACTCCTTGTGATAGCTGCAATGTAACTGTAATGTGATCAAATAGTACCTTAGTAATAAGGCACCCTAAGCTTATCAGCACAGGCCTGCAGTCTCTGAGACTAATAAGGATGAGCCGAACACCCCCACGTTCGGTTCGCACCAGAACCTTCGAGCAGATCTAACGTTCGCCTGAACATTTAGAACCCCATTGACGTCTATGGGACTTGAACGTTCGAATTCAAAAGTGCTCATTTTAAAGCCCAATATTCAAGTTATTGTCGGAAAACTTCTTTGAGAACCCGGGTCTTGCCCCAGGAAACATGTATCAATGGAAAAAAAAGTTTTAAAAACGGTAGTTTTTTCTGGAGCAGCGATTTTAATGATACTTAAAGTGGAAAAAAAATTCCTTTAAATATCGTACCTGCTGGGTGTCTATAGTAGTGGCACGTGTTTAGAACTGTCCCTGCACAAAATGAGATTACTATAAGAAAAAAGTAATTTAAGACTTGCTTGCGGCTTTAATGTCATGTCTGGTTCCTGCAATATGGATGAAAATCACTGCGAAAAATATTTTCCCGGCCCTATATACTTTAAACAGAAGTATACAGGTGGTGCAAACAAGACAGAGACTGTAGGTTTGTTGTTAAGTAGAATCTGTTTGTAATTTTCAACTGGTACTTCTTTAAAGTGTAGCTTCAGCCATAGAATCTTTTTTTAAGCTTTTCTGAAAACATAGAGAAGGGTTATCACCCCTGTAACATTTGTTTTGATGTCTGTGTGCATCTGTTCAGAAGATTGCACCTCACTTTCTGTCCCAAAGACAAATTATTTTTTGAAAATGTTTTTTTTTTTTTTGTGAAACAAGGATTGTGATAAAGCATCAGTGGACAGGAGACACCTTTTACAGAAGAGAATTTCCCTTCCTAGGGGTAGATTTCCTCTCACTTCCTGTTGTCTCCTTACGTTTGCAAGTAGGAGTCGTTTGTAAGTTGGATGTTTGAAAGTAGGGGCCTGTCGTATATACGCTGCAGAAATTTGGGCCCTAGGTGTTGGTATTGCCACAACACTGTAAGCCCTCACAGTTAGTCTTGGTGGGCGCTGGAACGCCCTGCTGTGAACTATTAGATCAAGAATTGTAATTACACATCCCTGTCGAACAGGGGCAGAAAAATTGGGCCTAATGCCGCGTACACACGATCACTTTTTGTGATGAAAAAAACGACGTTTTATGTGATGAAACAAAACAACGTTTTTCAAACTTAATTTTCCAAAACGACGTTGCATACACACTATCGTTTTTCCAAAATGCTCTAGCAAAGCGTGGTGATGTACACCACGTTCGACGGCACTCTGTTCCATTGAAGCTCCATCTCATAACTTGCTTCTGAGCATGCACGGGTTTAAAAACGTCGTTTTCAACATTGTTTTGCCTACACACCATCACTTTTTATGACACAAAAAACTACGTTTTGAAAAACGACACAAAAAATTCAAGCATGTTCGAATTTTTTTTTAGTCATTTTTTTGAAGACATAAAACAACGTTTTGCCCACACACGGTCATTTTAAATGACGTTTTTGAAAATGACGTTTTTTTTCATCACAAAAAGTGATCGTGTGTACGCGGCATTAGGCACTGGTGCTGGTGCCACAACACTGCAACCCCTCACAGATACTCTAGTTGGAGCGCAGCAAACAGCCTGCTTCAAAGTATTGCATCAAAAATTAAATTAAACAGGGGCCGAAAAAGTGGGCCTTAGGCACAACACTGCAACCCCTCACAGATACTGTAATTGGAGCGCAGCAAAGAGCCACATGCAAAGTATTGCATCAAAAATTGTTAATATACGCCCCTGTTAAACAGGGGCAGAAAAATTGGGCCTTAGGCACTGGTGGCGGTGCAAAAAACACTGCAACCCCTCACAGATACTGTAATTGGAGCGCAGCAAAGAGCCACATGCAAAGAATTTCATCAAAAATTGTTGTTACACGCCCCTGTTAAACAGGGGTTGAAAAATTGGGCCTTAGGCACAACACTGCAACCCCTCACAGACACTGTAATTGGAGCGCAGCAAAGAGCCACATGCAAAGAATTGCATCAAAAATTGTTAATATACGCCCCTGTTAAACAGGGGCAGAAAAACTGGGCCTTAGACACTGGTGGCGGTGCCACAACACTGCAACCCCTCACAGATAATGTAATTGGAGCACAGCAAAGAGCCACATGCAAAGTATTGCATCCAAAATTGTTAATATATGCCCTTGTTTAACAGGGGCAGAAAAATTGGGCCTTAGACACTGGTGGCGGTGCCCAGAACTAACAATGTTCTTACTAGCTAACAGCAAGATCATTGAGGAGGAAAAGTATATTCAGTCAGCATAACAGGACAGTCACTCAGCATCAGCATAGGGAGTCTCCAAGGGATCTGACATTTCAAAAAAAATATTCAGTTACATCAGCATCAGGTGCTTGGTAGCTGGTCTTGATTTAAGCCTGATTCGTTTTTATGAAGGTCAGTTGATCGATGAAGTCGGTGGAGAGGCGCACCCTGTGATCAGTCACAAAGCCTCCAGCAGCACTGAATGTGCGTTCTGAAAGAACGCTAGATGCAGGACAAGCCAGTAGCTCAATTGCCTAATGTGCAAGCTCTGGCCAGTCCTCCATCCTCAAGACTCAGTAAGCCAGAGGATTTTCGGTGGGGAAGGTGTCCATGTCTGATCTTGCCCCTAGGCACTCCCGCACCATGTAAACCAGATGCTGACGATGGTTTCTGAAACCGGTCATACCTTAGTGCTGCGGACTAAACACGTTGCCCAGGACCAGGATTTGGTAATCCCCCAGGTTCTGGGAATGCGTTGCACAGACCTTTCTGCAAGGCCTCCCGAAGATGTTTCATCTTCTGCTCCCTCTGAGACGGCAAGATAAGGTCCGCATCTTGATCCCTCTCCTTGATACCACGAATACGAGGATCCTTACGCAGACTTTGCAGGATCAGGAAGGCCATGCAGCGTAGGTTTGCTGAGGCATTCGGGTCACAGTCCTCTGGGTCACTGAGGATGACAGGATCCGCAGCGACATCATCCCAGCCACGTAAAAGTCCATGGGTTCCTTGGGACTGTAAATGATCCCTTGAAGACTGCTTGTCACGTACCTGGTAGGAGTCTGATGTGAAGAGGTCGGCCTCCCTTGTATCTTCAACCCGGAACCCCTCTGAGGGTGAAACAGATGGCGTTCAGGTAGGAGGAACACGGGTGCCAGATGATGTTTGCTTGAAGTACCGCTGGATGCAGGGAGGGCAGCAGACCCTAGATGAGCAGCAGGCACAGGGCTAGGTGGTGTGGAGCGAAGAGCCGGAATAAAGGGGAACTCCAACCCCTAGCAAGTCCGGGTGACCCGTGGCGGGCACCTAGGAAGCAGAGGTCCAGGATGGCCGGGTTGGCAGCAGGCAGGCAGCGAGGTACAAAGATAGAGCAGAGGCAAGGTCACAAGCCAGGTGGTCAAACAGGAATCTTAGTGATAGATACGGGCGTCAGGAATACAGGAACCACTGAAGACCGGTCAGCACCGCCCAGTCATCAGAGCGCCCTTTAAATAGGCAGGAAGGGTCAGGAACGCCCCGTGCGTGTGCGCGCCGTCCGCCGCACCCGCGCATGCGCGGAAGTGCACCGTTGCGGTTGGTGGATGCGCGCCATTGGTCAAAAACGTATTCTGCGTTCCAGGTATGCGCGCATGCGTGCGTGTGCGTGCCAACGGCGTCTCTGTCCTTTCCTTACATTGCCCCCCCCCCTTACGGGCAGCCTCTGGATGCCCCTCAGGGCTATCTTTTCCGGGTGGCGTTGAAAAAAGGCTTGTACCAATCTCGGGGCATGTATGTTAGAAGCCGGTTCCCAAGAATTTTCTTCCGGGCCGTAACCCTTCCATTTGACAAGGAATTGAGTAAAGTTATTCCTGCGTCTACAGTCCAATATAGACTCCACTTCAAATTCCTCATTCCCTTCGATTAGACTGTCAAAGTGCCCTTTGAGAACGATCGTATTGATCGAAACTAGTCAGGGCGGAGCCACGCACTGACATCACCGTGTCCAGAAGTGACCCCGTAAGCACGGGCGCACGTTCGTTTTGTTTGCTATATTTTGT
Source organism: Rana kukunoris (assembly GCA_029574335.1). Lineage (NCBI taxonomy): Eukaryota > Metazoa > Chordata > Amphibia > Anura > Ranidae > Rana > Rana kukunoris. The sequence continues at coordinate 453,974,668 of CM056050.1, forward strand.
TTTACTTTGACTGGATGTAATGCCTTTGTATTTTGGACTTATGAAGTGCATCTAGTGTATACTCTTACAATTTTAATAAAACCCGGATAATTACGGTACTTCATTATTTGAGTCCCCCTTTTTTTCTGGGTCTCCAACTGGATCCTTTGGGGCTGTGCAACCAGCTTAGGACCTGGAAAGGAGTTTTGGGATCCACACCTATCAAAACGAGGACCAGCTGAATGCAGAGGAGTGCTGCAGTTCCCCCCCCCCTCCCTTCTGGGATCGAGTGGATCTATATGCTTTACTAGCTGGGAATCTGGTACGAGTTTATTACCTACCCCTCTCCTGGTGGATCTTTTCTATTCTATCCAAACCTGACTGGTGGTGGAATCCCTTTCATCTTGGCTTTTTCCCCCCTTCAACATACATCCATGGAGTTGATACTTTGATGGGGACATTATGTTTAAGAAGTCACAGATTTTTTTGGACTGAATGTTTTTTTTCTTTTTTTTTTCTTTCTTATTATTATTATTATTATTTTTTTCACACAGTCATAAATTCAATTTATTTTGGTTGTTTCACTAGAAGGTTTTCCTTACCTTCTTACCATTCTTAGAACCAGGGCGAAATGTGATGTGAAACACAAAACGAGAGAAAAATAATGCCCATCTTGCTTGTCGAGGTCTTAATCGTTTGGCTGTCCTCAGATATTCCAAATTCTTGTGATCCGTGAAGATGAGAATTGGATGAGAGGCTCCTTCCAGAAGATAGCACCACTCCTCTAGCGCAGCCTTAATAGCAAGCAACTCTCGGTCCCCAACGTCATAGTTCCTCTCAGACGGGTTTAATTTCTTGGAGAAGAAGGCTACCGGGTGAAGCAAAGATTTAGGACCCTGACGTTGAGATAATATAGCCCCTGTAAACGTTGGGGGTTTAACTCAATGGTAAATGCGTTTTTTTTTTGCGAGTCCACAGCAGTCAGATGTTATGTTTGAGGGCATGGCAGCCCATTTTTATTGAAGGAAACAAAAAGAACAGTTCACATACAGGATTTCCCATGCAGGGGTTCTTCTCCAGTAATGTTCACAGAACTCAAAATACCAAGCCTCCTGGCTCCTAGGCTTACTTAGCCTTGCTGTACCTGCTCACCTGGCCCACTCCTGGCCTCAACAGGTTCTCAAGCCCACTGTCTCCCAGACTTCCGGACTTCCTTCAGCCCCTCTTGGACTTGCTAGTCACCTCAGTTCCACCAGCCTCCCAGTCCCTCAGGCACGAAGTCCCCCCACACCAGGAATGTAGTCTCCAGGGCAGACAGACAGACAGATCCCCACACACAGGTCTGTCTTGCAGCAACAGCCAGCTGCACACCTTCCACCTCTCTCTCTCTGACCAGTCCCTGATTATATTGTCAGCGTTCAGCTGGGAACCCAACCTGCTGGCTGTCTGTAAGATCTGGACACAGGGTTGGAGACCCCATCCCGCCCAAGTCTCTGCAGGATCTCCAACTACACAACCCCATTCAAAACTAGCAAAACCTGGAGAAAACTCACAGAGCAGTTTTCTCCATTTAAAAACTATGCTGTGTAGTTCTGCAGTCTGCTGACATGCAGACTCTGTGTCCATTTTTGCTGCGTCTCTATGGTGACAGGGACCCTCACTATTACATATCCCCCCCTTTGTTTCGATCCCGAAGGGGGCGGAACACCAGCACACATCATTAGGGTTGGGACACCTCTGTGCCGGCTGTCAGCCGCGTAGGCCCAACCCTTTTTTCGGGTGCGCTTCCAGGTAAGTCCTACCCTGACTCTCCATGGGATCCCACTTTTTTCTATCCCATGCTTTCTCCCTCTTCTGGGGTTCCTGGGCTTATTTTCTTTTCTCAGGGGAACACTGCCTTGCCTAAAACCCTCACATTCTTCATATAGAGAACCTGTTCCTTTAGCACTTTCTCCCACAGTGTCTCCGGGTACTTTAATTTGTACCTTTGTGCGATTGACAGGTAAAATCTCTGCTACTGCCACGTCCATTTCGCTCCCTTCCTTCCTGTAAAGTCTAGTGGGTGAAGCAGTGTCCGTGCCCTCTACTGACCACCGCTCAGCCACACTTTGGACTGCATCAGCAGAAATTTTCCTATTCACCGAAAATTCAGGCAGAGAGACTTCTGATGTTGTCAAACGTTCTCCTGAGCGCCTTCCATCCAAACCGGTAACTGGAAGCACCCTCTCAGAGAACCTTGAGACCATCTGCCACACTGCTAACAAACATGGTACCAACCAGTTCCTTTTGTAATTACCATAAAGCATATCCTGTACTACTTGGCTCCACCTACTGGTACTACGCAGTACCACCTTGTCCGACCACGATGGAGACACCCAAGTGTATTAACAGATGTGCTTTTTGGACCTCAAGCATTTTCAACAATACATTAGTCAACTTAATGCGACCCACGTCCACATACAAGACTTTTCTAGGGACTTTTCCCTTATCAATGACGTGGAGGGGCTCATCCACTGAAGCTGGAAAGATAGAGACATTTTCAGCGACCCCCACCTCACTGGCGGTATCAGTCTTCACAGCCTGGTGCTCAACTGGAGCGCCGGCAGACGTACATCTCACATTTATCCCTTCCGTCACAGCATCAGTGAGCCGCTGCAGGTCATACGTCACATTGCCATTTTTGCGCTCACTATTTTCCAGCGGTTGGGCTGCGGATAACACATCTGCCATGCATGCGCCCTTAAAGGGGTGTTCCAGCCCTAAGTTGTGTTTATTAAAAGTCAGCAGCTACAAAAAGTGTAGCTGCTGGCTTTTAATAAACACTCACTTACCTGCTCCTGCGTTCCAGCGACGCGCCGACCGGGGCTCCGCTCCTCTGCCCCCCTCCCCGGCCGGCGTCTCCATCCTGACTGTGGGCACCCAGCCGTGACAGCCTTCGGCTTCACGGCCGGGCACCCACTGCGCATGCGCGAGCCGTACTGCGCATGCGTGCGCGGCGCGGCTCGCCGCTGATTGGAGAGGCGATCGCATGGGACCTGTCAGTGTCCCATGTGATCGCCTACAGGGAGGGGGCTGGTGTAGGCGATTAAGCTTAATCGCCTAACCAGCCCCTCGGCGGAAGCAGGAAGTGGGACAGGAAGTCCCACTCCTACTGAAGCCCCCACTCCCCCCCCAAAAAAATGACATGCCAAATGTGGCATGTATGGGGGTGAGGAGTGGATTCAGAAGGGGTCATTTTTTTGGGTGGAACACCCCTTTAACCGGTCCTTCTGACTGGAGGAAATCAATCTCTGCAGGGGCCAACACGCCCTTGACCACTGGCCACCCTGCACTCCCTCCATTGGGCATAGCAGGTGTTATGTCCAAATGTGTGTTACCCAACCTAGCCTTATCCAGCATGGCTAGCAATTGTTTAGCCCAGCTGTCCCAGTCAGTGGTACTTCCCTGACAGGCATTCTGCAGCACTGCATCACCTGTTCCAAGAGGCACCAAAGGAACCTAGGTCTCATTACCCCATACAGTACATTTGTCATCGCTAGACGCATCACATTGTACAAGCACAGTTTCACTTGTGTCACATTGGGACAATGCTTCGTCACAAACCACAGGATGCAATACCCCATTTTGACCAGATTGTTCTGGTGGCGCTACCATCACATCCCGCTTTACACTACTAGCTTTTAAAGTATGAATACATTTTTCACCAAACTGATCACATACCAGGCGGGTGGTCGGCACCCACACACTCTCATTGTGTGGAGCAGTTCCTCCTTGTACCCCCAGAGTAGGGCCAGAGCGGTCCTGAACAACCTCAAGTTCCAACACAGGGAGATCCCGGGAGGTTTCCATTGACAACCCTGCAGCTCTGCCTCTGGTAGTCAAGGAAGACATCCTACTCCCATCCTTTTTAGTAAACATATCACCAACAACATTCTCAAATATGACATTTCCAGAAATACATTTCTCAACCTTTAGAGGATCATCATGACACTTAAACATAGCTGTAGCTATTGTGGGTGGCCCCTTACCCACTAGAGAAGCTCTACAGCTGACCTGGGAAACCCTCCGCTCCAACACCGTGGGCTCATGGGAGGTTTCTCTGGGCAACCCCACAGCACCTATATTTGTCACTAGGGAACATGGTATACTTATTTCTTTGGTCACCCCTAGTACAGCTCTTCCAGCACTCTGCTGGATTCCACCAGGTACATACAGAGTCCCCATGTCCTTTTCAGTCTTTAGTCCTGCTGACAGTTGGGCTTTACCCTGTGCCTCCCCCCTACTCTGGGTAGCACACCGTAGCAAGTCCACCTGTACTGCGAATCTCCCCGCTGAACACACTTCTACTTCATTGGGTTCTGTCCCATAAACTGCAACAGTCTTACCACTTCCTGTAGCCGTTGTCATAGCCTTCATTTGAGTGCGTTGTCTCTCATCTGTGGTGTCTCCATAGGCTGAATTTTTCATGTGGTCATGGAAAAACACTGCAGCCTTTCCAGACCCACCAACACCCCCTGCATGTAACACAGTATCCCTGTTGCTAGGGGTAACAGCAGACCAGCACTCCAAAGATGGTTGGCTACACCTCATGGTGGTTCCAGACTGTTGTGTCCTTTCTGGACTGACCACTTCACATAAGCGGCCATAATACACATTTTTACTTTCTTCATCGGTACCCCCTGCAGGCCACACAAACTTCTCACCACTGTTGCCAGGGGTGACAACCGATATGTCTGCAGAAAACGCATGGCTGGTACGCTGATGCACACTTATGCTCTCCTGAGCCATTGCTTGATTGTTGCTTTGTTGTCGCAGTGATGCCTCTCCCGTTGCTATGGGTGACGACCTCTCTTTGCTGGAGCGTTGCTGGCTGCCCATGATGCGACTGATCTCTCCTCTAAGAAGAATTTCCTCTTTAAACTTGCGATAGTTATCCTGGTCCCCATCCATCAAATGGTAAACCGACCGGTACTCTACCAGCAGTAAGGTTTGCAGCAATTTTGGCCACCGGTCTCTAGGCCATTTCCTCCTTACAGCGACTTTTTTCAAACTTTTCAAGGAAGTCTCCAACCTCCTCTGTAGGTAGCATGGGTTGCATGTAATCAGATGCCACTATCTCAGTCCTTTGTACCGCATCCGATTCTTTAGTCTGGTTCCACTTGAACCACTCACTCACAGTCTTATACACCACTGGCCCCTTTTGACTGGCCCTCCTAGGTGGAGACATCTTCTCAGGCCACGCTGAGCTCACTTCCCCTTTAACTTGATTCAACATGAACTTCTTGTGTTTTGACTGTCGCATCCTTGCAGTCGCATGCACAGCAGCTTGTTACACAGTTCACAGCAGTAAAAAGGGAAAAAAAAAACCTTCTCACAGGTGCACCACCTGAATGCAACACAGTTCAAAATAAACTTCTGCACAATGCAGTTTGCCTGGCTGCCACACACAGCTAGCAGTAGCTCCTGCTGCGACTCACCACGGAGCAAGGACCCGGATTTCACCGTCTAGATGCCCGCTGAATCCACCACTGTAAACGTTGGGGGTTTAACTCAATGGTAAATGCGTTTTTTTTTGCGAGTCCACAGCAGTCAGATGTTATGTTTGAGGGCATGGCAGCCCATTTTTATTGAAGGAAACAAAAAGAACAGTTCACATACAGGATTTCCCACGCAGAGGTTCTTCTCCAGTAATGTTCACAGAACTCAAAATACCAAGCCTCCTGGCTCCTAGGCTTACTTAGCCTTGCTGTACCTGCTCACCTGGCCCACTCCTGGCCTCAACAGGTTCTCCAGCCCACTGTCTCCCAGACTTCCGGACTTCCTTCAGCCCCTCTTGGACTCGCTAGTCACCTCAGTTCCACCAGCCTCCCAGTCCCTCAGGCACGAAGTCCCCCCACACCAGGAATGTAGTCTCCAGGGCAGACAGACAGACAGATCCCCACACACAGGTCTGTCTTGCAGCAACAGCCAGCTGCACACCTTCCACCTCTCTCTCTCTGACCAGTCCCTGATTATATTGTCAGCGTTCAGCTGGGAACCCAACCTGCTGGCTGTCTGTAAGATCTGGACACAGGGTTGGAGACCCCATCCCGCCCAAGTCTCTGCAGGATCTCCAACTACACAGCCCCATTCAAAACTAGCAAAACCTGGAGAAAACTCACAGAGCAGTTTTCTCCATTTAAAAACTATGCTGTGTAGTTCTGCAGTCTGCTGACATGCAGACTCTGTGTCCATTTTTGCTGCGTCTCTATGATGACAGGGACCCTCACTATTACACCCCGAATGCATTTTCGGAGGCATCTACCTCCAACACAAAGGCCATCGGGGTGCTTTAGGATGGGTGCTGAGGTAAACAATACTTTTAATTGTTCAAAAGCCCCTTGCGCTTTGGAAAGGTGTATGCTGTTTGGTTAACTGAGTGATGGGAGAGATAATGCCAGAAAAGTTCTTAATAAATTTCCTATAGAAATTGGCGAAACCTACAAACCGTTGAACGGCTTTTCTGTCAGTAGGAGCAGGCCATTCCAGAACAGATGAAACTTTCTGAGGATCCATTGAGATCCCATCCACCGAGATAACAAGCCCAAGGATATGTATCGTTTGTTTTTCAAAATTGCATTTTTCAGCTTTTGCGTAAAGACAGTGTTTTCTGAGTCTGTCCAGGACTTTCTTCACATGGGTCTGATGCGATTCGAGGGATTCAGAGAAGACCAAAATGTCATCCAAGTAAACTATGACGAATAGGTCAAAATAGTCCCGAAAAACATTGTTCACCAGATGTTGGAATGTAGCTGGGGCGTTGCAGAGCCCAAATGGCATGACAAGGTACTCGAAGTGACCAAAGCGTGTTCGAAAAGCCGTCTTCCATTCATCCCCTTCCCTGATTCTAACCAGGTTGTATGCCCCTCTTAAGTCAAGTTTTGAGAATATCCGTGCCCCCAGTAGTCTCTGGAACAGCTCAGGAATCAGGGGAAGGGGGTACCTGTTCTTAATAGTAATCTTGTTAAGGTCCCGGTAATCAATGCAGGGTCTTAGGGAGTGATCTTTCTTCTCCACAAAGAAGATACCGGCACCTGCAGGCGACGTGGAGGGTCGGATGAACTTTTTTTCCAAACTTTCATCGATGTAGGCACGTAGAGTTTCCAGTTCGGGTTCAGAGAGGGGGTAAATTCGGCCAAAAGGGATCTCGGCCCCAGGCAAAAGTTCAATAGGACAGTCATATGTTCTGTGGAGCGGAAGAGTGTCTGCACCCTTCTTGTTAAACACGTCCAGGTATTCATGGTAGGCCGGAGGTACCAGTTTAATGGTTTCAGGGTCAGGTTGGAGGCTCAGAAGGGGAGCAATACCCACCGGTTTTTCCGGAAAGCAGTATTCCAGGCAGTAGTTGGAAGAGAAAGTAACAACCCCGGTAGGCCAGTCAATGTGCGGGTTATGGGCTCTTAACCATGGAACACCAAGGATGGTGGGGAACATGGGTGAAGCTATAATATCCAAACGGAGAAATTCATGGTGACCTGAAGGGGTTTGACAAAAAATAGGTGCAGTCTCCTGGGTAACCGGGCCAGATTTGATGCCCGAGCCGTCAGCCAAGTGAACAAGGAATTCTTGTTGCTTAGTACACACGGGAAGCTGATGTAGAGAGACAAATGTGGAGTCCACAAAACAGCTGCAAGCCCCAGAGTCTATGATTGCTGCCACAGGAAGCGTCTTTCCGTTAAATTGACTGGAAGGGACAGTTGTGACCGACCCTCTCCAAGAAGATGTTCCAAGTGGGGTCTTTGAGAACGGACTCGGGTGGTCCTTGCTGGACAAGTCTGTAAAAAGTGACCGGCTTCCCCACAATAGAGGCACAGGTTGGCACGTAGGCGCCTGAGACGTTCAGCCGGAGTGAGGGGAGCCCTTGGGAAGCTCCTGTGGTAAGCCCCATGTTGAGCCTTCTGGCTAGGGGGTGAGGAAGATAGGTCGGGCCCAGCAGCCACAGAAAGGGTTCCTTCCGCTTTCTCTGCCTGTCGTTCGCGTAACCGGCGGTCGATCTGAGTGGTCAGATTAATCAAGTCTTCCAAGGATGCTGGGATTCCGACTCTGGCTAGCTCATCCTTTAAGGGGTCAGAAAGACCGTGGCGAAACCAGTGACGAAGGGCAGGACTATTCCATTGGGTGTCCGTACTTAGGACACGAAAGTCAGTGATGTAGTCCTCGACAGGTCTTGACCCTTGTTGTAATTTGCTGAGCCTGTATTCTGCCGATTGCTGACAGAAGGGATCGGCATAAATTTGAGCCATGGCTGAAAAAAAGGAATCGGTCGAAGCTAGGGCAGGGTCCAGCTGTTCTCGAAGGTGATGAGCCCAGGAAAGCGGTTCATTTAATAAGCGTGTGATTACAAACCCCACCTTAATGTCCTCAGAAACGAAGGTCCGGGGCAACAGGGAAAAATAAAGTTCACAGGAGTTGCGAAAAGTTCTAAACATTTTGCGATTTCCAGAGAACCGTTCGGGGATAGGAACCCTGGGTTCCGGAGGAAGAGACAAAGGAAATCCATAGGAAAATCTTGACTCAACTTGGGTGGAGGCATCAGCAACTGGAGAAGGAGTGGGTGCTGGTGTAACACTTCCTTGGTGTGGAAGTCGCTCATCCATGCGACTGAGGTCCTTCTGTAAATTCTGCACCATATGAGCAAGTGCAGAAATGGTCTCAATAATGTCTCTTGGTGGGGAGGCCTCCCTTCCAGACTCCATTCCTGGCTGACCGGTACTGTCACGTACCTGGTAGGAGTCTGATGTGAAGAGGTCGGCCTCCCTTGTATCTCCAACCCGGAACCCCTCTGAGGGTGAAACAGATGGCGTTCAGGTAGGAGGAACACGGGTGCCAGATGATGTTTGCTTGAAGTACCGCTGGATGCAGGGAGGGCAGCAGACCCTAGATGAGCAGCAGGCACAGGGCTAGGTGGTGTGGAGCGAAGAGCCGGAATAAAGGGGAACTCCAACCCCTAGCAAGTCCGGGTGACCCGTGGCGGGCACCTAGGAAGCAGAGGTCCAGGATGGCCGGGTTGGCAGCAGGCAGGCAGCGAGGTACAAAGATAGAGCAGAGGCAAGGTCAAAGGTCACAGGCCGGGTCGTTAACAGGCAGGCAGCGGAGTACACAAGGGTTAAGCAGGAGCAGGGTCAAGGTCACAAGCCAGGTGGTCAAACAGGAATCTTAGTGATAGATACGGGCGTCAGGAATACAGGAACCACTGAAGACCGGTCAGCACCGCCCGGTCATCAGAGCGCCCTTTAAATAGACAGGAAGGGTCAAGAACGCCCCGTGCGTGTGCGCGCTGTCTGCCGCACCCGAGCATGCGCGGAAGTGCGCCGTTGCGGTTGGTGGATGCGCGCAAATGCGCGCCATTGGTCAAAAACGTATTCTGCGTTCCAGGTATGCGCGCATGCGTGCGTGTGCGTGCCAACGGCGTCTCTGTTCTTTCCTTACACTGCTGCTGCTGATGCTGAGTGCTATGCTCCACCTTCATGCTGCTGATACAATCATCCTCCTCCTCCTCATCCTCTTCCTGTGTGCTAGGCAGGCAAGCAGGGCCACTGTCTCAATAAAGGGGCCTTGAGAGGTAAGGAAGTCCTCCTCTTCCTTCCTCTGTTCTGCCCCTGCAGAGCTGAAAGAACCTCTTCCCCAGTGTGGCTTCTGTCTCCCAAGCACACCAGCTCTTGCACCGCATGGCATCTCTTTGCCTGCATTCCTGCGTAGCCCCTTGTATGCCTATGGAGCACGGCTGGTTTCGAGGACACATCAGCACAGGAAGAGGCCACAGAGGAAGAAGAACAGGAGGGGGTGGAGGAGAGAGGTGCGTCACAACCAGTAGTAGTGTTTTGGAGGCGTGGTGGTGGAACAACCTCCAACACTACTGTACCTTGCCCTGTGTCCTTCCCAGCTGCCAGCAGAGTCACCCAATGCGCCGTGAAAGAGAGGTAACGTCCCTGTCCATGCCTGCTGGACCATGAGTCAGCGGTAATATGCACCTTATCACTGAGCGCCCTGTCCAGCGAGGCTTGAAAATTGCCTTTCACATGGCGGTAGAGAGCCGGAATCGCCTTCCGTGAGAAAAAGTGGCGTTTGGGAACTTGCCACTGAGGTACCGCACATTCCACAAACTCACGGAAGGGGGCAGAATCTACCAACTGAACAGGCAGCAGTTGAAGTGCTAGCAATTTCACTAATCTAGCATTCAACCGCTGGGCATGCGGATGGCTGGGAGAGTACTTCTATCGGTGCTGAGGTAGCTGGGGCAGGGAAATTTGTCTGGTACAATCTGACATCGGTGTACCGATAGTAGATTGCCCACATGTACTACTAGGTTATGACACACCTAATTCTACACCTTCAGTCCTATCAGTTCAGGCTTCAGAGAGGACTGAGGGTATAGTGGGGTTGGAGATCCCAGGTGATGAGGGGCAAGGGGAGGTCCGCTTTGTTCTTTGGTGTGGGTCTTTCAGGTATGCTTACCAACAAACTGCATGGCAGGTCAACATATGTCTGGTCAAGCATGTGGTGCCCAAGTGGGTGATGTTTTGGCCATGCGAGATAATCTACATACATATGTTGCAAATAGCAATGGTGCGATCTGATGCACATGTCTCAAAAAAGCCCCACACCAAAGAACTTTTGCAGTAATGCTGAGACACAAAAGAGCCCTGCACAGGCGTAGCTCTGTGATCTAATGCAGTTGGTGTGCTGCCCTTAAGCTGGCCTCTGGAGGGCATCCTGCCTCTTTGGAGATGTGGCTGTGCCTCCTCCTCCTCCTCCTCTCTCCTATCAGGCACCCACGTAGAGTCAGTGACCTCCTCATCCCCTCCCTCCTCATCACTGTCGAAAACATGGCAACCCCTCTCTCTGGGCTCACATTACTGCCTTCCTCTATCTGTGTTCCATCATCAGAGCCTTCAAAACGCTGCGCATCTTCATGCAGCATGTACCCAACACTGTGTTGAAACAGTTCGGGGGACTCCTCAGGAGGACATGGTGGGACTAGGGAAGGAGTAAGTGATGCCATTGAGCAGAGGGAAGAGGACACCTTGGCAACTAATTTGCCAGACAAAGTACCCTGAGCCTGGGTAAAAGAGGATGAGGAGGATGAGGGTGGCTTGGTCATCCACTCTACAAATTTGTCTGCATGTTGAGGCTCAACACGGCCAGCTCCCGAAAAGAAGGACGAGCGTGTGCAACGGCCACGTGCTGAAGAGAATGCACCGTGTCCACCACCAGCACTGTTGCCTCAAGATGCAGAGCCTGCTTGCCCTTGTGACTCTCTGCCTCTCTTTGTTGTCCTTCCAGACATTATAATGGCCTGCAGAGGACAAAGTCAGTACACACCTCGTAGCTTCAGGTGCAAAGTAATTAGCACACCTGCACTATAAACCAAGTGGGCTTAGGTGCACAATAATTATCACACCTGCACTACAAACCAAATGGGTTTAGGTGCAAAGTACTAAGCACACTTGCACTATAAACCAAATGGGTTTAGGTGCACAGTAATTAGCACACCTGCACTAGAAACCAAATGGGTTTAGGTGCAAAGTACTTAGCACACTTTCACTATAAACCAAATGGGTTTAGGTGCAGAGTAATTAGCACACCTGCACTATAAAACAAGTGGGTTTAGGTGTGCTGAGCACACGGGCAATACAACACGTGAGTGAGAACACTGCAGCTAGCACCAGGGCTTTTTTTCTGGGGGAACTTGGTGGAACTCAGTTCCACCACCTTTGGCTCAGACCCTTTGGTGCCCGCTCGCCACAATCACTTGTGAACACAGAAGTCTGGTTTCTGTGTTTACAAGTGACTGCTTTGTAACCCCCTGAACTCTGCACACTGTATGTAATGCAATTCTGGTATTTAATGCCCCTTTAAGACCCTTCTACTGTTTGTGAAATCTGAACGGGTCGTGGTTGAGTTCCTGCACCTATTTTCTGAGAAAAAAAGCTCTGGCTAGCACAATCAACTGCCTGACAGATTAGGAAGAACCAATCTAACTAAACTATACAGTGTATAAATGTATGTACAACTCCTGGGATGTATATATTTCCTTTAGACGCTGTAAATGTAACTGACTAGCCTGCCTGCTCTATCTAGCTAGAAAAAAAGACAATCTCTCTCTCTCTCTGTCTGATCTGTAACCAGTGCTGGAACACACTACACGAGGCCGCCCAGCAGGCGGCCTTTTATGCCGCGTACACACGATCACTTTTTGTGATGTAAAAAACGTCGTTTTATCTCATGAAACAAAACAAAGTTTTTCAAACTTCATTTTAAAAAAACGATGTTGCATAAACACCATCGTTTTCTGAAAATGCTCTTGCGAAGTGCGGTTACGTAAGACACTTTCGACGGCACTCTGTTCCATTGAAGCTCCCGTCTCATAACTTGCTTCTGGGCATGCGCGGGTTTAAAAACGTTGTTTTAAACGTCGTTTTGCCCACACACGATCATTTTTTGTGAAACAAAAGGCGATATTCTGGAAAACGACATAAAAAATTCAAGCATGTTCGAATTTTTTTTGGGTCGTTTTTTTGAAGACATAAAACAAAGTTTTGCCCACACACGATCATTTTAAATGACGTTTTTTAAAACGTTGTTTTGTTTCATCACATAAAATGACCGTGTGTACGCGGCATTATAGTGTGGGGCGTGTGCTAAAGCCCTGAGCCATAATTGGCCAAAGCCACCCTGGCTTTGGCCAATTATGGCTCTTCGTTTTTTGCACTCTGTGATTGGCCAAGCATGTGGGTCATAGTGCATGCTTGGCCAATCATCAGCGTGCAATGCCACAGTGAATTATGGGCCGTGGCGCGTCACTCGAATTTGGCACGAACGACCCGTTTTGTTAAAAATTGGACGAACGATCGAACAGGCAATGTTCGAGTCGAACATGGGTTCGAGTCTAACGCGAAGCTCATCCCTAGAGACTAACATTAAGCATGTTCTTTGGGGTAAGGCCGTGCTATATCAAGGTACCTCTCAACTCAGCTCAACATCAACACTGACAGTTTAACATGGATAGCTTCTGCCGTAATTCTACGTCTAAGGTCTGAAATAAGCTGCTGATATCATCCAGAGTGCCTAACATGGGCACTCTCTATAACATGGACAATCATGCATGACTAGTCTCTCTGACTTTGACTTTAAATATATTCTTTAACATATGTAGTGACTGTTAATCCCTCTAATTTGTGCATTGCAAATGAGGTTAGTCTATAACATGGGCAATCCACCTGTAATAGTGGCAGTCACTGGCAATTTTGCCTTTAACATTGTCAGCCTCGTCAATGTGGAAAATCTGCTAGCTTTCTGTAAATTCAAGCCTCTGACAGTTTTCTCATAAATCCACAGTCTCTTGTAATAGGATCTCCTTTCCTTTTAACAATAGCAGCAGTCAAAGTAGGATTCTGGGTGGGTTGTAGGACAAAGGTGTGCATTGAGTGCAAGCAGCTTCAGTGGTTATTTGCAGGCAGAATTTTAAGTCATGGGTCTTAAAAAAGGGATGTGGTCAAAATTCTGTTCTGTATGAAGAGATGCCCATCACTAAAGTAAAGTATCAAGTATTGGATAATATTGGGCCAGATTCAGAAAGAATCGGCGGCGGCGTAGCGTATGCCATTTATTCACAAAGCACTTGGGCCCAGATTCACAGAGCGATTACGCCTGTCTAACTGGTGTTAGACAGGAGTAATTTCAAATTTTGCGCGCCGTATCACTAGTTTGAATCCTCAAACCATGATACGGCGGCTTCGGGCTTCGATCCTAGAGGCTTACGTCTTCGTAAGCCTTCGGATCTACGCTGCGATATTTTTGCGGCCGCTGGGAGGAGTCCGCGTCGTTTTTAGCGTCGGGATATGCAAATTACTTTTTACGGCGATCCACGAAGATACGAGTGGTCTTCGCAATCGCTTACGTCATTTTTTTGCTACGTACTGTTAGACCAGCTATTTGCTGGTCTAACGGTGCGTAGCCCATGTTAAGTATGGCCGTCGTTCCCGCATCGAATTTAATTTTTATTTATTTTTTACGTAACTCGTTCTGGAATAGGAATGTCCGTAAACGACGCTACTCAAACAACGAGTGACGTAACGACGTGATTTCGCGCAATGCACGGCGGGACATTTCTGAACGGAGCATGCGCAGTTCGATCGCTGCGGGAACGCGCCTATTTTAAATGCTTCACGCCCCCTACTCTCGTAGATGGCTTGCGCCGGGAGAAATACACTACGCCGCCGTAGTTTACTGGACAAAATCTACCTGGATTCCACGTAGAGCCAGGTAAAATACGGCGGCGTAGAGTATTTCTGATACTCTACGCGAATCCAATTGTATGTGAATCTGGGCCTTGCTCCGTAATTTGCGGCGGCGTAGTGTAAATGGCCCAGTGTAAGGCCGCATAATTCAAAGGGGGCGGCTTGTATTTAATTTAAGCGCGCCCCCACGCTGATCTAACTGCGCATGCGCCGGCCGTAAAAATAGCCCAGTGCGCATGCTCCAACTCACGTCAGAAAACGTTGTTGAATCCGACGTGAGCGTCATTTACGCAAATACCTATTCGCAAACGACTTAGTAAAACGATGTAAACAACGGAAAAAGACGACGCTGTCCCGACGCCATACTTAACATGGCATACGACGGATCTTCGTAAACTTGCCCCTCATATAGCAGGGGTAAGTTTACGCTTACGGAAACGACATAAACGATGACGTTTGTGAATCGGCAAATCTGTCTCATTTGCATAGTCAAATGAGAAATCAATGTAAACGCCACCTAGCGGCCGGCGGAATATTACATGTGTAAGTGACTTACGCCAGTCGGATCTTAGCGTAAATCCGGCGTATCATGTTTTCTGAATAGAAAACAATGATACGCCGGCGGGAAATTCGAATTACGCCGGTGTATCTAAAGATACACCGGCGTAATTCCTTTCTGAATCTGACCCATTGTGTCTGTATCCCAAAATGATGAGAATGGCGAGGCTAAAATTAGCAAATGTAAGTTTCAGCATGTCAGACTAGTGTTTTATGGGCTCCATGGGGCACTTTCATTCTTTCTTTGTGATCCCAGCTGTTTTTCAGTTGATAAGAGCTTAACTATAAGTCAATTTGCTGCTAACGCATCAATAAATATTTTAAGGCTTCTTTCTTCTGGAAAAAAAGGGGTTACTATAAATGTATTTTTCACAAGGTATTATCAAATCAAACATGCAGCAGTACCCCAGATGACGATCGATTGATCGAAACGCGTCGGCACCCGCTGACCCCACTGCTTATGATTTATATGCTTGATTCACCAGCTGAAATGTGAGTGTAAACTTTAACTTTTTGCTGCCTAGTAAATTTTATACAGTTTTACACTATGTCCATCTCCGTTTTTTCTTCCTTGGTTTATTACGCTCTGAACTTCTGGATCTATTGATTTTGAGCCTTGTCCGCTCATTACTGCTGGCTACTGTCCATTACTGGCCTGCGCCCTCACGGTTACATCATATATTACATCATATTGGAAACCATCCTCCTGTTTGTCATTCAAGTTACCCTGAAACCAGGACATCGCTATCATTAAGCCTTTGTGACCTAATAGGTTTTTGCTTATTTTGGTCCACAATATCTGGTAAGCCTCCGATTTACCTTGGTGGTGGACTCACTTTCAAATTTTACTTCACTTTCCTCTCAGCACTAAGTCACTTTTTTGTTGGAGCAACCAATACTGAACTTTATTATTGAACATTATTCCTTAAATTTTTTGTAATTTTTATCAATTATATTCACTTTGATTATTTTCCTATGGACTTTGGAACACTTATGTCATTCATGCATGAGATTTTTATCTGTTTTACAGTCTATTTGCACGTATAATTAGCGCCACACTTTTTTGTTCCTATTATCAAATAAAACGTGCAGCAAGCAAGAATTTTTATTTTTAATATATGTATGCATATCTCAAATGTTTATAGACATATTACAAAAAAGGCCAGTATTTTACCTGTAACAAAAACATGATTTTTTATTTTTAATCCTGCTGAGGTAGTGTAGGACCACCAAGGCAACCTGAAATGAAGTTTGCATGTGAAGGCACTGCTACATTTACTTATGTTACCAGTTTAGAACAATGGCAGGTTTACTTCAAGTAAAAATCACCTATGACTGTAATTTCCCTGTTGACGAAGATGCTGCAGAATCAGGACCTGCACTAAATGACATATTTAAAAGATGCCATTGTTCTCTAGTCTGGCACCAGCTGGGTGTAGCAGCATGGGGGAACCAGCTGATTTAGTTCAAGATACTTCCTGTCACTATTAATTCAACTGACAGCTTGCAAATTTGTAGTCACCTGTCTAAATAAACATTGCACATCCCAGATCTGCTCATCTGCAGCTATTGCCCACTCATCAAGTTTACGTTATTGTTGACACACATACAAGGCCTTCAAAATGTATTTAAACCCCATAAATGTATTTTATCTGGATTTTATGTGATAGACCAACACAAATTGGCACATAACTGTGAAGTAAAAGGAAAATGATAAATGGTTCTAATTTTTTTTTTTTTACAAATAAATATCTGAAAAGTGTTGCAGGCATTTGTATTCCCCTTCCCCCTGAGTCAATACTTTTATAGAACCACCTTTCCCTACAATTACAGTTGCAAGTCTTTTCTCTATTTCTCTACCAGCTTTGCACATCTAGAGAGTGACATTTTTGCCCATTCTTCTTTGCAAAATAACTCAATAATAACTGTCTGATTGGATGGAGAGCATCTGTGAACAGCAATTTTCAAGTTTTGCCACAGATTCTCAATGGAATTTAGATCTGGACTTTGACTGGGTCATTCTAACACATTAATATGTTTTGATCTAAACCATTCCATATTCCATTGTAGCTCTGGCTGTATGTTTAGGGTCATTGTCCTGCTGCCCCAACCTCAACAGATTTTCTTTTACGATTGCCCTGTATTTGGCTCCATCCATCTTCCCATCAACTCTGACCAGCTTCCCTATCCCTGCTGAAAAAAGGCATCCCCACAACATGATGCTGCCACCAACACGTTTCATTTCATGGTGTGTTCAGGGTGATGTGCAGTGTTAGTTTTCCACCACACATATTGTTTTGCTGTTAGGTCAATAAGTTTAATTTTGGTCTTATCCAACCAGAGCACCTTCTTCCACATTTGCTGTGTCCCCCAAGTGGCTTCTCACAAATAGCAAACATGACTTCTTATGGCTGGCTTTCAACAATGGCTTTCTTCGTATCACTCTTCCATAAAGGCCAGATTTGTGGAGTGCACAACTAAGGGCCCTTTCACACTGGTGCGTTTTTGTCGCGTTTTTGCTGCGTTTTCTCGGTAAAAATAGCGCTATTAAAAAAGCCCCCCATGCCCCTCTCCATTGAAATGAATTAAAAACGCGGTAAAATGCAGTAAAATCGCGGCAAAATCTTGGTGTTTTTTCCGCAATTAAAATCGAGGCAAAACACCGCGATTTTACCGCGTTTTCCCACGTTTTTACAGCGTTTTTACCACATTTTTACCACGTTTTTAATGCAATTCAATGGAGAGGGATATGGGGAGCGTTTTATGAGCATTTTAATAGCGCTATTTTTGCGGCAAAAACGCACCAGTGTGAAAGGGCCCTAATGGTTGTCCTAAGAATAGATTTTCCCAGCTGAGCTGTGGATCTCTGCAGTTCCTTCAGAGTTACCATGGGACTCTTGGCTGCTTCTCTGATGCTCTCCTTGCCCAGCTTGTCAGGTTAGGTGGATGGCTATGTCTTGGTAGGTTTACAATGTTCCATACTCTTTCCATTTTTGGATGATGGATTGAACAATGTTCTGTGAGATGTTCAAAGCTTGGGATATTTTTTTAACCTTACCCTGCTTTAAACTGCTCCACAACTTAATCCCTAACCTGGCTGGTGTGTTTCTTGGCATTGGATTCTGTTTGTTCACTAAGGTTCTCTAACAAACCTCTGAGGCCTTAACAGAGCCGCTGTATTTATACTGAGATTAAATTACACACAGGTGGACTTTATTTATTAAAGGCAATGGGTTCCACTAGATTTTAGTTAGGGGTATCAGAGTAAAGGGGGCTGAATCCAAATGCACACCATACTTTTCAGATAATTATTTGTAAAAAAAAATATTATTATTTTCTTTTTTACTTCACAATTATGTGCCACTTTGTGTTGGTCTATCACATAAAATCCCAATAAAATATATTTACGTTTTTGGTTGTAAAATGACAAAATGTGGAAATTTTCAAGGGGTATGTATACTTTTTCAAGACACTGTAATTCCATCAGGAGGAACTGTTTGAGCATTTGATGTTTGAATGATATTCTTGCCAAAATACAAACACTTATAATGTAAACCAGTAATACTGATATGAATGGATCTGTGCTCTCTGTAAAATGCTGTATATACACATACATTTCAATATTATATAATTTGGGAAAATAAGTAATAGGAATAATTCAAACAGCTAATATGAATATTTAAAGCTCTAAAGCCGCGTACACACAATCAGTCCATCCGATGAGAACGGTCTGAAGGACCATTGTCATCGGTTAACCGATGAAGCTGACTGATGGTCCGTCACGCCCACACACCATCGGATGAAAGAAAAATCCTGGACCGCCGCACTCCTCAAAAAATGATGTCTTTATTCAGAACATAAAAAACAAAAATTCAATTGGAAAAACAACCAAAGTTCATGTAGTCAAAAAGGAAGAAGTGGACAAAGGAAAAAGGCTGACATGTTTCACATCGTGCGATGCTTACTCGTGGCATAAATAACCGATCGTGTCAGAACGTGGTGACGTAAAATACAACGACATACTGAAAAAAAGTTCAATGCTTCCAAGCATGCATCGACTTGATTCTGAGCATGCGTGGATTTTTAACCGATGGTCGTGCCTACTAACGATCAGTTTTGACCTATCGGTTAGGAATCCATTGGTTAAATTTAAAGCAAGTTGGCTTTTTTTTTAACCGATGGTTAAATAACCTATGGGGCCCACACACGATCGGTTTTGACCGATGAAAGCGGTCCATCAGACCGCTGTCCTCTGTTTAACCTATCGTGTGTACAAGGCCTAAGTCACTCCCTTGCTCCCAGGAAAACATTTCAAACATGTGCCTAGTCCTATGACGTATACAAAGTAGCATATTTCAGTTCGCAAAATATGTAAATACCATGGGAAAGTATAGTGCTGGCCTTGCACACATAGATTTTTCATGTGATTGACTGTTCAAGCTGATCATTTGATTGATTGCATATCTAAAACAACCATCCAGTTTAACACAAACAGTAAAATTCACGATCATCAACTGGATAACTTGGGTTGCTGGTTCAAGTAGACCCGGGTCTTAAGGACAATTTGAATATATGGAAAGTCCTCAATGCATTGCCAGTCAGAAAACATTCACACACACACATGGTATGTCCAAGACTCACTTTATTTCTCCTGCGTACTTGTACATAATCAAATCATACAAGGAGGGACGTACTTGTCCCAGCCAATCATATGTAAGTAATTAGTTTCTACAAGTTATGTATATCATACATATAACAATATTCTGTGTGTCCTACAGCTTATCTATTATTGATGTTCTTTTGGCATAAGAACAGCTTATCTATTGTTGATGTTTTTTTGGCATAATAATAACATATTAACATAGCCAAGGTCCCTAGTTTCCTAGAAGCTCAAGGATACATATTAAATACAATTTAGGATACAAGCATTAATTACTAAGGGAGAACTCTAACAAGCCTTATAATGCATTACTAATATAGGGGAACTATAGCCTATGAATCACTGATACCTATGGGGGAACTCTAACCGCCTTTCAATCCCTCCTTTTATTGCGTCGGCTCTAGCCTACGCAATCACTCATTATACGATTTCTGCTCTATGGTCAACATTGCCATGCTGACATTCTCACCCCTTTTTACACAGGGTTTAGTCAATTCTCCAATTGCGCAAAGGGTTATGTTAGCAATCAGATATATAATAAAAGTGCAAATCAATATAATTTTCCTGGAGTTGTAATAAGGAGAACACAAGTAACAATCGGTGACAAAGAAAAATAGTCTGCAACTTGGGCCAATGTGGAGTTGGACGTGGTCTGGAAACTAAACGGGGGAGCCAATTGGGGGCCAGTCTTTGAGAATGTTCAAGGTGGTTGCACTGTGACCTGTTCCAATCCTTGGATTAAGTCCTCCAGTTGTGCAGCTTGTTGGTCCCTCCTTTTCTGCTCTTCTGTTGGTGCCTCTAAAGTTGGAAGGGGAAAAAGGGGGGACTTCTTTATCCGGGATGCATGGATCCATTGTGGTCCCTGGGAAGTAAGTACAGCCGTTTCAGAGACCTTTTCCTACTTTGTGTGGGCCGGTGTAAATGGGTCCTATATGTCTTCTCACTGCGAGTTGTACTATTAGGTCTTTGTCTCCCGGTATGACCCGGTGGGTCAAATCTGTGGAAAAAGGAGGAAAGGGTACCTGCCACTACTTCATAATTTTCACTAAGTGTACTTACCAGATCTCTCACGTACTCTTCCTGTTAAGAATATAAGTTAGGATCCTGCCTAGGGTTCCTATCCTCTCTGTACCATTTATTCTTCTGAATGGGCTTTCCCATTAAAGTCAATTTCTTGAACTAGGGGTGTTTCTGATTTGGTATAGTATCAAGGGTAAGTGTACTAACCAGTCTTTTAAAGTTCCTTGCGTGGCTTTCCTATTTTCAATGGACAGCCCCACCTAGGGATGATTCCCTGCGTGAGTATGCCCACTACTTATCTGTGTGTCTTCTCTTGTGGTTTTGAATGCTTCCACCTATACATCCACGATGACCAAAAGGTATACTTGCTCTGTCCCTTTCTTTGGCATGTGGGTGAAATCTATTTGCAGATGAGTGAAAAGTGTAGTAGGATACGGGAGGTGTTCATGTTTCACCATGTGTGGTATGTTTGCATGTGATGTGATGATACATGTGATGCACCGTGACACATATGCTTTTAACAAGCTTGGCTTTGAAGAAATC
Organism: Rana kukunoris; assembly: GCA_029574335.1. Classification (NCBI taxonomy): domain Eukaryota; kingdom Metazoa; phylum Chordata; class Amphibia; order Anura; family Ranidae; genus Rana; species Rana kukunoris. The sequence goes on from CM056050.1 coordinate 453,995,707, forward strand.
CTTCAGTAAAATGTGTTCTGCTAACCTCTATGACCTACCCCATGGTATTGGGCCATAAACAAATATGCACTAGCTGCGGGGGTGCATCATGTCCTGTCTTCCCCTCATCGAGGAAAAGTACATTCATGTCTTTTCCGAGCCAGTCCCTGCCCAAACTTCCAAATCTTTCATGTGTCTGGAGATCTAATAATGAATAATCTAGCAGTGCTATTTAAGGTGTTTAGTACTGGCATTTGGGTATGTGCTGGCTGCTCTAGTAGCTGATTCTGCACTTCAATGTACACTAAAAACAGCAGAATCTACAAAACCCTTGTGTATATCAGGAAAATCAGTGGAAGTCATAATTGGCCTGGGACAAATGTCCCGTTGAGCAATGTGTATACAGTCATGTTGTGCACTACCTTACCATTTTCTCCTATTATATCCCAAAAAGGCATTTAAAATCCTAGCCTTTGGAATAACTCTGCATCTTCCCAAACTTTGAGTAGACATAGGTGTGAATATTTTAGGTAACATTATAATTGGTCTGCCAGGGTAAATAATGTTGCTGTCAGGGACGTTCTACCCGCTTACGTGGGCGTGCACCTGCGCGCATGCACGGGTCGCGGCTCACGCACGCACCTATGCACATGCGTGCAACACGGCCGTCACGCGCGCATGTGCGCATGCGTGCATGTTAGGCGCACGTTGGGCGCACGTCATACGCAGCGGCCTGCTGCCTATAAAAGACACTGCCAGTATGCTGCACATCGCGGCTTGATCTGCATATGTTCCCGTGACTCTGTTATTGCCTAGGCATTCTGTTCCAGTATCTGACCCGGCTTCCTGACTCTGCTTCCTTCTCCAATCCTGACCCCGGCTTGTCGACTCTGCTTGTATTCTGCCTGACTACCCGTTGCCTGGACCCGGCCTGAACTTTGACCATTCTTCTGCCTACGGTTATACTGATTGCTCCAAGTGCACGATCCAGCCCGTCCGGCTCCGCTGCCCTACGCCTGCTGCTCTGCTGATCCACACCTGTGTTCTCCAGCCTGCCACCCTGCACCACCGGCTTCCTGTCCAGCGGTTCCAGCTGCATCAGCAACAATACCACAACTGATCCCCTTACTTCACCGCGCTCATACCACCACTGTCTCCACTCCAGTGGTCTCTGAGCCGGGGTTGTACGGAAGGTCTCCCTCCACGCTTCAGGCTCACACCCAGGTACGTAACAGTTGCCATCCCCTACCACCATCGCTCAGGAGGTATACTCTGGACCTGAACCATTCTTGGAAAAAAGACCCCACGGGGCAAAGCTCTCCACCATGTTCTTTTTGGTGAGGACACCTGCCATAGTCCTACAATTGTCCCCTGCATACAAACATAAGTTCAATGCTTCCAAGAATGCGTTGACTTGATTCTGTGCATGCGTGGATTTTTAACCGATGGTCGTGCCTACTAACAATCGGTTTTGACCTATGGGTTAGGAATTTTTAACCACACACGATCTGTTTTGACCAATGAAAACGGTCCATCAGACCGTTGTCCTCTGGCTAACCTATCGTGTGTATGAGGCCAAAGGCTACCAACATAAAATGTATTTCTTACATAGGACTAAAAATTACAACTATGTAGTGCAAGTCCCATAGACACCCCCCCCCCCCCCCACTGAGCGGCCTGCATTGCCCTCCTACCTCCTACCCACCCAGGGAACTCCCCCCCACACCACCACCCCAGATACCCCACTCAATCCCCCAGAAACCACTCACGATCTCTATCAACCCCTACCTCCCCCTAGGATGTTGAAAAGGAGACCCCATCCCTCCATATTGTATGAGAAGTCCGCTGGATATAATGCAATGAGCTGGCAGTCTATGTCAAGCAGATGGATAAGTGCTGAATATGTCATATATGCTGATTAGCAATTGTACATCAAAACAGATAACAATCTCTCCTGATTACTGACTCGACACCTCAATAAAGGATATGTGCTGGATCCAGCCTGCTATTGAAGAAAAACTCTGCAGTGTTAGCAGCTGATTGACCATCGGCTATAGTGGCAAAGTCTCAGTCAGAGTGAAACCGGGTCTCATCCAAGTGTGCTTGTGAAGGTATAACCATCTCACTGTTCCTGCCAGTTAGAGTATCCTTTTTATCCTCTGCAATATACAAAAAAATTAAAGGAAAACACATCGGATCTCAATGGGGGAAAAATATCATGGTGGATATCTATACTGATGTGGACTGGGTAATGTAGTAGGAACGAAAGGATGCCACATCGCTTGATGGAAATTAAAATTATCAACCAACAGAGGGCTGAATTTGAAGACTGAAATTTCATTGCAGCAACTCAAAATGGTACTTAGTAGTTTATATGGCCCCCACATGCTTGTATGCATATGCATGCCTGACAACGTCGAAGCATGCTCCTAATGAGATGATGGATGGTGTCATGGGGTATTTCCTCCCAGATGTGGGCCAGGGCATCACTGAGCTCCTTAACAGACTGAGGCGCAACCTGGCAGCATCGAATGGACCAATCTATAATGTCCCAGAGGTGTTCTTATGGATTTAGGTCAGACGAGCATCTGGGCCATTCAATGGTATCAATTCCTTCATCCTCCTGGAACTGGCTGCATACTCTCACCACATGAGGCCGGGCTTTGTCATGCACCAAAAGGAACCCAGGACTCATGGCACCAGAGTAGGGTCTGATAAAGGACCAAGGTCCAAGGATTTCATCCCGATACCTAATGGCAGTCAGGGTGCCATTGACTAACCTGTAAAGGTCTGTGTGTCCCTCTATGGATATGCCTCCCCAGACCATCACTGACCCACTACCGATCTGATCATGCTAAATGATGTTATAGGTAGCATAACATCCTCCACAGCTTCTCCAGACCCTTTCATGTCTGTTACACGTGCTCAGGGTGAACCTGCTCCATCTGTAAAAATCACAGTGTGCCAGTGGTGGACCTGCCAATTCTGGTGCTCAATGGGAAATGCCAATCAAGCTCCACAGTGCCGGGCAGTGAGCACAGGGCCCACTAGAGGATGCCAGGCCACTCCTATGAAGTCTGTTTCTGATAGTTTATTCATTCACACCAGTGGCCTGCTGGAGGTCATTTTTTAGGGCCCTGGCAGTGCTCATCCTGTTCCTCCTTGCATGAAGGAGCAGATACTGGTCCTGCTGATGGGTTAAAGGGGTGTTCCAGCCCAAAAATGTGTTTATTAAAAGTCAGCAGCTACAAAAAGTGTAGCTGCTGGCTTTTAATAAACACTCACTTACCTGCTCCTGCGTTCCAGCGACGCGCCGACCGGGGCTCCGCTCCTCTCCCCCCCTCCCCGGCCGGCGTCTCCATCCTGACTGTGGGCACCCAGCCGTGACAGCCTTCGGCTTCACGGCCGGGCACCCACTGCGCATGCGCGAGCCGCACTGCGCATGCGCGCGCGGCGCGGCTCGCCTCTGATTGGAGAGGCGATCGCATGGGACCTGTCAGTGTCCCATGTGATCGCCTACAGGGAGGGGCTGGTGTAGGCGATTAAGGCTTAATCGCCTAACCAGCCCCTCGGCGGAAGCAGGAAGTGGGACAGGAAGTCCCACTCCTACTGAAGCCCCCACTCCCCCCCCAAAAAAATTACATGCCAAATGTGGCATGTATGGGGGTAAGGAGTGGGATAAGAGGAAGTTCCAAATTTGGGTGGAACTCCTCTTTAAAGGCCCTTCTACGGCCCTGTCCAGCTCTCCTAGAGTAACTGCCTGTCTCTTGAAATCTCCTCCATGCTTTTGAAACTGTGCTGGGAGACATAGCAAACCTTCTAGCAATGGCAATTATGTCAGTGTATATAGGAGTATAGCTGTATCAGATACAGGTGTGTAGATACAAAATTGTACAGTGCAAAAAACAGTCTCTCCTGACTACTGACTCTGCGCTTAATGAATATGTGCCAGGTCTAGCCTGCTTGGAAGCAATATCTGCAGTGCTTACAGCTGATTGGACATCAGCTGTGGCAGCGGAGTGCTAGTCAGAGTAAAACTGTATCCAATACCAGTATACTTGTTAAAATGTAACAATCTAACTGCTCTTGCCGGCTTGTATGTTCTTGTACTTGTGTGGCTGTATTAGATAGAGGTATACTTGTGACAAGTTAATAGTCTCACTATTCCTGACCTGATGACTTAGTGATCCTGTGTCCTGTCCTGTTAGGTCCCAGGGGATAGTGGCTATGACACCCATTGAGAGTTGTTATTCTTCAATATATCCAGCTGTCATGGTATACCGTGTCTCATATTTAGAGGTCCTGCTGATGTGGACTCCAACCGTGCGTCCGGACACCAGGTGGAGGAGTGTGTCCCCTTCCGCCTACATGTTTGGCTCCTTCTACTGGCTGGGGCTTCCTCAGGGTGTGGCTAGACATGAAGAATGGTTAGAGAAGCTGATAGGAGGGAGCACTTGCAGGTTACAGGAGACTATAGTGATTACCAACAATGTTTTATGCAAAAAAGACTTGCACCACCTTCCAGTTTCTGAAGTACATGGAGTGGCACATTAACCTATCTTATTATGCCACAGCAGTAGTAGATATATCTGTATCTCAAGGTAATTGGCAACCAGTGGTCTACAAGCATATGCCAGGTGGTTCCTAGCCACCTTCCAATGCCTTCCTATAGGATATTCTGCTGATAGTACGACTGGATGATGGGTGGGTGGAGTATCTTCTACCTCTGCTTTGCTATGACTGCTAAAATGGAATATTGCATTGCTTGGCTATACATTAAATAAATACTGATGATCTAATTAATTTGTATTAGCCAAAACTTACAGCAAATTAGTCCAGTAATCTTCACTAGTGATGAGCGGAATACGCCATATTCGATTTTGCGATATTTCACGAATATATAGAAGAATATTCGCGAAATATTTGTTAATACTGAATATTCGTGATATTTTATCAAAAAAAAAATTTGCAAAATTTCGCTAATGCGAATGCGAAATTTCGCTAATGCGAACGCGAAATTGATTGCGAAATTCTCGTCAACACGCGAAAACGGAGATCATTTCCTGGATTACTAAACTAATATGCACTAAACACTAACTCTACTTACACAAACTTATCTGACTAAACTAAAGCTAATTTTTTTTTTTTTTATACACAAAACACAGAAGGGCAGAGAAAGTATTCGCGAATATTCGGCAACATAAAAGGATCGCCTCAGCTACTTGGCCCAGGGTCTCTAATCATACCAGCAATGCTTTTAGACATCAATGGAGATCACTAGGATGTGATCTGTTTTAAAAATAAATTTGAAAAAATACGAATATTCGCAATAGCGAATATTCACCGCGATATTCGATTCATTCGCGAATACTCGAATATGCAATATTCGTAACGAATATTCGCAATGCGAATATTCCTGAGCAACACTAATCTTCACACCAAGATGCATTAATTGCAATCCACAGTTTTGCAATACTCTGCATTTGCAAGCATGTGTGCATTTGTTGATCAAATAAGCAGCCCCATAACCCCAGCATCCTTCATGACCCAACAATCAGACCACCCATCTTCTGCAGCAGCCAATCAGCAAGATAATGTAATACATCCCTCTTAGTGACCTTAGGTCTTTGCACCGCTCCTCCAGGACTCCAAAGCAAACATGGTCACGATTGGCTATTTCCTTATTTCCTGCCCCATTGGGTGTACACATCATATTAAAGGGATGCTGGGACTGGGCAGGAAGGTGGTAAGTGTTTGTAAAGGCAGAAGTTTTTTTATCTTAATGCTGTGGCTCGGTTAGGGTGCCCCCATTGTGAGCTGCTTGCTGTGGGAGCACTCAACAGGAGGGAGGGGCCAGGAACACAGAAGAGGTTGAATTTACATATTCTTTAACATTATCATCAAAGCCCCACTGTAATAATAGGTGAAGCCAACAGAATCATAAGCAGTGACAATGCTCCATGAACTCAAGAGGAATAATTTATTTAATGTTTAATGTTTCCTGTTTCATGCCTTGATTAAATGGATTGTGTAAAATAAATATTAAAATCAACAGTAGTGATGCTGAGGATTTGACTACATGGACTATATTTTCCTAGGAACCCAAACTCTTGCTTTGTTAATCCCCCTCCCAGCCTAAAGCCTTCTCCCTGCCTTATCTTAACGGCCAATCTTTTTTTTTTTTTTTGTACCTCAGAGATTGTCTTACTTAACATTCTGCTATAACTTTGTGTATTAGTACTGCTCGGGCTTTGAAGAATGGGGCACACCCCAAAAGCTTGTCCTAAAAATGTGGATGTTGCAAATACTGTAAAAAAAAGTATCGCAGACAGTACTCAATTGTTCTTGTTTGGCGAACAGCAGTGGCGTCTCCAGCTTTCATATTTAGGGGGGGCACATGGGGGGACAGGGACAAAAGTAGGGGGCCAACTATAAAATGCAATTTATATATATTTATATATATATATATATATATATATATCTCCTGGGGCCCTTTACTACGATCCCACAATGGGCCCTTTTACATGTTCTGCAGTGAGCTCCCTTCATACTATACTGGGGCCCCCCAGGGTGGAAGAAAAAAGAGATATATGTCACCAGCACACCAAGAAAATATAAGGGTCCAAAGCAGTGGGAGAACTTTCAGGGCCCTGGTGTTCTGCCACTGTGGGGTTCCCCAGCTGTCCTGTCCCTGCTATTGACAGCGCTGGTCTGGCATCTGTCTCCGTAGCAGCGGCAGTCCATTAGGACCTAGTGCTGGTGACATTATGGGTGCATGCAGGGGAAGGCTGGCACTATTGGTTATAAAGAGCCAAGCCCCCAGCTGGTCACCTAGCAGCAGTAATGCTGTATAACCTTCTCTGTTGACATGCTGATCGGGATGTGATCCAGGTAATGCTCCCAGTCAGATCTAATTAATACAGTATTTATTAGCATTAAGAGTACAACCACATATATATATATATATATATATATATATATATATATATATATATATATAATCAAACGTATGTTCCGCAGCCGTGTGGGCTATATGCCTGTGAAGTGTGGGCTCTATGCCTGTAAAGTGTGGGCTTTGATCAATAAAATCTCTGATAATTAACAATAGGATTTGACTGGGAGCATCACCTGGATTGCATCACGATCAGCATGTCAGAGAAGGCTCCACTGCTGCTAAGCAACCTGCAGGGAGACCAACTGTCTACAACCAATAGAGATGGGCTCGGGTGCACAATTTGTTGTTAGAGATGGGCTGGGCATGTTCAAAAATCCACATGCCAGAGCCCGCCAGGAAGCCAACACTCCACAGTGCTAATCACAGGCAGTGAGACATTTCCTGATCTGTGCAGAGCTGCGGACCGGGAAATCTCTCACTGCCTGTGATTAGCGGTGTGCAGTGTGGGCTTCCTGGCAGGCTCTGGCATGTGGATTTTTGAACATGCCCAGCCCATCTCTAACAACAAATTGTGCTGGCCCTCCTGTACATCAGCCCCATAAAGTAACAAGCACTGGGTTCCTATGTGCTGCCGCCGCTGCCAAGGAGACAGAGACCAGCGCTGTAAATAGCTGGGACAGGACAGCAACTCTGGTTGTTCCAGCACTGGTCCACACTGGGAGGATTCCCCCATCCACCTATAATGTGTAGATGGGGAAATTGGATAATTTCTTTTTGTTTTTTTTATTCAACCTAAAAGTTGAATGAAAAAAGTGATCAATGTATGGGCTGCCTAAGGCCTAAGACCAGCCATAGACAGTTTAAATCTCAGCTGCTTCAGCAGGAACTGGCTGAGATTTGAACCATTAATGAGCAGATTCTCTTATGATTATCACTAGTGGTTGCTGTATAGCCACTAGTGATAATCACTGTTTGTCGGGAGAATACAATTGCTGGGCAGGAGGGATATTCCCGTCAGCACTGTCTGTGTTGATGGGGGAATCATGCAAGTTTCTTTCCTGCAATCTGTGGAAATTTGCACTGTATATTACCTGCCTAACTGAAAGTGAAAGTGTAACAGAATGGCCCGAGACTTTTGAAGGATGGGGGGTACTCGAGTGCCAGCATCACTAATGACTCTTGGGTCTAGGGTCATCCTGTGCCCCTTTTGGGCATAGGGTGACTGAGAAATGATAATAATAAATTACATGGGATGGGACATTACTGATAATTCATGTTTTGCAGGATATCTTTAAATATTACATGTTGTTAATTGAGTCTGCTCCTAGACATTCCATTGTGTGATGATAATACTGTTTTGTGTCCATTGTGCTAATTAGGTCTGCTCCTAAGACCTGTTCATTGTGTATGCTAATGACACTGTTAAGATGTGGAATGTGACTTGTCAAGCTGTAGTAATTAACCCCTCTGAATGCGGAGCCAGACCGTCTGGGTAATGAGTAGTAATTAACTCATCGGAATGTCATTATCTAAAACAATGTGTATGAAGCCCCTCATTGTGTGATGTGTGGGTGGAGTGTGTCTTTGTCCCTGTGATTAACTGTAACATGCTTGTACTGTATATAAGAAAGCTAAGTTACCATTAAAGGATTCATTCATTCATTTTGGAACCAGTACCAGAGTTTGTGTTGTTTCGGTTATTCTGGGAAATGAAATGGGCCGTGTCTGATGTTTGTCGGATAAGCTGTCGTGGGGCGATAGAATGGAATATCGTAAACGGTGGTGACCGTTACAGAAATAACAGAAAGTAAATTGTGAATGTCTTGAAAGAACAGGAGAGGGGAGGGAGACAGATGGGGGAGAGAAGGGATGGAGATAATGCAGTTCAGTGATTACAGTGTACTGCAGTCTGCAGTGCACACACTTACCCACGGTCCAGGCTAGAATCTCAGGCATCATTCACACACATGCTGCTGATTTTCATATTTCCTTAACACACATCCCCTCTCTTGAGATACAGCACACCGAGATAGTGTGGGCGGGACTGAAAGGAGGAGGAGCTGTGTTCCTCCCTGCTCGTATGTGAGGAGAGTGGGGGGGAGGTGGCTGGACTCGCTGGGCTGTAAAAGAGTGTCATAGACTGACACTCGGCTCAGCTTGCAGTCACCACTCCCGGAATTTACAGGCTGGTTCTCCTGTCCTAAGGAGAGAAATCAGTCTGTTTTTTCAGTAACTGAGATGAAGGCTTGGGCCCCCCCCCCCTCCCCCACAGTGCTCATGATGTCCTTTCTGCAACTCACTCTTCTTCGTGCCAATGAGGATGCAGAGAAAGGAGAAGATCGGGCGGCTGTGTGAACGCTTGCATTATGCAGTGTCAGTGAGCAGAGGGAGGGGGAGGAATGCCCCGCAGAGCTGACTGGGGACGCTCTTCCTCTCAGGAGAGACTGTTACTCCAGGGGCGGCCCGAGAAAAAAAGAAAAAGCAAAAAAAAATTTTTGGGGGGGGGGCACATGGTGGGGCACAGCATAATGTTGGGGGGGTCAGGGCCCCCTCTGCCCCCCCCCTAGAGTCGCCTCTGGCGAACAGTATTCTAAAGAGTACATCTAGTCAAAAAGGATATTTTAGCTTTTAGATGCTGGATAGTTAAAACACATTCTAGTTTTAAAAATGTCCCTCCCCTCTACAGTCATATTATGTAATACACTTCTCAATAGAATCCCATTATACTTATTTTTTTTTGGCCATATTGCCTCTATTAAAATTTCTATTCTACCCCAGGCTTTGTTTGATCTCTTTGAGACCTTATCAATTCCCATTCTGGTATCTCAATTAAAAACACTTCAAAATAGCCTACTTCCTTTATTAAGAGTGATACACACCAAAGAAAAGCCAAGCCTGTAGTGTTTGCCTAAGGTAGCTTAGCTTTTCTAAAAATTACCAAACACTATCAGGCTAGCCAGTTCTGTAGCATTCTGGTATACCCTAAAATTGATGGAATTGGAGAAATTATAGTTAGCTCCTATTCATCCTAAATCTACATTGTGGCATGGTGATACATTGATAGATACACTTAAACTGCACTGCCCTATGGCACTTCTCTGCACACTAAGGTGCCAGGTCAAACAATATCCCTTCACGACAAATGCATCTTTACTAACCTCCATTGTGCTTACTTCCATTATCATTGATAGCTTAACCTCACAGATGTCTCATTTTTTGAAAGAATGAGGTCCTATTTCACTTCTGCCATTTGGTGGATATTAGAACTAGAACTTTGCATTCATACCAAGACCTTGAAAATGTTTATGATCTCCCTAAACAAACCTTTTATGGTTAACAACCAAGGTGTCCATATGCCCATTCTGAACCAAATGTCTACAATTCTTTAAATTTGACAATGTTAAAGATTTTTTTAACTAGCTGGCCTCGAGTGAGGGACTCATTTCCCAAATCTATAAGATGCTTACACCTCTTTAGTCTTCTGTCAAACACTTTTATATGAAGAAATGGGAGCAAATTCCGTGAAAAGAAATGTGGCAAACAGTATGGTCTAAAGAAAACCAATATAAAATTCTCTTCCACCGGTACACCAGGGTTACAACGTGTTATTTATCCTTCGGCAGATGTCAGATTCTGAAGATGCAGGAGTAGCCTATGGTCAATCCAACGCATATACTAGTGTAGCAAAGTCCCGGCACCTTTAGGCCTAATGGTGACCTCCTGAGTCAGCGGCAGCCGACATCCTTCTGTGTGGAGTGGGTTGCAAGGCATGGTGGGTGTAATGCAAGATTAAACTGTGGGTTCCAGACACTTTTAGAATGCAAAGAGATTTATTGTCTCTTAAGCAGAACTGGGGGCAAGAGGGCTAGGACCAGGACACCCTTAAGTAGATGCAATGTTAATTGGCAGACTCTGATACTTCTATAAGCAGACAGCTATACAGGTGAAGGCCTTCAGCTGGACACACTTTCTGTATAGGTAGGATGCTGTCTCCTTTGGCAACAGTCTTGTAACAACAGTCTTGTAGAAGTTACTAAATGTACTTGTATCCAACTATTTGCAACTCGAACACTTCTCACCTTACCCACACTCACTCACTGTGGGTTTTCACTCCACAAGCTTTCAGTCTCTCTCACTAGACTTCAGATCCAATAACCACTAAATCCCCTGAGCTCTTCCACTGTTAGCACTCGGTATCTTCCTCAAGTGTCATCCCCCACTTCCCTGCTGGGTCCCTAGCTTGGCACTCACAGATACTCCTCAAGCGTCATTCCCGCAGACACGCTAAGTCCCTGGCTTGGAAATTGCTGATGCTCCACAAGCATCTCCTCTGTGTCCCGCTGGGGCTCTGACTTGGAACCTACTGATGCTTTCCCACTTCTTTACCATCCCCGGCAGATGAGAAGTCTGCTCTTGTATTAGCCTCAGCTTACTCACGATGGTCTCCGGTAACAAGGTGTATGGTCCCTTAGTGGCAACAGCTTCCCCTTTACCTCCAACCACAACTGTTTCCCTGACCGGAGGAACCATTACTTCTGGTTGGACTACAACCTCACAGTCCCAAACCTCTGCTGCTCTGCTGCATCTGAATAGGCACTCAGACAGCCTAGAAGTCAGAGTCTATACGAAGCAAAGATGTTACTTGCCACTTTCCCACAAAGCCAGACGAAATCCCGATGTAGCTGTAGCTGGTTGCTATGGGCGACTGCTGTAGGAATAACACCTTTGCCCCACATTGGGCACCGAATATAGCAAAGTCCCTGGCCCCTTTAGGCCTAATGGTGACCTCCAAAGTTAGGGATAGCAGACATCCTTCTGTGTAGAGTGGGTTGCAAGGCATGGTGGTATGGCACTTAGTATGCAGAGATTTATTGCATTTTAAACAGAACTGGGGGAGAGAGGGATAGGACCAGGACACCCTTAAGTAGATGCAATGTTATTTGGCAGATTCAGAGACTTCTATAAGCAGACAACTATAGCTTTAGATCCAATAGCCACTGGATCTTCCTGAGCACTTCCACTCAGTATCTTCCTCAAGCATTACCCCTGCTTCCCTGCTGGGTCGCTAGCTTGGCACTCACAGGTACTTCTCAAGCATCACCGCCGTAGACACGCTAGGTCCCTGGCTTTGAACTTGATGAAGCTCCACAAGAGTCCCCTCTGCTGTACTGCTGGGTCTTTGACTTGGCAATTACTGAGGTTTTACTCACAATGGTCTCTGGTAACAAGGTGGATGGTCCCTTAGTGGTGACAGCTTCCCGTTTACCTCTGACCACAACTGGTTCCCCGGCCGGCAGAACTGTTACTTCTGGTTGGACTACAAGCCTGCAGTACCAACCCTCTGCTGCTTTCCTGCTTCTGGATAGGCAATCAGACAGCCTAGCAGCCAGATGTCCCCGGAAAATGCCCAAAGCTCACAGCCTAGCACATAACACACATCCACCCAGACAGCCGCCCAGGTGGACAGAACCCCCGATAACCTGACTCCTCACAAATAAATAGGCTCTTCCAGCAGGTCAAGGGAACCAAGAAAATCCTTCCCCATTTATTTATAATCTGACCTTGCTATGCCTTTGTCTTATCCAATGTCACCAGATACCAGGCCATCTTGTGACAGAAGAGAGAAGTGAAGGAATTCCAGAATTAGGGGGAATCATTTAATCTCCTAACAATTGGCTGAGGCAACTATCGCTTTGCAACTACATTAATAACAACCCAGCATCAGGGTGCTACACTAGTATTTTCCATTCATTCATCCTTATAGGCATCTGTTCATAATCTTAACGATCATCCTTTGACTCCTGCATCCCTTTTACTCCTAAAAGATACCTTTTGGGACTACCTTCCCACAATTTCTCTAGAACATCTAAACAATGTCTGGAGCAAATACTCACCAGAGCTAGATGCTTAGTCACCCTTAAATGTAAAACGTGTGGAACCTCCCTCCCTGGTCAAACATGATAACATTTGGGAACTTGTGGCATATTATGGAAACACCTCCTTGAACATCTCTTTAGTTATGGGTCACTCTAAATGCCTGGCGTGTGGGTGGAGGACAGCTCAGGCCCTGTGATGGCTTCTCGGGGTATGTGTCATCTATTTCACTTTTTTTTTCTTTCAACTCCCCTTCATTTCTTTTTTTATTCTCCTGCAAGGATTGTAATCATTTTCTTCTAATTTCTAACTTTATTTCCAAAGTCAAGTATAGTTGCCTATATATTAAAATAAATTAGCGGTTTTCAATAGCTAAATAATGGTAGCTTATGCCTTGCTATTTTATTATGCGCAGTGAGATTTATTACTTCAAGCGGTTTCTCGAAGTCATTGTTTTACTTACATATTATTATTCAGTCCGGTATTTGAAAGTCTATTCTACTTACTGATAGGCTCACATTAGCTCTGAATTGTAAATTCCTATGAGAATTTTGATATGCTATTTTTGTTGCATCATGTGTTATATATCTTGTATATTTAACATCTCTTGTTACCTTGTATTTCATGAAAAATAATTCATAACCTACCTGTTATTAAAAGAAACGCCTGCCAATTTTTTTATGGAAAAACGCACGCCCCAGTGCCATTTTGAAGAACAGGAAGTGTTATGACAACATCGAAAGTGCTAATTGCAATTACAGTTTGACTACATGAGAAGACCCAGTAAATTACGCTGGCCATTTCTGATGATTGCTGTTGTGAGTTATTTCTTCCACTCTGATCTGGAATACAGGTGTAGAGGTTCCATGCATTAATGTTTACACCATAATCCTTGCTGACTCATTGAGCGTATGCCCATTTGCCCGTGCAATTGTCAATTAAAGTGACACACTGCCGTATTGCAAAAAATGGCCTGGTCATTAAGGGGTCTGAATTAGGGGTTAATACAGCGCTATCATCAACCTTAATAATTATTGCACAGTGATCCAATATGTGCTCCCGAGATAATAATAAATAAATTGCTTCTAAACTGGTATAAATAAAATAGTTTCCAGAGTTCTAATAATATAAAACCAAGTCAGACACCACTGCTAGGTGAAATAGAAATCAGGAGGATAACGATACCCAGATGATCAGGTTTCTGGTCTCCAATGCTGTAATGGATTGCTCTCAAACCTTCATTACTTCTCAATCCTTCATAGACCCGTAAAGGAAAAAACAAGGAAAACTGCGCTAGTTACAAATATGAACAATCAAAATAATGGAAAATTAAAAATAAATAAACTGTATTAATTAAATAATAAGGAAGGCAGCAGCTTGCGTGCGATACACAGAAACAAGGATAAAACAAGGGGTTACATAGTTACATAGTTAGCTAGGTTGAAAAAAGACACAAGTCCATCCAGTTCAACCATAAAAAATAAATAAATAAACAAACAAAATAAAACACAGTACAATCCCATACACCCAACTCCATACCCACAGTTGATCCAGAGGAAGGCAAAAAAAACAGCAGAGCGATGATCCAATTTGCTACAGGAGGGGAAAAAATTCCTTCCTGATCCCCCGAGAGGCAATCGGATTTACCCTGGATCAACTTTACCTACAAATCTTAATACTTAGTTATATTATGTACATTTAGGAAAGAATCCAGGCCTTTCTTAAAGCAATCTACTGAGCTGGCCAGAACCACCTCTGGAGGGAGTCTGTTCCACATTTTCACAGCTCTTACTGTGAAAAAACCCTTCCGTATTTGGAGGTGAAATCTCTTTTCCTCCAGACGTAAAGAGTGCCCCCTTGTCCTCAGTGTTGACCGTAAAGTGAATAACTCAACACCAAGTTCACTATATGGACCTCTTATATATTTGTACATGTTGATCATATCCCCCCTTATTCTCCTCTTCTCAAGAGTGAATAAATTCAGTTCCTCTAATCTTTCCTCATAGCTGAGCTCCTCCATGCCTCTTATCAGTTTGGTTGGCCTTCTCTGCACTTTCTCCAGTTCTCCGATATCCTTTTTGAGAACTGGTGCCCAAAACTGGACTGCATATTCCAGATGAGGTCTTACTAATGATTTGTACAGGGGCAAAATGATATCTCTATCTCTGGAGTCCATACCTCTCTTGATACAAGAAAGGACTTTGCTTGCTTTGGAAACCGCAGCTTGGCATTGCATGCCATTATTGAGCTTATGATCAACTAAAACCCCCAGATCCTTCTCCACTACAGATCCCCACAGTTGTACTCCCCCTAGCATGTATGATGCATGCATATTCTTAGCCCCTAAGTGCATAACTTTACATTTATCAACATTAAACCTCATCTGCCACTTAGTCGCCCACTTGGACAGAGCATTGAGGTCGGTAAATTGGAGACATCCTGCAAGGACGTTATTCCACTGCATAGCTTGGTGTCTTTTGATCTCAGACCCAATATCATTTATAAATATATTGAAAAGTAACGGACCCAGCACCGAACCTTGGGGTACACCACTGATAACCTTGGACCATTCAGAGTAAGAATCATTAACCACGACTCTCTGAATTCTGTCTTTCAGCCTGTTTTCTATCCATTTACAAACCGATATATCCAATCCTGTAGACCTTACCTTACACATGAGCCGTGTGTGAGGAACTGTATCAAACGCTTTTGCAAAATCCAAGTATATCACGTCCACTGCCACGCCTCTGTCCAGGGTTTTACTTACCTCTTCATAAAAGGAAATCAGGTTTGTCTGACAACTTCTGTCTTTCATGAATCCATGCTGTCTGCTGCTTAAATAGTTTGTTTCCAGCAAGAACTCATCCATTTGGTCTTTTATTAAATGTTCCAGTATCTTCCCAACTATAGAAGTTAAACTAACAGGTCTATAGTTACTTGGTAAAGACTTTGTTCCCTTTTT
The DNA here is from genome assembly GCA_029574335.1 of Rana kukunoris. Classification (NCBI taxonomy): domain Eukaryota; kingdom Metazoa; phylum Chordata; class Amphibia; order Anura; family Ranidae; genus Rana; species Rana kukunoris. The sequence goes on from CM056050.1 coordinate 454,011,417, forward strand.
AAATATAGGCACCACATTGGCTCTACGCCAATCCAGTGGTACTATTCCCATCATTAATGAGTCCCTAAATATTAGATACAGTGGCTTTGAAATTTCAGAGCTCAATTCTTTTAGTATCCGTGGGTGGATACCATCTGGTCCAGGTGCTTTATCCACCTTTATTCTGTCTAAATATTTCTGGACCATATCACTTTTGAGCCATTGTGGATTTGGGGCTGTGTCACTCCCACCCCCATTATGGACATGAGCTCCCCCATGCTCCATTGTATACACAGAGCTGAAGAAAGCATTTAATACATTTGCCTTCTCTTTGTCCTCAGTCACCCACTCTAGATTATTTTGTAAAGAGCCTACATGCTGAGACTTGACCTTTTTACTATTTATATATTTAAAGAATTTTTTGGGGTTTGTCCTACTATCTTTTGCAATCTGTCGTTCATTTTGAATTTTTGCATCCCTGATTTCCTTTTTACATATTCTATTATATTCTTTGTACATTTAAACAACACTAGTGTTCCTTAATTGTTATATTTTTTAAAAGCTATTTTCTTATTATTTATAGCTTTTTTTAACTTTGACCGTGAGCCACATAGGTTTTATCTTTAGCCTTTTAAACTTATTGCCATGGGAATATACTTTGCAGTGAGGTTCCAAAGAGTTTTTTTGAAGAATGTCCATTTCTGTTCTGTGTTCATCGGTGCCAATAATACCTCCCAGTCCAAGTCCTGGAGAGCAGTCCTCGTCCTTTGAAAATTTGAAATTAAGTGTTTTTATCTTTCCTGTATGTATTACTTGCTTATAGTTAACATTAAATGAAATCATGTTATGATCACTGCTACCCAGGTGTTCCTTTATCTGAACATTAGTGAGATTACCAGGTCCAACAGAGCATCATTACTAGTTGGGGCCTCAATAAACTGGACCATAAAATTGTCCTGCAATAGGTTTTTAAATTGTTGTCCTTTAACTGTCCCAGAAATTCCATTATTCCAGTCAATTTCTGGGTAGTTAAAATCCCCCATTATTATCACCATCCCAGCCCTTGCAGCCCTTTCCATCTGTGCAAGGAGCCGAGTCTCCACCTCCACCTCCTCATTAACATTGGGTGGTCTATAACAAACGCCAATGATTAACTTTGAACTACTCACATCTGTGTGCAGTTCCACCCATAATGCTTCAACTTCATCACACTCTCCATCAACCATGTCCTCTTTCATGCTAGCTTTGAGGTCACTTCTCACATATAGACAGACCCCTCCACCTTTCCTTTTTACCTTGTCTTTCCGAAAGAGAGCATAGCCAGGAATATTAATAGCCCAGTCATGTGAGGATTGAAGCCAAGTTTCAGCAATACCGATTACATCATAACTCTCCTCATGCACCAGAGCTTCCAACTCACCTGTTTTGCTTGGCAGGCTTCTGGCATTGGTGAACAAACACTTAAATGTATTGTCACATTTTTCGCTGGTGTTTTTCATATATTTCATATCATTTTCTAGTAGTGCATATGGCACTATAATTTCTAATGGCTGTTTGCAACATGGGAACTTTCTTGTCACCTGCCATAACCCCACCTCCATCTATCCCCATTCCACTCTCCATTAATGTCTGACCCCTAACTCACCTGTGTGCCCGATGTAATTCTAGTTCACCCACCCCCCTTAAGTCTAGTTTAAATACTCCTCCAGCATTCCCCTAAACCTCTCCCCCAGCACAGCAGACCCCCTTTCATTCAAGTGCAAACCATCTTTAGCATATAGGTTGCACCCCAATGAAAAGTCAGCCCAGTGCTCTAGAAATCCAAATCCCTCCTTCCTACACCAGGTCTTTAGCCATGCATTCAGCTCTCTAATCTCCCCCTGCCTTTCCTGTGTTGCACATGGCACAGGCAATATTTCAGAGAATATCTCCTTGGAAGTCCTTCTCTTCATCTTGCAGCCTAGTTCTTTAAATTGAACGGGTTAAAGCTGCGCCACTGAACCAAAACATAAAAGTCCACTTAAAAAATGTTAAACTATGTGTATATATAGTGTGCACCATTCAGTATGCACACAAGTATTTTATCTTGAAAAATAGACTCCAAAACTTCACACCACAGTGACTTCACAGATGTTTCACACTTAAGTGAAGACCCACCACTGAGTATCAAAGCCGCTTACAGAAAGGGCAAGCTCGATTAGCAATTGGCTATAGCCCAGCCGCAGCCTTTGAAAGCTCTAATAGATTCCCAGGGTGGAAGTTCCCAGAGCTGGCTTCCTTCACATTCACAGACTCCACCAGATGGACATAACATTGGAAACGTCTGGTTAATGACAAAACAAGTTTGGGTGGACGTGCAGTGACGCTGAGGAGGAAGGGCTCCGCTTGTTGCCGGCTGGCATCTGTTTTTATGTGTAACGTTATTACCTGCTTATTGTAAGTACCACTTACATTTTTTAAATAAGTCATACAGAATTATGCTACGGTGCACCTTCTTTCTACTTGTGTCCATCTGGTGGAGTCTGTGAATACGAAGGAAGCCAGCTCTAAGAACTTCCAGCGGTAACCAAGCAACCAGCGATGCTCAAAGGGCATCTGACGTAGGTGTGCAGGGAGGCCGTGTATAGCAGGCCGAGTGTGAGCAGTGGACAGCGAGAGGATTGTTGCCGACGTCGTCATGGAGATGATCGACGTCAGCGGATCCTGTGCCTAAGTCGAACAGCATGTGGACATCACTGGACATGTGACTTTTTCAAAGGGTGGCTGATGATGGACACACTGGCAGTGAGTGAACTGATGTCCATCATCACCCTCCTGGTTGTGATATTTATCAGCCATACATGCCTCTAATTGCATGCCTGCACTGAGCCTATGATTTTTATTTTGAAACTTTGGGACACCCTTCTTGACCCGTGTTTATTCATAATCTCTACAATTTGTTATTTTTTAAATAAACTTTTTTAAATCCCCCGCATGCGCCGAATGGATTCGACGCATGCGTGAAAGTATTTCACTTCCTGGTTCAGTGACGTGGCAGCGTCAACGCCACGTCACCGCGCTGTCCGTCCGCGGAGATTTTGGTTTGATCGTGTGTACACACATCAGACCAAAATCTCCAGTCTGTCAGACCGTTTTCACCGGATAAATCTCCTCGTGTGTACGCGGCCTTAGAGGTGGTATGAGAGTCCTTGAGGTCACTCAACTTTATGAGAATAGAAAGTAGAAAGTTTGGTCCTTTGTGTGAGCGAATCAATGAGTGGCTAAAGTGAATCAATCTAATCTAAAAAATAATGTGGAAAATTGCTGCTATAACTAAAGTGTACACAGTTCACAAAAATTGGTAATGAATAAAAAAGTGATCAGCGCAACATTCTAATAGTAAAAAATCACATATATGTGCTAAACTAACTAATGAATCATATGCAAATATCTACTGTGCAAAATAAGCAATATATCAAACTGTGCAAAATAAACAAAATGTTAAAATAAATAAGCAATAAAAAGATTAAAATAACTGATAAGAAAAGTGCTGAAATAACATCCACATTATATTATGTAAACAAATAAATAAACTGCTGAAGTGTCTGTGATGAACGTAATGTCAAAAATAGTGTCTTCTATAGGAAATCTTTGTGACTACCAATCAATGCTCTCTGGACTCTTACATCAGTAAGGAGTATACAGTATATAGCATTGACGAATTCCTTAACTGGGGGGGGGGGGGGGGAATATCTCCTGGTCTTTGAATCCAGTAATGGCAGGTGGTGTCTCTCCAGGTTATGTGTTCCAAATAAAGATGATGGCTTCCAAACTCCCGAGTGTGTTTTTTCCCCTGATGAAGTCACGTGTCGTGCTGTAATGCATAGGGAGTTGCCGGATACCGAACAAACAGGAAGTGAAGTAAGAGGTGTTTGCAATGCTTTAGTTTGTACTTCTCTGCAATTTTTTTTGTAAGTGCCTATTTGGCTGTTTAAATAAACCTACTTTATTATACGTTTTGCACTATGGGAGATTTTTCTTTATCCCCTTTATATGCCTGACTCCTGCGAATAAATCACGCTGGGGAGTTTGGAAGCCATCATCTTTATTTGGAACACATAACCTAGAGAGACACCACCTGCTTTTACTGGATTCAAAGACCAGGAGATCTACCCCCATCCCCCCAGTTAAGGTAATCGTCAAGGCTATATAAACTCTTTACTGAGGTAAGAGTCCAGAGAGCATTGAGTGGTAATCATGGAAATTTCCTATAGAAGACACTGTTTTTGACACTACGTTCATCACAGTCACTTCAGCACTTTTTTATTTGTTTACATAAGATATTGTGGACGTTATTTCAGCATTTTTCTTATCAAAGTTATTTTGGACTTTTTATTGCTTATTTGCACAGTCATTTTGACATTTTTTTTTTTTTTTTGGCACAGTTTGATATATTGCTTATTTTGCACAGTATGATTATTGCTCATTTTGCACAGTAGATATTTGCATATGATTTATTAGTTAGTTTAGCACATACACGTGATTTTTTACTATTAGATAGTTGCGCTGATCACTTTTTTATTCACTCAACTTTATGGTTTTTAATGTGTTTGTGAACAATGGTTTTAACTTTATCCAATTAAAAAAAAAATGTTTTACTAAATATATACGTGTTCCTACAAAGTATAGGGGGTAGATTCACATAGAGCAGTGTATATTTATGCCGGCGTAGCGCATCATCTTTACGCTACACCGTCACAACGTTAAGAGGCAAGCATGCTATTCTCAAAGAATATGCACTCAACCTTGCGCTGGCGTAGCGTATAGTTGTAGGCGTAAGCCGACGTAAGTCAAAGTAGGTGGAAGTGGGCTGGAAGTGGGCGTGATATATTATAATGAAGCGTGACCCCATGCAAATGATGGGCTGAGCTTCAAAAAACGAATTGCGCCAATGCGTCGGCTCTTGGACGCATCCCAGTGCTTATGCTCACAGTTACGTCGAAATAGCTGCCTAAGATACGCCTACGACGTGAACGTAACCTACACACAGCCCTATTCACGTAGTACTACGTAAACGGCGTACGCTGTACGTACGCCTTACGTAAATGGCGTAGATTACAGCGAAATGGAGGATCATTTGTCCAGTGTTCTCATCATGTGTACAAGGCTTAACTCGCTCTCATCATGGACTATGCAATATGTAGTGTGCACAGAGCAGTGCATATGATCTCAACTAACAAGCACTGCTCGTTCCAAACAGACGGAAACGAGGAGGAGGGAAGGAGAAATTTGGGAGCCCACAGAACATTTTACAAGGAGGAAGAAAACTCCAGTAAAAAGATCGTACAAGAAAAATAAATTACAGGGCCATTAAGTGATAGATGTGTATAGATAATTTTTAAAGAATAAGGATATCGTACAGTGTCACTTTAAGTTTCGTTAGGTGCAATCGAAAAAATGCCTGGTTCTACAAGGACAAAGCAGGTGTCAAGTCTCAAAAGGCTGCTTGTTTCAGAATTCCGTACTAGAACACTCTTTGTTTTTTATATTTTAACTTTGCCGAGCAGCATGCATAAGCTGCGCAGCTCGTGGCTCCCTGGTAACGCAAGCCTCCTTGACGCCCATTTTGATCCAGCGGTACAAAGCAGATTAACAGCAGAAGATTAATTTCCTCCTGTCATCTCCCTAAGGGGCCAAAAGGATCTCATGAGCAATTTCTCTTGCCTCCAACATTGTAGTATGAAAAACAGACCGCTAATGGCTTTGCCTTTTTAAAACATTACACAAGAAATAGAGGCAGAGGTTCCAGCCAGGGTCGTGAGTACGATGTCTGTAGAGGATGGAAAAATGCCACGGTAACACCAGTCTTATTTATGACTGTATTTTATTTGGGCATGTAATGAATGACACTAAGCCCCGGCGTCGCCAGCTCATTTAAAGCTCATCAAAAGCATAACGTCTAAAGTGAAGGCGATTCGAAAACATTTATCTGTGCCTTTTATGAAAGAACTTAGCTTCTCAACACCATCTCTAATTCATTTCATGTTTGCCTCGTCTCCAAAAACTAATTAGTCCCTAGGGATACAGACAGGGTATTAACTGTAATAAGAGGTGAGGTACGAAATTACAAATGAGTAAATTAATTAAAAGGAACAAAGAATAATGTCTGAATTAGACGCGTTACAATTATCACTCTGCTAAAATTGTCAAGGGTGAGTTTGGACCATGTAAACATTGGCGCAAGAGGTTTGTAATGCAATAAAACCGGCCACAGATGGAACAAGTACTCTCAGGAGGAAGTGTGCACTGGCAATAAAACCACCTGAGGGAGCAGCAAGGGTTAGGCGAGTGCTTAGAAGACGCTGGCCTGTGCGTATAATAGTTTGTACATATTGCGTCCCTTAGAGATCCATTACAAACTGAGCATGGAATACAGAAGGGAATTCAGAGTTATTACAGGGATCATGCTTCATTAACCCCTTTGAGACCAGAACAGGCCTAAAAATACTATTCAGTGATACATTATTTTACTGCTTTTAATACCTTTTCTCCCACTTCAGAGCAAGCCCTGCCGTAAAATTTCTGCTGCAGAGAAAAATCACTGATATGGATATAAACACAAATGTAGCTATGCCTACTCCAAGGTAACATTAAAGTAGATGTAAACCTTAAGTGAATGCCATTTAGTTTGCTAAAGCACTGTGCATCATAATCAAAATCAATTTTTTGTAAATAAAATACTTGTTTTCGCCTCTTTTCATCCTTTATTGCAATTTAGTGCTACTGACCTCCTTTAGCCTCTTTGCAACCACTTCTTGTATACATGCGCTTGCTCCAGCAATGGCTGGGTGGCATTTCTCAGGAGGGTTCTACTGATGGAGACAGTAATGGAGCTTGCCTGTATAAAGTCCATTTCACCCAGACGACTGGGGTTGGTAAAAACGGGCAAATGAGCCGTGGTTTTAACTTTCCTATGACCACCCACTCAAAGTCTAAAATACAGCCTGAGAGGGCTTTTTTACATGCGGCATTATGAGTTGACAGGCATCATTGTCTGTCAAACTCGGCCATTCAAGTCAATGGTGCTATGTCACAACCACATATAATCATAGTATTCAGAGTTCAGATAGTATAACATAGTTGTTTTTTGTATTTCATGTACTTATCTTTTTCTCACCTTACCTCATGCCATTTACATCTAATAGCAAGGGAACAAACTATAACCATGACAGGGATGCCTACAATGGTCAACTTTTATTGATATTGCTTTTTTTTAATTTCTCAATCTGTTGCTGCAGTTACTTAAGTATAACATATAAACTTTCTTTCATGTGAAAGTAGAGAGTAAATACTCTCCTTTCCTACTGCTGTTCAAGAAGAATTGTCCTCTAAAGTCATCTTTGAAACTCACACTTCTGAAAGTGTTGACCTCTTGGTCTCCCACAGCACTCATCGGCTCCTCCGTCTGACCTTTAGGATTCAAAAGGATGCCATTGTGACATGGAGAACCATAAGATTGACACTTCCAGAAGTGTTGGTTTCAGAAGAAGACTTTGATGAACCATTCCTATTGAAGAAGCAGTTTGGCAGCACAATCAGTAAGAAACATGTTCCCTTCTTTTACAGGTAACAGAGTTTTTACTAATTAAGTTTCATGACAGGGTCCCTTTAAAGCAGATTTTTACCCAAAAATGGAACTTCGCTTTAAGTGAAGGTGACCCCTTGACATGCCACATGGCATGTTATTTTTTTGGGGGGGAGCAGATACCCTCTTTTTAAAAGGGAATTCAGCTCCCACTTCCTCGCTGCGCCAGAAGGAAGTTCAACTTTACCCCCTCACTTAGTTTAATCCTGGTCGCAGGTCCCAAAAGATTGCCCGGCCAATCACAGCGCTTATCATGGTTAGCTCATGCGCAGTGCGCCAACGGTCAGAATGCTAGCGCAGGGGAGAGGAGTGGGGCTTTGTTCGCCCGCATTGCAGGACCATGGGACAGGTGAGTATCTGATTATTAAAAGTCAGCAGCTACACTTTTTGTAGCTTCTGACTTTTATATGGGTGGAACCCTGCTTTAAGAGGCTTTAAGGCCACGTACACACGAAGGGACATGTCCGATGGAAACGGTCCGCGGACCGTTTTCATCGGACATGTCTCCTCGGGACTTTCGTCCAGCGGTGTGTACACACCATCGGATCAAAATCCCCACTGGCAGACAGCGCGGTGACGTGGCGGTGACATTGACGCCGCCACGTCACCAAACCAGGAAGAAAAATACTTCCGCGCATGCGTCAAATCCATTCGACGCATGTGCGGGAAGATATGTCCGCTGGTGAGTGTACTAACCAGCGGACATATCCGGCAGACATGTCTCCGGCGGACAAATTTTAAAGCATGTTTTAAAATTTGTCCGCTGGCCAAATATGTCCGCTAGCCCGTACACACGATCGGAGATGTCTGCTGAAACGGTCCGACGGACCAGTTTCAGCGGACAAATTCGATCGTGTGTACGCAGCCTAAGAGGTCTTGGCAGTGCTACATTTTGTCACAATTCTTGTCAATCTCAGTTTTGCTGAACAGTTTGTAAATGTGGAAGCAAAGAAAAAAAAAATTCAAAGCAAGTAAAATAAAATAAGACAATAAAATATATTGTTATGCCACGTACACGCGACCGTTTTTCATGACGGGAAAAATAAAAATAAATTAATTGGTCGTGAAAAACGGTCATGTGTAGGCTCCAGAGCATTTTTCTTGACGCGGAAATTGGCCATTAAAAATTTAGAACATGCTCTATTTTTTCTCGTCGTTTTTCACGTCGACGTTTTTCACGCCGTAAAAAATGGTCGTGTGTACGCTTTAACGATGGGGAAAAAAACATGCATGCTCAGAAGCAAGTTATGAGAGGGGGAAATTAGCATAAGCAGCCCAAAGGGTGGCACCATTCGAATGGAACTTTATAGTGCTTTATAGTGACGCCGTGTGTGTTGTACGTCACCACGCTTTGCTCAAGCATTTTTTTTTCACAATCGTGTGTATGCAAGGCAGGCTTGAGAGGAATCACATCGAGAAAAATGTATTTTTTTCCATGACAAGAATAACGGCCGTGTGTACGCGGCATAACACTTATGAAGCATATACAATTATCTGCATACAATATTTTTTGCGATAATAATCTTTTACTTTTTTTTTTTTTAGCACTAGATTTTGTTTACGTATATACTGAATATAGATGTAAATCGCTAGTCATGGATCATATCCCTGAAGTAATAGTTGTGTAGCCATGCAACATGAATATTTTATATATGTCAGGATTAGAATTGGAAAATGAATAATCCTGCTTTGATAACTAAGCAAAGAATAAACGTATTTGGCTGAGCACAGCCAGGGAGATATTGGCTGATGACTCTCATCTCATATCAAGGAGCAAGATTGCTGTTTTCTAGAGCGTGAAGGCCAATGCTGTAACTTTTGGGTCAGTTAGCACAGGTTACCCTTAAAGCACCTTTGATATAATTGATATAATACCCTTTCTAAATGGTGTATGTATTTGTGTGTCATATTTTGTAGTAAATATCATTATTATTTTTAATCTGTTTACTGCAGTGATGAATGCAGAGGACGCAGACATCCTTTTTATCTCATAATGCTTTTATGCCACCTGGGCTCCCTCTAAACCAAATGAATGGCAGAATAAAATTAGACAAAATCAGTAGGCAATGTCTCCTGGGTGATCTTAATTAGAGTGTACCTTTTAATTACCTAGTGTGCAGGAAGGTCATCAACTATCATGCTTTAGTGGGTTTCATGAAACCTGAAGCAGTTATTAGGCTGCTTGTACTAGGCTGTAATGTACAGAATATGGGTGCACAGTGTAAACTGCGTCTGCTGTTGTGGTGCCTGGGAGGCACAGCTGTAGCTGATTTTTAGCCCATAGGAAGTTTGCAATTGCTGCCACTGGTGTGTACTCTTGCACGCATATGGGCGTATTTAAAAAAAAATGCTTTGTGCACTGTTTCAAATCATTTGGTGGAGGGGGATTATGGTGTGGGGTTGTTTTTCAGGAATTGGGCTTAGCCCCTTAGTTCCAGTGAAGGGCACCCTTAAGGCATCAGCATACCAAGACATTTTGGACAATTTCCCAATTTTGTGGGAACAGTTTGAAAATGGCCCCTTCCTGTTCCAACGTGACTGCGCACCAGTGCACAAAGCAAGGTCCATAAAGACATGGATGAACGAGTTTGGGGTGGAGGAACTTGACTGTCCTGACCTCAACCCAATAGAACACCTTATGGGTCAATTAGAGAGGAGACTGTGAGCCAGGCCTTCTCGTCCACATCAGTGCCTGACCTCACAAATGCGCTTTTGGAAGAATGGTCAAACATTCCCATAGACCAGGGGCAGGCAACCTTAAAGAGGTGGAGATCTGCCTGAACAACATGGGAGATGTCAAAGATCACAGGGCACAGTGTTGCCTCCTCACACCTGATTTAAACCACTAATTGCCATACTACTGTGTCACAATCGTGTGCATTGCCCAGCAATCATGGTGTTAGTATCAGGTGGTGAGGAGGCAACATATCGCCTCCTCACCACCTGTCAAACATACGGGGATCCCGTATGTTTGACAGGTGGTGATTAGTGTTGCTCACAAATATTCGCATTGCGAATATTCGCTACGAATATTGCATATTCGAGTATTCGTTAATAACTCGAATATTGCGGCGAATATTCGCTATGGCGAATATTCGTATTTTTTCAAATTTATTTTTAAAACAGATCACATCCTAGTGATCTCCATCGACGTCTAAAAGCATTGCTGGTATGATTAGAGAGAGACCCTGGGTTGAATAGCTGATGCGATTCTTTTATGTTGCCGAAAATTCGCATTGCGAATTTTCGGCAACATAAAAGAATTGCATCAGCTACTCGGCCCTTCTTTTGCATCAGAGCCAATCAGAATAACTCGAATATTCGACAAACGGAATATTGCGCGATTATCTTCTCCGCCCTTCTTTTGCATTAGAGCCAATCAGAATAACTCGAATATTCGGCAAAAGGAATATTGCGCGATATTCCTTTTGCCGAATATTCAAGTTATTCTTCTATATATTCGCTCAATATCGCGAAATCGAATATGGCGTATTCCGCTCAACACTAGTGGTGATCATGTTTTTGAGAGAAGGTGCAGCTGCACTTCTTAATGAGCTGCTTTCAGAAAGTGGGCTATGATAGAAGGCTATGACTAAGCACAGCAAACACACAGGAAAGCTGCAGGTACAGTACACGTGTGGTGTGAAAGCAGACCAAGATCAAGCAGTCAGCTGTCTACCGGTTGCTGACCCTCGCCACAGACACATTCCTAAACCCTGTGGACAGCCTTCCCAGAACAGTTAAAGCTGCGTGGGCCAACTCAATATTGACTCCTATGGACTAAGACTGGGATGCCATTAAAGTTCATGTGCGTGTAAAGGCAGGCATACCAATCCTTTTTGTAATATTTTATTAATTTACTATTTATTTCAGTTACTTATATAGCGCCGTCAATTTACACAGGGCTTTACATATACATTGTGCATTCACATAATTTCCTACCCTCAAGGAGCTTACAATCTAAGGTCCCTAACTCAAATTCATACCTTCACATACTAGGACCAATTTAGACAGGATCTAATTAACCTACCAACCTGTCTTTGGCGTGTTGGAGGAAAACGGAAAAAATTAAATACCTACCTTTCTGTAATTTTCCTTTCCTGGTGCCTATCCATGGCAGCATACATATGGTTGGTGGCTCCGCCCTCATCCAACCCACAGGACCGATTATAACTCTTTAAAAGAGAGCGACAGCCTCCCCTCTGACATTCTTGTAACTAGACTCAAACAATTAAGGATTTTAAGAAAGGGAGAGCGTATGCTGCCATGGAGAGGCACCAGGAAAGGAAAATTACAGAAAGGTAGGTATTTAATTTTCCGTTTTCCTGGTGCCTTCATGGCAGCATACATATGGTAAATAACTCGCTTTCAGGGAGGGTTGCTGCAAAAAGTATTTTAATCTCTATCCAAGAGAAAACAGCTGAACAGACTTTTCCCCCCTTCATCACTATGAGTAAGAGTAGACCCCACTAGGTCATGAATGCGTTGTAAAATGACCGGTTGCCTAACGGCAGGGCGCTTGGAAGATTCTAGTGTTGCTGTATTCCAGGAAGCTCCCCTGTGTTACTTGTAGTCGAATGTTTACCTCCTATTACTATATGGTGGAGTGTTTCCCTGCAAAGGCAATACACTCCCCTGTTGGGCAAATATGTAGAAATATAAATAGACGTGATGAACGTGAAAAACCTTTAAGGTGGTACACTTATATGTGCTCTCCAATATCATATACCTCTAAGGCTGCGTACACACAATCAAATCTGTCTGCTGGAAACGGTCTGCCAGACCGTTTCGGCAGACAGGTTCGATCGTGTGTACGGGCAAACAGACGGATTTGGCCAGCCGACAGATTCCAAAGCATGCTTTGAAATCTTTTGGCTGGGAACCCGTCGGACCGATATGTCTGCTGGTTAGTGTACACGATCAAACCAATACATCCCAGCAGACAAATCTGTTCAAATTGGTACAAAAATCATAAATCTATCAAAAACCATAAACATATCATGTAAAAGTTCATATATAGTGAGTAGTCCAGTTATTCCCTCTTTATCCGTGTTGGGGGGTGCATATAATGATGTGTTCCTTTGTGGTGTATTCAAACTACTACCAAGTTGTCACCACTTAATGATATCCCATCACCGGTGAAAATGGTCACTCACCAGATGCCGTATTAATGAGAGCCTTTGGTTCATTAATCAGGATAAACACTCCTATGATGGTATTCCTCTTGCTACCAGGTGTATCAGATGTGGGGTGGGATGTCCTACACATGGGACACTGTTACATACTTTTTGGGAATGCTCCCTCCTTAAACACATCTGGCACAACGCAAGTCTTATGATTGATCGAATTTCAGGCAAAAAGATCCCAACAACACCCCAAATGTGCCTTCTATTCGCCCCCATACAAGACATACCAATAGCCAGTTCCAGATTAATCCACACTCTTCTTAGCTCTATCCATTGGGCCATAGCTCTCAACTGGCGTTCATCCAATGTGCCATGGCCTCAGATTCTTAACCGCATGGAAAACATCAAATTATCGGAGAGAATACACCACACGTTATATGACACCATGCATATATACCAAAAAAAATGGTCTTTATGGGAAACCTCACTACTGATATGATACCCACTACAATTAATCTACTTAAGGACAACCACTAACCCTTTTCCCACAAATGTTATATAGTATTATAAATTAAACATATGCATTTTCTCTTGCGATGTACCTGTACTTAGATACAATGTATAATGTAAATGACTCTTACACTTGATCACCTTTCATCACTGTTAAAAGCTTATATTATGACCTTATCCATTAATAAAAAACGTTTGTAAACAGATGTGGGGTGGGATGTCGCCCTCTCCTATGAGTGCTCACAGAGAAAGAAGGGTGCTCCACATAGTGTATTAAATTAAAAATTATATTTATTGTGTTAAAACAGGTAAGTATTGCACTCACATTTGATAGTGCCTATGCGCTGGCACCAAGCTTCTCCAGCCGTGTCCTGCAGTCTGAGTGTGTGAAGCTTCCTGAGGATGCAATACTGATTGCGAAACGCGTAGAGGCTGCTGTACGACACGACCACACACTCAGACTGCAGGACAGCTGGGAGACCCCAAGAAAAACGGCTTTGTTACCCCATCCACAGCTTTTTGCATACACGGCTGGAGAAGCTTGGTGCCACGCATAGGCACTATCAAATGTGAGCGCAATACTTACCTGTTTTAACACAATAAATATATTTTTTAATTTAATACACTATGTGGAGCACCCTTCTTTCTCTGTGAGCACTCATAGGAGAAGGCGACATCCCACCCCACATCTGATACACCTGGTAGCAAGCAGAATACCATCATAGGAGTGATTATCCTGATTAATGAACCAAAGGCTCTCATTAATACGGCATCTGGAGAGTGACCATTTTCACCGGTGATGGGATATCATTAAGTAGTGACAACTTGGTAGTAATTTGAATACACCACAGAGGAACACATCATTATATGCACCCCCCAACACGGATAAAGAGGGAATAACTGGACTACTCACTATATATGAACTTTTACATGATATGTTTATGGTTTTTGATAGATTTATGATTTTTGTACACTTAGAGGTATATGATATTGGAGAGCACATATAAGTGTACCACCTTAAAGGTTTTTCACGTTCATCACGTCTATTTATATTTCTACATATTTGCCCAACAGGGGAGTGTATTGCCTTTGCAGGGAAACACTCCACCATATAGTAATAAGAGGTAAACATTTGACTACAAGTAACACAGGGGAGCGCAATTTCACCGCACAACTATAACCTCTTGTGGTTGGCTATTGCCCAAGGATACTTCCAGGAAGCCAAGGAACAACCTACTGTTTGGAGATTTGACGTGGAAATCATGAGTCTACTCACTCCGATGGTGTGAGGCACTAGGTGAACACCTTGTGTAAATTTACTGCCTGATAGAGCCTCCCCCTGCTGATGACTAAAGTTATACTAAACTTAGTCTGTGTGAATGAATAGAGATTCTGTGAGTGAGCGCGGGACTAGTAAGAGCTCAAACTTCAGCATGTTGACCCACCACTGCCTGCCAACGTGCTTATCTTATCTACCACTGTCCAGTGAAGAAGGGACTGTTCAGCTGCAATAATAATTAACCTTTTTTTCTTGGTACTAAGCATAGGCTACCCATGCAGCTGCAAATTGCTAGTTCTTCGCTATATTATCATTTAGACAGAAAGTGAGGGGAAATCTCCCCAAAAGAGATGGCAATAAAAAACTGACAGAAACTCCAACCCTTCTCTATCCAAAGTAAATTAAAATGTTTTGTCTGGAGCTGGGTTTTAACTGTTGTCATATACTGTATACAGTATTATGAACCGTATTTTTCTTCGTAAAGTTTTTTCAACTTGAAATTCCTAAATGTCCTTAAATGGTATATGAAGCATATGACATTGCTCTGTCCCTGTTTCCCAGTCAGGCTTCTGTGTTGTCACCCTGTGACAAGGGGCTTCTTTATGATTTTCCTGACCTGAAAAGCCTAGACACTCCTGCTGTATCATAGCTGTATATTTGTAATGTAAGATCAGCATATGTGCCCTCTCCTACAAAGTACTTCTGATGACCACTATTCTTGCATAATTAAGGCCCCATACACACAGGATATTTGCCCAGCTCTCCCAAACGCCTTTCCTCCTGGCAGTAGAAAAAACACTTGATACATGTAAACGCATCTAGCCACTTGACAACTGGGCACTTAAACCCCCTTCATAACCAGACAAATTTTCAGCTTTCGGTGCTCTCACATTTTGAATGACAATTACTCAGTCATACAACACTATACCCATATGAAATTTTCGTCCTTTTTTTTCACACAAATAGAGCTTTCTTTTGGTGGTATTTAATAGGTTTTGATTTTTTTTCGCTATAAGAGAAAAAAACACTGAAAATTTTGTAAAAAAAAAAAAAATATTTGTTTTTGTTATAACATTTAGCAAATTCGTTTTTTTTGTATTCTTCATAAATTTTGGCCAAAATGTATACTGCTACATTTATTTGGTAAAAATAAGTACAAATTGGTGCATATTATTTGGTCTTTGTGAACGTTATAGAGTCCACAAGCTATGACTATGATGCCAACATCTGAAAATTGATCACACCTGAAGTACTGACGGCCTATCTCATTTCTTGAGACCCTAACATGCCAGAAAAGTATAAATACCCCCCAAATTACCCCTTTTTGGAAAGAAGACATTCCAAGGTATTTAGAAAGAGGCATTGTGAGTTTTTTGAAGTTGTGCCTTCTTTCACACAATTCTTTGCAATATCAAGATTTATTTTTTCTTTTCTTTTTTTTCTTTTTTTTTCCACAAAATGTTCATATTAGCAGGTTATTTCTCACACACAGCATATGCATAGCACAAATTACACCCCAAATTACACCCCAAAACACATTCCGCTATTACTCCCGAGTATTGCGATACCGCATGTGTGAGACTTTTATACAGCATGGCCACATACAGAGGCCCAACATGCAGGGAGTACCTTCAGGCATTCTGGAGCACTCAGGCCAATAATGACATTTCTCTCTTACATGTAAAAATCATAATTTATTTGCTTGAAAATTACATAAAACCCCAATACATTATATATGTTTTTTTTTTTTAGCAAAGACCTTTTTATCTCGCACTGCATTTGCGCAGCAATTTTTCTAACGCGTTTTTTTGCGGGAAAAAAACAATGTTGTGCTTAAAAAAAAAAAAAAACAGTAAAGTTAGCCCAATATTTTTGCATAATGTGAAAGATGAAGATGAAGTTACGCTGAGTAAATAGATACCCAACATGTCACCCTTCAAAATTGCACACGCTCGTGGAATGGCACCAAACTTCTCTACTTAAAAATCCCCATAGGCGACGTTTTTAATTTTTACTGGTTACATGTTTTTAGTTACAGAGAAGGTCTAGGGCCAAAATTATTGCTCTTGCTCTAACGTTCGCAGAGATACCTCACATGTGTGGTTTGAACACGGTTTTCATATGTGGGAGGGACTTGAGTATGCATTTGCTTATGCTTGCGAAAACACGGGGACGGGGCGATTTAAAAAATATATATACTTTATTGTTCATTTTACTTTATTTATTTTAGTTTGACAAGTTTTTCCGCAAATCTAAAAAATGTTGATCACTTTTATGTGAACATCCCTTGTAATAGTAATATGGCATCACAGGTCCTCTTTACAGTGAGATGTGGGGTCAATAAGACCCCACATCTCACCTCTAGACTGGGAAGCCTGAAATAAAAAAAATAAAAAATCCAAGCTTCGATCGTAGCGTTGAGTCGGAAGAAGCATCGGAGGACGACGGGAGGGGGGGCGTCCCCCCTTCCCTTCCGTAAGAACGGTCAAGTGGCAGAACAGCCACTATGATTGTTCTCATGGTGTAAAAAAGGCTAAAAAAGCACAAAGTCAAAGACCTCATATGACGTCATATGATGGCCGGGGGGGCGGGAAGTGGTTATTTCGGAGTATTGCAGGGTATTGCGGGGTATTGCAGAGTATTGCGGGGTATTGCAGAGTATTGCGGGGTATTGCAGAGTATTGTGGGGTATTGCAGAGTATTGCGGTGTATTGCAGTGTATTGCAGGGTATTGCAGTGTATTGCGGGATATTGCAGTGTATTGCGGGAATTTGCAGTGTATTGCGGGCTATTGTGGAGTATTGCACAGTATGGGGCAGGGTATTGCAGAGCATTGCACAGTATGGGGCAGGGTATTGCACAGTATGAGGCAGGGTATTGCAGAGTATTGCAGGGTATTGTGTATTACAGAGTGCACAGTATGGGCAGGGATTTCACAGATCCAGCCCACAGTGCTGCTGCCTCCGCTCTCTCCCCTCTCCTCTCACACTGTACCGATCAGTACAGAGAGGGGAGGGAAGAAAACGGCGTCATCACATGAGACCGGTTTGTTTACAAGTGATCGCTCGGCCATTGGATGGAGCGATCATGTGGTAAACCGCCACTATCAGAGGCGATTTACAGTAATCTGTGCGCACCCCAGGGGGTGCGCGGGAGCGTGATTCTGGAAGGCCGTTAATTTCCAGCCTCCCAGAGTTAAGCAACCGGTTGTTAAGTGGCTAGGCAAGTCAAGTGCTTAGGCATAAATACATTTCATTGGCCAGAATAATAATTTATTCTAGCTACTAAAATGCATTAATGCTCAAGCGCTTGCTGCACCTAGGCGTTAAGGCGCGTTTAGAAATTTTTCTTCCAAAATGCTACTGCTCCTCTATGCTCTGGCAGTGATTTTTTTTCTACCTCTAAATGCCCCTGCCTGTAAATGCCTATATGACACATAGACACATGTAGAGGAGTTTAGAGGCAGAAAGAAAAACATCAGATACCCCTAAAATCAGCTTTTTTAATGGACACATGAGGCAGTGGAGTGCCTTCCAGACCATTATAATGACAATAGTAGTGAAAAGTCCTTTAAGGGCCTGCTGGAGAGGAAGCTGAACTTGAGGATCACCAGTTCAGGTTCTCCATACTCCTACTTCATTTATCTTGGTGCAGCTAAGTAAAAGAGATCACCCTCCAACAATGCTCTTGCTGCCTCCTTATCCTACTTCTTACCCTCCACTGCCTCTTTGCCTTCGCCTCTCCTGCTGTCTATTGACTGCTTCTTTGCCTTTATGTTTCTGCCTCTTTACCTGATACTTCTTGATTATTCTCCACATCTGTGCTGCCTGGTTATTGCATATGTGCTTTCTTCACTTATTCCGGTCTGATAAGAGGAAGCAAAGCCCTGCTCCTGTACCAAGATGGGTACCACCACAACAAGACAAACTGCAGAATGGTATGTCAGTCCCAGGGAATGACCAGTTGCAGTAAGCCCTTTGCTTGGCTTTTTGGTATGGCTCTACAGTCTAGATCAGTGGCGGCCCGTCCATAGGGACGCACGGGTGCCGCCCCCCCCTTCCTGCAGTCACAAAAAAAACGGGCCCTTTAAGAACTTTTATTCGGCTAAAATGTCATTTTGACATTTTAGCAGAAGTTCTGGCGGCCGTCTATAGAGGATGCTGCAGCGCCCCCCCCCCCCTCGCAAATAACACACATTCAATGCAATGCATTGAATGTGAGTTATTGTTGCCAGCTGCCTGATCTATTCCTATAACCGGACATGGGTCGCCGGTTACCCGAATAGCGGCAGCTGGTTGGCTGAGGGGAACTGCCTATCAAAGCCAGCGGCTCTGATAGGCTTTTCCAGTACCGCCCTCCGGCTCTCGGAAGTCTATACTCGGAGCGCAGGCAACCTGCGTTCCTTGCATAACACTGGCGGCCGTTTCAGCCAATCAGGTTCCCGGATTCTGGTTATCAGGAACCTGGTTGGCTGAAGCTTCTCCACGGTGGCAGAAGACATCGAGGGAGGACATGGAAGCGTCAGGTAAGTGCTTTTTACAGGGAAAGGGGCGACAATGGGAACAGTGGCATCATGGGGCACAGTGGTGACAATTAAAGGGCACAGTGACTGCATTTGATGGCATGGCACAGTGGTGACAATTGATGGGCACAGTAGCTGTGTTTGATGGCATGGCACAGTGGTGACAATTGATGGCACAGTGGTGGCGTTTGATGGCATGGCACAGTGGTGGCTTTTGATGGCATGGCACAGTGGTGACACTTGATGGCACAGTGACTGCATTTGATGGCATGGCACAGTGGTGACAATTGATGGCACTGTGGTGGCGTTTGATGGCATGGCACAGTGGTGACAATTGATGGCACAGTGGTGGCGTTTGATGGCATGGCACAGTGGTGACAATTGATGGCACAGTGACTGCATTTGATGGCATGGCACAGTGGTGACAATTGATGGGCACAGTAGCTGTGTTTAATGGCATGGCATAGTGGTGACAATTGATGGCACAGTGGTGGTGTTTGATGGCATGGCACAGTGCTGACAATTGATGGCACAGTGGTGGCGTTTGATGGCATGGCACAGTGGTGACAATTGATGGCACCGTGGTGGCGTTTGATGGCATGGCACCGTGGTGGCGTTTGATGGCATGGCACAGTGGTGACAAGTGATGGCACAGTTGCTGTGTTGCATGGCACAGTGGTGACAATTGATGGCACAGTGGCTGCATTTGATGGCATGGCACAGTGGTGACAATTGATGGCACAGTTGCTGTGTTGCATGGCACAGTGGTGACAATTGATGGCACAGTGGCTGCATTTGATGGCATGGCACAGTGGTGACAATTGATGGCACAGCGGCTGCATTTGATGGCATGGCACAGTGGTGACAATTGATGGCACAGTTGCTGTGTTTGATGGCATGGCACAGTGGTGACAATTGATGGCACGGTGGCTGCATGTGGTGGCATGGCACAGTGGTGACAATTGATGGCACAGTGGCTGCATTTGATGGCATGGCACAGTGGTGACAGTTGATGGCATGGCACAGTGGTGACAATTGATGGCACAGTGGCTGTGTTTTATGGCATGGCACAGTGGTGACAATTGATGGCACAGTGGCTGCGTTTGATGGCACAGTGGCTACATGTGATAGGCACAGTGAGGCTGCAATATATATTTTTTCGTTTGTGTCCCCCCCCCCCCCCCCCCCAAATTTTGAGCACCAGCCGCCACTGGTCTAGATATGCTTTAAAAAGAGGGGTTTTCCTGAATTTGTAAAATAAATAAAAAAGTATAAAAAAAGAAGTGAGCAGTCATCAACATGCTCCTTTTCTCTTGCACTCATGTGAACAAATGCTGGCATAGAAAATGGAGCTTGGTAAGTACAGGCAATGTATAAATTGACTGGTGCACTTCCACTCCACTTTAAAGGTAAACTTCAGTCAGCTTATAAAAATAGCATTTGGCTTCCCACTGCCCCTTCATGTATACTAAGTTCACAAGCTCTTCTTTCACCTTTGCTTTATCCCCGGAATGTGGGTGGGCCCTCAAAATTCTCAGGTACAATGTAGGACCACTGACAATGTCAGATTTACTAGTCAAAAAAAAGTAGTTTGTGATTCAAAGGAAAGCCAAAAGTCCAAAAATAGCCACATCTTTAGTATTTTCAAAAGCTGAGTCATGGCAGCCTGCATATTTCTCAGCACAGGTTTCCTTTCAAAATTATACTTACCATACACTAGTTAGAGGATAAGGGAAAGCTTATCCTGCTGTAGTGGTATAAAGTGAAATGTATATATAAATCCCTTTAAGTTATGCACAGTGTCATAAGGAAGTTTATTCGATTTAACTCAGCCGCTTAGCTGGCAAGAATCAGCAAATCACATTCCTCGATGTCTGTGTACTTATTCTTGACACCCACTGTAAATCACCTTTGATTCCATACACTGCAATCAAAGCTGCTCTGCTGAAACAACATTACCAGTAGTTTCATTTGGCAGACCTGTGTATTGAGTGCAGTCTACCTTAAACAAAAAGCAGAAATTGTTTGCAAGCTGTCTGAAGACTCTTTGATATTTGTTGCTATTGGGTCAGTTTCAGGGGTAGTAGAAATCTTCCTTATCACTGAAAATATGCCAAGGGAACATTTATAAGAAGCTTCTGTTTTCCATGGTTAGTCTGTACATGTTTAACACAACACATGCAAAATTAAGTACCTGCTACGATAACAAAGACTGTCAAAGTTGTGCTCTTTAGAGAATGGAAATGTTGGGGATCAAAATAAATGGAAATGTTGGGGATCAAAATAAATGGAAATGTTTGGAATCAAAATCAATGCTAAGGAAAGGTTTCAGTGGGCAATGTATGCTAGAATAAAATTGAGAGTAGGCAATATGTGCAGGTGAGGAGTGAGGAGGGTATGAGAACAGGCAGTATGCGTAGACGAGGAGTGCAGAGGGTATGATAGTGGGCAGTATGTGTCGGAGAGAAGTACAGAGGGTATTACAGTAGGCACTGTGTGCAGGAGAGAAGTGCAAAGTGTTTGAAAGCAGGCAATATGTAGAGGAGAGGTGTGTGGAGGCTGTGTGAGAATGGGCATTATGTGCAGGAGAGCAGTATGGAGGCTGTGACAGTGGACAAGATGTGCAGGAAAGGTACTAGGAGGATAATAACAGCAGACAGTATGCAGGGGACCAGTGTGGAGGGTATGACAGTGGGGGCAGCATGTGAAGGAGAGGAGTCTGAAGGTTATGACAGTGTGCTTTGTGTACAGAAAATAAATGTGGAGGGTATGTCAGTAGGCAGTATGTGCAGGAGAGGGATGTGGAGTGTATGACAGTGGGCAGTGGGCTGGAGTAAGCACAGGGGTGGGTGGTAGGAAGCTGACAGGGAGGATGGAGATGGCAGGGGTGGGTGGTAGGAAGCTGAAAGGGAGGATGGAGATGACAGGGGGTGGTAGGAAGATGACAGAACCAGTGAATCCTCCCAGTAATTCCAATTTCAAGGTCACCGATTCATAGCTAAAGTGTACCTGTTATGTGCCGTGGTGACCGGATCCCCGGTGGTTTGTCCAGGCCTCGCAGACAACCTCTGCCTCTGGGTTCTCCCGAGCCGATCCCCCACCGTTCAGCTCCAGCTTAGGATCTGGGACCCAGCAAGCCACTGGGGCCCCTCTCTGCATCAGAATAACATTCCGCTGGGTACGCAACCTCGGCCAGACGGGCCTCGATGGCGGGGCCCATGGATGCGCGCACCCTGAAGGTGGATGCCGCACCTGGAAATTGGGCCCCGCAAAAGCACAATTCTCACAGGCCACAGCCCCAGATATACCCTCCCGTCAGCATGTCCAGAGAAAGAAACGCTCCTCTGATTGGCTGCTGGGAGAAGTTGGATCTGTCAGAACCCCCTCTAGCGCCGACTGTCACTCAGGGGTAATAACACCCCCCTGACATGCAGACCGACCTACAAGGCAAATTCCAAATGGTAGCGGCCCAAGTTTAGGCAATTTGTGAATGGGAGTAACTTAACTCTCCCATTCCCCACTAACTTTAGCGTAGCACCCCACCAATAGGGGGGGGCGTTACAGATGTATGAGTGATCTAATGGGAGAAAGACTAGTCTGTGCGCTGAAGGTGGGATCACACTGGGGAAAGACCAAACTGTGTGCTGAAGGTCAGATCTCACTTGGGAAAGACCAACCTGTGTGCTGAAGGTGGGATCTCACTGGGAACAGACCAAACTGTGTGCTGAAGGTGGGATCTCACTGGGGACAGACCAATCTATGTGCTGAAGGTTGGATCTCACTAGTAAAAGGCCGAACTGTGCGCTAAAGAACGTATCTCACTTGCGAAAAAACAAACTGTGTGCTGAAGGTCGGATCTCACTTGGGAAAGATCAAATTGTGTGCTGAGGGTGGGATCTCATTGGGGAAAGACCAAACTGTGTGCTAAAGTTTGGATCTCATTGGGGAAAGACCAAACTGTGTGCTGAAGGTAGGATCTCACTTGGAAAAGACCAAATTGTGTGCTGAAGGTGGAATCTCACTGTAGAAAGACCAGTCTGTGTGTTGAAGGTGTTATATCACTAGGGACAGAACGGTCTGTGTGCTGGATACTGGGTCTCAATGGAGAAAGACCAATCTGTGTATGTCACCGGGGAAAGACCAGGTAGAGGCAAAATCTCTCAGTAGCAAAATCAAACTAAAACTCATTGCAGGTATTAGCTTCAATGAAACATTGGAAATATGCTTTGAAAATTAAACTCAAGCGTTATTATAACATTTCATTTGTAGTGATTAGTCACTCACCCTGGCATGCTGGCAATCAACTTGTGGGCCACATCCTGACTGATGGCAGCCCATTCTTGCAGAATTAATGCTTGGAGTTTGTCAGAATTTGTGGGGGGGGTTTTTGTTTACCCGCCTATTAAGGATTGACCACAAGTTCTCAATGGGATTAAAGTCTGGAGAGTTTCCTGGCCATGGATCCAAAATTTGATGTTTTGTTCCCCAAGTCACTTAGTTATCTCTTTGGCCTTATGGTGAGGTGCTCCATCATGTTGGAAAAGGCATTGTTCCTCACCAGACTGTTCTTGGATGGTTGGGAGAAGTTGCTCTCGGAGGATGTTTTTGTCCCATTCTTTATTAATGGCTGTGTTATTGGGAAAATCTGTGAGTGAGCTCACTCCCTTGGCTGAGAAGCAACCTCACACATGAATGGACTTAGGATGCTTTACTGTTGGCATGACATATGACTGGTGGTAGTGCTCACCTTTTCTTCTCCGGACAAGGGTTTTTCCAGATGCCCCAAACAATTGGAAAGGGGATTCATCAGAGAAAATTACTTTACCCCAGTCCTCAACAGTCCAATTCCTGAACCTTTTTCAGAATATCAGTCTGTTCCTGATGTTTTTCCTGGAGAGAAGTGGCTTCTTGAAACCAGGCCATCCTCCAAAAGTCTTTGCCTCACTGTGCGAGCAGATGCACTCACACCTGCCTGGTGCCATTCCTGAACAAGCTCTGCATTGGTGGTGCCCTGACCTCGCAGCTGAATCGCAGCTGAATCGCAGTGGAGATGGTCCTGGCACTTGCTGGACTTTCTTGGGCGCCCTAAATCCTTCTTCACAAATGCAGTGGAAATGTTTTTTATGGGATTAAGTTCATTTTAATCGCAAAGAGGGACTTTGCAATTAATTGCAATTCATCTGATCACTCTTCATAATATTCTGGAGCATATGTAAATTGCCATCATAAACGCTGAAGCAGCGGACTTTGTGAAAATTAATATTTGTGTCATTCTCAAATCTTTTGGCCACGACTGTACAACACCTGGGATGTATATATATCCTCTACACACTGTAACATTAACTGACTAGTCTGCCTGCCTGCTCTATCTACCTGCAAAAAATGAAACTCTCTCTGTCTCTCTCTGTTCTCTGTTAACTATCTCAACACACTACACAAGGCGGCCTTTTATAGTGTGGGGCTTTGGCCAATTTTGGCTCTCCGTTTTTTGCGCGCTGTGATTGGCCAAGCATGCGGGTCATAGTGCATGCTTGCCCAATCATCAGTGCGCAATGCCACAGTGAATATGCTGCATTTTTTGATGTAGGTGTAGAGTGTATGGCTAAATGGTATGTTATACTGAAAGCTAGACTCCGGGCAAACAGCAAACACACAATTTAAAAACATATGAAGAATTTGTGTTTCTAACCATTCAGATTTTAAAGTGTTATTAAACCCATCTAAGAAATAAAATAATCTTGTATCCACACTTACTGTGATTTTTCTATGCTGAGTTATTAGGTTCTGAGCACTTTCTTTTCTGCTGAAGATGCCTTTGAAAGTTTACTGGAGTAAACTTGTGTGTTGGCTCTGCTCACTGTGCAATCTCTGTGAAGCCACCTACATTTTCTGCTGCCATAGGAATGTAAGGAAAGAGAGCCGTGGCGGCTGGTGTTTTTTTGTTTAGGGGAGGCGGCAAGCAACCACCACCCCCCGCGTCTCCTCAGCCCACGTTAATTGTCGGTCCACCGACACTTACCCGATCGGCGGGCACATTGGGGATCATCGGGCAGGGGCACAGGCTGCAGCAGGCTGGGCAGCCTGGGTGGAATCTAAACACAATGCTCTGTGCTCCGAGTCCACCCTATTTTGAACCCTTTTAGAGACTAGGCCTGACTAAACTTGTGCACCCCCTAATTTAAATATGACCCACCCCTTACTGTCAAGGCCACACCCCTTTCTGTTTAAGACCCATCCTGAAATGTTCACTTGGGGACAGTAGTTCTTAGGGTCGGAGGGGCAATGGATTCCCTTAATTTGCATAGATTTCCTCTTACTTCCTGTTTGGCTATGGGGCTGGAAGTGAAGGGAAATCTCTGCAATGGGATAGGGATGGTCAAAAATAAACTGACAGGGGCTATATCCCTCCCTTACTCTATCCAAAATGATAAAAAAAGTGTTGCCTATAGTTCTACTTTAAGCACAAATTTCTGATAATTTTAGGGAGAGGACTAACAAGATATAACCATGCCAATGGTACAGCAAAAAAACATATAGCACAGTGAGGAAGGTTTGTGGTCCAGGCTGATAGAACAGTCAAAATTTAAAGCGGTTTGTGTTACACTAACAGTGTAGCACAAGCCGGCGGGGACTCTTTCCATGCTGCTCCCCCTGCAAAGTGCTGCCCTAGGCCTGGGCCTTGTTGGCATAGGCTAGGATACAACCTTGGTCACATGTTCCCTATATTACAGTATTTAAATTTTGTCAGGTATTTCCATTAGCTTCCGGTGTCAAAGGGAATGGCTGGAAAGCGAAGAGAAGGAGAATAAAGCTGCTACATGAGCCAAATATGTTTTGCCATGTATCCGCAAAGCAAAGATTCTGGCCCGGATTTACATACATCGGCGCATATATATGCCGTCGTAGCGTATCTCTTTTACGCTACGCCGGCACAGCTCGGAGAGGCAAGCATGGAATTCACAAAGCAAATGCTCCCAACTCTGCGCCGGCGTAGTGCATATTTCATAGGCGTAAGCCGGCGTAAGTGGAAGTAGGTGGAAGTGGGCTGGAAGTGGGTGTGATCCATGTTAATTAAGCGTGACCCCATGCAAATAATGGGCCGGGCGCCAGACAAGTACTTAAAATGAACTGCACATGTGTCGGGACATGGACGTATCCCCGTGCGCATGCGTACAACCACGTTGGAACAACTGCCTAAGATACGCCGGATCACTGTGTACGGTGTGAACGTAACCTACGCCCAGCCAGACCCACATCGGCCCATATTCACAGACGTCCAACGTAAAATACGTAGGCTTGTGTTCCCTGGTCCATACCTTTGCATGGGATGCGCCTCATCTATGGGGAATAACTTTACGACAAATGTAAAACTTACGCAAACTGTTTAAATCATGCGCCGGGCGCAAGTACGTTCGTGAATCGGCGTATCTCCCTCATTTGCATATTTGAATAGAATATCAATGGGAAAGCCACATGCGTCCAGCATAAATATGCGGTGAGATGAAGTCTGTTTTTAGGCGTATTTTGGTTTGTGGGTTCGGCGCACAGATACAACTGCGCATATTTGTACTTACGCGGCGTATCTGGAGATACGTCGGCGTAAGTGCTTTGTGAATCCGGGCCTCTATGGTTAGTAAATCACAACTGAAAGTAAGAGAAAAAGACTTGTTTAGAATTGGTACCTAAAAATATTATCAGGAGCACAATAGAAGCTGCCCAAAGCCCTGTTTTGGGGCCTGAAGGAATTACTTTTCCCCTTATAGTATTTTAACAGCCTATCCTTCTATCCTAGCACATGATTTCCTGAATGTAATCATATAGCTGTGAATTTCTATAACATCCTTGAAAGACTATTACAGTTTAATATACTGTGAACTGGGACAATCATTTGTTACCATGAGAGAGTAGTTCAATTTTTCTGTGTCTCCAACCTTTGCCCTCGTTCTGTGACTGATGCTGAGGCGCAGTAATCCCGATGATGGCTTTGTAACTTCAACATATCCATTCTAATTACTGAACTTCATAGAGTACCACATACTGCAGGATTTAGATAATCAATAGAAGGAAATAGCCGAGCTAAGCCAATAGTGTAAACACCATATGAATGATGTTTTTTTCAGCAATCTCCTACATACTGCTGATGTTTACCTTTATAGTAGTAACTTGGCTAAAGGCTTCTTGCCAACTAAGTTGCAGTGACCAAAGTGGAAAAGTGTAGCTCTCTTTTGAGGGGCTTTTGAGAAAAGACCCTTCTCACACAGGATATTGCACTACACTTGTAGGCAAATAAGAGAACCAGAAACTTTTCTAATTGAAAGAGTGGGTTTGACAATGAAGTTGACAGTGCCTCCACCCAAGACAATGCTTCCATGAACAGACACGATTCTATTCCTCTGAAATTAACCAGTAATTGTAAACAGAGCAAATACAGTGATTGATAACCTGATAATAACACCCAGGTGTGAACAAGTGAATGGATAAATATAAAAGCAAATAACCCTCCTCCAATAGCAATCAGAGGTGAAGATGCATGCCCATACAAAATTAAAAGTGAATAAATCAATAGGGTTCAGACATATGAATCATAAAAATAAAATAAAAAATTGTAGAAAACTAACATTTATAAATACAAACTCATATGAATAAAAATTGTATAAATGTTTAGTAAAGGAAATGAGTTAATAGTTAAAAAAGAATTTAGAACAAAGTCCCAGATGTGAATAAATCTAAAAGTTCAAAACTCTTCTCGTCCTTAATATTGTGACTTCCAGAAAAGAAAGAGAATTGATTTGGTTTCTTCCACCACATCCACACCCGAGTGATATGGTGATGCAGTCTCCTTACCCAATGGTATGACCACAGGTACAGCGGTCAAATGGAGCCCAGGGTGTTTTATAGTCCCCCGAAAGACTTATGCTGAATCTAGTTCCTGCTTTTACTCTTTGAATATGGCATTCAAAGATATCTCAAAAGATAAACAAAAAAAGCCCATAGTGTAGACTGCAATAAAATATTATTTAATAAAATGTATTGCACTTACGGGGATATTTGGTATGTCGCGCGGTACACAAAAATCTCACTGGCAATAAAGATACGATCTCGGCGTCTTCTCCTGTCCCTCCGTTGTGTCTGTCTGCCGTGTAGATGGACGTTATGACGTCGGGACGCTAGCCACGCCTACGCGTTTCATCACAAGATGATGGCTACGAGGATTGGCTGCTATGAAGCCACATTATTAAGGACGAGAAGAGTTTTGAACTTTTAGATTTATTCACATCTGGGACTTTGTTCTGATTTCTTTTTTTACTATTAACCTATTTCCTTTACTAAACATTTTTTATTATACAATTTTTATTCATATGAGTTTGTATTTATAAATGTTAGTTTTCTACAATTTTTTTTTATTTTTTTTTATGATTCATATGTCTGTACCCTATTGATTTATTCACTTTTAATTTCACTTGTTCACACCTGGGTGTTATTATCAGGTTATCAATCACTGTATTTGCTCCGTACCTTACTTTTTAACAATTCTGTAAATTCGTATCTATAATTTTTGGTACTGGCAGCATTTATTTTTTGTTTCAGCGCAGTGTTTTTTTCCACATTGGAAAATCTTTTTTAATTGTAAACAGAGGAACTACTGTAAGCAGCATATAACTGTAGTGCTCACTCTCGCAGGAGCCGCTGGTTTGATGTGGGATCGGCGTAATTGAAGTTACCTCTGTAATATGTCTAGGGGTGATAGTAGTCATAAGAGCAGTGACGGAATTTCCAGGCAATTAGTTATCGTTTTCAATGCTTTTATTTCCTGGTCCAAAACGACCAACAGTCAACTTGAGGTAGACAGGATAGGTTGGGGAAAATAAGAACTTTGCAGATTCAGGCTATGAATAGTAGAAGAGAAGCAGCCCTGCTTCCGATGATTATACTCGTTATCGTCGCCACCTCACCCGGGATGGGTGCAGTGCACCCGGACAGGCCTCCCTCACAGACCTGGCAGCCGGAGTGCAACTGTGAGCTCTGAGAAGGAACAAGTCTCTGCCACCGACTTGGCTTTAGTGAATTAGTAAAAGCCTCTGCCATAGGTCCAATACTCAAGGACAGGAATTAAAGCAGATCCTCTCAGTATATAGTTGGGGTCATGACTAAAAGTTTGCAGCATACAACCTGTCAGTGTCCAGTCACCCAGATCCCCGATGGTTCAGTCTAAATCCTATTGGACCACCTGCCTCCACGTTCACCTCAGACCGACTCATCACCGAACAGCATCCAGCTTGGGATCTCTCTCTAAGCGTGGGGTCCCAGTAACTTTAGTTGCCCTGAGCCAGGAGGGCTCAGAGTCTGGAACTCCATGTGGCATGTGCGCCCTGGCCAGGTGAACCATAGTAGCGGGGCCTGTGATGTACGCACACCCTAAAGGTGGGTGCCGCACCAGCGACCCGTTGCAGGTAGAAGACCTGGAACAATGTCGTAGATGCCAGAAATACCCTCCCCCAGCATGCCCCGTGAAGGAGAACACCCTACAATTGGCTACTGGGGAAAGGCGCTTTCCGCCTGAACCCCCTGGCGCCACCTGTCGACCAAAGAATAGAAGTGTATCCCTGGAACACAGAATGGGACCACAGGGAGCCCAGCCTGAACAATTTGTACAAATAACATGGATGAGAGCAATGTAACTCTCTCATCCCCCTCTAAATTTAAATAGCGTCCTAACTGAAAGTATAGGGTCGCTACATACTCCCCCCACTTGAAATGACACTGTCCCCAGTGTCCTAAGCATTCAATCCTGAATGCCAGCCTAAATCTGCTGAACAGAATAGAGAAGAAAGAAAAAAAAGAAAGAAAATGAATGCATAACATTAAGGTACAAGTATTAGCTCCAGTGAATATCACAGGAAGAACTATGAAATTACACACAAATAACATGTGAGGATGGGACCCTGTCCGGGGTGAGAAATGGCTACTTTACGCCAGATTCTCTAAAGAAACACATGTTAATGGGTCAGCTGTGTTTTGGGCTTTTTAAGGCTCACCTGAACAGTATTCAGGGCCCCACCCACAGACAGGAAGTCCCTCCCCCCAAAGTTCTTCACACACAACCCAATGTGGATCCGGAAAAAGGGATGATCAAGCCAAATGTACATAGGGGCGAAAGTAATCGTCCAGGCCTTTTCCAAAAGTAACAGACCCAAAAGTATAGGCATGAGGCCTATTTGTAAAACCAGGGGTCTGGCAATGTTACAATGTCACCTCTGGCAGTGGTAGAATTCACAGAGAAAACCTGATCGTCTTTCGGGGGGCATCTCAAGACCACTCGGTTGCGTAAAATATGATGGCCCCAACTCCACTCTCTGAGGCAGTCCTCCAGACGTTTCCCACAACAAACCAGAGCGTATGTCGTCTCACGCTCCTTCTCCGGAACCTTCAGGTGTTCCCAAATAGCTTGACGGTACCATCCCTCTCTCTCCTGGTCAATATGGTAAAGGAGAGGGGGTGGCACGTATGGCTATTCCCATCCGTACTCAGTGGCAACTTTGCGTATCACCACGCGCTGCAGCCAAGCCAAGTTGGTCAGCAGGTGCGGGTCTCCAAGTCCAGGCTTCACAAGAGCATCGGCCACCCGCCTAAGTGTGGGCACAACATTGGTTGGGGGAGCAGTGGTAACGGGATAAACAGAGAAAGACTCACCAACTCCCCAGGTCAGCTGCGGGATGCTCGAGTACGTTGCGCTGGATTCACGCGGTGCACTCCGGCCGGAGCGTCTCTTCCGTTTTGTACGAGAAGCTCGGAATCCTCCGTAGCCCTGAGACTCCGGGAACATCGGCTCTAAGAAGTGATCATCTCCAGCATCAGACAAAGAGTCCAGATCTGAGGAATTATACTCCCCTGCTGGCAGGTAGTTGTGGGTCCCAGCCGAGACAACAGCCAAGTCCGGGCAGTTAGGTAGCTTCCAGTCGCTACAGCTAGGTTGTCGGAGAGATCCCTCTCCGATAGTGGAATGCCAGACGGAGACTGCGTTAACTAGAGCAGTCTACGAAACAGTCTCTGTAATGGCTTCGCTAGTGGTTTCAGCCTGCGTGCTCGACACGACGGCCACACAGTCACTTGTCTCCATCTCGTCCAGCAGGCTTACCTCCAGTGAGCGGGATGGCGAGGTAGCCGACGGACGAGTCTTGGTGGACAAGACGATGATGACCTCAACATCCACGGCCTCTGGCTCTACAATCTCCACAGTTGGGGAGGGTTCTGACCATGGGGCCTCTACCTCCGCGGTAACAGTCCCGGAGAACCAATCCACCTTATACTCCTGAGGAGGTTCAGCAGGCACCATGACGGTGAAGAGGTAGCCCCAGCATCGGTGGCACCGGGCAAAGGGCAGGAAGCGGACAGCCAACTCTTTACAGCGAGGGCAGGATAGTCCAAGGGCCTCTGTTCCGCCACTCGTGTACAACACAAACTGTCCATCCGTGTGCATCCGGATCCCTGTGTCATTAAGGGGCACTCCGGATGCGGCAGACACAGCAAAGACTCCCAGGGTGGTCATCGGGCATCTCAATCCGGTATAGGCAGCAGATTTTCCTGATGGAGCAGACATCTTTCACGTGGTCTGTCTTTCGCGGGTAAATAAAAATGGTTGGTCTGCTGATTTGGTGCACAGATGGGCGTTTCTTTGCTCGCTTGGCGCGAAATTTTGTCCTACGTCTCACGCAGGGGTGGGTGACTCCTCCCACTTGAAAAACTTGTCTTTAAGTGCACGTACTCCCAAACTTGAACCTCTGGGGATTAACTCCTTGTGCCCCACACAGTTCAGTACATGACACTCCTTGCTCTTCACCATTAAAAGTACTCACAGCTCCGTTGCTATAGGTAACAGCCGAATCCCGGACTAGCCCCCACATGTAGCGCTCACTCCCGCAGGAGCTGCTGGTTTGATGTGGGATCGGCATTATTGAAGTTACCTCTGTAATATGTCTAGGGGTGATAGTAGTGATGAGAGCAGTGACGGAATGTCAAGGCAATTAGTTGTCATTTTCAATGCTTTTATTTCCTGGTTCAACACGACCAACAGTCAACTTGAGGTAGACAGGATAGGTTTGCAGATTCAGTCTATGAATAGTAGAAGAGAAGCAGTCCTGCTTCTGATGAATATACTCGCTTTCTTCGCCACCCTAGCCGGAATGGGTGCAGTGCATCCGGACAGGCCTTCCTCACAGACCTGGCAGCCAGGGTGTCACTGTGAGCTCTGAGAAGGAACAAGTCTCTGCCACTGACTTGGCTTTAGTGAATTAGTAAAGGCCTCTGCCACAGGTCCAATACTCAAGGACAGGAATTAAAGCGGATCCCCTCAGTAAATAGTTGGGGTCACCGTCTAACAGTTTGCAGCATACAACCTGTCATTGTCCAGTCACCTAGATTCCCCGATGGTTCCGTCTAAATCCTATTGGATCACCTGCCTCCGGGTTCACATCAGACCGACTCCCCACCAAACAGCATCCAGCTTGGGATCTCTCTCTAAGCGTGGGGTCCCAGTAAGCCCCTCTGCGACTTTAGTTGCCCTGAGCCAGGAGGTCTCAGAGTCTGGAACTTTGCGTGGCACGTGCGCCCCGGCCAGGTGGGCCATAGTAGCGGGACCCGTGATGTGCGCACACCCTAAAGGTGGGTGCCGCACCTGCGACCACGTTCGGGTAGAAGACCCGGGTAGAAGACCCGGAACAATGGCATCGACGCCAGAAAAACCCTCCCCCAGCATGCCCCGCGAGGGAGAACACCCTACAATTGGCTGTTGGGGAAAGGCGCTTTCCGCCTGGACCCCCTGGCGCCACCTGTCGACCAAAGAATAGAAGTGTATCCCTGGAACACAGAAGGGGACCACAGGGAGCCCAGCCCGAACAATTTGTACAAATAACATGGATGAGAGCAATGTAACTCTCTCATCCCCCTCTAAATTTAAATAGTGTCCTAACTGAAAGTATAGGGGCGCTACATAACATTAACCATAAGTATATAGATGCACACCAGTATGGGAATAATACAACCTTTACTTAAGGAAAGATTATTAATAGTACATATGGTACATCCAATGTACAGACAGGTATTATCCGTAAAGGGCCCAACAAGGGTCCTGGTGAAATTGTGCACATATACCCTGTTATATAGTAATTAATAAAGATACCTCCAGATGAAAGTTACAGTAAAATTCAGTTGCAAGGGGCCCCTGAGGATGATTCAGCTTGGTGTCGGAAACCTAACAACAAGATCAGCGGTTGGAGTTGGAGATCCTCCAGCCTTTTACAACCAGCCGGGAATGCAGATTGTGACCCGCAGAAACCATGGTATGGCACTGGAATTTAGAGTCAGTCTATCTACTCTGTGTCTTTGTCCCTAGTAGTTTCTAATCTGCCATGCAACCAGACTTCTAACCATCCCAAATATCCTTGCACCCAAGTGTCCTTGCAGCCTTGCCCAGTGTCCTTGAACCTTGAACGGATATCCTGTGTACTCAGCTGTACTCGGGTCCTCTCGAAGTCCTGCCCCTTGCCCAGGCTCCTATGATGGACATAACACAGGTCCAATGGCGGGACTGGGCATGACTGCGAGTGGAGCCGAGCCTAGCCGAGTACACAGTACACTCGGCTATGTGTATATCGGCGGTGCTCGCTCCTCTTGCACTCACAGACAGCGGGGATCGGCGTATAACACGCACCCAGGATTTCCCCCTGATTTTAATCTCTATTACAATAAACATGTGGCCCACGGCGCCCTCCCAAGTGGCCTGCCATGTCTTGCTCTGAGATGGCGGGTCGGTAAGCCCAGACTGCAGACTCCCGATTCGCCATCTCCAAGCATTAGTGAATGGGGTCATTTGCGGCAGGGCTGGCCTATCCGTGATCGCAACGGGACTGGCCTATCAATGATCACGGTGATGCTGGCCTATCCGTGATCATGGCCAGGCTGGCCTATCCGTGATCGTGCTTGCTCCTATTAGTGATCACGGGGGTGCTGGTCTATCCATGATTGCGACGGGGCTGGCCTATCAGTGATCACGGTGGTGCTGGCCTATCTGTGATCACGGCCAGGCTGGCCTATCCGTGATCGTGCTTGCTCCTGGAGTCCCGCCTCCACCTTTGTGAACACCGCTGCCTTCACCTTCTCCAGGTTCCCCCTCACCTCCGGACTGATAGAAGATACAAGTTGCAGGTGAGGGGGTGGATACGGTCTGGGGAGAGAGGGAGCAGCCAAAGTTAAACAAAATAAAAAAAATGTCTGGTGTCAGTATAAGTATAGAAGTCAGTGCAGTGAGGTGCAGTGAAGTGTGCAGTGTAGTGTGCAGTGCAGTGTAGAGTGCAATTTTTAGTGCAGTGTAGTGTGCAGTGCAGTGTAGAGTGCAATTTTTAGTGCAGTGAAGTGGGCAGTGTAGTGTAGTGGTCAGTGCAATTGTCAGTGCAGTAAAGTGGACAGTGCAGTGTAGTGGTCAGTGCAATTTTCAGTGCAGTGAAGTGGGCAGAGTAGTGTAGTGGTCAGTGCAATTGTCACTGCAATTAAGTGGGCAGTGTAGTGTAGTGGTCAGTGCAATTGTCAGTGCAGTGAAGTGGGCAGTGTAGTGGTCAGTGCAATGAAGTGGGCAGTGTTGTGTAGTGGTCAGTGCAATAGTCAGTGTAGTGTAGGGGACAGTGCAGTGGACAGTGCAGTGTAGGTGACAGTGTAGTGGTCATTGTAGTGTAGTGGACAGTGTAGGAATCAGGTAGTAAAGTGGACAGGTAGGTCAGTGTAGTGGTGGCAAGTATAGGAAGCAGGTAGGTTAGTGTAGTGGTCAGTGTAGGTATCAGGTAGGTCAGTGTAGAAATTGGGTAGGTAGGTTAGTGTAGTGGTCAGTGTGGGAATCAGGCTGGTCAGTACTATAGTAGGAAGCGAAGAGACTCGGGTAGTGCTAAAAGTCCACAGGTTAAGGGGGCGCAAATTACTTGCCTTGCCCCGGGCGCTGACAAACCATACGCCACTGATGCTCGACTGGTTACCAAGTCGATAAAGTGGCCCTCGCTCCTCAAAAGGTTGGGCACCCCTGATGTAAGATAACAACAAGCACACAGATATACTTCTGTTGCCAGTCTTTAGAAATATATAAACCAAGATACTATAGACAGCACTAGTAAACTATGAAACATAGGAGCACTTGCCTGTTGTCTCAGACTTTCTGTATCTCTCCGCTTATTCAACCCAACAACCCAGAGGCAGGAAGTGCATACATAATATATCAGCAGCCCAGACATTTATGAGTACAGACAGTAGGGGCAACAGGTCCCTACAAAGAAAATTTAAGTACTTCCAAGCTTAAAGTGGTTATAAACTCAAATACATTTTTTACTTTAATGCATTTTCTGCATTTATCTGAAAAACTTTCAAATATCTGTTTCCCCCACATCCCTAAACACTTACCTGAGTCCTCTCATGCTCCAGTGCCATCCTGGCTGCAGCGCCACTGTTCTCTCTTCCTGATCTCACAGAAGACAGCCATAGGCTGAGCTGCGCTGTGTGTATCTATGGATGCACACAACCGGCACTTGGAGCGTGCCTACACAGATGACTGTACAGAAACTGCAATAAGAAGGAGCAGATAGCACAGGCAGGGGACTCCAAAGGAGGAGGTAAAAGGCTGCTCTGCGCAATATACTGTAAATATGGGTGTAACATGTAACATGGTCTTAGGCCTGGTTCACAATATTGCCGCACCTGCAGTCAAAATGAATTGCTGCCTAAAAACATGCAGGGCTGCCATTCATTCTTAATTACTCCCCCATGCATCTCAAACCGCAGCGTGTTTCAGGTGCGGGAGCGAGAGGAAAGTTGTATTTCTTGTCCACTGCATTTCTTGTGGGAAAGCAAGACACGGCAACCCATTCAAATAAATCAGCTGCCGTGTCTGCACAAACACGGACAGCAAACCCCCAATCAGGGCCGATCCTAGGGTCACAGGCGCCTGGGTGCAGAAATATTTCTGGAGCCCCCACATGGGCGTCGTATTTTTACTAACTCCTCCCCTTTACAAATGTTTCTATGGCAATGACTCAACCACAGAGATGCTCCCCCACGAAGTGTTCCTTAACCACTAGAGGGCAGCGCTATAGACGAAAGACGTCCACAGCGCGGCTCTCAAGTGCCGGGTGGATGTCTTTGGACGTCTTGTTGTTTACATTCCCCGTGCGCGCCGCTGGGGGGCACGCAGCGGGGAAACACTGTGCCCAGCGCATCGCTGGGAAGCCGATGCGTGTGCCTGGCGGCCGCAGTGTCCGCCAGCTACTCGCGATCGGCGGTGACACAGCAGGGACGTGGAGCTCTGTGAGTAAACACAGAGCTCCACGTCCTGTCAGGGAGAGGAGACAGATGCTGTGTCCCTTGTCCCTTGTACATAGGGACACAGCATCGGTCACCTCCCCCAGTCAGTCCCCCTCCCCCCACAGTAAGAACACACAGGGAATACATTTAACCCCTTCCATGCCCCCCTAGTGTTAACCCCTTCACTGCCAGTCACATTTATACA
Source organism: Rana kukunoris (assembly GCA_029574335.1). Classification (NCBI taxonomy): domain Eukaryota; kingdom Metazoa; phylum Chordata; class Amphibia; order Anura; family Ranidae; genus Rana; species Rana kukunoris. The sequence continues at coordinate 454,047,996 of CM056050.1, forward strand.
GTAATTAGTGCATTTTTTTTTCCCAAGTAACAATTTTTTATTGGTGAAAAATAAACAGTCAGTCAGTTAGTCAGTTAGTCAGGTTGAAAAAAGACACAAGTCCATCCAGTTCAACCATAAAAAAATAAAAATAAACAAACAAAATAAAACACAGTACATCCCCATACACCCAACTCCATACCCACAGTTGATCCAGAGGAAGGCAAAAAAAAACAGCAGAGCGATGATCCAATTTGCTACCGGAGGGGAAAAAATTCCTTCCTGATCCCCCAAGAGGCAATCGGATTTACCCCGGATCAACTTTACCTACAGAACTTAGTACTCGGTTATATTATGTGTATTTAGGAAAGAATCCAGGCCCTTCTTAAAGCAATCTACTGAGCTGGCCAGAACCACCGCTGGAGGGAGTCTGTTCCACATTTTCACAGCTCTTACTGTGAAGAAACCTTTCCATATTTGGAGGTGAAATCTCTTTTCCTCCAGACGTAAAGAGTGCCCCCTTGTCCTCAGCGTTGACCTTAAAGTGAATAACTCAACACCAAGTTCACTATATGGATCTCTTATATATTTGTACATGTTGATCATATCCCCCCTTATTCTCCTCTTCTCAAGAGTGAATAAATTCAATTTTTCTAATCTCTCCTCATAGCTGAGCTCCTCCATGCCTCTTATCAGTTTAGTTTCCCTTCTCTCCACTATCCTTTTTGAGAACTGGTGCCCAAAACTGGACTGCATATTCCAGATGAGGTCTTACTAATGATTTGTACAGGGGCAAAATTATATCTCTTTCTCTGGAGTCCATACCTCTCTTAATACAAGAAAGGACTTTGGAAACCGCAGCTTGGCATTGCATGCCATTATTGAGCTTATGATCAACTAAAACCCCCAGATCCTTCTCCACTACAGATCCCCCCAGTTGAACTCCCCCTAGCATGTATGATGCATGCATATTCTTAGCCCCCAAGTGCATAACTTTACATTTATCAACATTAAACCTCATATGCCACATAGTCGCCCAATTAGACAGAGCATTGAGGTTGGTTTGTAAATTGGAGACATCCTGTAAGGACGTTATTCCGCTGCAGTGTACAGGTCAAAATGCCAGAGACACAACAAGAATGTCAGTGCAGAACACAGTCCCGTGCAAGGGGGTGGGCACACCGTCTCCACCCCGCGTGGGATCAGAAAGGGATCAGGCCAAAGGCCGGCGCATTGTGGGTGCTGGGGGGATGGAAAGGCAGGCAGCATGGCCATTTACTAAATAACAAGCAGGGTAGTGTGGGAGGAACCAGTCCCCCCCACCGTTCCTACCCAACCCCCCAGCACGGTAATCCCCGGCATTCTTAAGACATCATGGCTGTAAGTGCAAACATAGTCAAACAGAGTAAGGAAAGAAAAGGAAGAGGATAGTATAGAGAGGGAAAAGGAAATAACCACAAGAGGGTAATTGTCTCTACGTTACCGCCTCCGCCTCAGCCCCTGGGGCGTCCTCCCGCCGATGCCACTCCCTCCAGACCTCATTATGGTCGTCCAGACCGTCGCGCATCCTGGCCATCATCCTCTCCATCAGTTCTTCATCTTTCACCCTAGCATAGAGAGCTTCCTGAGATGGGGGTGTGTTTTTTTTCCAATTGAGGGCTATTATGCAGCGAGCTGCAGTCAATTAGTGCATTTTTATAGCACTGATCGCTGTATAAATGTGAATGGTCCCAAAATTGTGTCAAAAGTGTCTGATACGTCCGCCGCAATATCGCAGGCCTGACAAAAAAACGCAGATCGCCGCCATTACTAGTAAAAAAATCATAATAAAAAAAATCATATATTATCCCCTATTTTGTAAACGCTATAACTTTTGCCCAAACCAATCAATATACACTTATTGCGATTTTTTTCTTAACAAAAATATGTAGAATAATAGGTATATCAGCCTAAACCGAGGAACATTTTTATTTAAAAAAAAAAAAATTGGGGATATTATAACAAAAAGTAAAAAATATTGTGTTTTTACTCAAAATTTTCTGTCTTTTTTTGTTTATAGCGCAAAAAATAAAAATCGCAGACATGATCAAATACCACCAAAAGAAAGCTCTATTTGTGGGAGAAAAACAATAAAAATTTAATTTTGGTTGACCGCGCAATTGTCATTCAAAATGTGTCAGCGATAAAAGCTGAAAATTGGTCTGGGCACGAAGGGGGTTTAAGTGCCCAGTAATGAAGTGGTTAATCTGGGATCCTTACATGATCTCTTAACAATAAACACAGATAAATACAGGAAGAGAACCAGAGTACTTTATTGGGACCTGGAGGGGGCCTCTGTGATGGACACAGAGAGGGCTTCTGTTAGAGAGTCTGTTAGATGTTCGGTGCCCCCACCTCTGCAGGTGCCTGGGTGCAATGCACCCTGTACAACCTGCCTAGGATCGACCCTGCCCCCAATAGTGTGAACCAGGCCTTAAGATGGTCCTAACCTTTAATGCTAAGTGGTAGCTGCAAAAACAAATCAAATCTCAGGATGTATAGAAAAGGTGATAAAAAAAACTGTGATGGAAGTATAATATTACTCTTGTTGTATCTTGAATAGAAGTCCTATAAATGTGACTGTCTCTGCTTGTTTGTGTTATTTTTAATGTCACTAAATCAGTTATCATACAAATACCGGCAATTAATTAGATCAGGCATATACAATGCATTCCTGTTTTATTTTCTCAAAAACAAATCACACATTTGCACGATTAAGATATGATAGTAACTACCTCTTTTTCTGTACTGGATTCCTCCCTAAGGACCTTTTCACTTTTAATGGTTTATTTTCTCTTACATTACCTTGGGAAATATTTTGTAATCAGATATTCATACTGTTTTTGCATATGTTAATATATATAGCAGTAGTACAACGTCACCTAGAGAGCAATCTCTAAAGGTTCCATCTATTTGGCTGTAGATATTCCAATAAGAAAATGTTTCTGTTTACCTGAACCACAAAAGAAAGGTAAATTCATGTGATATATTTATTGGTCAGCTATTTAAGAAAAGATTTTAAAAGACCACACTCTTTGTTATAGAGAAAGTTGTGTAATTAGTATACTGCAGAAACAGGGATAATCATGCTAAGTATTCAATGTTTGATGTTGTTCGGTTTAAAATGTTGCTTTATGCATTGTCATACCTCCTTAGACCCAGTCTGTCCAGACAGTGTGGCCACTTGTTGACCTAGCACCATCCACAGGCAGCTTAACTCTTTAGGAAGACACAGAGGTTGAATCCACTGCAACTCTTCTTCTTGGGTCTCCCGCCAGTGCCCCTGGCTCCTGTCCCCACAGAATGCCCTCATAGCAAGTTGCTTGCTCTAGGGACACTTGTGCAATGCATGCTCGCTCCCAAGCTGGCTCTGTGTGTTCAATGACACAAAGGGCTTGTCTCAGCCCTGCTCTCTCCTCTCTAGTTGTGATTGACAGCAGCATGAGCCAATGGCTCCCACTGCTGCCTCTCTGTCCGATGAGAAGAGAGAACCAAAATAACTGCTGCTCTCATGTACATCTCTGAATCAAGATCGGGCTCAGATAAGTGTTTAGGGAGGGCTGAGCTGCATGCAGAGGGTTTTTACCTTAATGCATATAATGCATTTCCACCCAAAAGGGGAAGCTCTGCTTGTTTGTTTTGGGCACGAAGGGGGTTTGTTTTTGTGTGCTCACCCGAGCTGATTCTTCTATTGGCTTGGGGTGCAGGCACCGGCAACTCTAGTAAGGAAAACTGGAAATTAAGCCTTGGGGCTTCACAGCCTACTGCGTATGCACGAGTTGTGCTGCGCCTTGCGAATGGTGCCATATTCTTCTGGGACCTGTGATGTGTCTCAGAAGAATGCAAGGGAAGAAGGAGGCCGAATTTCCGACTCAATTCGCCACAGCGATCTGAGACGAAAGTGGTAGCAGATTCCTGTCAAATCTAGGTACCCCCTCCGCCCCAAAAAGTGGTAAACTTTCACCTCAGATTAAGCCAGAAATTCAGCCCCCCTTCTTTCCTTGCATCCTTCTGAGACATATCACAAGTCTAAAGAATATAGGACCTTTCACAAGGTGCAGCACAATTTGTGCATACGCAGTAGGAAACAGGTTATGAAGCTGCAAGGGATGCCAGTGCCTGCACCCCAAGCGTATAGAAGAATCAGCTTGGGTGAGCACATCATGGGATCCCAGGACAGGTAAGTGTCCTTATATTAAAAGATAGCAGCTACAGTATTTTTAGCTACTGATTTTTAAAAAAAATCTGAAGGAGCCCAGATCTCTGCTGTTAAGGTAAAAAAACTTGTACCTTAAACACTTAAAGTGGATGTAAACCCAAATTATTATTATGTTTTTGGTGTCACAATGTAGAGTATAAGATTTTCTATCATCTGTGCCCAGTCTTGCCACAAAGAGTTAACACAGCTCTGAGCAATCCCTTTTTCTTTTTTCAGTGAGATAAATGGACAAACAGGAGAAAACTTTTGTCTGTTCTTCCCCCTTGCTGTGAATGACAGGTTATTTACATATGTCATGCACTAGCCTGAGACAGGCATTATTTTTTAATTCCCATCCCCTCTCTTTTTCTGAAGTCATGTGGTTACTTTTCTGGATTTTGACTGGATGTTAGTGATCATAGCAGAATTCAGTGTAAGGAATACAGTACACAAGAGAAAATGCATGTTGACAAGGAGAGTGTAGAGGTGGGCGGGGAATCTACTGACAACAGACTCACCCACAGAATCTGCAGTTTTTCAGTTCGTATAAAAAAAAAGAAAGAGGGGATCAACATTTGACAGGGAAGGTTAGTAAAGTTAGCCCATTTTTTTTTTATATTGTGAAAAATAATGTTATACCAAGTAAATTGATACCCAACATGTCACGCTTTAAAATTGCACCCGCTTGTGGAATGGCATCAAACTTTTACCCTTAAAAAATCTCCATAAGGGGCGTTTCAAAAATACTACAGGTTGTTTTTTTTTGAGTCACAGAGAAGCTCAAGGGCTAGAATTATTGCTCTCACTCCAATATATCTCACATGTGTGGGGTGAACACCGTTTTCATTTTTTTTTCTTATTTATTTTACCTTTTTTTTTACACTGTCCTTTAAAAAAAAATGTGTCACTTTTATTCCTATTATAAGGGGAAAAAGCATGACAGGATCTCTTAAATATGAGATCATGGGTCAAAAAGACTCATTATTACACTAAAATGCATTTGAATTTTTTTTTCTCTTTAAGAGCTATGGGCAGATGTGACATTTTGACATCGCTTCTGCCCTGCAAAGGTATGGAGATGGGTGGGGGCCATCTTCCCCCTCACTCATCTCAATACCAACCCAGATAGAGGATCTAATCGCCTCTGCCGCTACTGACCTCTCTGGAAAAAGGCGGAGGGCACCGGTGTGCGGTGGGAGGGGGGCCCCTCTCCTGCCACCATTAAAAGGGATCTTGCGGCAAATCCGCTGCAGAGACCACTTTTATCTGAAAGCGGACTGCCCGCTGAAGAAGAGGATACTGGGGCTATGGTAGCTAGTTGCTGCCATAACAACAATATTCCTCTTCAACGTACCGACGTAAAACGATGGCGGGTGGTCCATAAGTGGTTAAAGTGGCTGTTAAGCCACTCTAACATGTATGCACCATCAGCACTGTCTCCTATTGTAGTGTCCCCCTCTGTGTGTGATTTATAATAAAGAAAATGTTGTAAATACCTAATTTCGGAGCCGAAATCTGCGATTGCATGACTGGCCAGATCTCTCCTTTCCACCTCTGACAGATGCAGTGGGAGGGGCTGAGATTCCCTGCTGACATCAGGATCCAGGAGAGCTGGCTGGTCATGTGATTGCAGGATGCAATCTGCACCTGCACTGAGGGGGAGGCACTGTGCCCACACACATTGTAAAAGATGGAAACATTTTTTAGTTCTGTAACTTTGCTGAAGCTGCGATCATCACCTTTTGTGATGGAGAAGAGATTGGGTGGAGTTCTCCTGGGGGAGGCGGGCAGACCCTGTTTCCAGGAAGAGGACTGTTGTTGGCCACTGCTAAAGCCAATCACAGTCCTGATAGACCCATCCACCTTATGGAGGAAGATGACTCTCTTGGTTTCCACTACCAATCTCAGAAAGAAGGGATTTCACTCAGATGACAGTTTGGGAAATTACTGTTGAGCTACTGGGAACTTTGTTGAAATTATTCCTGAATGTTTGCGTCACTTACTACTAAACCCCTGCACCAGGGCCGTCTTATTGAGCGGGCACCCCTGGGCACAGCCCGGGGGCCCAAGTGCTCATGGGGCCCCATCAGGGGCCATCTCCGATCTAGGTGGATCGATGCAGTAGTTGCAAGTTATGGTAGCGTCCCTATGATCGGCAGCGAGCGGCGCGCGGGGGGGGGGGGGTTAGATGACACCCGGAAGAAGCTGTAGTTGGTGTGGGTTGATTTTGGGAGCAGCGATGTGACACAGGGGAGAGGCGGGCTGTGGGTGTATCGTACTCCCCCCCCCTGCTCGCCCCCTCCCCTTTCTCCTGTCAGCCGAGCTCCAGTGTTGAACAGAGAGCGGCTCTAATATATTCGCAGGGACACTGGCCCCTATCCCCATTGGCTACAGCAGAGGGCCAATCAGAGGACGCTTAGGAAGGAAGCATCATGGCAAACACAGTCCCGGAAGATAGGCGTCAGGCGCCACCAGCACCCGTCCATTGTTATCAGTGGTTAGTGCCCCCAGTCCCTCATCGTCGGATCGCCTCCCCTCTCAATGTGCAGATGGATCAGTAAAGCAGCACTCTCCCCCTCCTCTCTGCCAAAACCCCCCTCCTCTCTGCCAGACCCCCCTCCTTTCTGCCAGACCCCCCTCCTTTCTGCCAAACCCCCCCCTCCTCTCTGCCAAACCCCCTCTCCTCTCTGCCAGACCCCCCTCCTTTCTGCCAAACCCCCCCTCCTCTCTGCCAAACCCCCCCTCCTCTTTGCCAACCCCCCTCCTCTCTGCCAGACCCCCCCCTCCTCTCTGCCAGACCCCCCTCCTCTCTGCCAGACCCCCCTCCTCTCTGCCAGACCCCCCTCCTCTCTGCCAGACCCCCCTCCTCTTTGCCAAACCCCCTCCTCTTTGCCAACCCCCCTCCTCTCTGCCAGACCCCCCTCCTTTCTGCCAAACCCCCCTCCTCTCTGCCAGACCCCCCTCCTCTTTGCCAGACCCCCTCCTCTCTGCCAGACCCCCCTCCTCTTTGCCAAACCCCCCCCCTCTCTGCCAGACCCGCCTCCTCTCTGCCAGACCCCCCTCCTCTCTGCCAGACCCCCCTTCTCTTTGCCAAACCCCCCCCTCTCTGCCAGACCCCCCTCCTCTCTGCCAGACCCCCCTCCTCTCTGCCAGACCCCTCTCTTCTTTGCCAACCCCCCTCTTCTCTGCCAGACCCCCCCTCCTCTCTGCCAGACCCCCCTCCTCTTTGCCAAACCCCCCCTCTCTGCCAGACCCCCCTCCTCTCTGCTAGACCCCCCTCCTCTCCGCCAGACCCCCCTCCTCTCCGCCAGACCCCCCTCCACTCCGCCAGACCCCCCTTCTCTTTGCCAACCCCCCTCCTCTTTGCCAACCCCCCCTCCTCTTTGCCAAACCCCCCTCCTCTCTGCCAGACCCCCCCCCTCCTCTTTGCCAACCCCCCCTCCTCTTTGCCAATCCCCCCCCTCCTCTCTGCCAAACCCCCCCTCCTTTCTGCCAGACCCCCCTCCTCTTTGCCAACCCCCCCCCTCTCTGCCAGACCCCCCTCCTCTCTGCCAGACCCCCCTCCTCTCTGCCAGGCCCCCTCCTCTTTGCCAAAACCCCCCTCCTCTTTGCCAAACCCCCCTCCTCTCTGCCAGACCCCCCCTCCTCTTTGCCAAACCCCCCCCTCCTCTTTGCCAACCCCCCCCCCTCCTCTTTGCCAAACCCCCCTCCTCTTTGCCAGACCCCCCTCCTCTCTGCCAGACCCCCCTCCTCTCTGCCAGACCCCCCCTCCCCTCTGCCAGACCCCCCTCCCCTCTGCCAGACCCCCTCCTCTTTGACAAACCCCCCCTCCTCTCTGCCAGACCCCCCTCCTCTCTGCCAGATCCCCTCCTCTTTGCCAAACCCCCCCTCCTCTTTGCCAAACCCTCCCTCCTCTTTGCCAAACCTCCCCTCCTCTCTGCCAGACCCCCCCCTCCTCTTTGCCAAACCCCCCTTCCTCTTTGCCAAACCCCCCCTCCTCTTTGCCAGACCCCCCTCCTCTCTGCCAGACCCCCCCCTCCTCTTTGCCAAACCCCCCCTCCTCTTTTCCAAACCTCCCCTCCTCTCTGCCAGACCCCCCCCTCCTCTTTGCCAGACCCCCCTCCTCTTTGCCAGACCCCCCCTCTTTGCCAGACCCTCCTCCTCTCTGCCAGACCCCCCCTCCCCTCTGCCAGACCCCCCTCCCCTCTGCCAGACCCCCCTACTCTTTGCTAAACCCCCCTCCTCTTTGCCAGACCCCCCTCCTCTTTGCCAACCCCTCCTCCTCTCTGCCAGACCCCCCCTCCTCTCTGCCAGACCCCCCCCCTCCTCTTTGTAAAACCCCCCCTCCTCTTTGTAAAACCCTGCCTCCTCTCTGCCAGACCCCCCTCCCCTCTGCCAGACCCCCCTCCTCTTTGCCAAACCCCCCTCCTCTCTGCCAGACCCCCTCCTCTCTGCCAGACCCCCCCTTCCTCTTAGCCAGACCCCCCTCCTCTTTGCCAGACCCCCCTCCTCTTTGCCAGACCCCCCATCCTCTCTGCCAGACCCCCCATCCTCTCTGCCAGACCCCCCCTCCTCTTTGCCAGACCCCCCCTCCTCTTTGTCAAACCCCCCCTCCTCTCTGCCAGACCCCCCTCCTCTCTGCCAGACCCCCCCTCCTCTCTGTCAGACCTCCCTCCTGTCAGACCCCCATCTTCCCTGTCAGCTCCCCATGTGGCAAGTGACAATCCGCAACATGTGGCGGGTGACGTGGCAAGTGGACAATCCGCAACTTGTGGCAGGTGACGTGGTAAGTGACAATCTGCAACATGTGGTAGGTGACTTGGCAAGTGACAATCCACATCTGGTGACAGGCGACGTGGCAAGTGACACGCTGAATCTGGTGACAAGGAACCAGTGGCAAGTGACACACTGAATCTGGTGTCACACAGATGTACACCCTGGGACACGGACGCCTGTACAAGTCAACCCCCTGATCGGCGGGCTCATATATAGAAGCCTAATAATCTCTACTGACTGGTGGTCTGATACCTCTCGTGTATTTGAAGCCCAATACAACAATTTTTGGCTTTGTGTCCCAGTTGGCCCTATGGTCTCCTATCAAGGAATGAAGGCTGCTAACAGCACCACATTACAATTTTCCTTTTGAATGTTGGAAACACTCCTATTTTTGACTTTACTGTCAATTAACAGATCTATATGAAGCTCTGAAGACCTTCTTGAACCCAGTATATTATATACTATCGAATATTCGATCGCGGTGTGTGCCCTGCCTTGCATTTGTTGTAGAGTCATCGGCCATACAACTATTGTTACACATCTCTCTACAAAAATCCTCAAACATCTGCCCTGAAGAAGCCTCACGGCGAAACGCGCGTCGGCGACTTTGGGTTTTTGTGTATAGAGTGGTTCACCTGTATATATGTATCATTTCTTTTTTTATATACATGTCCTATTTGTTTTATTTTTATAACTATATTAAAATTATATTTTTATACTACTTCCTTGGCCTCGATAGTCCGACCCTCAATACTTCTTCACAGTTATTGTTCTTCCATTTTTGACACTGAATCTGGTGACAGGGGACGGGTGGAAAATGACACGCTGAATCTGGTGGCAGGTGACGGTGGCAAGTGACACGTTGAATCTGGAGTCAGGTGACGGTGGCAAGTGACACGCTTAATCTGGTGGCAGGTGACAGTGGCAAGTGACACACTGAATCTGGTGGCAGGTGATGGTGGCAACTGGCAAGTGACACGCTAAATCTGGAGGCAGGTGACGGTGGCAAATGACACGCTAAATCTGTAGGCAGGTGACGGTGGCAAGTGACATGCTGAATCTGGTGGCAGGGGACAGTAGCAAGTGACACGCTGTAAAGTAGGAATATTGTACTTTTATTCTTGAGAGTAGGTGCGTAAATTGGGGCAGGCTTGTAGGGGCCCCATAGCATTACTTTGCCCAGGGGCCCATGATGCTATTAAGATGGCCCTGCCCTGCACTATGTGTCCCTTAAAGCCACAGACAGTATTTAGTGCAATGAAAATTACACCCAACTTTTGCTGTGGCACACTTTTTCTCAGCTAACGGGGGCCCAACTTATGATTCTGTACAAAGGCCCACTGCTTTCAGAAAATGCCGCTGACCTGAGCTCATCATTGCGCATCCATTCCAAATGCTTGTATGTAACATCACATACAAGGACATGGGCTGGATGCGAGAGTTGGATCAGCTGCGTGGTTGGAGGTGTCTTCACTCCTGGCTTATTGTGTCAGGGACTCACCTCCTCCATGCAGTCTTCCTCCTCCATGTCTGCAGACCGCCGCCTGGCGTGTCCCACGCTCGTGCACGCTCGCCAACGGGGGTGCGTGCACGGCGTGCACGTTAATCAGCTTGGCGCCAAAGAGACACTTTAAAAAACCCTTGGCTGTTTGCAGCACATTGCTGCCTGATCTGCAGTGTGACCGGATCCATATCTGAAACCTGTTTGTTTGATTACTTGTCTGAAATCCTGATTGAACTCTGAACCCGGCTTGTCTGACCATCCATACCTCTCTCCAACCCCGACCCGGCTTCTGTTGACCATCCACCTGCTTGACCCTTCTGTTGCCAGATCCACCTGCCTGTTTTACCGACTACACTTCAGCCATCTGCCTGCATGTCTCCTGCTTACCTGTTATGACCCGGCTTGCCTGACCTTGCTGTTCCAGTTGTTGTCCACAATATCAACTTACCTTACCTGCTTGTGCCGCAGTAGTCGCAGCTTCCGTGCGGGTCGCTGACCCATCCTCCGCTTCAGCGTCTTCAGCATCTTCTACGTCTCCACATCAGAGGTATTCGTCCACCTGCTTCTACTCTGCACCACCTCGGCACTCTTACCCCTCTGTGCTCCGAGTCCACTGTTCCCACTTCCCACTCGCGAACCAGAGTCGTAAGAGAGGCTACCCTGCATCAAACTCTAGTAACCAGGTACGTAACATATTGTATTCTGGCTTATTGTATTTTGAATCGTATTAGACATGTGCACAGAAAAAAAAATGTTTTTTTTGTTCCGTTTCGTATGGTCCCGTCTGTTCGTTTCCGTTCGTTTTTCGTAAGACGCCCGTTTTCCCGTTCGTTCCCGTTCATTTGTCGTACGACGCAATTTTTTCGTTACCGTTTTATTTTCGTACATGCACTCTGTGTATCTTGAATGCTTTTCTTTTGTTAGTGTCAGTTGTATGTTCATTGTTCAATGACATCTATAACAAAAGAATGTCATTATGTATATTGAATGAATTCCTTTTTCTGTTTGTATTGTGTATTCAAAATACTGAAGGCAAATCTTTTGTTATAGGTGTCATATCAACATACGAAAACAACAAAGGAGAAACGGGTTCAAATGCAAATCTTTTGTTTATCGTTTTTTTGAATGCCAGAGAGTTAGGCTGGCCATACATGATACAATTTTCTGTGCAATTTTATGTACAATTTTCTTTAGATTTAACTTCAACTATGTAGTGCAAGGGCCTGCCTGATTGCATACAATTGAAAGTGTTGTTTAGTTTGACCTACTATTATATGATTTTTGGTAAATCTAAAAGAAAATTGTACAAGAAGATTGAACATGTATGGCCAGCCTCAGTGACTAAAGCAGCTTCTCTTTTGTGCTGAGTAGTGAGTACACTTGTACAGTAAAGCCAAATAAACTTTTCTGTGGATTTTCATCTGAAGGGAGTTCAGTTGGCCAGACTTTTGAACCCAAAAACGGTTTTCTGATGCAGTTTAAAAACGAACAAATTTTCTGAGAACGATCGGAAAATGATCGTTTTTATGTTTGTTGTTAAAACAGTCTGACCAAGTGTATGGGGCTTAACAATAGTTAACATGGATGAGCCGCGTGTTGAAAGTGCAGCGAATCCCGCGATATGTTTAGGAAAGTACAAAATGATGAAAATCCTTTTTTCTGTTCATATTTTCAGGGAGATCTGGCCAATTGATCTCCCTTCAGATGAAAATCCACAGAAAAGTTTATTTGGCCTAACTCTCTGGCCATTCAAAAAAACGATAAACAAAAGATTTGCATTTGAACCCGTTTCTTTTGTTATTTTCGTATGTTGATATGACACTTATAACAAAAGATTTGCCTTCAGTATTTTGAATACACAATACAAACAGAAAAAGAAATTCATTCAATATACATAATGAAATTCTTTTGTTATAGATGTCATTGAACAATGAACATACAACTGAAAACGAACACAAAACGGATTCAAACAAAATACACAATGCAAATCTTTTGATACAGATTTCATTTTCGTTATTTTGCCCTTTTCGTTTTGTTGTTTTTTCCCGTGGGATCGTTCCTTCGTATTTGCGGTCGTTCGTTATGCGGCTCATCCGTTATCCCGTCGTTTTCGTATTTTGGTGCTTTACCATTTTCGATTGTACACATTATCCCGCGGGTACGAAAATGTACATTTTCGTACGAAAATAACATTCGTACGAACGGGAATGCACATATCTAATCCAGAATACAATGGTGCTGCAGAATTGTGAAGGGGCCTGAAAGGTGGTGCTTGCAGGGCAACCAGCAGCTTGGATTTTGTCAGATTCTGCAGGAAATGGAAGGCATAAATTACAAATGCACCATTTAATCCATCTGAGAAATCCTGTTATAAACAATTACATAATCCAGCTACAGCCTGACTTAGTACTTGGTGGCGCAATCACAGAGGTCAGACGTTTCTTGTATTTTGTCACACTCCTTTTTGCAGGTCCTTTCCAAGTCATTAAGGTTTTGAGGCTGACATTTGGTAACTCGAACCTTCTGCTCCCTCCACATATTTTCTATGGAATTAAGGTCTGGAGACTGGCTAGGCCACTCCAGGACCTTAATGTGTTTCTTCTTAAACCACTCATTTGTGGCCTTGTGTTTTGGGTCATTGTCATGCTGGAATACCTATTCATGACCCATTTTCAATGCTCTGGCTGAGGGAAGGAGGTTCTCACCCAAGATTTGACTGTACATGGCCCCGTCCATCGTCCCTTTGATGCAGTGAAGTTGTCCTGTCCCCTTAGTAGAAAAACACCCCCAAAACATAATGTTTCCACCACATGTTTGACGGTGAGGATGGTGTTATTGGGGTCATAGGCAGCATTCATCCTCTGAAAACGGTGAGTTAAGTTGAGCTGCAGGACTTCAGTCCATCATGGCATGGTGTTTTACCAATTGTTTTGTGACTATGGTCCCAGCTGCCTTGAGATCATTGACAAGATTCTCCCGTGTAGTTCTGGGCTGATTCCTCACCGTTCTCATGATCATTAAAAATTTCACAAGGTGAGATCTTGCATGGAGCCCAAGACCGAGGGAGATTAATGGTTATTTTGTGTTTCTTCAACTGTTGTCACCCTCTTACCAAGCTGCTTTGTAATGGTCTTGTAGCCCATTTCAGCCTTGTGTAGGTCTGCAATTGTGTCCCTGACATCCTCGGACAGCTATTTGGTCTTGGCCATGGTGGAGAGATTGGAATCTGATTAATTTTTTCTGTTTACTTTTATACCTTTAAAAGAGGGTTTCAAATCTCAGCTTGTTACCTGTATAGAAGACACCTGAGAGCCAGAAATCTTGCTGATTGATAAGGGGTCAAATACTTATTTCACTCATTAACCACTTACTTACTGGGCACGTATACCCCCTTCCTGACCAGGTGAAATTTCAGCTTCCGGCACTGCGTCGCTTTAACTGACAATTGCGCGGTCGTGCGACGTGGCTCCCAAACAAAATTGACGTTCTTTTTTCGCCACAAATCAAGCTTTCTTTTGGTGGTATTTGATCACCTCTGCGGTTTTAATTTTTTGCGCTATAAACAAAAAACAGCGACAATTTTGAAAAAAAAGTCAATATTTTTTACTTTTACTTTATAATAAATAGCCAATTTAAAAAAAAAAAAATTCTCAGTTTAGGCCGATACGTATTCTTCTACATATTTTTGGTAAAAAAAAAATCGCAATAAGCGACTGGTTTGCGCAAAGGTTATAGCGCTTACAAAATAGGGGACAGAATTATTATTAATTTTTATTATTAATTTATTTACTAGCAATGGCGGTGATCTGCGATTTTTATTGGGACTGCGACGTTATGGCGGACACATCGGACACTTTTGACACATTTTTGGCGCCATTCACATTTATACTGCGATCAGTGCTATAAATATGCACTAATTACTGTATAAATGTGACTGGCATTGAAGGGGTTAACACTAGGGGGTGAGGAAGGGGTTAAATGTGTACCCTGAATTGTGTTCTAACTGTGGAGGGAGGGGGGTGACTGGGGGAGGTGACCGATCTATGTCCCTATGTACAAGGGACACAGATCGGTCTCCACTCTCCCCTGACAATACATGGATCTGTGTGTTTACACAAAGAGATCCACGTCCTTGTCCTGTAACCGCCGATCGCGAGTGTCTGGCGGACATCGCGGCCACCAGGCACGCGCATCAGCATCTCAGGGATGCGGCGGGCACGCGCGCTCCGCCGGCGGCGCTCGCGCAACCTCTTGTGGCCTGGAGGAGCGGAGGCCGTAAAAACACGGCCTCCCAGAGAATTAGAGCCACCCTGCGGCCGTACAAAGTCGGGAAGTAGTTAAAATGCAAATCAATTTTTAACTTTTTTTAATGGATTTTTCTGGATATTTTTGTTGTTATTTTGTCTCTCACTGTTAAAATAAACCTTAATAAATAAAATAAATAAATACAATTATAGACTCATCATTTCTTTGTCAGTGGGCAAACGTACAAAATCAGCAGGGGATCAAATACTTTTATCCCTCCTTGTATATTGTAAACAGCTGAACTTCCCTGTGAGTAGGTATCTACTTAGCAAGAACTCACCTCTACAGTCAGTTGTCTTCACTAAGAGGGTTCTACAGTGGCTGCATAGATGCCATTAGAAGATGAAGCACGTTTAAAACCATATATAATTCTATATACGAAAGTGCTGACATGGAATGGCAGGCACATCTCTTTAACATACTTTTAGAGCCCCCAGAGGTCAGAGATAAGCTGCTCTGTTGTGCCATTTTGGCCTTTTCCCCAGGTTCACTTTTGGGCCATGCGCACTCCAGTTCCTTCACTTCTTTAATGGTCCATCATTATGATGGGCAGCCTTACTGGTCTAGTAACATTTCCCTATTAAAAACATTCTGGTATTCAGTACATTTAGATGCACATGGACACCTTTCACGGTCATCTTTACACTATATAAGGATATAAATATAATTTTACATACACTAGTCTGTAGACTGTTGCTAATGCATTTTATTTAGTACTGTATTTTTTTTTTTTTTTTTTTACTTGCTTCAAAGCTCTCGGCAAATAAAAGCATCAATTACACTCTCAGCTTCACTGAGTGACACAAACCACTATTATTCAAACAGGTACCTGTTTGTAACCCTGAACTTTTCTCTGCTTATCAGTGTCTATCCCTGAGTCAGAATCTACACACTACCCTGACATTACTCTGTCTCTCCAAAGCAATTACAATATTATTTATTTCAATACCTACCTGTCTGCACAAATACACTTAACGAGTCAGATCAACAACCTGCAAATAACACTGGTTACAGGGAGCACTGTTTAAACACTTTAGCCATTCTCCGGTTTACAAAAGCATTGTCAAAGCTGCCGTCAGGCACAATGCCTTTTTTTTTAAATAGTAGTGGCTGGGGGCAGCTGCAGGGTGGGTCCCAGAGGATTTGTTACTGGAGCGTCTGTCTGTCAGTGACAATTGGAGTCCAATGCTAAGCCCAAGAGCTACATCGATGAGTTTCCAAGCTTGATACAGAGGATTCAATGAGAGTGATGTGTTTGTGTTTACATATCGAAATCCTGGCACTATTATCTGCAGGATGATCCTGTAAATTCTGGCAACCATCTTCCCCTGCAGTAACAAATCACTGCAGTAGTGGTCTACTTCTGCTGCTAACATTGAGCAATAAATAACTATTACAAGTGCAGAGGTTGGATTAGGCCCCAGATGAATTTATCCAGCCCCCTTCCCCCTTGAAGAAACACAAAAAAAATATTATAAATAAAATAAATAAGTCATACGTGTGTGCTATATGTCCAAAACCTAGCAAATTATGCACAACTACTGTATTAACAGAATATATATATTCATGGACTTTTTAGTGGAAGATAATCTGAGTACTATAAAAACTACTTTATTATGTACCATTAAAAAATAAATACTCTTCACCTACAGGTTGACAACATGCCTTTTAGGAATCCTTCTTCAAAAAGCCATGTGACAGAATCAGCATGCTGGAACACACTTCTAATCTTTAATAGAGTAATGACAGTCAGTAGGGTAGACTGGAATTCATAGCATGTTCATTTTGTCTATAGAGGTGCAAATGAGTAAGGGCCCTTTCACACTAGCGGAAGAACGGTCCTCTAATTACAAGTCCGTTAACGGACTTGTAATGGGCCCCTATGGGAGCAGATCGGTTAGCGGATGATGCATCCGCTAACGTCCGCCAGATCCGCATCCGTTTTTTCGGACGGAAGAATGTCCTATTTTTCTTCCGTCCGGTCAAACGGATAGGATGCAAACGGACAGACGGTCCGTTTCCATCAGATTCCCCATAGGGGAGAGCGGAGAAGAGACAGGGCGGTCCCTGCACAGTGTGCGGGGACCGCCCTGTCCGCCCGACAGCTCAGCGGAGACCCCCCCGCTGAGCTGACAGACACACGGAGCGGACCGAAAAACGGACCGCTCCGTGTGAAAGAGCCCTTAGTCAAAATGAAGCCACTGCCTCTCGGATGGAAAATTAGGGTACATTCAGTAAACAGCCAATGGTCTTGTACACATAATCTTAAAATAAAAGGACCAGCTTTCCAATAGGGAACCATCCAGACTGAATGTGAGTAAATCACCATAAAGACAGCATGGTAGTCAAAGTAGTCAAGGCACATATATTACAATGAGGGGGCTTTTGATAAGTGTTTTGTGGCCCGTACAAAAGATTGGATTTTGCGACGGGAAATATGACGACAGGCTGTTGTCGGAAATCCTGACCGTTTGTATGCTCCATCGGACAATTGTCGGATTTTCCGCTGACAAATGTGGGATAGCATGTTTTAAAATTTTCTGACAACAAATGTGTGTTATCAAAACTCATAATGTCCCAGAGTCTACAATAACACTGTAGCAGCACTTCAATCAAAACCTCGTTTGAGAGACTTCTATATAAAGTGCATATAGGAAACAGTTAGTGAAGCAGAGGAGGATGGCTGTGATTGGTCAAGAGTCTTTACAAAGTGCTCCTTTCACCAAGGGATGTTCACCTCGCAGGGGGATTTTAATCCCTTTTGGGGATGCACTCACCCAAATATGAAATCAAATGAGCATCCAATCAACCTCGACATCCGCTGTTTTTACTGCACTCTCCACCAATAACTTTTACTTGATATCAAGGTCTGTAATTGCATGTGAGGAAAATAAAGTATCCACATAGAGCATTACCGCTTTAAAGTTTATTAAAACCCCTTAACCACTTGCTTACTGGGCACATATACCCCCTTCCTGCCCAGGCGAAATTTCAGCTTTCAGCACTGCACCGCTTTAAATTAAAATTGCGCGGTCGTGTGACGTGTCTTACAAACAAAATTGACGTCCTTTTTTTCCCCACAAATAGAGCTTTCTTTTGGTGGTATTTGATCACCTCTGCGTTTATTTATTTTTTGCGCTATAAACAAAAAAGAGCGACAATTTTGAAAAAAAACGCACAATATTTTTAACTTTTTGCTATAATAAAAATCCATTTTTTTTTTTAAATATATTTTTTTTTCTCAGTTTAGGCCGATATGTATTCTACATATTTTTGGAAAAAAAAACAATCGCAATAAGCGTATAGTAATTGGTTTGCACAAAGGTTATAGTGGCTAGAAAATAAGGGATAGAATTCTGACAATTTTTTTTTTTTTTTTTTTTACTAGTAATACGGCGATCTGCAAATTTTGTCAGGACTGCGATATTGCGACGGACACATCGGACACTTTTGACACATTTTTGGGACCATTTACATTTATACAGCGATCAGTGCTATAAAAACGCACTAATTACTGTATAAATGTGACTAGCAGTGAAGGAGTTAACACTAGGGGGTGAGGAAGGGGTTAAATGTGAGTCCTGGGTGTGTTCTAACTGTGTGGGGGAGGGGGTGACTGGGGGAGGTGACCGATGCTGTCTCCCTATGTACAAGAGAAACAGCATCTGTCTCCTCTCACTGACAGGACGTGGAGCTCTGTGTTTACACACAGAGCTTCACGTCCCTGCTCTAAAACTGCCGATCAGCGGGTACTTGGCAGACATCGCGACCGCCAGGCACGCGCATCGGCATCTCGAGGACGCGCCGGGTGCGCGCGCGCTGCCATCGGCGCGCGCGCCCCCCAGTGGCCGGAGAACACGATGCCGTCAATTGACGGCAGCTTGGATATTCAGATCCACTAAGCTGCCGTCAATTGACGATAAGCGGGGCAGCAAGTGGTTAATACTCCCTTACAAATATGCGTACCAAAAAGTAACAAATTTCAGGCAATAAAATGTGAGTGTAATCGCTCAGACTTTCATGACCCTGAAGACATCTGTTTACCAGTTCCTCCAGCGTCTTCCTGGTTCCAAGTCCGTGGAGCGCATGCCTCACTTCTGGTTAGACGATGAGGAGTCCCCACTGACGCGTTTCGTCACTTCCTGACTTTGTCTGAGGGCTTCCTTTTAATATTACTGTTTATGCATGTTTGTTGTTTTTAAGCAGCTGCTGTATGTTTTAATATTCACATTGTATTACGTTCTCTCATAGATCTTAGTTTTTATATTCTGAGTGGTGCTTTTAGTAAGGGCAGTCCAAGTACCTTTTCTGTTAACAAATGTGTGATGTCTGATTTTCTGATCGTGTGTACACAAGTCCGTTGGAAAAAATCCAAAGTACAAACACGCATTCGCTCAGAAACAATGCTCACCATAACACATTAGCAGAAGTTGCCCAAAGGGTGGCGCTAAAGAGCTGAAAAAACACGTAGTTTCATATTTGTTGGCCGACAATTTTGCCGTTTGTATGCAATACAAGTTTATGGCCAGCGCTTTATCCGTGGAAAATCCGATCATGTGTACGAGGCTTTAGAAACAAACTCAGGTTACATGAATCCAGCCTGGATTGCTCTTCTATATGTCCACACAAAGCCCATGACTACATATTCTTTTCATAGTTGCCCGTAACTGTAGCTGTCTGAGGCAAACTCTGGCTTACAGATGAACAAACCGGGCTGCCATTGACAGTGTCATACATTCTGCAGCCATTTACACACAGTAAGTGTTGCAGTTGCTCTCCCTCTCCTTGCCTGCCAGTGAGGAGAGGAAGGGGAGAGAAAGACAAAACATTAAACATTTCCAAGGCTGTGTAAAGCCAGAAAGAGTGCCGGGGGAAAGCCACGTCTACCACCAGAGAGAGCAGAGCTTTTGCTGTACAGCCGGGGAAAGAACAAAGCCTGCTAGAAGGATTGAGGACTTGTGGGAGATGTAGTCTCCAGAGAGACAGAGCCTGTACTTCAGATAAGTTCTGAAACTACAAATCCTAGCATTACGAAAGCTCTGGAGAGAGAGACAATTAAGAACTGTTCCTGGGCTAGTGGCAGTTGCAGAGAGGACAGAGCAGAGGACAGACATTGTGCAAGACAACATTGCAACATTGCAACATTGCAATGTGCAACATTGTACTGTTGGGTCAGTTTCTCGGAGTGTTGAGGGTGCTGGGAGGCTGAGTAGCAGATTTCCCTGGTCTGTGGGAACACCACTGTCAAGCGCTGTAGGGCGGATTTAGCGCTGTTTACACAAAGATAATGTTACGCCGAGTAATTAGATACATAACTTGTCACGCTTTAAAATTGCGCACACTCATGGAATAGTGCCAAACTTTGGTACTCAAAAATCTCCATATGCAACACTTTCATTTTTTTTTTACAGGTTACCAGTTTAGAGTTACAGAGGAGGTTCAGTGCTAGAATTATTGCTCTCCCTCTAATGCACATGACGATACCTCACATGTGTGGTTTGAACGGCGTGTACATATGTGGACGGGAATTACGTGCGTGTTCGCTTCTGAGCGTGAGCTACTGGGGACAGGGAAGTGGTTAATTATTGTGTTGTGTATATTATTGCATAAGTATCCACCTGAGATATTGGAGAGTGTGGTGCTGCTTGGAGATTCGTGGGCACTGGGAACAGGAAACCCGAGAAAACAGCAGCTTCCTCAGGGATAAGCACTACATAAGCAATATTATGAATTTCTAGATCATGCTGGAAAAAACCCCATCTTACTGTGTGAACATTAAAGGATCACTAAAGGATTATTTTTTTAGCTAAATAGCTTCCTTTACCTTACTGCAGTCCTGGTTTCATGTCCTCAATGTTCGTTTTTGCTTTGAAGTTGCTGTAATTCTGCTCTGATCTCCACACTTCCTGCTTGTCTGGCTCCTTATGAAAAATCTCATAGCAGTTTTTCACTGTGGTCCAAGCTGTCATTACTGTGTGTCTAAAACTCCTCAGAACCAATCAGATTCATTTTAAAAACAAAACACTGCCATGGATTTGTTTGTTTTTGTTCTGTGTGTCTCTCTACTTCACAGAAACATGAAACCAGTTTAAAAGTGAAACTAGATTAAAGAACAATAAAAAATATTGCGCTAAAGGATATGAATAGCTAAAATTGAAAATAAATATGTGTAAATGTGAAAATAATGTTAACTTAATAACCCAAGCAGCAATCTTTAGCTACACGTGGTAGTCATGTAAATACAAGTAGAAAACATTGGAGAAAAAATTGCGCTAGTCATACCATGTGGTGAACAAAGTGTTAAAAAATAATTAAATAAATAAATAAATAATATTAAATATAAGAAATATATTAAACTCTAGGGAAAGAAGGTAAAGAAAACCTTCTAGTGAGACAACCAAAATAAATTGAATTTATGACTGTGTGAAAAAAATATTAATAATAAAAAAATAAAAACATTCAGTCCAAAAAAATCTGTGACTTCTTAAACATAATGTCCCCATCAAAGTATCAACTCCATGGATGTATGTTGAAGGAGGGAAAAAGCCAAGATGAAAGGGATTCCACCACCAGTCAGGTTTGGATAGAATAGAAAAGATCCACCAGGAGAGGGGTAGGTAATAAACTCTTACCAGATTCCCAGCTAGTAAAGCATATAGATCCACTCGATCCCAGAAGGGAGGGGGGGACTGCAGCACTCCTCTGCATTCAGCTGGTCCTCGTTTTGATAGGTGTGGATCCCAAAACTCCTTTCCAGGTCCTAAGCTGGTTGCACAGCTCCAAAGGATCCAGTTGGAGACCCAGAAAAAAAGGGGGACTCAAATAGTGAAGTACCGTAGTTATCCGGGTTTTATTTAAAATTGTAAGAGTATACACTAGATGCACTTCATAAGTCCAAAATACAAAGGCATTACATCCAGTCAAAGTAAAACAAAATATAGCAAACAAAACGAACGTGCGCCCGTGCTTACGGGGTCACTTCTGGACACGGTGATGTCAGTGCGTGGCTCCGCCCTGACTAGTTTCGATCAATACGATCGTTCTCAAAGGGCACGGGCGACGCACTGAACCATCACCTTTTGTAACCACAGAGCGGCAACCAAGCCTCGCCCTCAAGTGGTTAGAACCAATAGGGGGCAACCCCCTTTGATTACAAGGGCGGAAAGGCAGGGAAAAAGAAGCAGGAAATATGCTCAGTAATCGTCCCTCCCACTCTCCAACCTCAGCAGGGAAGAGGAGAAAATAAACAATCACCCGACATCCGCCCTACAGACATCAATGTAATTAAACAATATAATAAAAACATAAAAAAACATTAACAAGCATTAAGCTGTCTGTCACTTACAAAAATAGTTGAGCCTATTCATGTATACAGCTAATACATTAAAAAGGAATAAACCTGGATTGCACATAGCACTGTTAATAGTATTCATAAACAGTGTTCATTTATTTAAAATCACAGTGGAATGAGAGTATTCTCTACAACCCTCTAGTGGGTAAAAAGAAGTATGGCCTGAGAGTGTGCAACTTGTTAAACCACACATTTCTCAGGTTATATAGAAGTGTGGAACTTGTTAAACCACACATTTCTCAGGTTATATAAAAGTGTGGAACTTGTTAAACCACACATTTCTCATGTTATATAAAAGTGTGGAACTTGTTAAACCACACATTAGTCAGGTTATATAAAAGTGTGGAACTTGTTAAACCACACATTTCTCATGTTATATAAAAGTGTGGAACTTGTTAAACCAGACATTTCTCAGGTTATATAAAAGTGTGGAACTTGTTATACCACACATTTATTGCTCAGGTCATATACATCAGGAAGGAGTAAAAATACAACATAATCTATACGAATAGCGATTAATATATTTAATATAAAATTAGTAAAATTCATAAATGCACTGACGGCACCTAATGGGAATAACTTGTACCATATCTTCCTCATTTATTCCTAAACACACCGGCCAGATGGTTGTAGTCGTATCTAATCACACGACTACACCCTTAGCCTTAATCAGTTTTTCATAAAATAATTTTGTTTACAATAAGTAGAAGGAGGGAGTAACTTCAAGAGTTATCTAAAAAGGCATTGACCTCTATATCAATATTTAGGCCAAAAGGTTGAAGGCACTTAACCCGATATATCCAGCTCATCTCGAGCTTAGAGATGGCTCGTTTTTTAGATCCTCCTCTCCAATGGTGCTTCAAGATATCTATGGCCACAAAAGAGGTACCACTAGGATCCCTGTTGTGTACCTCTCTATAATGGCGAGATACTGAGTGTTTTTTATATCCACTCCTAATTTTGCCAATGTGCTCATTAATTCTAATTTGGAATGACCTCATTGTACGTCCAACATATTGGAGCCCACATGGACATGTAATCAAATATACTATGTAAGTGGACGAGCAGGTGATAAACGATCTTATGTTGAATGTTTTCAATGTGCTGTTAGAAGAAAAATACATAGTTTTGCGTTCGCAAATCGCATTAATCTTACAGACAGCACATTTTTTACACTTGTAGTAACCAGTCATAGTTTGAAAAAACATCGGTTTGTTTGATGGCGGGTTGCAAACCCCAGGTGCCAGCGTATCTCTCAATGAGGGTGCACCTCTAAAGACTATTGATGGTTGTTCTGGGAGTGCTGGACCCAATATCGGATCTTCTTTGATTAAGTGCCAATGTTTGCGTACCAATTTTTTCAACATATAATGTTGATTAGAGTAACCCGTGATAAAAGGCCAGGTGAATTTATTTTGGTCACTCACTTCCTTCTTTTTGTCCAGCAATAATAGACTTCTATCTATCTTTTCTATATCTTGGGATTGTTTGAGAAGGTCATTGGCAAGGTAACCTTTATCCAAGAATCTAGAAGTTAGGATTTTTGCTTGTTCTTTATAATCCTGTATTTTACTACAGTTCCGCCTCAAGCGTAAATATTGGCTTTTGGGGACTGAATCCAGCCAGGCTCGGTGATGGCAACTATCACGAGGGATAAAAGAGTTCCGGTCAGTAGACTTGAAGTGCGTGGAGGTCATAAACTGACCCTCCTCAACACGTATCTCCAAATCTAAGAAGTTAATACACCTCTGATCGGCTTCAAATTTAAATTTAATCCCTCGGTCATTCGTATTCAATCCCTCCATGAAGGCATCCAGAGATGCCCTGGAGCCCTTCCAGAGGAGGAGGACGTCGTCTATGTACCTGGCCCATAAAATGAGCTCAGGTCTGCGATCAGCATAGACGACGTCCTCCTCCCATTTCCCCATAAAGAGGTTGGCCAGGCTGGGGGCAAATTTTGCCCCCATGGCCACACCTCTCTTCTGCAGGAAAAAATTACCGCTAAACCAGAAAAAATTATGTGTAGTAGCGAACAAGAGAAGATCCATAATAAATTTCTGTTGTACCTGGGACAAGTTGGAATCCCTTTCTATAAAATATTGGACAGAAGAGATCCCCCAATTATGAGGTATAATAGTGTAAAGCGATGTCACGTCCGCAGTGACCAACCAGAGGCCTTCCTCATAAATAATGCTATCCATTAGGTTGATGACGTGTTTACTATCTCGAAGAAACGCAGGTAATGCTTTCACAAGAGGTTGTAAGTAACCATCTATGTATTTGCCTGCCCTAGAGGAAATTGAATCAATACCACTAATGATTGGTCTCCCCGGAGGGTGGACCGGATCCTTGTGGATTTTCGGCAGGTAATAGATTACCGGAATCCTAGAGGATGCTGGTACAAGGAAGGATTTCTCCTTCTTGTTCAGCACACCCGAGGTGAAACCCTGATTAACCAATTTAACCAGAGTTTTCCTAAAAGCAGGGCGGGGGTCCCCTGGAAGTGGTGAATAGGTATCCCTATCCCCCACCAACAGTTCCAACTCTTTTAGATAATCTGCCTTATTTAGTATTACTATTCCGCCCCCTTTATCAGCGGGGCGGATAACAATACTCTTTTCTTCACATAATTGGTCAAAGCCCAATTGTGAAGCTTTGTCCAATCGGGATTTATTTATGTTAATTTTTTCTAAATCTCTTAGAAGGACGTCTCTAAAAACTTTAACATTAGGGGCGAGACCCCCAGGTGGATTAAAGAGTGAAGCATTAGAGAGGTTAGAATGTTGGATAACTGAATCCGAAATTCCAACTTCATTATTAGGTTTGGAGAGAAAAAATCTTTTGATGCTTAATTTTCTCGTATATTTATGTACATCCATATGTGTCTGGAATTTATTCAATGGCTGGGGAGGGGCAAATTTTAACCCTTTGTCCAGAATAGAAACTTCTTCTGGAGTCAGAGTGACAGCACTGAGGTTAAAAATTCCCTGCCCAGTTAAACTCTCTTTCTTTTTTGACTTTGGTTTCCGCCCCCCTCTGGTTCCTCTTTTCTTTCTGTGGATCTTTGTTGATCCTGATTTGATCTGGGAAAATCCCATTGTTGGTTATAATCCCTATTTCTCCAGGACTCCTGTTGATAGGGATAATCCATAGGTTTATCCATTCGGGGTGGATAGAAAGGGGGCATGGGTGGAGGATAATAGATCGGAGATCTACCATTCCATCCACTAGAAGAGTTTGGATACTGATATTGTTCCCGATCCTGTTGATAAGATTCCCTGTAAGGATGGTACTCCTGGAGAGGTTGGAATCTGTTACTAACCGGAATGGGGTAGTCATTACGGTACTCCGTTACAAAGGGTCTCCATGGTAACAGGGTCGCTATCTTCCCGTTGTGGAACATTAGGTTTACGGTTTTTATTTTTAGTTCTCCACCCTGGTGATTTTGGAGGAACACTTCTTGGGTGTAAATCCCTTTGTCCCGTTTTTGGTGGATAGGGGTGATGGGATCGTTGTTCTCTACCGGGAGATTTATATGATACCCTTCTCGGATGGAGAATAGGTCTACTTGGCAGGTTTGAGGATGGTCCTGAATATTGGGCACCCCCTGGGTTTTGATTCTGGGGGGGTGCTGTGTCCATCTCTCCAGAATTCTCCTCATTCTCCTGGATTTTATTCTGCCATTTAAAAACCATTCCAGTTTTATAATCCCCTACATCTCTATTGAACTTTTTCTTTTTTTTAATTTTTGGTTCAACCTCTTCCTTTTCAAGCAGTTTTTTAAGGGCTAGAGATCGCTCCTTATACTCTTCACTACTATTTAAGGGTGAAAGGCGTTCTTTAATGGATTTAATTTCAATATCCAGCCGGGTAAGTTT
Source organism: Rana kukunoris (assembly GCA_029574335.1). NCBI lineage: Eukaryota > Metazoa > Chordata > Amphibia > Anura > Ranidae > Rana > Rana kukunoris. The sequence continues at coordinate 454,074,026 of CM056050.1, forward strand.
ACACTTCTTGCGTTGAGCCAGAAATTGCAGAAACTTAACTCCAGCCTCATTGAAATACAAATACCATTCTGCCAGTTCTGATTCCCCCTTCTGGGGGCTTACGTCCCATCTCAAGCTTCTGGGAACCATGGAATCAATTACATATTGATCTAAAAATGCAATATCCCATTGGGTGTGTACTTCTGCCACCATAAGGTTTTTTAGGAAAACTCTGGTTAAATTGGTTAATCAGGGTTTCACCTCGGGTGTGCTGAACAAGAAGGAGAAATCCTTCCTTGTACCAGCATCCTCTAGGATTCCGGTAATCTATTACCTGCCGAAAATCCACAAGGATCCGGTCCACCCTCCGGGGAGACCAATCATTAGTGGTATTGATTCAATTTCCTCTAGGGCAGGCAAATACATAGATGGTTACTTACAACCTCTTGTGAAAGCATTACCTGCGTTTCTTCAAAATAGTAAACACGTCATCAACCTAATGGATAGCATTATTTATGAGGAAGGCCTCTGGTTGGTCACTGCGGACGTGACATCGCTTTACACTATTATACCCCATAATTGGGGGATCTCTTCTGTCCAATATTTTATAGAAAGGGATTCCAACTTGTCCCAGGTACAACAGAAATTTATTATGGATCTTCTCTTGTTTGCTACTACACATAATTTTTTCTGGTTTAGCGGTAATTTTTTCCTGCAGAAGAGAGGTGTGGCCATGGGGGCAAAATTTGCCCCCAGCCTGGCCAACCTCTTTATGGGGAAATGGGAGGAGGACGTTGTCTATGCTGATCGCAGACCTGAGCTCATTTTATGGGCCAGGTACATAGACGACGTCCTCCTCCTCTGGAAGGGCTCCAGGGCATCTCTGGATGCCTTCATGGAGGGATTGAATACGAATGACCGAGGGATTAAATTTAAATTTGAAGCCGATCAGAGGTGTATTAACTTCTTAGATTTGGAGATACGTGTTGAGGAGGGTCAGTTTATGACCTCCACGCACTTCAAGTCTACTGACCGGAACTCTTTTATCCCTCGTGATAGTTGCCATCACCGAGCCTGGCTGGATTCAGTCCCCAAAAGCCAATATTTACGCTTGAGGCGGAACTGTAGTAAAATACAGGATTATAAAGAACAAGCAAAAATCCTAACTTCTAGATTCTTGGATAAAGGTTACCTTGCCAATGACCTTCTCAAACAATCCCAAGATATAGAAAAGATAGATAGAAGTCTATTATTGCTGGACAAAAAGAAGGAAGTGAGTGACCAAAATAAATTCACCTGGCCTTTTATCACGGGTTACTCTAATCAACATTATATGTTGAAAAAATTGGTACACAAACATTGGCACTTAATCAAAGAAGATCCGATATTGGGTCCAGCACTCCCAGAACAACCATCAATAGTCTTTAGAGGTGCACCCTCATTGAGAGATACTCTGGCACCTGGGGTTTGCAACCCGCCATCAAACAAACCGATGTTTTTTCAAACTATGACTGGTTACTACAAGTGTAAAAAATGTGCTGTCTGTAAGATTAATGCGATTTGCGAACGCAAAACTATGTATTTTTCTTCTAACAGCACATTGAAAACATTCAACATAAGATCGTTTATCACCTACTCGTCCACTTACATAGTATATTTGATTACATGTCCATGTGGGCTCCAATATGTTGGACGTACAATGAGGTCATTCCAAATTAGAATTAATGAGCACATTGGCAAAATTAGGAGTGGATATAAAAAACACTCAGTATCTCGCCATTATAGAGAGGTACACAACAGGGATCCTAGTGGTACCTCTTTTGTGGCCATAGATATCTTGAAGCACCATTGGAGAGGAGGATCTAAAAAACGAGCCATCTCTAAGCTCGAGATGAGCTGGATATATCGGGTTAAGTGCCTTCAACCTTTTGGCCTAAATATTGATATAGAGGTCAATGCCTTTTTAGATAACTCTTGAAGTTACTCCCTCCTTCTACTTATTGTAAACAAAATTATTTTATGAAAAATGGATTAAGGCTAAGGGTGTAGTCGTGTGATTAGATACGACTACAACCATCTGGCCGGTGTTTTTAGGAATAAATGAGGAAGATATGGTACAAGTTATTCCCATTAGGTGCCGTCAGTGCATTTATGAATTTTACTAATTTTATATTAAATATATTAATCGCTATTCGTATAGATTATGTTGTATTTTTACTCCTTCCTGATGTATATGACCTGAGCAATAAATGTGTGGTATAACAAGTTCCACACTTTTATATAACCTGAGAAATGTCTGGTTTAACAAGTTCCACACTTTTATATAACATGAGAAATGTGTGGTTTAACAAGTTCCACACTTTTATATAACCTGACTAATGTGTGGTTTAACAAGTTCCACACTTTTATATAACATGAGAAATGTGTGGTTTAACAAGTTCCACACTTTTATATAACCTGAGAAATGTGTGGTTTAACAAGTTCCACACTTCTATATAACCTGAGAAATGTGTGGTTTAACAAGTTCCACACTCTCAGGCCATACTTCTTTTTACCCACTAGAGGGTTGTAGAGAATACTCTCATTCCACTGTGATTTTAAATAAATGAACACTGTTTATGAATACTATTAACAGTGCTATGTGCAATCCAGGTTTATTCCTTTTTAATGTATTAGCTGTATACATGAATAGGCTCAACTATTTTTGTAAGTGACAGACAGCTTAATGCTTGTTAATGTTTTTTTATGTTTTTATTATATTGTTTAATTACATTGATGTCTGTAGGGCGGATGTCGGGTGATTGTTTATTTTCTCCTCTTCCCTGCTGAGGTTGGAGAGTGGGAGGGACGATTACTGAGCATATTTCCTGCTTCTTTTTCCCTGCCTTTCCGCCCTACATCCGCACCGCATTGGTGCTTGTAATCAAAGGGGGTTGTCCCCTATTGGTTCTAACCACTTGAGGGCGAAGGCTTGGTTGCCGCTCTGTGGTTACAAAAGGTGATGGTTCAGTGCGTCGCCCGTGCCCTTTGAGAACGTTCGTATTGATCGAAACTAGTCAGGGCGGAGCCACGCACTGACATCACCGTGTCCAGAAGTGACCCCGTAAGCACGGGCGCACGTTCGTTTTGTTTGCTATATTTTGTTTTACTTTGACTGGATGTAATGCCTTTGTATTTTGGACTTATGAAGTGCATCTAGTGTATACTCTTACAATTTTAAATAAAACCCGGATAACTACGGTACTTCACTATTTGAGTCCCCCTTTTTTTCTGGGTCTCCAACTGGATCCTTTGGAGCTGTGCAACCAGCTTAGGACCTGGAAAGGAGTTTTGGGATCCACACCTATCAAAACGAGGACCAGCTGAATGCAGAGGAGTGCTGCAGTCCCCCCCTCCCTTCTGGGATCGAGTGGATCTATATGCTTTACTAGCTGGGAATCTGGTAAGAGTTTATTACCTACCCCTCTCCTGGTGGATCTTTTCTATTCTATCCAAACCTGACTGGTGGTGGAATCCCTTTCATCTTGGCTTTTTCCCTCCTTCAACATACATCCATGGAGTTGATACTTTGATGGGGACATTATGTTTAAGAAGTCACAGATTTTTTTGGACTGAATGTTTTTTTTTATTTTTTATTTTTTTATTAATATTTTTTTCACACAGTCATAAATTCAATTTATTTTGGTTGTCTCACTAGAAGGTTTTCTTTACCTTCTTTCCCTAGAGTTTAATATATTTCTTATATTTAATATTATTTATTTATTTATTTAATTATTTTTTAACACTTTGTTCACCACATGGTATGACTAGCGCAATTTTTTCTCCAATGTTTTCTAAAAGTGAAACTAACCTGCAGGCACATTATATAATTGATTTTTATCTATTTTTAATCATTTTGGTAAATATGATCTTTACAAAATGTATCTGGGCCAATAAACGGCCAAGGATAAATAGAAGACAAATGACTCTACCCAAGTGTCATGGGGGCCTAGCGGTCCCAGATGTGGCTAAATACCATCAGGCGGTTCACTTGGGAAGAGTCATAGATTGGCATAAACATAAAGATCTTAAACTATGGATAGAACTGGAACAGGGGATGAGCCATATACCTCTGAATGGGACACCTTGGTGCTACACGAACATACCGGAACACATTAAAAAACATCCATTTATAGGACCTACGATGGCAATTAGTGCAAAACTCTACCAAAATCCCAAAATCTCATCAAAATATTCCCCACTATATCCAATATTGGGAAACCCACGTTTTGGACCAGGGATGGAAGTAGGAGCGTTTCAGACGCTACGAGAGAGAGGATATAGCCAGGTATCACATTTTTTGATATCAGAAACATGGCCTACAATATCGGCTTTGACTCAACCAGGGGGTGTATTTGAAATAAAATACTGGCAGGCAGTCCAATTGCGACACTTCCTAGAGTCACTGGGACCAATAAACAGGTTTAAACGGGAATTGACTACATTTGGAACATACTGTAATGAAAAGAAACCCCTTGACAGAACAATATCAAAATTATATACGTTGTTAATAGCTCCAACAGAGAACTATGAGATGCAAGCAATTGTTGAATGGGGGAGGGACCTTAATAGGACCTTCACACCTGCCCAATCCCAAAAGATTATACACTTAGCCTTAAATACATCAATATGTACCAAATCGCAAGAAGCAAACTACAAACTAATGACTAGGTGGTATTATACACCAGTAAAAATAAAAAGGTTCTACCCTGAAGCTTCAGATGGATGCTGGAGATGCAACAAAGAACAAGGAACTCTATATCATATATATTGGACATGCTCTAAAATTAGGCACTACTGGCAGGATGTACAAAAAAACATTAAAAAAATTGTAACATGGCCAATACCGGACGAACCAGAGTTTTTCTTGTTGCACCTCTCACAACTATCGATACAGACATATAAAAACTTGATAATATGTCATATGGTTAACGAGGCTAAAGCATGTATAGCGAAAAATTGGAAAAGTTCCCACCCCCCTACAATAGCCCAATGGCTCAATAAGGTGAGAAACGTGGGGATCCTAGAAGATTTGGTACTAACGGCACAAAATAGAAAAGAACAATATAATAAAACTTGGGCAAAATGGAATACATTTGTGCAATCAGAAGAAGGGAAGAGATCAATGGGAAATATAGTCGAGGAAAAAAAACACCCCGAGAAATTAGGAAAATAGAGGAGATCAGCAAGTAACAACTGTGGACCCCTAAGGGGGTAGGAGGGTGGGAAGGAGGGGAGAGTGAAGTGGGGCGAGGATTTATTTATTTCTTCTGTATGTTGTGTTTTTTGTTTTTTTTTGGGGGGGGGGGGAGGAGGGTGGGACATAACATGTTAAAAGAGGTAGACAGGAATTAAAAATAAGGATAATCAATAGCAAGAGAAACATAACTTGTCCCCCTTTTTTTTCTGTAGTAGGACAGATAGAAGAATATATAGATAGCTAAACATAGACTTAAAAATGTAATAGGATAATAAAGGTACTATGTTTAGAGATATAATGGAATATATAACTGTATCCATAGATGTATCTTGTCCTTGAAAAAAACACATAAATAAAGAATATTCAAAAAAATAAAAATAAAAGTGAAACTAAACTGCAGGCACATTATATGATTGATTTTTATCTATTTTTAATCATTTTTAAAAGGAATCAGTTAACTTGTATGTCTCTATACCCTGTAAACAGTCATTTCAGCAAAAAAAAAATGTTTTCCTTTAGTGACCCTTTAACCATGCTATTCTGTAAAACAATTCATGTCTGCACAAATCCAACTCACTTTATTGCTATACTAATGATATGCAAACATAATTTAGCTCTCCTAAACTGAAAGGTATACTTTAATTTTCCTTTAAGTTAAGGTAAAAATCTCACTTATGTGGTATCCTTAAATGCAGAAGATTTGGGTAGTTCTGCTCATAAAATAAATTAAATTAGGAATAATTATAGGAAAATCAATTTTATTCTAATTTTTCCTATATCTTTGTAATTAAAACCAATAAAGTAACAATCTATGCATCTTTGCTTCCGAATTAAAGTTCAGCCTGTCTTCTCCTTAAAAATACTGTTTTAGGACAGACTACATCTACAAGTCTTTACGGCTTTACAGGGGAAGAGGTTTCAGTCCTATAATCCTTAAAAACTACATAGGTATGAATGATGAAAATTAGGTTGTTGTAATGAACATTTATCATTAACAATGGATAAATGTGAGTGGTAGTCCAAGATACAGCAACGTAACCAGTCCTAAAATTTCATTGGTCAGAAAGAATTCAGAATAAATCAATTTGCCAAAATCACATAAAGGGAGGGGATACCTTTTTTTTTTGTAAATACTTAAACAATGTGAGAATGTAATCTGATCCTCATACGTACAAATGGCAATGTATCATAAGAGCATTAAGAAGAGTGAAAGAGAGACCATAGCGTGACTCCATATAATGGATAGATTTAATAAAAAACAGATAAAAAACGTACATTTGGGTAGTGAAGTATAGTAAAACATCCATGAGCACCAAACTCGTATTAAAACTTCAAAATCTGTCTGTACCCGGTGCTCTGGGTCTCTTCTTAATACTCTCTTCTTAATGCTCCTATGATACATTAAGCCTTGCCATTTGGATGTATGAAGATCAGATTACACCTGTATAGCTGACACTCTGAGGGGGATACAAATTCGGCACTCGTGGATTTATGCCCGCTGTTCTTTCATTCATGTGAGTGCATTTTCTCAAATCTTTACCTGTTCGAGGTAACCTCACAGTGTCACGCTATATGCATTGCATATATCTTCTCTTTTCCATGACACACATTGGCCGCTGAGAGCTGTTTTAGGAGTCAGGAGGAGGGGTTTTATCAGCCCACTCATCCAGCTGCGATCAGTATCTCTGTTAGCTGTTTGGACAAACAGCCGTGAGGTGAGCTGCTAGCACACTTAAAGGTGTCATCACTGAAGACTTTTTTTTTGGACATTGCATCTTGGGTGGAGGTGTTTCATCTAGACGCTGTTCTGTGGTGTACTTACTGGACTTCTAGATCCAATCCTTATTTATGGACATGACTTTTATCACTTGTGTAATTTTTGATAGTTTTGCACTTTTTTCCACTTAATTTATGCTAGTATATGTAGTAGCCATTTTACTATATATTTTTACTGTTAAATCTGTACAGGATTATAGGTGTTTGTTCACTTTCATCTGTATTGTTCATTTTAGTATCATCAGATACCCTTTTTTTTCTTTCATTGTTTAGTTCACCCACGATCCCTTTACTTCTCATTCCCTTTTCACTTCCCCTTCCCATTCCCTCTCCCATAGCGCAGCTACCATACTTTACATTATTATTACTTGTTCTGTTAGGATCAGATGCACAGATGCTGCTGCAGTTATCCCCCCCCCCCCCCTCAGTCCATCAGACAGCGCCGGAGTTCTCTATTTCTTTATATAAACATGTGTGTGCCTTTCCAAATTTTGTCAAATTAACTGAATTTACCACAGGTGGTCTGCAGTCATGTTGTAGAAACATGTTGAGGATGGTCCGTGGAAAAATAATGCAGCTGAGCTCTATTTTGAGTGTCATGACATAGGCTGTAAATACATGTGACTTTTTTCTTTTTCTTTTTTTTTTATAAATTTGCAAATATTTCTACCAAACTTCTTTCATGTTGTCATTATGAGGTATTGTTTGTAGAATTTTGAGGAAAAAATTTATTTGATCAATTTTGGAGTAAGACTATAACATAACAAAATGTGGAAAAAGTGAAGTACTGTGAATACTTTCCGGATGCACTGTACATAAAACCCAATATATCTGCTCCCAAGTAGTATTTACAAGAGCATCTCATCCCCCACACACCAACAGCAAATAGATTTCTCACTTCCCATCACTTTGATTGCTTAATTCCCCACTCACATGGTAGAACAATGCAGCATATACCCTGCAACTATAGAAATGTGTGCAGTTGGAGCAGGTGCATTGCTTGAAATCTAGCAGTGATTTAAACCATAATTAACATTTTATTATAATTAATTCCCAAACAATTCAGCAAAATATTAAATAATTCATCAACTAAGGACTGAGTTAAAGGACCACCAGACAATTTTCATATGCACCAGCTCAGCAAAAAAATTTAACTAAAACCAGTAAATATTCTTCAGTTTAGCAATTAATTATTACGAGATTATTTCAGTTAAACCTAATGTAAAGATAAAACTTTTTTTTTTTAATTTTGGATTGAATGTGAACGGGTTAGAACCTCTGTAAATGGAGACTAATGCCTTTTCAAATACACATATACTAGGTTTAGGTTTTTATTGTCGTAGCTAGGTGAATTTACCCTCAACATTCCTCTGGTGATACAGAAAATGAAAGGTCTAAGGCCGCGTACACACGACCAAATAAATCCGTTCAAATCGGTCTGACAGATATGTCTGCTGGTTAGTGTACTAACCAGCAGACATGTCGGACGGATGGGTTCCCAGCAGACAGATTTTAAAGCATGCTTTAAAATTTGTCTGCTGGAAAAACCCGTCTGTCCGCCCGTACACACGATCGAATTTGTCTGCTGAAACGTTCTGTTGGACCGTTTCCAGCAGATAGATTCGATTGTGTGTACGCGGCCTTAGTGTCTAAGAATATAGCCCAGTGTCTGTGTGACAGAAATATTTCTTTCTCTCTTTATTTTGAGCTAAGCGCAAGAATTCTCCTTGATTTTACATCTAAGATTAAACCACCAGTACATTTTTCCCTACTGATGCCTACCAAGGTGATATAGCATTTTACTACTTTTGCAAAGGTCTTGTATTCAAAATAGAAATTCTTACAAACTGCCTCTGACTTTCACTGTTTTACAGGCTATTAAACTAAAGAAGCATTATCACTTTGTCATCTTTCCAGAAGTCGTCACAATTTAACTACAGGTCAAACAACCCCAAAACCACTGGACCGCATCAAAAATGAGTAAAAAAACACATCTGGACTGCGTTTCTGTGGTGTGAACTGGCCCTCACAACATGTGTTTAAGCTAAGGGTGGCCAAATAAGATCAGATGCAACAGCAAGCTCTGATTCACACATGATTGAGATGGGTACCAATGAAAAAAGCTTGTAAAAAACATAATTTTTAAATGAGCAGTGATTTTCTGATGCTTTAAGTTAAACAACAAAAATAAAATATTACTTTTAATATAGTGCCTGGGGGTCCCCTTCGTCTGCCTGCAAAATGCTGCATCTGTACAATGTATAGAACCTGCTGCAGCAAAAATGTATTAAGGCAAAAAAAAGTTCCCTGCAAGCTTTCTATAATTTGGGCAGCCCGTCTGTATGATGTGGCCACAATTTACTACACTTGGAACAAGAATCGTTTCGCAGACTTTGGATAGAAGTAAAAGGTGAAGAAAAATTAGGCTTTGGGTGTTGGTGGTGCCTTTCACACTGTAACCCTATCAAGGTACTGCTGATGAATCAAGTAATGCTTGTGCACTGTTAACCACTTGCGGACCACCGCATGTACATTTACGTCGGCAGAATGGCACGTACAGGCACATTGGCGTTATGGCGTACCCGTACGTCCCTGCCTAGATGTGGGTCGGGGGTCCGATCGGGACCCCCCCCCCCAGTACCTGCGGCGGTCCCCGTGGCTTCAGGAGCAATCCGGGATGAGGGGGCGGCGGTTTATTTTGTCCGTCCCCTCCGGATCGCTCCCAGCCAATCCGCGCGCTCCCCCTGCGTGTCACTTCCTCCTCCTGTGTAAACACAGGAAGGGGGAAGTGATGTAATCTCTCCTCTCAGCAGTATTTTCAACTGCCGCTGAGGAGAGAAGACAACACACAGTGAGTGGCACCAACACTGCACTGACACCAGGACACACAGGCACATTAACCCCTTGCGATCAACCCCCCGACCCCCCTGTCACAGTGTCACTGAATGCAGTGATCATATATGTACTGATCACTGCATTTAGTGTCAGTGTGACAGGCAGTGTGACAGGCAGTTAGTGTTAGGTCCAGGCTAGCCCCCGTACCCCCCCTAATAAAGTTTTAACCTCTTAATCACCGCCCTAGTTAACCCTTTCACTCCCTATTGCCAGTGTCACTAAGCGATCATTTTTCTGATCGCTGTATTACTGTATCACTGTTCCCGCTGGGTAGCTATTTTTTTTATTGCGATTTTTTTTTACTAAAGACATGTGGCTGAATACATTTTGGCCTAAATGTTTGACTAAAATTTAGTTTATTTGATTTTTCTTATAACAAAAAGTAAAAAATATTGTTTTTTTTTTCAAAAATGTCGCTCTATTTTTGTATATAGCGCAAAAAATAGAAATCGCAGAGGCGATCAAATACCACCAAAAGAAAGCTCTATTTGTGGGAAGAAAAGGATGCAAATTTTGTTTGGGAGCCACGTCGCACGACCGCGCAATTGTCTGTTAAAGCGACGCAGTGCCGAATTGTAAAAACCCCTTGGGTCATTTAGCAGCATATTGGTCCGCTCCTTAAGTCGTTAAGGAGCAAGTGGCTGACGCTGTGTTCAAATAACTCATCTATGCATTATGATGGGGCTATGGCAGGAGTAACTGTGTACAAGGAGGCAGAATAAGCCACTCTGGCAGTTGCGGTGGACTGTGCAATAGTCTCTGTTTGGGTGATGGATGATGAGGATGGTTTAGCAAGCCAGTCCACCACTAATTACTCTCCATGCTGGATAGCATGGGCAACATCACTAAACAGTAGAAATGGTGCCCTGCCTGAGAAAAGACCTTTGACTATGGACACACACGCTGCTGGAAATGTCTGCCTATCCTTATTGGCCTCCCAAACCTGAAGAGGGGCTTATTACCGAAATGTAATAAGGATGGGGAAATGTGAACTTGGATGCACTTTAATCAATGGAAGCGGTATTTGGTACACGTTAACTTGAGTACTCATTACACAGACACACTCCACTGACACACCACAATATACTGCAGTAAAAGTGCACTGACGCACTTCAATATACTAAAGTAAAAGTGCACTGACGCACTTCAATATACTGCAGTAAAAGTGCACTAAGGCACTGCAGTAAAACTGCTCTAATGTACTACAATTTACTGCAGTAAAACTGCACTAATGCACTTCAATATACTGCCGTAAAAGTACACTGACGTACTTCAATATTGTCATGATCAGCATTATTACTTGGGCTCCTCTGCTGGTGGCACTATTGCTTTCAGCACCAAAGGGTGTAATTCTGGTGGCCACCAGCGGGTGTCTCCCTGTAGATGGACTTTTCATTGATCAAGCTGCACCTGATGTGAGCTGTCCCTGCCTGACCTGATCCGTTTGCACAAATCTGTTCCTGAACCACTTCCTGCCCTGTCCTGGACTCTGTTTCCTGTATCCTGTACCCTGTCCCTGAGTCTTGTCCCCTGATTCCTGCTTCCAGCTTCCCCTTGCTACTGCTCCCTCCATCTGACCACCTGTTCCCCTTGTCTCTCCTCCCTGCCTGGTTTATGTATATGCGTTCCTGTTCTTTGTATATATTAGTTAGATAGTTAGTTCAGTGTTTTTGAGGTTTGCTGTGTTTACTTGTATTTATTTCTGGTATGCATTGCTTGTTTTTGGTTTGCTGTTTGGTTTGCACGTGTGCCTTTATCTTTAATAAGAAATAATATATTTTTCACTTACTTTTGTGCCTGATTTCTTAAGTGCAACCCCTTGCTGGATTCCTGTGTTAGGCATCCCTGACAAATATACTGTAGTAAACATGCACTGACACACTTCAATATACTGCAGTAAACATGCAATAGCGCACTTCAATATATTGCAGTAAAAGTGCACTAGCGTACTACGTAATACTGCAATACAAGTGCATTAACGCACTTCAATATACTGCAGCAAACATGCACTAATGCACTTCAATACACTGCCGTAAAAGTGCACTAATGCACCTAAATATACTGTCGTAAAAGTGCACCACGGCACTTCAATATACTGAGGTAAAAGTGCACTAAAGCAATATAATATACTCCAGTAAATGTACCCTGGGGCACTTCAATATACTGCGGTAATTGTGCAATAACTCAATTCAATATACTGCACTGCACGCACGCTGCACTATCACTATATTCACACTAAACTGACATTAAAGTAAAAATAAACAGTCACACTCCTATCATGCACTATCACTATATTCACACTACACTGATACTTTACAGTCACAATTGAATCACTACAGCACACTAACTCACTAGTAGCAATGAACAGAGCCCCGTTCTATTTATCTCAACTCCAATATCACACTGCAAATGGTTGCTCTGGGAAGGAACCTTTTTGTGTGGGGTGGGTCTGTGAGCAGTGAGCCATGATTGGAGAGAGTCATCATGATTGTGTCCAGTCATAGCTCTGACAGTGCTATGTGCCGTAATTGGGCAAAGCCTTTATTGCTTTAGCCAATCATGGCTTCCAATGCAGCGTGAATCGCGCAGTGCATTGTGGGGTATTCAGCAGGCCGAACAAATGGTCGAATGCCCGAAAATTCGGCTGAACCCTTCGCCCAATGCTACAGTATATACTTTGTGTCTGTAACGCTGTGTCTGAGCCTTACAAATAAATCATGTATTTTTTAAGGTAATACACATTGTTGCCTTCATTTTTTCTTTTATCCATGGTCCACAGACCTACTCATTCTGGAGGAAGAGATCTTGTTCCTGTGGCTGGGGAGAGGAGACCCTGAGCGGTCGGACGATCCTATTCTCCTGACAACCGTTGCAGAGGTTTGTTTCTGCAGAAGGGCGTCAGACCTTGACATCCGAGGTCCCATCCATCTGGTAAGAGTACCCTATTATTCTGTGTCACACCGGAGAAAGTCTTAGTGTGGTGGTGGTGCACGGCAGCCTTGCTTCCTATCCTCTCACTTATCTGCCTTCGTGTGGATTTTGGACTTTTTTCTTGCAATCAAGATTTCCTTTGTATATTCACTTGGACAAAAATGTCATGGTTCTTTTGTCCCTTTTGGACACTGACTTACAATTAATTTTGCCATTCATTTATGTTTTTTTAGCACTAGTTTGACGCACTTGTTACTGCTGATATTTTTAGTGATTCAATCACTATGTCTGAGTGATTTATCACAGGGGTCAAATTACTGTATATTTATATTTTTCATTTCTGAAAGATATTCCACTACGTTCATTCACATATGTTTATATATTGGTGTTTCAATTCAGTAATACCTATTATTTAGCCATCCTTATTTTAATTTATTTAGCGCAACTATATATTGTTTTTTCCAGCTGCTCTGCTCAGACTGCTGCGCGATGCACCGCTGCATAGCCAATGTGCATGCAGCCTGGTTCTGGGCCAAAGAGGCCAGGCTGTCTGCCACACAGCACAGGTCACCGGCTAGAGCACACATATGGCGTGTCTGCCGGTTCTGCTCCCTCTGCAGCCCTTCTTGGAGGGCTCCGGGTACACCCCTGGTCTTCCGTAAAGCCTTCCTGGAGAAAGGAGAGACTTGTGCCCATCCGGACGGGGTCGACCTGGAGGGGGTTCCTCATATTATATGCATTCCTCCTGGTGGAGATCCACTGGCTCCTCCACAACTATCTCCAATGGAGAGGTGTGGGCACTCCCCTCCACCAATACTAGCTGGCTTCCCAGGGGGTCAGGCTGAGGCACAGGATGTTCCTGGGATGGGGTGGTTCGGACACCAGCATCAGATGGCCCAGCTCCCTCCAGCACATCTGTGGATGACACAAATAATTCACATGTTGGTGGACACACACACTTGTCACATGTTCCCTTCCACCCCCTCACATGCTACACACCAAATGGAGGATAAAACACACTTACCTGTCCTCAACTCCTGATCAGTGGAGTCGTAGCCCTCCATGCCCTCCACCTGCTCCTGCACCAGACACCTGGCGACAACCTCCTCCTCATCGGTCAACCGTAGAGATGAGGCTGGTCCTCCTCCCATGCCCCTGGCGTGCCTCCTCATACTGGCCAGCTTATCCCTGACCCACCGTCTCATGTCATTAATTTTCTTATTAATATCATCAGGGGTCCGGGTCTCATGCCCAATGGCATTCACATCCAGGGTGATCTGCTCCAGGATCTCCCTCTTACGTGCCCTGCTGGTCCTGACACTGTGGGCACCATGCAGGCAAACATCATATTTGGCTATTGCCGATAAAATAATAGCCATCTCCTCATTAGAAAAGTTTATTTTCCTCCTCTCCTTGCCCACATTTGCAGCTGCCATCATTCAGCAAAAGTACTTTGCTTCAGGGGGGGAAATGGATGTACTTTTGCACGGGACAGGCGTATGGCTGGGCGTATTTAAATTTAAATTGCCACCTCACAATCTCGGCCCAGCAACCTGAAACCTGTTGAGACCATTGCAACCATGCAAAATCATCTCAGCAGCCTGACACCCTTGTTGAGACCCTTGCAAACGCAATACCATCTCAGCAGCCCCACACTCATCGAGACTCTTGCAAGCACACCAAATCGTCTCGGCAGTCTGACACCCTTGTTAAGACCCTTGCAACCCATGACCCTTACAAACGCAAAAATAAATAAAAAATGGTATATAAAAAAATGCAAAAAAAATAAAAAACGCAAAAAGAAATATAAAAGTGTAAAAAAAAAAAATCCACCCGAAAAAAAAAACACCCATTGTTGAGTCCCTTGCAAACACAATACCGTCTCAGCAGCTCCACACTCATCGAGACTCTTGCAACCACGCAATACCATCTCAGCAGCCTCACACCATTGTTGAGTCCCTTGCAAACACAATACCGTCTCAGCAGCTCCACACTCATCGAGACCCTTGCAACCACGCAATATCGTCTTGAGCAACCTCCCACTCGTCAAAGACCTTTGTGACCATGCAGTCTCACCCCAGCAACCTGGCATTCATTGAGACCCTTGCAGCCAGACAAATCATCTTTGGCCTCATGTACACTGCTGTTGGTAAACAGACATTTAGGAACAGTTGGGTGTTTTTCAGACGCCCCTGATTTCTCCTCTGTTATCTTATCAGTACATTTATAGTCATTTCTAGGCAGTTGAGTTAGAAACCTTCCCAAAAAAAATAATAATAATTGGTTCAGACGGATGTTCAGAGGCATTCGAAACGCCAATGCCTGTAACAGCTTGTAAACACTGCCAGATGCGGTAACTCATGTTTACCAGCGTTTCATTCACAGTCGTTTTCATAAAAAAAATAAAAAAATAAAGGGGAATATTGTCTCAGCAACTTGACACTCATTTGAGACCCTTGCTAAATGTAATATCATCTCAGCTACCTCACACCCGTCTAGACCTTTGCAACCACACAATCTCATCTCAGCAACCTGACACCCATTCAGACCTTTGCAGCCATACAAAGTTGTCTTAGCAACCTGACACTCATTTGAGACCATTGCAATGCAATATTGTCTCAGCAACCTGACACCCATTCCGACCCTTGCAGCCATACAAAGTTGTCTCAGCGACCGACACTCATTTGAGACCATTGCAAAATGCAACATCGTCTCAGCAACCCCTCACTTGTTGAGACCCGTGCAACCACACAATGCCATCTCAAAACAAACCTCATAATCACCGAGACCTTTGCAACCACGCAATATCGTCTCAGCAAACCAGACTGAGACCCCTGCAACCACACAATATCGTCCCAGCAACCTGACACTCACTCACACCCTTGCAACCACACAATATTGTCTGCAGTAGTATAAAACACTTTGCAGCACGCACCTACGTGCAAACCCGAATACAAACTAAACTTGCAAACATACTTCAGTGACAAACAATCAGCCACACAAACACACAGTGGCACCCAGTTGGCCATTCATCTTCAGTGGCACACGGGCCACTCATCTTTTCTCTGTCTTTTTCCCTGCGGTTAGTTTAGGTTTCCATCCAGCACCAGCGAGTGCACGTTGGTCTGCAGGTGCACGTTGGTCTGAGGGTATATGTTGGTCTGCGGGTGCACGTTGGTCTGCAGGCGCTCGTTGGTCTGCGAGTGCACGTTGATCAGAGGGTGCTCGTTGGTCAGTGAGCGCACGTTGGTCTGCAGGTGCACATTGTTCAGCGAGTGCACGTATATCGTCTTGTTGAGCACCTGTGTATTGTCTTGATTTTCTCACACCAACGCAAGATCCAGTCCAAGTTCTCAAACTAGACCAAGCATCAGTAGCAGACTTAGCTATGTGGGACAACTTCCCCACCTGATAGAACAGCATTTCAGTATTCATCCCGGCAATGTCAGCCGAGCCACCACAGGCTTTTGCGGCCATTTTTAGGCCGCCACTGGTTCTCCAAACCTTGGCCCCCAAAAATTCTCTTAATTTCCTGCTTCACCCAGTCTTCATCACGCCTCGTGCTGCACCCCATCGTGGCACCTGCCCAGGTCTCGGACCACACTTGAACAGGACAGACAGTGTTCTGCACCACAGACGATCAGGCCACAGCCGACATCATCAATTAAGGTAGATCTAAGTCGCTCCCCATCACGTCCTTCCTGCGCAGGCTCGCGCAGCTCTCACTCAGTTAATATCTTATGTAGACATATTCCAGGCAAATGCAAAAAGCAGCTGATGCGCTTTCCCATTCCAACCTTGGAATGGTTGTTTTTTCCAGCAAGAGCCTGGAGTCGACCCAACAACTATCCCTGTCCTACCGTGGACATTGCTGATGATGGACTGAAGTCGCATCTCACCAACGCAACCCAGCTTAATAACCACTCCTTGGCACGCAACACACTGAAGGCCTATCGCACTGCTTGAAACACTAACCGCTAATTTTTGGCCCCTTGCTCCGGAGGTCCTAGCCTTCATATCGTATTGCCACACACAGCTGACCCTTTCTCACAATACTATCACGCCATATTTAGATGGCGTCCAGCATTTCCTGTCCCTGCAGGACCCCAGTAAACCATCAGTATTCTCGAGCCCATGCAGTCAAGTCCCTCCTACAGGGCATACAGAAGCACCAACCTGTAGTCAGTGGCAAGTGCCTACCTTTAGGGACATGCCCTTTTTAGGGACATGTCTAAAATCCTTACTCGTTCCCTGTTTAGGGCTTTGCCCAGACTAGTCACCCAAACAGCCATTTGCCAGGCCTTCTACGGTTCCCAACAACCAAGTGAATTTACAGTCAGTGGCTCCGGCAGTCAGACACTGCTCCGATGCCACCCGACTCACTTTCGAACCACTACACTCTCACAGTCTGCAAACGCAACAAACCAGCCCCGGGGGTTGACATCAACTTGTTTCAGACTAACAACGCCTGACACCCAGTGACGGTGCTCGACCTACTATGGCTCCATCTACCCAGCCAATCTGATGGTGGCTCGTTGCTACCCTTTCTAAACCAGCAGCCAGTGTGTCAAGCATGTCAGAATCCTCCTAAGTAACTTCAACCCCCAGTCAGTTCTCTGGACATTCTTTCTAAATTAGAGTAGCCTTAGCTGCCTCCCAACAGGGAGTACCAGACCACGTAATGAAGATACCAGGCTGATGGAAGTCTCCTTGTTTTGCCACATACATCCCAAATCCTCAGGAAGGAATGGCACAAGCCTTTATTAAGCTGGCTCAATAGATACAAGAAATCAATAAAAGCTACTTCCCTATCTGAGTCTTTTGCCCCCTTTTCTTGGCATACTGACCAGACCACCAAGGCACACTTCAGGTCTATTTATGTTGTATGTCTTGTCGCGTGTTTATGTGATTCACATCACTCTCGGTCAGAGGGTAACGACCATAAATAAGAAGGCCTGTATGGTGGCCTGAGTTTATGGGAGGAGCCCGGAGGGTATTTAAGCAGCCCACTCACACATGCTCTTTGTCGGTTCAGTGTGCGGTACTACACGTCACTGGGCCGACTCTTCCCAGCTCACCTCATGTCCGTGAGTCTGAGCATTCAATCGCATTCGACACCCTCCCGCCCTTCCCTTTTCACCGCACTTCTCAGCATATCCATCTTCAATTAACTACCCATTACTTACCTTGGGTATGCCCCCTTTTCTTGGCATACTGACCAGACCACCAAGGCACACTTCAGGTCTATTTATGTTGTATGTCTTGTCGCGTGTTTATGTGATTCACATCACTCTCGGTCAGAGGGTAACGACCATAAATAAGAAGGCCTGTATGGTGGCCTGAGTTTATGGGAGGAGCCCGGAGGGTATTTAAGCAGCCCACTCACACATGCTCTTTGTCGGTTCAGTGTGCGGTACTACACGTCACTGGGCCGACTCTTCCCAGCTCACCTCATGTCCGTGAGTCTGAGCATTCAATCGCATTCGACACCCTCCCGCCCTTCCCTTTTCACCGCACTTCTCAGCATATCCTTCTTCAATTAACTACCCATTACTTACCTTAGGTATGCCCCCTTTTCTTGGCATACTGACCAGACCACCAAGGCACACTTCAGGTCTATTTATGTTGTATGTCTTGTCGCGTGTTTATGTGATTCACATCACTCTCGGTCAGAGGGTAACGACCATAAATAATACTAGAACTATGTATGCCACCCGGCCCAATGTGTGGAAGTCCCAAAATGGGAAATTGTTGGGGCATGGTAAGAAAACCCTTGAATGACGATTTTGCTTGTGGACTGGCATATTGACTGGATCTGCCATTTGACAATAAATTTACAAAATGCATTTTACCTCAGTATCATATCAATTTTAAAGTTATTGCTGAATCAAGAAGGCCCTTAGCTGAAATGGGAAAATGTATCTATTAGGGATAAACAGCTGCAAGCAATAAAGTGATTAAATAGGATCCAGCCAAAACTTTTTCTTTGTTTTTGAATTGAGGGTGGTGGCTTGAGAACCTCTGTCAGGTTTTACTACTATCCAAGGTTTCCCCTCACTTCCTGTTTTGCCGACAATGTTTTACCAGTCAGGTAGTGAGGGTAACTTCTTCACCCCAACCCAGACCGAAATAAAAATGAAATTAGAGTAGAAGAAGGTTAAAATTCCTCTTATATTTTATTTATATCTGTTTCCCTGTTGTATAGTTTATCTCACTTCCTGTCTAATGAACCTGTTGTCAGAGGGATAGGAAGTTAGGATAAATCTCAAAAGATAGCAGTAAAACCTGGCCTTCCCCACTTTATGTAAAACTAAAAAAAAAAAACTTTTTGGTTTGACTTTCAAGTTTCAGTTTTAAAGTAAGACCAAACTCTGGGACTGTTTGGTTTCTGAAATCGAGTATTTGAAATTCAATTAGATTTTTAATGGCAAACATAGGATAATTACCTGTACACTACTGTAACAGTATTCAAAATCCAGCAGGATTAAACAGAAAAAGAACACAAATAACATTATAGAGTTCCATAATTCTTCTTTACATTGGCACAAAAACAGAGAAAGCTAGATGTGCATGGATCTCTGCTAACTTCAGACAAAATTTCAAAGACATAGTTTCAAAACTACACAACGGAACAGACTTTTCACGCTTAAGGGTTTTCTTCAGGTCATATTAATTCTTTATTTATAGCACAAAAACAGGATGAAGTCACTATCCAACTGGGCAAAAATGATTAATTCCAGAATCACACGTCTGCATATGGAACACACTTAACATAAACATTAAAATGTTAAATGAAAGATACATTATGTCTGTAAATAATAATGTAACTTTAGAAAGGTATTTGAAAGGGGCATATAAATTCTGCAGTATTTTGATAGCAGAAATGTTAATTATATTGTGTCATGATTAAAGGATCAGTCTCATAAAAAGTAATACATCAGTTCCATTTGGAGGCTGTTTGACTGAGTTGTGTGCTGGCTTTTTTTAAAAGATTTTGGAAGTCCACCAGCAAGAACGTTCTGTCAAAGCTTTTTAGTTCTGTTCCTGCCCACCTTAGAATTGTTGTTATTTACTCCCAATTCTGCTGCTCCAATCTTTATAACATGAAGTAACTTAAATCTTACAGGATGAGTGGGGCCCCTAAGAGTAAGCAAAGCTGATATGTAGGTCTAGGAAATATCTTGCTCTCGGTTTTTACCAAGGCATAAAAAACACTTTTAGAGTGGCTATTCAGCATTATAAAGTCTAATTAGCCATCCTTGTTCTTTTACTAAACTACAGAATAATTAGGGGTATTTTCTAAAACTGGAGCATGCAAAAATCTGGTGCAGCTCGGCATAGAAATCAGCTTCCAG
This sequence comes from Rana kukunoris, assembly GCA_029574335.1. Lineage (NCBI taxonomy): Eukaryota > Metazoa > Chordata > Amphibia > Anura > Ranidae > Rana > Rana kukunoris. The sequence goes on from CM056050.1 coordinate 454,094,201, forward strand.
GTTTTATTGTCAAAGCTTAATTGACCAAGCTGAAGTTAGATGCCAATTTGCTACGATGCAACACTGTGTAACACTAATGAGTCACATGACACCGGGGAGGGAAAATGGCTAATTGTGCCCAGTTTGGACATTTTCACTTAGGGGTGTACACACTTTTGTTGCCAGCAGCTTAGACATTAATGGCTGTGTGTTAAGTTATTTTGAGGGGACAGCAAATTTACACTCGTATACAAGCTGTACACTCACTACTTTACATTGTAGCAAAGTGTATTTTCTTCTGTGTTGTCACGTCAAAAATATAATAAAATATTTACATAAATGTGAGGGGTGTACTAATTTTTGTGAAATAAAAATAGGATACGTTGTTTTATAACAGATCCAGTTAAACATGTGGCAATATTAGCCGGCTAGACATACCTTACTCACATATTCTTCAATAATGTGAAAACAATAAAGTGTATATTGCACCTGGTTTATATATTTTTTTTGTATAGAACTCCAGCTAATTGATCAAATATATAAAAAAAAAATTCAATAAATGTATATAAAAAAAGAACCTTCCAAGAAATGTTCATAAATTCATCAAATATTGTTCATAAAAGATTAAATAAAAACATAATTAATAGTGCTCCCAAGTGCTCAAAATCCAATGTAAAATTCATCAAGTAAAGTTCACATAATTTTGATTGCAAAAAAGTTTATAAGAAATGTATAACGAATCAATAGCACTCCAGGTGCCAAGTGTTCAAATCACATAAAGTACTCCAGTGCTTCTTTAATGATATAGCCTCGACGGGGTGACAGCTGCAGACACCGGGCTCTCTGGAGCCTCACACCAAGATTTGGAGCACTTGAGAGCACAATTAAAGCGGTGTTCCACCCACAATTGTTTTCTTTTTTCAAAGAGAGCAGTTAGAAGCACTCTAGCTGCTGACTTTTAATAAGGACACTTACCTGTCCAGGGAGCCCGCAATGTTGGCCCCCGGAAGACCGATCCATTCATTGGATCGGGTGCAGGCGTCGCCGTTCTAAGTGAGTAGAGAGTTGCGGCTTCACTCCCTGTTTCCTACTGCGCACGCGCGAGTCACGTGGCTCTTTGTGAAAGGCCAGCTGTCTTCTGGGGGACACACAGGTCCCATAAGACAGCAGGAGGGCTTCAAGAGGAAGAGGATATAATATCCTGCGCCGCGGACCGGATGGATCAGAAGTACAGGCTGTACTTCAAAAAAAGGTATGTTAGAATAAAAAAGAAAAATGTTACTATCCAAAAACGAGGGGTGGAGAGGTGGTCTTTCGCTTAAGAACATCTCTTAAAAGTGGATGGAGCTCCGCTTTAATTGTGTTTTTATTTATTCTTTTATGAACTATATTTGATGAATTTATGCACATTTCCTGGAAGGTTCTTTTTAATATACATTTGATGAGTTATTTTGTATATATTTGATGAATTAGTTAGAGTTCTATCACAATTTGTTGTATACCAGGTGTAATATATACTTTATTGTTTTCACATTATTGATGAATATGCATGTCTATCAGGTTTATATTGCCACATCTTTATTAAGGTTTATTTTAAGGCAGCTTATCCTATTTTTGTTTTCAACAAATTATATTAACCCACTTAGGTGTGCGTTGTTAACCATCACTAATTAGCAACACCAGGTTCTTCTGCCAACTGCTTACCAATAGGATTAGCAGGTCAAATTACCATCTACTAGCCCCTAAGACTAGAAGGTCTTTTTTGCTGTTTTACTAATTAGCAGAACAAAGTTTCATTTTGTTAACCGCTAGCCACAGCCCACAAGAAATGAAGGGCCATCTTACAAATTACTAACATCAGATTTTTCATCTTTGGGTTAATCAATATACAAAGTGTCTTTTAATCTTTGAATGTGGAGTGACAAAATAGCACATACAGTATAGTCTTTCGCATGGGGATAAGCAAGTCATCGATTGCGATCGACCCATCAACCGCCGACGGGTCTATTGGGAACACAGTCCTTCCCCCAGCCTCCACAGCTCTCTTTTTCACTTCAAAGCGGAGAGTGGCATGAGTCAGAGTACTGGATAGAAGGCGGGGTCAGGAACTGCTGAAATTAACTTTTTACATTAACCAGCAGGTTATTGGTTGTTCGGGCAGTCCTAGCAACCAATCATCAGCTTCTTAATGTAAAAAGTTCAATTTGGCAGCTCCCGCCCTCTCTACAGTAACGTCATACTTCCTGCTCTCCACTCTGCTATACACTGGTGTAAGGTAGGAGAGCTCTACCTACACACTGGTGTGAAGCGGACAGAGGACAATACAGTGAGGGAGGGATGAGTGTAGGGGACAGAGGACACTTAAATTGGAGTGAGCGGGATGTAAAGGGGACAGGGGACACTGCATTGGTGGTGTAAAGGGGAGCGAGGGCATCACATTGGGGGCAAAGGACACTATAGTGGTTCGGGGTTGTGTATGGGACAGAGGACATCGCATGGGGGGACAGAGGACACTACAGTGGGGATGAAGGGGACAGAGGACACTGCATTGAAGAGGTGCAGAGGACACTACAGTAGGGGGAGGGTGTGAAGAGGGCAGAGGACATTGCAGAGGACACTAAAATGGGAGTGGGGATGTAAAGGGGACAGAGGACACTACACTTGGGGGGAGGGAGCGGTGAAGGGGACAGAGGACACTGCAATTTGGGGGGGGGGGTGAAAGTGACAGAGGACATTGCATTGGGGGGAGAGGACACTATAGTGAGGGGGTGTATGGTACAGTGGGAATTGCATTGGGGGGGGACAAAGGGCACTACACTGGGGGTGAGGGGAACAGAGGACACTGCATTGAGGGGCACAGAGGACACTACAGTGGGAGGAGGATGTGAAGGTGACAGAGGACATAGTTTTGGGGAGGCAGAGAACACTACAGTGGGGGGAGGGTGTAAATGGGGCACAGGAAACTGCTATGGGGTGCAGGTGACACTACAGTGGGAGGGGGTTGTGATGTAAAGGTAACAGAGGACACTGCTATGGGGGGCAGAGGACACTACAGTTGGGGGTGATGTGAAGGGGCAGGACACTGCTATGGGGAGGCAGAGGACACTACCGTATGGGGGGCAGAGGTCCTACTGTGGGAGAGGTGGGGAGGAAAACTACCATGGGGGCGGCAGAGGACACTACTGTAAGGGGGATGATGTGAAAGGAAGTGGAGAACACTAGTGGGAGTAGGGGAAGGACATCATGTTGTATTTTTATTGGGTGCTTGATAGTTAGTTTTTTTCCCCCAGGGATCTTTGATTTCCTCCATGTTGTCCAGGTAGATCTCAACCTCTGAAAGGTTGCCCACCCCTTCTTTTATTAGCATCACTTGTGTGGCAAGATTAATCTTTAGTAACTTGTATCAACTCACAAATACTTATCTCCTTTGATGGCAATAAAATGAAATCTGATGTCGTTCCAGCAATCTCTTTATTAACTATCCAAATCAGACAAAAAAGCACACTGCCACAACATCCATCATATTCTTTTTACACTATGCAGTTAATGCCCTATTTGGTATACAATATGAATTCGGCTTGCCTTTTATCTATCAATAAAGTGTTAGTCAGAGGACTTAGGGGAAACTATAGCACTGCCAGGTGTGCTAGAACAACATACATTTTTAAAGAACATTTAAACCATGCAAATTAAGAGTTAACTGTTGTAAGCACCCCTAGCAGTGCTACTGTTAGTCCCAAGCCCTATGACTGTAAATTGTGATGGACAGCTTGGCCTGCATGTAAATGTGGAAAATATACTAACAAAGATATGCAAATAAAAAAGGAATTTATATACTGGGGTTGATTTAAAAAAAAAAAAAAAATGTTCATGTAGCAGAGTAAATGTCTACTAATGTCAGTAAATAAAGCTGTTTGACCTTTAATCAACCATTCATCCTGTTTTTTTTTTTTTTTTTTATTCCCCTGTATGTGATTGGGTGCCCAGAGTGAACACAGATTTTTATTTTTTTTTAAATAACATTCAGTTTGCTAATTACAGCCTTCGTTATTAAATCAACCTCATTGAATACAATAGATACAGTTACTGGGATGCAATATTTTTTACGATAGCTGTACGATAGCTGTATTCTAAAGTTGACTTCCAGCAATGCAAACACAAATAGTATGGGACATTTAACTAAATACAGTAAGTAAAGGTCATAGGAAGGTTGCATATGTACATCAATAATGTGTTGAGGCTGCCAGACCTTTTTATGAGCATACAGTAGAAATCTCAGCCAAACTTGGCCCCTTTAGCCCCTAAAGTTCTGTAACTGACTTTGAAATGAAAGATCCAAAATGTAATTGTTTGTAATCATGTTCTTTGAAAGTATGAATAAAATAGAATCTAACTTCATCCTTTTGTAATGAATCCATCAGCCAGGTTTTGGCTGTGATAGAACAAAAAATAGTTATACACAACTTTTGTCAGTGGGATAGAAGTTCCTTGCAGCTATCTTCTTCTATCCACCATGCAAAAGAAGATCAAAGCATCAATAGCTGGCACAACCAATAGTTAGCTTCCTAGACAGATGACAGATCATAGCCCTCTGGGAAATATTGGCTAGACATCACATAAGTCCAAAGCAAGGACACATCTTCACAACTTGGGTCCCTAAGTCCATGCTTTGACCTATAATCCTACGAGAGAGGTTGTTGGTACAGATCCCATGGTTTTGCCCAATTTAGACAGTGTCGTAGTGTTAGGCAGTGTTAAGATATCCCAGCAGCTAAGCTAGGAATATTGTAATCAAGCAGCAGGGCATTTATTTACTAGTGAATTTCAAATGTCTGTAACTTTTAGTAATTAGTCGTCAGTTAACATAGGTCAGACAAATGCAAGATAGACAATGAAATTAAATGCAACTGGGCTGTTAATAATTTGATTACCTTATTGGTAATCAGACCTCTGTAACTATACTGTTAATACACATGAACTGCTTTGAATTATATTGGCAATGATTTGCAAAATACTTATTATGTACCTTAAAAAATACACATGTAACATTTTTGACTGATAAAAAGAAGCAGTTAAGAATTGATATTTGTGGGAATCAAATGGGTTGATTTACTATAACTGAAGAGTGCAAAATCTGGTGTAGCTCTGCATGGTAGTCATTCATCTTCTAACTTTATCTTGTTTATGTAACCTTTGGCAAAAAAAAATGTCTGGAAGCTAATTGGTTTCTATACAGAGCTGCACCAAATATGTACTCTCCAGTTTTAGTAAATCAACCCCAAAGTCTTCATGTTCAGTTTGTTTTAATAGTGCAGCCTTTTCTCTTGAAATAGGTGTGTATGCATGTTGTTATTCACTTGTATTCTATACAGTGTACATGATCACTCAGTGTACATTGTTTGTATGCCATAGTGTATGCCAATCCTAGATTGTAAGCTCTAACGAGCAGGGCCCTCTGATTCCTCTTGTACCAAAATTGTAATGTAACTGCAATGTCTGCATTTTGTTAAGTGATGTGCAAACTGTTGGCGCTATATAAATCCTGTACAATAATAATAGTGCCAGGAGTAAGGTCATTCCAAGTGGCTATTTAAGATGGCCGAAGATACCAAACCTAGAAAAAGACCAATTGAATATGCCTTGTTCTACTACCAAGATGACATCTTTCACATAAACACAGTTTGGAATAAGGCAGGATAAGCTATAGCTTGTGGCACTGATCTTTTGGGAAAAAACAGATCGACTTGTGTACAACCAGCTAGCCCATACATGTCTCAAAATTTAACCAGTGGCTGCTGAACCAGCCAAATTTTGATCCATGTATGGATGGCTTAATAGAAGATTCTGTATCATTACTGTGGGCCTTCCTACAAATGAGGTAGCATCCTCTGCCTGAGCTTTTTTTTTTAATTGAGCCCAAGTACTAGGGATGTATGAAGGGTGCTCTTCCTTCTTCAATCATAGGTAAAAACATGCATATTTACCCAATGCACACATAAATGTTTGTATGCAAATCTTTTGAGGGGAAGATTATATAGTAATGTTATGGAACTACATGTCCAATAAGGCACTGCAAGACTGACAGTTGCATGCATGACTCCCGGAGGCAAAGGGATGATGGAAAGGCTGACAGTTACAGTGCTTGAAAAATTATTCAAATTATTAACTTATTTCAAGTAAAAAACATTACGACTGTAATTTCCCTGTTGATGAAGATGCTGCAGAATCAGGACTTGCATTAAATATGACATATTTAAATTGATGCCATTGACTAACAGCATGGGGGGACCAGCTGGTTTAGTTCAAGGCACTTCCTGTCAATATTAATTCAACTGACAGCTTGCAAATTTTGTAGTCACCTGTCTAAATAAACATTGCACAGCCCAGATCTGCTCATCTTCAGCTATTGCCCACTCATCAAGTTCACATTATTGTTTACACACATACAAGGCCTTGAATAAGTATTCCTACACCTTGAAATTTTCCACATTTTATCATGTTACAACCAAAAACATAAATATCTTTTATTGGGATTTTATGTGATAGACCAACACAAAGTGGCACATAATCGTGAAGTGAAAGGAAAATGATAAATGTTTTTCATTTTTTTTACAAATAACTATCTAAAAAGTGTGGTGTGCATTTCCATTCAGCCCCTCTGTCAATTCAGTCAATACTTCGTAGAACCACCTTTCTCTGCAATTACAGCTGCAAGTCTTTTTCGGTATGTCTCTACCAGCTTTGCACATCTAGAGAGTGACATTTTTTCCCATTCTTCTTTTGTTCAAGCTCTGTCAGATTGGATGGAGAGCATCTGTGAACAGCATTTTTCAGGTCTTGCCAAAGATACTCAATTAAATTTAGGTCTGGACTTTGAATGGGCCATTCTAACACACAAATATGCTTTGATCTAAACCATTCCATCGTAGCTCTGGCTGTATGTTTAGGGTCGTTGTCCTGTTGGAAGGGGTATGAAAATTTCAAGGGGTATGAATAATTTATTAAGGCTGTGTACAGGCATGACTCCCAGAGGTAGAGGCATGGTGAGACTTGTAGTTCCACAATCGGTGGAGGACCACAGTTTGCCCACCCATGAATCTGTAGGCTAGATATACACCTTATCAACCAATTGGTTTTCTTTTTATAATAATCAGAATATTGTTATATGACTGCTGATTGTTTGCTGTGAAATATCTTGTAGGGTACCACACATTTACTTTTCTTCATTTTCTATAAGCCCAATGGTGCAGTTTATGTTGCTTTTGTTACAGAGTATTTAGTGCAGTATGGAACTACATGAAATTTATGATAATTAATATTCCAGGAGAGTTTGCAGTTTCATTTTCCTCATGACTTGGTCTCTTAACCTCCCTGGCGTTGTTCCCGTGTCTGACACGGGGTAAAAATTTGCTGCTACTATCGTTGATCCCGTGTCAGACACGGGCTCGCCTCGCAGAATCCAGAGACAGTTTACTTACCTTCTTCCTGGATCCAGCGATGCATCCCCGCTATGTGAGCGAGCGGGTGCTCGCTCGATTCACACAGCGTCCCCGTGTGCCGCCGAGCTCCGTTCCCTGCGACGTTACGACGCACGGGGACGGAGAACGGCGCCAAATTCAAAAATGTAAACAAACACTATGCATACAGTACAATGTAATCTTATAGATTACAGTACTGTATGTAAAAAATACACACCCCCCATGTCCCTAGTGGTCTGCCCTGTGCCCTGCATGTCATTTTATATAATAAAAACTTTTCTTTCTCCCTGCAAACTGTAGATTGCCCATAGCAACCAAAAGTGTCCCTTTATGTAAAAAATGGTTTTAGATCAGCTAAAAAACAGCGATAATAAATTATAATCACTTGCAGAATTTAGCGATAGCGATCTGTGGGGAAATTCGTCATAAAAAAAAAAATTATGACAGCAAAAATTCTGCAACTGAGCAAATTTCAGTGATTTTGATTTGATTACATTATTGAATCATTTTTACTATAATTATATTATTATTTGTTATAATTTTTTATAATTATTTATTATATTATCATTTTTAATAAAAAAAAAAAAAAAAAATCATACCCGGGATGCCTATTAGACTCTTGTTTAGATAGATTTAAGTAAGTACTTACTAAGAATTGCAGGCCTATAATACATAACACCACATTTCCTTGCAAAACAATTGCAACGCTTTTGGTACAAAATTCCAGACAGAATCATAACGCCAGGAAGGTTAATAAGGATAGGTGGTATCCATAGCTAAATCAATCTCTGGAGACTTAATCCAGCAGGAACTTAGGCAGCAAAACTCCTTCCCAGTAAAGATCAGTCTATGAAGGGCTGTATGGAAAGCGAAATGATTGAAGGCACAGTGTTATTCCTGTTGGCAAAGACTCACTATTTTGAATTAAAGGGGAAAGGTCAAGGACAGAAAATGCACGATTTATCAAGGACAGATATTTTCAAGATACAGAATGACAAAGATAATTGGCAAAGCTGAAGGTTTACATAATTCTTAAGTCTGGTGCCTGGAGCTGCAAATTATGTGCGCACATAATTCAGTATAATAAAATTACAGAAGGTAAGCAACTAGATAACAAAGATATATACATATTCAGCAGTGTCACCTACAGAATCTATGCAGATTGCAAAGTGCAGGATGCAATATTTTTTTGTACCAATGTCTATTTCTCTCAGGGCGACAAGATGCGTTTCTTTGGGACTATCAAAATAGGGATCAGAACTATATCCAAAGATAACATATATATTTATATATAGTATATCATACTGTATACACTATACTGTATAAAGAGAAAGAAAAAACATTTTGTGCGAAAAACATGTCAGAGGTGACCCCTGCTGCTAGCCAATAAATAAGAATATAGCTGTAGCCTGAAGTGTGATGATTCATTTCTTTTTCTGACTGATTTGCTGAAATGCAATGTGCAGGATCGGCAACAGGGATTTTTCAGCACAGACTGTGATGAGCCACTCGCCTTAAGCAGTAAACATATCTTCTAATATATCCAAAGATAATGTGCCTTAAGTCCAAGCAAATTCCATTAGATCTAAGTAAAACTGATCGCTTTCATAGTCTTCAGACAAATATAGAGGACAGATATAGAAGGCATCTGTTCATGAAGAATGACTTTAATAATTGCTTTTGCAATTTTTTTTTTTCACCAGTTTGTGAGAGCCTAAAATGCAAATGTAGAAGTGAATTAGTGCAAAAAAGACTTGAGAAAAAAAGGTAAAAAATGCAAAAAGCAACAAAAAGTTACTATAAAATTAATTTCACTTAAAGAGGAATTCCGCCCCCTCACGGAAAAATTTACTGTAGCTGCTGACTTTTAAAATTAGGACACTTAAGTAAGTCCAGGGTTTCCGCAATGTCAGCACCCCAGCTGATTTTAGGATCGGCTTTCAGGTGCTGCCGCCACCATTCATGTTAAAGAGGAGGGCCGCCCCCAAAAAATTATTAAAAACCAGCAGTTACACATACTGCAGCTGCTGGCTTTTAATATTAGGACACTTACCTGTCCTGGAGTCTAGCGATGTCGGCACCACAGCTGATGTTTCAATCAGCTGTCGGGTTCTGCCGCCGCCATTGCGAGTATGGGTACCCGGCAGTGTAGCCTTTTGACTTCATGCCAGGAACCCTACTGCACATGCGCGAGGCCCGCTCCTCTCTCCTACTGGTCCGGCGACAGGGGGAGGAGGAGGGAGCCCCAGCCGTGACATCAATGCCCACAGCTGAGGCTACCGGAAGTGGGAAAGGATATCTGTCAAAGATCATGTCCCCCCAAAAGGTGCCAATTGTGGCACCAGAGGGGGGAGAATTCAGATTAGTGGAAGTTCCACTTTTGGGTGGAACTCTGCTTTAAGGGAAAAAGGCAGTGAAGCTTTTCGGCTTCACAGCCGGATCCCTACTGCGTATGCGCGAAGTGCCGGAAGTGAAGAAGAGTACCTGTCAAAAACAGGTACCCGTTACCCCCTCTCCCCTAAAAATGGCACCAGAGGTGGGAAGCATATAAGCGGAGGTTCCACTTTTATATTTAGCTGCCAGCTTTGAAACATAATATTTCAAGGGATAAACAACACAATAAAATCAAATCATGGAAATTTCAAATTTAATAAACATGCCCCTATATTGTTAACAATCGTACTCAAAGAGTTGAAAGGTAAAGTTCTTATATTTATGGGAAGCCTAATCTGAATAGTCGCTAACAGAGAAAACAACACTTGCCCCTTTTAGGAAAACTGTTGTCTTGGCTCTGGTGACATCCATCAGCACTGCTCATTAACCTCCCTGGCGGTATGATTATTTAAGATTTTAGATGCTGAAAGCGGTACCATTATTTTGCATGGAAATTTTGCGTTTTATATTGTAGTGATATATATGAAAATGTTATGCTGGTGATTGAAAAGAGACATTGATATCTAATCACTGTACTGTAAACAGTGATAATATAAACAAAACAATCAAAAATATGTGATAAATGTGCTAAGAAAAAGAGCCCCCCATGTGATAGAAATTAGGTAAAAAAAATAAAAATTGAAAAAATGTAATTACTTAAAAAATCGAGGATAGGGCAAAAGGGCTCCACCTTAGATACTTACATGGAATCAGGGAAATGTGTGTGCTAAGTATGGAGCCACGGACAATAATTTAGTCTGTCACAGGAGCTGAGGTGATATATGGCCACACTCCGGCAGGGTGCACCACAGAGCCCCCCCAAAGACACAGGACATGAACTGATGATATTCACAAAGAGACAAAGTAGTAAACCACGTGTGGTTGCCAAAAGGAATTTAAAAAAATAATACAATACCATTGTGCCCCCTATGTGGTCAGCGTTTTGACCACATAGTGGAAAGAAAAAAACCAACAACAAAGACATAGCGGGTGAAATAACCTGATGCTAAAGTCCTTGGATCCCCAGCAGGAACAGGAACAGAGTGAGTGAGATAAAGTATGGCATCTCAGAGTGATGGCAGGCAGTACTGCGTTTGGGGAGGGCCATATAAGAACAGTCCACACAGGTGCACGCCGATGATCAACAACTTCACACGGGTGCGGCTTAAGCTGGGAGGAGCTCTGATGTAGGCGAGCAACCTGCCCACGGAGGAGACTCATATCTCCCAACTAAACCTGTGAGATCAGCAGGCTTGCCGCTGTTTTTAAAATTCAACATGTAAACAGTCAGACGGAGTTCTAAGTACTGTATTTCACTATAGAACCTCAGTTTACTGTAATAAATAAGTGTCAAATTTAAAACTCTGGGGGATGTACAAAGATGTCCGCTTGTCTTCTTCTCACTGTATCCTTAGGGTGGAGAAAAGCGGAGTGTAGCAAGATGGCGGTGATTCGTAACATTCTGCTACCCATCACGCTTTTAGTGTGTTGTTTTGCCGTAAAAGTGTTGGAACGCATATAGAGCATGCGCAGTGCGACATTTTTCAGCGGAACGTCACTTCCGGAGCAAACTGTAATGGGTAGCCATATGTGACGAGACAAGGGGCGGATGCTTTTCTCAATACAGTTCTGCCGATGAAGGTCCCCCGAAGGAGCCGCCGAAAATAGCCGAAGATGTAGAACAGAGAGTCAGCTCTACATGGTGCCTGCGGAATGACTATGACACATGCCGCACGCTCCCAATGCTAATGCTACTCTGCAAGGGGCTGGGGGTGATTTTAGCAATAAAGTACACGTCTTAGCGGGGCGTGTTAAAACAAATGGAGGGTGGGTGTTGCAATGTTGATGGGCGGGTTTTGCAATGGGGTTAAGTCATAAGCATAATAAGAATAAACTGACAAGTATTGAAATTGGCCATCAACATTGAACTACTCGCCCTTATCATCTCTGTCCATCATTTTAAAACACTGCCTCTTTTGTGAGTTAAATAGTTTGTGCAAATCCGCCCATCAACAATGAAAAAGCCGCCATCAACATTGCAAAACCCACACTCCATTTGTTTTAACATGCCCCGCTAACATGTGTACTTTATTGCTAAAATCACCCCCGGCCCTTGCAGAGTAGCACTAGCATTGGGAGCGTGCGGCATGTGTCATAGTCATTGTACAGTCGCCATGTAAAGCTGACTTTCAGCTCTACATCTTCAGCTATTTTCACTGGCTCCGGGCTGTGCCTGTGCAGTACAGGGGGTCCTTATCTGCCGGGGGATCCTTTTCAGCAGGACACCGGGACAGGATTTTTTCACCCCCCTGTTGCCGCAGCTCCGCCCCTGTACCCACTGCTGCCCCGAGGCCTGGCCTCGGTGGCCTTTTCAGGAATCCGGCCCTGGGTTCCGGTACTGACCTCACCGAATATATAGCCTCTCCCAGCATGCCAAGGGATTTAAGAAAACCCCTTCCCATTGGCTGGGACACCCACCTACCCATAACCTGACCTCGGTTCGCCCTTCTCCTATCTAGTACCAACAAGTACCCGACCACCTAGTGGTAGAAGAGAAAAGTTCAACAAGGCCAAACTTAGGGAGAAATCAATAGATTCCTATCAATCGACCAAGATAACTACTCTTGGCAAGTAAATTTGGGAGGAGCTCCCTGACTAAACTCCAGGGTACTACAGTACACAATATATAATAAATAAATATCAATTTTGACATGCCCGCTGCAATTTCAGTTTCATATATTTTTTCATATACAGCTAGAAATGTTGTCTTAATATTAAATTGGACTAAGCATTAGATATATTTATTCATATTAAGAATGTGCATGCTAAGTCTTGTCTTGAGTTGTATTGTAACTGCACTGTCTCCCATTATGTTGTAAAGTGCTGCACTAACTGTTGGTGTTATATCATTTATGTACAAAAATAACAATACTGTTCCATTTACATGCATAAACATGCGCATCTAATGCACCTTCATAGGAAAGCAGAGATTGCGATGAACGTCATGAATCAACGAACACAGTGAAAGCAATCATTTTAGGGCTATCATTCATGGTTAACGCCAAACTGACTAATTTTAGGTACCCAAGTTTGTTGTCACACAATTTTAGGGCGTGCAATATTTGGTATATAAAATTACCAGAATTGGATAATATAATGTTGATGTTCATTAAAATAAACTTTAGTATATTTTTTTACTAAAAATATGGGCTTGATAAACATGTGTACTACTAACATCATGTAACATAAGAATTGCAAATTGCAAAAAATTGCAATTGGTACAATTTTTTTCCCCCCAGTGCATCTGCTTTCAGAAAATATATACAGTTGCAATAAAAAGTATGTGAACCCTTTTGGAATGATATGTCTAAGTCTAAGTCTAAGTCACAACAATAGACAATCACAGTCTGCTTAACCCCTTCCATATAGGGCAAATCCATATACAGTATATAAATATATGTACAACTCCTAGGGATGTATAGAGTGCCTTGCCAAAGTATTCGGCCCCCTTGAACTTTGCAACCTTTTGCCACATTTCAGGCAAGGAACAAGGACAGGGAACAAGAAGAACAAGGAACACACCAGGCAGGTCCAAGATACTGTTGTGGAGAAGTTTAAAGCCGGATTTGGATACAAAAAGATTTCCCAAGCTTTAAACATCCCAAGGAGCATTGTGCAAGCGATAATATTGAAATGGAAGGAGTATCAGACCACTGCAAATCTACGAAGACCTGGCCATCCCTCTAAACTTTCAGCTCATACAAGGAGCAGACTGATCAGAGATGCCGCCAAGAGGCCCATGATCACTCTGGATGAACTGCAGAGATCTACAGCTGAGGTGGGAGACTCTGTCCAAAGACAACAATCAGTCGTATACTGCACAAATCTGCCCTTTATGGAAGAGTGGCAAGAAGAAAGCCATTTCTTAAAGATATCCATAAAAAGTGTAACTTAAAGTTTGCCACAAGCCACCTGTGAGACACACCAAACATGTGGAAGAAGGTGCTCTGGTCAGATGAAACCAAAATCGAACTTTTTGGCAACAATGCAAAACTTTATGTTTGGCGTAAAAGCAACACAGCTCATCACCCTGAACACACCATCCCCACTGTGAAACATGGTGGTGGCAGCATCATGGTTTGGGCCTGCTTTTTTTCAGCAGGGACAGGGAAGATGGTTAAAATTGATGGGAAGATGGATGGAGCCAAATACAGGACGATTTTGGAAGAAAACCTGATGGAGTCTGCAAAAGACCTGAGACTGGGACGGAGATTTGTCTTCCAACAGGACAATGATCCAATAAAAAAGCAAAATGGAATGGTTCACAAATAAACATATCCAGGTGTTAGAATGGCCAAGTCAAAAGTCCAGACCTGAATTCAATCGAGAATCTGTGGAAAGAACTGAAAACTGCTGTTCACAAACGCTCTCCATCCAACCTCACTGTGCTCGAGCTGTTTTGCAAGGAGGAATGGGCAAAAATTTCAGTCTCTCCATGTGCAAAACTGATAGAGACATACCCCAAGCGACTTAGACCTGTAATCGCTGCAAAAGGTGGCGCTACAAAGTATTAACTTAAGGGGGCTGAATAATTTTGCACGCCCAATTTTTCTGTTATTTATTTGTTAAAAAAGTTTGAAATATCCAATAAATTTCATTCCACTTCATGATTGTGTCCCACTTGTTGTTGATTCTTCACAAAAAATGACAGGTTTATATTTTTATGTTTGAAGCCTGAAATGTGGCAAAAGGTCGCAAAGTTTAAATACTTTTGCAAGGCACTGTAATTCCAAAAGGGTTCACATACTTTTTATTGCAACTGTATTGCTTGGGGTGTTTAACTAAACTTCAAGCCTGAAATGTGCATTTGAATATGCGTGCAAAAAAAAAATGTCAGAAGACTATTTGGTTTTTAAACATTACATATGATTGGTTACTATAGGTTAGTCTGCACAGTACATTGCACTCTGCCTTATCAAGTAAAGTTCTTGTCAGAAAGCTACTGTGTTTGAATTAAATTGGAGGAACATTTTTGGAAAGCACAACTTCTCAAAGTAGTTCTTGTTATAATTGATTTCTAAGTTCAGGAGGAGTTCACAGCTAAGCAATATGAGTGTAAGATCACTGTTGGAAATCCACATTAGATATAAATTTATTGAAAGTTTAAATAATGTCATTAAATAATGTCATTACTGAATACTGTATCAACTTGAATTAACTCCAGGCAGATATAAAAGACACACATTAATGAAGTTCTACAATCATTACTACATAATTAAATGTATTTTTTAAATGCAAGGAGTGTAATTACCTGGATTCAACCTGGCATTAACCAATCAGTTCATGTGCTGACAAGAAGCATGCTGATTGGAAGAGAAAGCAACCTGACACAGAGATGAGCTCATCACTGCACTGTTCCTTCTTTCACTGTCTATAGACAGGCTGGGACAGGTCCAAGATGATCTGGGCTCAAAGAAAGTGGATTGACGCTGACCATCAGACTTAGGACATCTAGCAGCAGAAAAAATTACTGCAGGGAAAATTGTTTAAAAAACAGTACTTTAACCAAAAAAATGTTTTTGTTATTTTATCTTTTCACTGGCTAGAAAAACAATTCTTGTTATTTTTGGATGGAGTATCTTTAAATTGTGGAAACGTGAGCTGATCTGCATAGCAAATTTCACCATTGTACAGCAACATACAATGGTGAAAACAAGCAATAGAGAAAAATAGTAGGATAGACTGTATTGTGCAGAGATACTGGCATTTGCAAAGCATTATATACTAGCTATTGTTTGGCTGTTTACATTGTCAATATGCACTCTAGTAAGGTTAGTCTGTTTTTAAAGCTGGATAGTGAAATAATAATAACAACCTCATTTAGCACACATGTCTAAACTAGGAAAACATCGGTCTAGTAAATAGATCTAGTCAGATTCTTCTAACTTTGTAAAGTGCCCTGTGCTATATGTACTGCTTTTTCTGGTGCAGGCTGGTTTTTGATCATTCTGCCCTGGTCCTGTGAAAGAGGAATAGCAAAGTTTCAACTTGTTTATGCAAATAAGGCCAACATTCTGCCCTTGTGTATATCGTTCTTCTCGGCTTATGTTTGACACGCATGCTGAAAAACCAGCAGCCGACCAACTCCCGATCAGCGCTCTCAACCAATGGCAGAGAGCACTGATCGGAGTGTTCTGGTGGGGGGCCACACCCCTGTCAGAACAAAACAGCTCAGTGAGGGAGATGAACTAACCTTACATATCTACTAGTAAAGCTGCTCCTGACCAGAGCTGTCAGGTTTTTATCCGTGTAACCCGCGGTTATATAAAAACTATAGTACACACGTCCGAGCTTCTCAGCAGAATCCAGCAAGAAGCTCGCTGGGATCCATATTCTGCCGAGAAGCTCAATCGTGTGTACGTTTTCGCCGAGAAAACTGTCGAGCAAGGCGTCAAGCCAAAATAGAGATCAGGTTCTCTATTTCCTCGATGGGCCATCGGGACTAATGGCTCGACGCCTTTTTCGACATCCTGGTCGACAAACTCGACGGCCGGCCGAGAACCTCGTCGGGCGGAACGATGAGTTTAGCCCGACGAGCTTCTTGTACGTGTGTACGCGGCCTAAGGTTTGCATATACATAGTTGGCACTTTACACCCTTTCCATGGGGACATTACATACAAGACAAAATACATGCATACAAGATAGGTTAGGTTGTACTAGTTACAAGGTGGCTCCCTCTTTTGGACATTCAGGCCAAAAGAAAGGATCACTTAAAAGATAAGTATTTTTATTTTATTTGTATTTTATTTTTTATTAAAGATTCATACTTACCTAGGTGGATGCAGCATTAGATCGATGCTGCATCTGTCCCCAGCCGTCTCTGCACTGAGAACTGAGCCACCGAACATCGCCGATGGCTCAGTTTTCACAGATCACCAAAAGGAGAGCTGCTGACTGTCAGTCAGCGTCTCTTATTTCTGCTTCTCCAAGCTCATTAGAGTGCTAAGCTCTGGAGGGGCGGGGAGCAGCCATCTCAGCATCTCCACTGCTCGCTGAGATGCTGACACTGCCATCAATCAAGGAAGCTGGTGGATCCAGACTTGGGAAGACGGGATGACGTGCTGCCTCGACTGATGGCAGTGACGTCAGCGGAGAGTGGACTTCAGACTGCTCTTCGCTGAAAACGGGTCACAGGAGTGCAAAACGAATTGCAGTCCTGTGACCCAGAGGAGAAGCCCAGTCTAAAAAGCTCAGGCTGGACTTCTCATTTAACTATCCCTCTCCCCAGTAGCATGTATTCATCTTTCATTCTGCTCATCCACAGAAAGAAGGGTATGGGTGAACCTATGCCTTGCTTCCATTATCCTAAATGACTAAGCGCTTCTTGATTGTCCCATCTCTGTTACTTTGGGTCAGAAAAGGAGTCCATAACCATGTGTAAGCGCTAAAACGTATGCCTGCACTTATGCTAGCAACCACTGATGCCGCCTGGCCAACTCACTTACATGGAGAGGGATTTCCGTCCATGTAAGTTACATAGTTTATCTGGTTGAAAAAGACACAAGTCTATCCAGTTCAACCAATAAAAGAAAAAATAAATAAAGGGAAAAAAAATGTACAATCCTATATACACAATCCTATACCCACAGTTGATCCAGAAAAAGGCAAAAAAAACAATAAAGCAACATTGAATGTTGTAGCTGTGGTGGCAGGTGGTTGCTAAGAATGCAGTGGGTGCAGACATTCACTACTTCCCTAGCAACCATTGAAAGCAGGGAGCTGTCATGTTACTCAATGTCAAACACCCTAAACCTGGATGAATGTCTAAACAGTGAATGTTTGGTTCGAACAAACACTCATCTCATCCCTAATAATCAGCACAGAGCAGTTCACCCAGTAAAAGTGAAGTAAATTGGCTCTGTGTCAATGGGGCAACAAAAAAAATGTGATTATGTTATTTCCTGTGCTGTGCAAATGTTTTTAATGATTTAAAATGGAAAATGCCACATTTGGGCACTCAGTGGTGCTAAGTATCATAGGAATTTCCATTGATTCTTAGCAGCATCCTATTACCAAATGCAGTATTTTCATCCAACATAAGAAATCGCTTCATAACAATTTACTGTATGTCACATAATTGGGCAGATTGCTATGTAAGTTTTTCATAAATATCCCAAAAGTATTGATCACTAAAAAAAACACAATTAATTTCAACTGTAAATTTAATGGAGGGTGAGCAAAATGAACAATGTGAAAAACTGCATACTGTACAAGCTAGAATTCCAAGTTAACGACTTACTTCCTTTGCATAAATTGCAGAAGGGATGTTTTTCGGGAAGCAGAAAACTCAAGAACATAATAGTAATAAAGGCTTTGCTCTGACATGTATACTTATGTATATTGCTCATTTGATGGATAGGTACTGGTGTGATTCTGCATGAGAAATTACTTTCATGGAAATTATTTAATATATTCGCTGTCTTGCTGGCCTCGCTATAAGCAGAGGGTCTAATATCTTGTATTACAGTTGGCTGCGTGATCTTGTCTGTGCAGCAATGTCACTTATGACATCTGTGTTTAACATCCTTCACTGACTTGTAAATGTGCTGACATCCTCTACAGGACTATTTCAATTGTCTGCAAGCACTTTCAATACTTGGATTATGCACAGAGTACAGGGAAGCTCACATTCAGTCATGTTCTATTCTTTTAAATTAACGGTAGTATGATACACCGTCATACTACCATCAATATATTCTGTAATGTAATGAGAACACAAGCAAAAGTAACAAATGCCAAGAGCCTTTTAACCTTGTTTAATTTATAAAAAACAATTATGTTCATAACTTCCAGCGCTGACAGATTCCAATGAAGTCTTCTACCTCATGACCAGCATATATAAAATTCCACTAAAAAAGCAGCTCACGTTGAAGACAGGGAGATCTGCTGCACATGTAGCACTACCACCGAAGGAGCTGCTGGTTACATTTTGGGTTTGCATGTTACCTTTTAAGCATCATTGTCAGGGTATGGAATCCATAATAAATGTCCAGACAGATGTGAAACCTTCAACAGTTTGTGATAGACGTGAAATAAAATGAATATTTTTATGTTATGAATAGAGCTACTCAAATGTTGATGGAGTTATTATATATGGGTATATGCTATGATATTGGTTATGTGTTTTTATATTCATTATCTATATAAGATATATATGCATATGTATGTATGGGTATGTGTTGCAATGCAGATATTGTCCTTTGAAATGAAGAAACAGATAATGTTTTAAAGTTATAAGTACATCTTAGAACTTGAGATGAAGATACAAAGGACTAATATAAAAGCAGCTGCGACCCCCCTCCCCCCACTCACTCCTCATTCTCACTCCATCCCCCCTCCCTTCTACTGCCATTCCTCGTTGCTTCACATCCCAAGCCCTTCCTGGAGAGAAACAATTATGGACTTGCAAGAGAACTTCCACCCCTCCTCCTCCTTCTCCTATTTCTTATAGCGATTGTGGAAAGAAAAAGTGTGCTTCGTAACAAAAGAGACTGTTTGTACTATGAAGAGCCCTGTACCAAATATGGCTTTGCCCCTGAAACCTTGGGTTTAAGGCCCCTGTACAATGGACTTACACAAGACATTTGTGCTAATTGAAGGCTTGTAGAATGTGTGACACGATGCCAAGTACAGACGTCACAGGAGGGCGTGTAAAATGGGAAGTGAATTATATGGGTTGACCAATGAAATGCATGTACTTGTGATGTCATTTGGCAAATAAAAGAAATGGGAAGGCCCAGGCACTTCCTCTTGTTGGTCATAAGCTGAAAAGTGAGGATGTGAAATCTCTGTCTGGTTTGCATGTCTCATCTCATTAATTTGAAATCAACTGGCAGAATGGGTAGCCCTGAGATTTGTATAAGGGGGTAACTTATGCGCGATATCAATATGAAAATAAAATAAAAGTGAAAAAAGACAAGGCAGCAGCCACCAGATAAAGTGCTCACACACAGTTAACAAATCAGCAAGGGGGTTTTGGTAGCGCTTGCCTAATAAATTAAGAGAAAAAATATTAAATGAAACAAAAAAACTAAATAATCTAATATAACAAGGTGCTTCAAAATCCAAAAGTGCACAACCAATGGAAATATATACAGTTATAAATATGTTATAATATTAATGTGGTAAGTGCTTAGTGCTAAAAGTCCAGTATTAATAATAAATAAAGTGCACAATATTCAAGGAAGTCCAAAGTGTAATGTGCTTCAAGTAAATCCAGAAGGATGTGCTGTAAACCAAAAGTCCAAAGGTGCAACACAGTGCCTGCAAATCCACCACACGATCAAAACGTGCAGCTGTGCAAAGCCTCAGTGAAAAGGTAAATACAAGCAACTCACCTTAAGGAGGCTAAAAAAAGCCTTTCAATCAAAGCCAATGACTGGTGACTCTGGCAAAATCCACTGCGGATCAGGGTCCCACAATCAGCCTCTCACTTCAATGCAGACCTCATAAGTCGCTCTGAGACATATCCCGGGATCCAGCGATATTCAGTGAAAAAGACAAAGGGCACCTCATAGTGTGAATCAGCAGCAACAGTTTTAATAAAAATAATAGTGACTTACAGTTAAAAACAAGGGGCCCGATTCAGATACCTTTTGCGTATCTGTCCGGCGGCGTAGCGTATGGTGTTTACACTACGCCACCGCAAATATTATGGGCAAATGCCTTATTCAGAAAGCACTTTCTCCATACTATGCGGTGGCGTAGTGTAAACTGCACGGCGTAAGGCCGCGCAATTCAAATGAATGGAGTGGGGGCGTGATTCATGTAAATGAATCATGACCTCACGTCATTCACGTTTTTTTTGGACGGCGCATTCAATTTTTATCAATGTAAAGGACGTGAACGTCGAGCCCCATTCCCGAACGAGTTACGCAAACGACGTAGCCGACGGTAAACGCCACCTAGCGGCCAGCGTAATAATGCAACTAAGATACGACGGTGTAAGCGAATTACGCCGCTCATATCTTAGAAGAAAGCCGGCGTATCTTCTTTTCAGAATAGCAAAAAAAGATACGCTGGCTATTCTTAGTATTTACGCAGCGTATCTATAGATATAGATTTCTGAATATGGCCCAAGATCTTCAGTGTACGATCAATACAGATGTAAAGCACAGGATACCTCCGCTCTCGGCCGCGAGCGGAGGTGACGTTACCGATGGCTCTCCTGCTCCTGACACTAAGTGGTGTGAGCACCACGCAACGCGTCAGGAGGAGGAGAGCCGTCGGTGACATCACCTCTGCTCGCGGCCGAGAGTGGAGGTATCCTGTGCTTTACATCTGTATTGATCGTACACTGAAGATCTTGTTTTTAACTGTAAGTCACTATTATTTTTATTAAAACTGTTGCTGCTGATTCACACTATGAGGTGCCCTTTGTCTTTTTCACTGTATATCGCTGGAGCCCGGGATATGTCTGAGAGCGACTTATGAGGTCTGCATTGAAGTGAGAGGCTGATTGTGGGACCCTGATCCACAGTGGATTTTGAGTCACCAGCCATTGGCTTTGATTGAAAGTTTTTTTTTAGCCTCCTTAAGGTGAGGGGCTTGTATTTACCTTTTCACTGAGGCTTTGCACAGCTGCACTTTTTGATCGTGTGGTGGAGTGCAGGCACTGTGTTGCACCTTTGGACTTTTGGTTTACAGCACATCCTTCTGGATTTACTTGAAGCAAATTGCACTTTGGACTTCCTTGAATATTGTGCACTTTATTTATTATTAATACTGGACTTTTAGCACTAAGCACTTACCACATTAATATTATAACATATTTATAACTGTATATACTTCCATTGGTTGTGCACTTTTGGATTTTGAAGCACCTTGTTATATTAGATTATTTAGTTTTTTTGTTTCATTTAATATTTTTTCACTTAATTTATTAGGCAAGCGCTACCAAAAACCCCTTGCTGATTAGCCCTGAGATTGTATCAGGAAATCAATTAGTCTCTATCAAGTTGAGTTTTATTTTCTCTGCAGGGTAACTTGAACAAGAGAAAGTAGAAGGGAGGAGAAGAGTAGGGGAAGGTTGAGGCACGCAATACAGAATGCTCAAAAATAGTTAATCAGTCTCCACTCTCAACTATTGAGTGGGTATTGCTCACCCAGATATTCCCCTCTCACATGACCTAGCAGCCGCCCGGGATGACGCACAAACTAATGTCCAGACAGTCTCTGACACAGACCTTTTGGATGAACTTGGTCTCTGCCACAGACCTTTTGGATGAACTTGGATGCTTCCAGAAATCCTCTGCCACAGGATTTCAAAGTCCTGAACCTCCAGCCATGCAGTAGAAGAGCCTTTAAGCCGAACCGGCAGTCTGCAGGGCTTTCTTCATGGTGGATCCCTCCTTAATTAAGTCACCAGGCCTCACCCGAGACTCCAGCACTTTGCCGGTTTCCTCCAAGGCAAGGCCTTCCCCGGTTTACTTCATCAAGACAGCTTCCTCCCTTGTGGACAGACAGCATGGGATCCCCTTTTAGGATTGCAGGCCCCAGCATAGCTGGGACTACTTAACAGCGAAGCGACCCCGAGGCAAAGGACCATGATAAATGGTGTCTGCCCCTTAAGTACCCCTTCCCAGCAAGCACCGCGGGGTCACCACTCCCACTGTACCTCTGCCGAGAAGGGACACCCAACACACCATGGTACATCTGTGTTCCAACATAAGCCAGAGATGGAAACGCCACCCGCAGGCAACACGGGACAACTACCAGAGAGTACCACAGCCAGAGCACAGCCAGAGCAGAGGCAAATTTGTATCAATCAAACAGTATTGGCCCAGACATCCACTAAATTTGCGATAGTGCACCCTAAATTTGATTTTATCCTTGTGAGATAGGTTTACTCAAAACGAGAATAAAATCAAGACAGGTGCTTACAAGCTGAAGTGGTCTGTTGGTCTGATGTGCGTACACACCAAAATCCCCTCGGGCCAGAACGCGGTGACATAGAACTCAACGACGTGATGAAAAAACGAAGTTCACTTCCAAGCATGAGTCAACTTGATTCTGAGCATGCGCGGGATTTTGGTCCGATGATTTTGTATACTAACCATCGAACATGTCCGATGGACAGGTTTCCAGCGGACAGGTTTCTAAGCATGTTTGGAAACTTTTGTCCGCTGGAAAACGGTCCGATAGGCCGTACACACGATCGAACATGTCCGCTGAAACTGGTCTGCAGACCAGTTTCAGCGGACATGTTCGATCGTGTGTACGCGGCCTCAGAGACCTAAAGTGGAATAAACCCTCCTATTGGCATTACAATATATGAAGGTACCACAAAGTGAAAGCTTCATAGAATATAATTAAAAACTGCTCCTTGGGCACCTAGTCTCCTCTACATATTCTCTCTTATTCTCCATTCAAACACCTAAAATTAATTGGGCTAATCAATTATGGGAAAGAGACCTTTCGCTTGATCTATCAGACTCAGAATGGAGGAATATATATAAATCCATTCATAAGGGATCGATTCATGTTCAAACACAGGAAAAACGCCTACAAGATTCTCTTCAGGTGGTATATGACCCCCCTTAAGTTACACAGGATTAATAATTCTGTACCTAACACATGTTGGAGATGCAATATAGAGACAGGCTCCTTCCTTCACATTTGGTGGTCCTGCAATATCATCCGACCGTATTGGGAAAAAATACATAAATATATCTCCCAAATAACCTTGGTTAATCTAGACTTCACACCTGCTCAATTTTTGCTACACTATTCTCCCTCATTACCTGGAGGCTATTGCAGATCCTTGGCAATGCATATGGTCAATGCTGCCAGGATGTGTGTTCCAGCCAAGTGGAAATCCACTCATCCCCCGTCATTAGTTGAATGGTTTAACCGCACCCTGCGGAACATGGAAATGGAGAAGTTGATTCATCAAGCGAAAGATACTCAAAAGAGGTTCACTGATATCTGGTCTGATTGGCTAATTTTCATGTCAACTGATGAATACAAAAAGATCATCTCTGGAAATTAATATCCTCTTTGTTTGACATTCTCGATGCGTTGGTATTACGGCAGATCCTCCCCATTTTTTTTTTTCTCTTCTCTTTTTTCTACCATTTCCTTCCCATTTTCCCTCCCCGATTTATATTTATAATTTAGTTACTTACTTATGTATCTCATTGTCCTAAATTGAATTACGGTCTAGAGTCATATTCTTATCATGATTCTGGGCTTTTTGTTCTTCATTATTTTCTCTATAATTTACTTGAAAAGATTTATTTAACAACGATCTAACTTGCTTGTTCGATCCGACCTACAGGTCATTTAGATGCTTTAGTGTTTCCATAGATATGTATTACTGTATACTTCTGCTCTGTCACACGGCTGCGTCCGTGATTCTATATTGATTTCAATGTATTGTTCATATTGTAATTGCTTGAATTTTCAATAAAAACCATTACAACAAAAAAAAACTGCTCCTTGATGCATTTCGTCTTTCCTGGATGTCATCAGGGACCATACTCTGATGATGTCCAAAAAAGGCAAAATGTGTTGGGCGGGGCTTAATGTCTGTGGTGTCGCTTTCACTAGTTGGACTGCATGGGCATCTTGAGGAAGTCCTGGAGGTGCTCTATGTGTTAGAAAGAGGTGATCTGCGTTGTACCTGTCTAATCTGAGTCCGCGATAGTTGTTTGCTTTCAATGGAATAAAACAATATTACACAATGTGTGGATTTTTCTGGTATATGCCTTAAGGTGGCAGAGTTGGAGAATATTGGGGCTGCTGGTATGAAATAGCTGTATATCTGGAGGAGGAGGAGAGGAAAAAAGAGGAGGAAATAATCTGGAGCTGGATTAGGAGCAAAAGCACATTAAAGGGGTTGTAAACCTACGTGTTTTTTCACCTTAATGCATCCTTTGCATTAAGGTGAAAAAATACTTAACAGTGTCCAGTTTGTTTATGTTTATTATATGTTTATTATTTGCCCACTATTTTGTTAGTGGATATGTTAAATATTTGCACAAAATTTGGAATGTTTTTTGAATGAGAATTCCTTTATATGAGGCAATTACATTTTTTTGGTCACTTTTTATGTCATTTATCTTCATGTATTAAAGTGGGAACTAAGTCCCTGGATTTATCATTTCAATATATTTTTAATAATTTTCAAAATGTTCGCAAACAACAACAAAGAAACCATACACAAGCAAATACAATAATCCTGAATACATATTTAGCTGAGATGTTAGTTGAATTTATAGTTCCCTGGATTTATAATATTGGATTTATAGTAGATTGCTGGGAGCCTTTCTAGATTAGGGTTAGAACTTCTTCCAGACACACAAAGGCAGCAGTGATTTTACAGCAGCAGAGCATTCCACATCTGGAATGTTCAACCTGTATTTGATAAGCATTTTAACTTATATTTAGAGTGTTGAGTACCTGTCTTGATTTTATTCTCATTTTGTATAAATGTATTCAAGATAAGGTGCTTCGGCCTATTTTATCTTTTATAAAAACAGTTATGTTAAAAGACATTAGCTTTTTTGAAATGTTCTGTAGTATGATTATGAAGTAATTCTGTATTATACTAAAGATACCAAGTAAAGCAACTTTGCAAATATAACTTCATACCTGTTTATACTATGATAAATCACTACATAACACAGTGCCTCGTGGATACCATAAGCATACCATAATAAATATATAAAGAATTTGTGTAAGTGTTAAAAACATGTTTTCTTTTTGTTTTGTTTTTAGAGGAAACAGAGAAGCAGGCTGAAGCAGGAAAATAGGACAGGGGTGCTTCTATTACTACTGCAGGCAAATGCTGGCATTTTTGGGATCATGCATTACAGAGAAGATTGGAGAATGGAACTTATATTACCTCCTACTGCTCTCCATCCTGATCCCCCCTACCCAGATCCAGTGCTTATGAATAGGCTAGGGGACCATGATGAGGAGAGATTAAGAGAGGGGTGGCACTTCTACTAAACAGAAAAATACATCTGTCAACATTTAAACTAGCTAATGGCTGCTGATTGCTGCAGACTTTTAACTGCCCTGGTGTAATAGCTACAGCAGTATCAGTAAAAGGGTTGTGCCGGCATCACCCAAAATGTACATTCCAGTTTTCTGTGTATCCATGCCTTTATGCAACCATTCAAGTTTAGAATTGGGCTGAACACCCCCCGGTTTGGTTTCCATCAGCTCTCGGTTGCTGCTGCCACCATAGCCTGTAAGGGAAACATTGTGGCTTCACAGCTGATTCCCTATTGTGCATGTGCGAAGCATGCTACACTTCCCGAATGGCCTGGCGGCGAAGAAGGAGGAGGGAGGCCAAACTTCTGATGTACCTGCCGTGGCGAGGTCCGAGGAAAGTGGGGACAGGTACCTATCAAAAAACGGGTACCCGCCCCCTCCCCCCAAAAGGTGTCAAATGTGGCACAGGAGGGGGAGACAGATAAGTAGAGGTTACACTTTTGCTTGTAAAGTCATTTTCTACATTAAGGTAAAAACACCTTCTGTGTTCAACTCCCCTCCAGCCCCACAAAATACTCCCTAATCGCCATCCAGCGTTATGCCAAAGAGTAGGAGCTCTCTCCTCTCTTTATCCTCCCTGAACATGGAGGCAGTCACTGTCAATCACAGCCTGTGAGGAGAGAGTGGGGTGAATTTTAGCCATATTCATAATTCAAGATGTTTTACTAAACTCAGTAAGTATTCAGTTTGCTGTAGGGAGCATTTTCTTATTTATTAGCCACTTGCCGCCTGCCATATAGCAGAATGATGGCAGCAAAGTGGTTGTGATATCCTGACCGGATCATCATATGACGTGATCAGGATATCACAGCCGGCGTTTATGGATAAGTGTAAGGTTTATGGATAAGTGTAATTACAGAAATACGGAGGAAGGAACTATTTTTAATCATTATGCTGCTAGCATTAGTAAATAGACTGGAAGGTATATTATATTCTCTTTTTTTACCCATGTTTACATTTATTCAGTTGCTTCTTGGTTTCTGTCCTAGGCCAAAATTATGTTTTCCTGGCCAGTCCTCCCGTCAGCACATCATGGGTTAATCCCCTCCTCCGGTCTACCAGTACCACCTTCTCCTAGCTAATAAGTAAGGGGCCCCTCCTCCCCAGTCCTTGTTCCTTTTTTTTGGTCGGACGATCAGACCACCTAAGACTCTTCCAGACAAACAAAGAAAATTTCAAGGGACAAGGAAGAAAAGAACCCCCCTGCCGAACCATCCCCACCCAGGTTCAGCCTCTCCTCGGGTTGGAAGGTCCAGAAGTAATAAAGGTATGCCCCTTTATGACACTGGACGCTCAGGTGCATGAGCTGCGGGCGTTTTAGCTTGTAGGAAGCTTACTGTTTTAACAGGGGCTGTGGTGTGGCTCCTGTCCGTCTGCTAGGACATGCTGTGGCTCCCTCTCCTCACTCAGCTCTGAACTCCATAGGAGCGCGCCGCCCCTTCCTCCTCCACTTTCTGCTAGTTGGCGGTGACATCACAAGGGGGCGGGGCCGGGGCGTGCCGTGGGCGGAACCCCAAATCGGCTATAAAAACTCTCCAGGGCAGGAAGCTCAGTGTTGTTTGCCACTGTCTGGGAGAGGAAGCTCTAGGTAAGCCTTCAGCTGAGGAGGGGGGTGTGTTAGGATTGTGTCAGCTGCAAGTTTTAAAAGGTATCTCTTTCTTTTCTTTCTTCCTCTGAAAAACACTCTGCCTAACCAGGACTTCCATCCTCGTTTTTTAGACACCAAAAAGTGCTGCCACCCTGCAACTTTTTCTTCTCCTTAAAGGTAAACAGGAGGTTTAAAAAAAATAAAAATAATAAAAAATAAAAAATAAAATGTGTGTATGTAAATAGATTAAAAAAAAAAAAAGAAAAAAAAAAAGAGACTTTTTAGGTACACGCTTGTTCTTACTGCGTTGGTATCAATTGCTTCACCGCCTGATATGTGTATCTTTTTTACACAGCATGAGCTCACCACAGCCCCAGAATGCACCAAGGTCACCGGACAGGTAGGAGGGGTCGACGGGGGCCATAATGTAAAAGAGTGCAATACCAAGAGCTAAAGGTAGTGTTTCTTGGTTGTCTTTTTAGGAGCAGAAGCCCTAAGATAAGACATGAACGGAGAAAAAAGTCCCGCCACCGCTCAAAATCTCCGCAAGCGTCTGGCTCTCGGGCAATGCATAAGTCCCATTCTAGTCCAGCACGCAAATCCAGTCACTCTGCGACCCAAGACGTTCAAGATGGAATCTGTATTTACAATCATCTCTGTGTTGCAACCAGGAGACTGGCTGATATCAGTCGATCTAACGGATGCATATTTGCACGTCCCAATCAACGACAGCCACCAAAGATACCTAAGATTCTTGGTAGGGAAAGATCACTTCCAATTCAGGTGTCTGCCGTTCGGCATCAGCACAGCTCCGCGAGTGTTTTCCAAGATCCTGCTAGCCGTGATTGCCATCATTCGCCTGAAAGGCATAAAAATATTTCACTACCTAGACGACATTCTGGTAGTGGCACACTCGAGCGGAGAACTGGCCTCCCAACGCGAGACGGTTCTAGAGATCCTATCAAGATTTGGCTGGATCATCAACAGGCAAAAGAGCCAATTGATTCCCTCACAACAGATGGAATATCTGGGACTGACTTTCAATAAAAACAGAGGCCTTGTCCTCCTACCCGAACGGAAGAAGGCAGAATTGGTAGCCTGCATCAGCACCGTGATGAAGTCAACGTCGCTAACGGCAAGAGATTGTATGACCCTACTTGGGATGTTTACTGCAGCAAGCCCAACCATTCCTTGGGCAGGGTTCCACACAAGAGCCTTCCAGGCAACCTTCCTGAACCAATGGGACGGTACCTCTCTCCATCAGAGGATTCGCATACCAAGCCGGATTCGACAGAACCTAGCGTGGTGGAAGTCATCAGAGAACCTGTCGCGGGGCATGCCCCTCAGCCCCGGGGACTGGGTTCTGATAACTTCGGATGCCAGTCTCCGGGGCTGGGGTGCTCACTGCCTCGGCAGGCAGGTGCAGGGAGTTTGGAGCAAGACAGAATCCCGACACTCCAACCTCTTGGAGCTGCAGGCCGCATACCTGGCCTTGCGGGCCTTCGAGAAGCTAGTACAGGGAGCTTGAGTCAAACTAATGTTAGACAACAAGACGGCGGTGGCATATATAGCCCGACAGGGCGGAACCAAGAGCTTGGCACTTCTGCAGGTAGCAACCAAAATATTTGTGTGAGCCGAAGCACATCTGGAAGCCCTAACAGCAGCCTACATTCCGGGCAGCCAGAATTCCATTGCGGATCATCTAAGTCGGGAGTTCCCCAACAAGAACGAATGGGCCTTGAACAAGAAGTTCCTAGAACCAATCTTTGCCGAGTGGGGGACACCCTCAGTAGATCTAATGGCGACCCAAGTCAATACAAAGACACCCCAATTTGTGTCCAGGTTCCGTTGCAACAAAGCCTTGACCCAGGATGCCTTCTCTATTCCATGGGACTTTCCCCTAGTCTACATCTTTCCGCCGGTGCCGCTAGTAATGAGGACCTTGTTAAAGATCGCGAGAGAAAAGGTCCACACAATAATAATTCTACCATTTTGGCCGCAGAGGCCGTGGTTCCCTCTACTCCTACACATGGCGTCGGCCCCCCCGATACGTCTGCCGCTAAAGAGGGATCTCCTGTGGCAGCGCCAATGGATACACCCCAACCCGAACAGGTTGCAACTGACGGCCTGGCTGCTCAATCAACCAGACTCCAGGCACAAGGCGTTTCAAAGGAGGTAATCTCAACACTGCTAAAGGCTAGAAAGGCCTCAACTAACGCCACCTACAACAGGATTTGGGCAAAGTTTACAACTTTTGCGTTACAGAAAAGTTTCGCTTCGGTGAATCCAAATGTAGCACAAGTACTGGACTTTTTGCAATCTGCTCTAAACAAAGGCTTAGCCTATAGTACATTGAAGGTACAAATTTCAGCCTTGTCGTGTTTTACAGGATACAAGTGGGCAGACGAACCTCTGGTAAAACAATTCCTAAAAGCGACCATGAAGATTAATCCTCCAAGAAAGTCTCTATTTCCGGCCTGGGACTTAGGCACAGTACTAAGAGCACTGCTTCTACATCCTTTTGTACCGGCAGAATCCTGTCCATTCTGGTTTCTAACACTTAAACTGGTCTTTCTCACCGCCGTAACATCGGCAAGAAGGGTATCCGAGCTGGCAGCCCTGTCCAGTAAGGAGCCGTACTGCATCATCCTTCCAGACAAGGTAATTCTGAGGCCTTCACCAATAACAACGCCCAAGGTAATTTCAAAATTTCACCTTAACTGGGAGGCAGTGCTACCTAGCTTTACATCACCTCCGAGGCAGGAAGAAGAACTGGACCTCAGACCTCTTGACATGGTAAACCTTTTCTCAATTTACCTGCATCGTTCTCAACAAGTGCGCAAAACGGATTCCCTTTTCATCTTACCCTCTGGGCCTAAAAAAGGACAAGCAGCCTCAACAAGAATAATCTCGACCTGGATCACCAAAGTAATAAAACTCACGTACGAGAAACAAGGGCTGACGCCTCCTCAGGCAACTAGAGCTCACTCTACCAGAGGGGTGGCAGCCTCCTGGGCAGCATTTGCCAAAGTACCAGTTGAGGAAATATGCAGGACGGCCAGCTGGAGTTCCTGCAAGACCTTTGCAAGACATTACAATCTAGACGTGACATCATCTAAGGCGTCTAGTTTCGGAAATGCCGTGATATCGGCTCCTTTTCAGGCAAAATAAAGAAAGATTCACTTAAGCAGCATTTATAGTTGTCGTCCGAGTCTTATATACATTTTCCCGCCCTAGGGTGCTAAATTAAATCCCATGATGTGCTGACGGGAGGACTGGCCAGGAAAATGGAAAATTGTTATTCTTACCTACGGTAATTTTCCTTTCCTGGCCTGTCCTCACGTCAGCACAGCCTTTCCCTCCCTATAGTCTGTCGTCCGCCAAATTAGTGGAACAAGGACTGGGGAGGAGGGGCCCCCTACTTATTAGCTAGGAGAAGGTGGTACTGGTAGACCGGAGGAGGGGATTAACCCATGATGTGCTGACGTGAGGACAGGCCAGGAAAGGAAAATTACCGTAGGTAAGAATAACAATTTTCCATTATACATCCTAGATCTTCACAGGTATTTTTTTCTTTTACACCCTCCTGCCTGCATGCTTGAACTAAGAGCAGATGGATTCCAGGAAGTAAATGCAACATGAATCATTTGCCCGTACCCAAGATGGCTGTGGCTAGAAATGCTAAGGGGATGTTTTTTAAAGTGATTTCTCAGCCAAATAAAACATTGAGATATGGATGGATGAGTCACTGAGTTTTCTGTGAATATAAAAAATGTATTAAATAACGTTTTAAGTTTGTGGTGCCCAGGTACAATTTAGTACTGCTTTAAACAGGAGTATAGTGGAAAATGACTTTAATGAATTATGAACATCTAAAATAGTATTGATTGATTTGATTGCTTTCATTGATTTAATAGATTTATAATGCACCAAATACTGACCCGTATACTGACCTGAAGCACTGGTGGACTGTATCTCCTTACTGGGCCTGTGATCCGACGTCCCGCTACTCACCTTTCATTACCGGGACTCTGTAACTGCCGTGCTGCACGGTTGCCTCTGCCATCCTGCACTGTCACCGCGGTCAGGTCGCCATAACAATGCTGACGCCTCCCCTTCAACGTGACCCGGAAGTCTGCTGACCCGCCTCCTTTGCCGCCCATAAAAGTTCTGGCGCACGAGCGTCCTGACTTCTAAAGCACTGGTGGACTGTATCTCCTTACTGGGCCTGTGATCCGACGTCCCGCTACTCACCTTTCATTAACGGGACTCTGTAACTGCCGTGCTGCACGGTTGCCTCTGCCATCCTGCACTGTCGCCGCGGTCAGGTCGCCATAACAACGCTGATGCCTCCCCTTCAACGTGACCCGGAAGTCTGCTGACCCGCCTCCTTTGCCACCCATAAAAGTTCTGGCGCACGCGCGTCCTGACTTCTGAAGCACTGGTGGACTGTATCTCCTTACGGGGCCTGTGATCCGACGTCCCGCTACTCACCTTTCATTAACGGGACTCTGTAACTGCCGTGCTGCACAGTTGCCTCTGCCATCCTGCACTGTCGCCGCGGTCAGGTTGCCATAACAACGCTGGCGCCTCCCCTTTAACGTGACCCGGAAGTCTGCTGACCCGCCTCCTTTGCCGCCCATAAAAGTTCTGGCGCACGCGCGTCCTGACTTCTGAAGCACTGGTGGACTGTATCTCCTTACTGGGCCTGTGATCCGATGTCCCACTACTCACCTTTCATTACCGGGACTCTGTAACTGCCGTGCTGCACGGTTGCCCCTGCCATCCTGCACTGTCGCCGCGGTCAGGTCGCCATAACAACGCTGACGCCTCCCCTTCAACGTGACCCGATATGCAACACCTTTTCAAAACAGGTGATCTAGTCTGACCACTTTTTTGTGTCAGCCAACCTCAACTATGATATACCAAAAGGTAATCCCCCGGGTCCACCAATGGCGGTAATTGAACCTTACAGGAAGCTACATGACATCAAAACCCTGGCATTCACAGAAGCTTTTCGTTCATGTGTAGATAGTGTTCCCAGGGATGAAGATCGGGACCCTTCCAAAAAGAGTCTCCTCGATGCCAAGTTAGATGCATGGGAACATAAATTAAATACAATTTTAAACATTGTTGCTCCTTTAATAACATCCAAATATCGCCGCAGGGCTGGTAAAAACCAACCCTGGTACTGTCCTTCCTTGTCTACCATTAAAAGGAAATGCCAGACACTAGAACGCCACTGGTATAAGACCAAAAATCCGTCCCACTATGGGGATCTTATTGAAAATGCCGACAATAGTGCTTCGGCGCTTTTTAAAATAGTCAAAACCTTATTTTCTCTCCCGCAGAGCCAGGTGAAGATACGCCATTCGCAAGTTCTTTGCGACAATCTACACAACACGTTTGTTACCAAAGTAGCTGGCATACGTACAGCCTCCTTGGTTAGCCCGATGGAATATCTACGACCTTTGACCGGCCCTCTGTTACTCTCAGGCCCCATACACACGATCGGACATATCCGATGAAAACGGTCCGCGGACCATTTCCATCGGATATGTCCGATCGGGAGTTTGATCCGATGGCGTGTACACACCATCGGATCAAATTCCCCACCGCCGGACGGCGCGGTGACGTGGCGGTGACGCGGCGGTGACGTTGACGCTGCCGCGTCACCGCCACGTCACCGCACCAGGAAGTAAAACACTTCCGCGCATGCGCCGAATCCATTCGGCAGCGGCGCGGTGGGGGACGACATGTCTGCTGGTAAGTGTACTAACCAGCAGACATGTCGGGCGGACAGATCCCCACCGGATAGATTTCAAAGCTTGCTTTGAAATCTGTCGGGTGGACAAATCTGTCCGCTAGCCCATACACACGAGCGGAGATGTCTGCTGAAACGGTCCATCGGACCGTTTTCAGCGGACATATCCCCTCGTGTGTACGCGGCCTCAGGGTCAGACCAACATAAATCAATCACTTTTGGGACATACCCATCCAAGCTAAATGCTTCAAATTCTTTAGCGCCTCATTCCTTGTCGTCGTTTAGTAAGGTCAGCCAAGAGCATCTTTTGAAATCTATGGCAAAAATTAAAGCCTCCTATTTCCATGATGACATCTGTCCAGCCTGGCTCCTGAATAAGAATGCTGAGACGGTTGTGGACGATCTTCTGATAATTGTCAATTTCTCTCTAACCCATGGCGTGTTCTCGGCCCGCTGGAAGCATGCTATTTGAGATCGCTGGACCGATCACCCGTCGTTGGAGAGCTCACTCGTCGCTGGACCAATCACCCATCGCTGGATAAAAGACAACGTTGGATAAGGGAGCAGCATCGTTCGTCTATTTTCACCGCTGGATTTTTATTTGGTTTAATAAACAAAATATTTTGTTCTACGGTGTGTGGTTTTTTTTTCCAAACAACTATTTACACTTCTTTCGTGAAATGGTAGGGGTACAGTGTACCCCATTACCATTTCACACAGGGGGGGTCAGGATCTGGGGGTCCCCTTTGTTAAAGGGGTCTTCCAGATTCTGATAAGCCTCCTGCCCGCATACCCCCACAACCACCGGGCAAGGGTTGTGGGGAAGAGACCCTTGTCCCCTAAAGGGTCTGGTTGACCTAAAGGGTCTGGTTGACCTAAAGGGTCTGGTTATTGAATTTGGGGGGACCCGCACGCTTTTTTTTTTTTTTGTAGTCATACAACATTAGAATTGATGTAGGCGCAATATTCGACCGGAAATGTATGATTTTCGACATTCCGTCGAATATTCTTTGACCATTCGACAGTATTATTGGATTTTCGGACGAAAGCTATTCCCCAACGAAAAACGAAAAAAATCAAAACGATTTTCGGCAGCAACTAAATACTTTCTTTTGATGGTATTTGATTGTCTCTGCGATTTTTATTTTTTGCGATATAAACGGAAAAAGACCAAAAATTTTGAAAAAAAATGATATTTTCTACTTTTTGTTATAAAAAAAATCAAATAAACTAAATTTTAGTCAAACATTTAGGCCAAAATGTATTCAGCCACATGTCTTTAGTAAAAAAAAATCGCAATATAAAAAAAAACTAGCTACCTAGCGGCAACAGTGACACTAATACTGATCAGAAAACCGATCGCTTAGTGACACTGGCAATAGGGGGTTAAAGGGTTAACTAGGGCGGTGATCAAGGGGTTAAAGCTTTATTAGGGGGGGTAGGGGGCTACCCTGGACACTAACTGTCACACTGACACTAAATGCAGTGATCAGTAAATATGTGATCACTGCTATCAGTGACACTGTGATAGGGGGCTGGGGGGGTGCTGGGGGGGGGGGTGATCTGAAGGGGTTAATGTGCCTATGTGTATGGTGTCAGTGTAGTGTTGGTGCGACTTACTGTGTGATGTCTTCTCTCCTCTTGCTGGACAAAAACGAACAGCCGCCCCCTCATCCCGGATCGCTCCCCGACCGCCGCATGTAGCGGAAAAATTAAAGCCTCCTATTTCCATGATGACATCTGTCCAGCCTGGCTCCTGAATAAGAATGCTGAGACGGTTGTGGACGATCTTCTGATAATTGTCAATTTCTCTCTAACCCATGGCGTGTTCTCGGCCCGCTGGAAGCATGCTATTTGAGATCGCTGGACCGATCACCCGTCGTTGGAGAGCTCACTCGTCGCTGGACCAATCACCCGTCGCTGGATAGAAGACAACGTTGGATAAGGGAGCAGCATCGTTCGTCTATTTTCACCGCTGGATTTTTATTTGGTTTAATAAACAAAATATTTTGTTCTACGGTGTGTGTTTTTTTTTCCAAACAACTATTTACACTTCTTTCGTGAAATGGTAGGGGTACAGTGTACCCCATTACCATTTCACACAGGGGGGGTCAGGATCTGGGGGTCCCCTTTGTTAAAGGGGTCTTCCAGATTCTGATAAGCCTCCTGCCCGCATACCCCCACAACCACCGGGCAAGGGTTGTGGGGAAGAGACCCTTGTCCCCTAAAGGGTCTGGTTGACCTAAAGGGTCTGGTTGACCTAAAGGGTCTGGTTATTGAATTTGGGGGGACCCGCACGCTTTTTTTTTTTTTGTAGTCATACAACATTAGAATTGATGTAGGCGCAATATTAGACCGGAAATGTATGATTTTCGACATTCCGACGAATATTCTTTGACCATTCGACAGTATTATTGGATTTTCGGACGAAAGCTATTCCCCAACGAAAAACGAAAAAAATCAAAACGATTTTCAGCAGCAACTAAATACATTTATTTTCGAGAAGAAAACGAAAAAACGAAATGAAATATTCCAGTTTGCACATGTCTAGTGACCACCATGTGTATGCAACACAAGTTTGAGCCAACATTCCCTCGAATAATAAATTCACGGTTTTCTTTTCAGAAAACCGTGACCGTACAGACCCTAATGCAGCATTAGGGTCTGTTCCTTAAGATTATTTGCACACACTGTTTCATAATAGCCCACATAGTACTAATTGCTCCAGTGATAAGCAACTACTCCTGAAGCCAGCATGTCATGTTCTGATTGTATAGTCCACGCCATTTATAAGTTTGTTTAAAATCAAGAATCTCAGCACTAAAAGTGCAATGCCTTTCCAATTGTTTATGTGAGTTAAGATACCTTTCCTGAGGACTATAATAAAAAGACTATTGTTCATTTTATTCCTTCCTCAAATTTATTTAAAAACTGGGTAAAGGAAAGAAGGAGTAATTTTACTGATGGCTGTTGTGGTTAGAAGGGGGTCACTGGCTATATCTTGGGCCCCATGTACACTGCCAAACGTACGTTTAGAGGCAGTTGGACGCTTTTTTCAACTGCCCCTGAACTTATTCAATTTTATTTAACCACTTAACCCCCGGACCAATATGCTGCTAAATGCCCAAAGATGTTTTTACAATTCCGCACTGCGTGGTCATGCGACGTGGCTCCCAAACAAAATTTCTTTATCGTACATCACGGGACACAGAGCGCATAGCCATTACACTTGGGTTATATGGGTACCTTCAGGTGTGGACACTGGTGTAATCAATTTCACAGGAAGTTTCCTCCCTATATAACCCCCTCCCACTGGGAGTGCTTCAGTTTTTTCGCCAGTGTCTTAGGTGTTGGTCACGTCTAGCTGTCCGTCGGAGGTCTCGGGACCCAGGATAGCTAGCCGGATCCGTCCGAAGTGCTTCAAAGCCAAGGTGTACGGTACCCGGGCCCTGCTGGAGTGGGGTTTTGCCTATAATGCCTCTCCTTGGAGGGCTGGATTCTGGGCTCCAGTGCCTTAGTCTCTTCCAAGAACTAAACCCTACTGATGCCAGGATGCTATATAGGTCCAGGTGTGTGGGTTCCTTAACACAGGACCCCGGTCCCTGAAGGTCCAAGACAATACCCACGGAGATGGGGGAAGGTTGGGCCTCTTGCATTTTGCAATACCCTGCGGCATGGAGCAGGTAAGAGGGAACCTGCGGGACTTGGTTCGACAGTAGGTATCCCCCTGGGGGTTCTGGGTTGGCTAATGGTATGCTTGTGCATCAGCCACTATCTCCACTATGTCTTTTGAGGCAGGATGGGATGTACTAATGTTTACCCAGATAACATGTAGGTATATGTATGCTTTTAAAGATATGTATTTGCTACTCCCCCCAGATCTGCCTGTTAGCATGATACTGCAGCCCCACGTGCTATAGGGAGGAAATGCTGACAAAACTCCTGTTTCTTAGGAAGCCTATGGGGACAGCTTCCTCTATGTGTGCACTACAATAAAGATTAGTGTCTTGCCTGGTGTCTGTTGGGTTGCTAGCGCTGGTCCAGGCTTCTCCTCTGCTTTCTGCTTCCTCCATGTTGGTTTCAGCGTGGGGGGGGGCGCACGCGCGCGTGCGCGCCGCCTTTTACAGCGTCAGCGTGCGTGGGGGGGGGCGGGCCAGCAGCGTCAGGTCTCAATTAAAGCAGCAAAGCATTTCCTGGCTGGTCATTCCCTCCTGAAAGCAGAGGAGGCTGAGGACACAGAGCGCGCAGCTGAGCTATTTCTGGCTAACAGTGACACCCAGTGGGGGTTTGTGGATCTTCAGGTCTGGACTTAGCTCCATACTAAAAAAAAAAAAAAAAAGTTTTTTTTCTTAAAGAGACTCAGCCTTAGAGCTGGCAGTATCTGAGTCGGTGCAACCTTGGGCTCCAGCTAACGGGCATTGGTGTGGCAATACTCACAGCACCTTCCTCGGTATTGCCGCCTTCTCGGGCGTATGAAAATTTGGAAAATTTTTACCATAGCCTGTTCTTATTAATGGTTCACTTCTAGCTACAACAGTTGGGTGTTGGCTTTAGGGGTGTCTCAAGGTTGTGCAATGGCTCCCAAGGGATCAGGACCAGCTAAGGCTGCAAAAGGTACCAAAAAACTAAAGGGGTCTCCATCGGGGTTAGAGGATTTGGGCCAGGCTCTAGCGGTCCCACCCTCACCAGATAGACCACCGAACAGCATGTTGCAGGAGCCATTGAGGGTGCTAGGGGCAGAGGCGGCCCCCAATCAACCCATTCCCGTTTACGTTACGGAAGAAATGCTACCGACCACCCTGGGTGGGCTAGAGGAAAGGTTAACTGCTTTAATTGCCCACTCTTTGCCAGGTGGCAAACGGGCTAGATCCCCGTCACCTAGATTGGTGTTTTCAGATGCAGAGGTCCTCTCTTCGAAGGAATTGGACCCACAGGGGGATCAAGCGGACCCGAGTCCCGACGGTTCAGACATTGAAGGTTCCACTATAGATGAAATTTTTTCGGCTTCTCAAGCAGAGAGCCTGTGTATCCAGTCTCTGACAGATATGGTTCGCACTGCTTTTAAACTTCCAGTGTCAGAACAATTAGCCCCCGCGTTATCCTCTTTAGGTTCCTTGAAGGCACCGTTGAGTGGTGCGTCTTTTCCGGTTCACCCCCTTCTGGAGAGCGTGATTTTTCAGGATTGGGCTCGACCTGATAGGATTTTTATCCCTCCAAAAGGTTCACTATTCTCTATCCTATGGAAGAAGAATTTGCAAAGAAATGGGCACTCCCTACCGTGGACGCAGCCATTTCCTGCGTAAATAAATCCCTGACCTGTCCGGTTGAAAATGTCCAGATGTTTAAAGATCCAGTCGACAAAAAGTTGGAGACCCTACTGAAGGCTTCTTTTACCACAGTAGGTGCCGTGGTTCAGCCAGCGATGGCAGCCATTGGCGTTTGTCAGGCTTTAAAGGATCAGATTAAACAGATATTAAGGGACATACCGGCTCAGCAAGCTCGTGAATTGGCTGACCTCCCAAGGGCTCTCTGCTTTGCAGTAGATGCTATTAAGGACTCCATTCAACAGGCGTCCCGTTTATCTCTGCTGTTGGTTCATTTGCGTCGCCTTTTGTGGCTGAAAAACTGGTCAGCAGAGGCACC
Organism: Rana kukunoris; assembly: GCA_029574335.1. Lineage (NCBI taxonomy): Eukaryota > Metazoa > Chordata > Amphibia > Anura > Ranidae > Rana > Rana kukunoris. The sequence goes on from CM056050.1 coordinate 454,133,149, forward strand.
CTGCAAAAGGCTTTTAGCAGGATTTCCCTTTCATGGTGGGAGACTATTCGGTGAAGACCTAGATAAATATATCCAGACCATATCAAGTGGTAAAAGTTCTTTCTTGCCTGTCAAGAAAAGATCGCGTGGGCCCGCGTTTAAGCGACAGGCCTTCGCAGGCTCGGCCCCTTCAACTTCCCGTCAGTATCGACGGCCTCCCGGGCGTTCAGCATTTAATAGCTGCCCACAAGGACAAGCCACGGCAGGCAAGAGGCCATGGTCTCGCAAGCCGGTTAAACCAGTCATCAAGTCAGATTCATGAAGGGGCGCCCCCACTCTCTTGGGTGGGGGGAAGGCTTCGGTTTTTCTCCGAAGTGTGGGAGGCCAGAATTCCCGACTCTTGGGTACTGTCCGTGGTAGCCACGGGCTACAAGCTAGAGTTTCAGGAAGTTCCCCCTCCTCATTTTCAGGGGTCAAGTCTTCCAAGCGACCCATTAAAGAGGACCTCTCTTGTAAAAGCATTGGATCGTCTCTTGCTCCAAGGAGTAATTGTAGAAGTACCAACCCAGGAATGGGGTCTGGGATTCTACTCCAACCTTTTTATAATACCAAAGCCCAATGACGACGTCAGGCCTATCTTAGACCTCAAACGCCTAAATCGCTTTCTAAAGATTCAGACCTTTCGTATGGAGTCCATACGTTCGGTGGCAGCCAGCCTACATCAAGACGACTTTCTAGCATCTATAGACATAAAGGATGCGTATCTGCACGTGCCGATCTACCCGGCACATCACAAGTTTCTTCGTTTTATGATAGATCACCGTCATTACCAGTTCGTAGCCCTCCCTTTCGGGTTGGCAACAGCTCCGTGGGTATTCACAAAGGTGTTAGCCCCGGTGCTAGCCGTCCTAAGGACAGAAGGCATTTTGGTCCTGGCATACCTGGACGATCTTCTGGTTATCGACAGCTCAGCTTCCAGCCTCAATCATGCAGTAGTTCGCACAGTTCAGCATCTAGAGGAATTCGGGTGGATTGTGAACCAAGAAAAATCGATATTGAAACCCACAAAGCAGTTGGAATATCTAGGCCTTCGGCTAGATACAGACTGCCAGAGGATATTTTTACCTCAAGCAAAGGTCAGATCAATAACTCAAGCAGTTCAAGTGATCTTAGGCAAGAAGAGGCCGACTATTCGCCTATGTATGCGACTGCTGGGGAAGATGGTGGCCGCCTTCGAGGCAGTGCCCTATGCCCAGATCCATACCAGATATCTTCAGGCAGCCATTCTCTCTGCTTGGAACAAGTCCATTCAGGCGTTAGATCGTCCGTTAGTGCTCTCCCCAGGAGTCCGGCGCAGCCTGTTTTGGTGGCTGGTCCCTCAAAATTTGTCAATGGGGAAATCCTTTTGCCCCATCACGTGGAAGATAGTAACCACGGATGCCAGCCTGTCAGGTTGGGGGGCAGTTCTAGAAGGACAGACCCAGCAAGGGCAGTGGTCGGAGGCAGAAAAACTGCTTCCCATCAATATCCTAGAGATCAGAGCTGCTCGGCTGGCCCTGATCGCCTGGACTCTCCCCCTTCAGGGTCTGCCAGTAAGGATACAGTCCGACAATGCCACTGCGGTGGCATACATAAACCACCAGGGGGGCACGAGGAGCCTAGCAGCCCAAAGGGAAGTAAACCTGATTTTCTCATGGGCCGAAGCCCATGTACCCTGCATCTCGGCGGTGTTCATCCCAGGGATAGACAATTCTCAAGCAGATTTTTTGAGTCGTCAACAGTTGCTCCCGGGGGAGTGGTCTCTTCACCCCCAGGTATTCCAAGAGATTTGCCAAAGATTCGGAGTCCCAGATGTGGACATTATGGCAACGAGATCCAACAAAAAGTTGGACAAATTCATATCCCGAGCCAGGGATCCCTCGGCCTACCAGACCGATGCGTTGGTTTGCCCTTGGCACCAGTTTTCTCTCCTGTATGCGTTCCCTCCACTGCAGATGATTCCCCGCCTTCTACGGAGGATCAGGGTGGAGCGCAGGCCTGTGATCCTGGTGGCCCCAGCCTGGCCCAGGAGGGCTTGGTACGCACTCATCGTGAAGATGTCAGTCGGGGCGCCGTGGCCGCTCCCCCTGCGCCCAGATCTGCTGTCTCAGGGCCCAATCTGCCACCCTGCTTCACAGCAGCTAAATTTGACGGCTTGGCGGCTGAATCCCTAATTCTTAAGGGCAGAGGCCTCTCAGCTCAGGTCATATCTACGTTGATTCAGGCTAGGAAACCGGTCTCCAGAAATATTTATTACAGAGTCTGGAGAACCTATGTGGAGTGGTGCGAGTCTCAAAAATGGCATCCTCGAAAGTTTTTTATTGACAGGATCTTGCGATTCCTCCAGGTTGGCGTTGACAAAGGGTTGGCTCTTAGTACTCTAAAGGGGCAGGTGTCGGCTTTATCGATATGGTTTCAAAGACCCTTGGCCACCCATTCGCTTATGAAAACCTTCTTGCAGGGGGTCTTGCATGTGAATCCCCCTATTAGAGCTTCCCTCTGCCCCTGGAATTTAAATCTGGTCTTGTCAGCTTTACAAAGGCAGCCGTTTGAACCTCTGACAGAAATCCCTCTTGTGCTACTAACCCGAAAGTTGGTTTTCTTGGTGGCTATGGCTTCGGCCAGAAGGGTTTCCGAGCTGGCAGCCTTGTCATGCAGGGAGCCATACCTTATTCTGCATAAGGACAGAGTGGTTCTGCGGCCTCAACCTTCTTTCCTTCCTAAGGTCATATCCAGTTTTCACTTGAATCAGGACCTAGTCCTACCATCCTTCTTTCCTACTCCTCAGTCCAGAGAGGAAAGACTGCTTCATACTTTGGACGTGGTTCGAGCCATGAGGGTCTATCTCAAGGCTACAGAGAAGATTCGGAAAACAGATGTGCTTTTTGTTCTTCCGGATGGCCCCAAGAAGGGTCAGCCGGCTGCCAAGTCTTCCTTGGCTAGGTGGATTAAGCAGCTGATTTTTCAGGCCTATGGTCTGAAGCGCGTTCCACCTCCCTTATCAGTTAAAGCCCATTCTACGAGGGCCATGAGTGCCTCCTGGGCGGCACACCATCAGATCTCTATGGCACAGGTTTGCAAGGCGGCAACCTGGTCTTCCGTACATACGTTTACTAAATTTTATAAGTTGGACGTTGCAAAGGGTACGGACGCAGCATTTGGGCAGGCGGTCCTACGGGCAGCAGTATAGAATCCTCTGGTCCGGGTCATGCCCCCTTTTTTCTGTTGGTGGAGTTACTTTACTTCCTGATAATTTTTTGTTTGGCTATTCTTGGCCTTACGGTCTCCCTCCCTTCATAGAGCATTGCTTTAGGACATCCCAAGTGTAATGGCTATGCGCTCTGTGTCCCGTGATGTACGATAAAGAAAAAAGGATTTTTAATAAACAGCTTACCTGTAAAATCCTTTTCTTGAAGTACATCACGGGACACAGAGCTCCCACCCCTCTTTTGGGGAACATTGTATAACCTCGGAGGAATTGCTTGCTACAAAACTGAAGCACTCCCAGTGGGAGGGGGTTATATAGGGAGGAAACTTCCAGTGAAATTGATTACACCAGTGTCCACACCTGAAGGTACCCATATAACCCAAGTGTAATGGCTATGCGCTTTGTGTCCCTTGATGTACTTCAAGAAAAGGATTTTACAGGTAAGCTGTTTATTAAAAATCCTTTTTTGCGTCCTTTTCTTCCCACAAATAGAACTTTCTTTTGATGGTATTTGATTGTCTCTGCGATTTTTATTTTTTGCGATATAAACGGAAAAAGACCAAAAATTTCGAAAAAAAATGATATTTTCTAATTTTTGTTATAAAAAAAATCAAATAAACTAAATTTTTGTCAAACATTTAGGCCAAAATGTATTCAGCCACATGTCTTTAGTAAAAAAAATCGCAATATAAAAAAAAACTAGCTACCTAGCGGCAACAGTGACACTAATACTGATCAGAAAACCGATCGCTTAGTGACACTGGCAATAGGGGGTTAAAGGGTTAACTAGGGCGGTGATCAAGGGGTTAAAGCTTTATTAGGGGGGGTAGGGGGCTACCCTGGACACTAACTGTCACACTGACACTAAATGCAGTGATCAGTAAATATATGATCACTGCTATCAGTGACACTGTGATAGGGGGCTGGGGGGGTGCTGGGGGGGGGGTGATCTGAAGGGGTTAATGTGCCTATGTGTATGGTGTCAGTGTAGTGTTGGTGCGACTTACTGTGTGATGTCTTCTCTCCTCTTGCCGGACAAAAACGAACAGCCGCCCCCTCATCCCGGATCGCTCCACACCATTTTGTGGTTGTACATATACATGCGGTGGGCGTTTGGTGGTTAAGCATTTCTAAACGCAAATGCGGCAAAACACTCGGATCAGTTATCAAAGCGTTCTGTGTACATGGAGCCTTAGGCGCCTTTCACAGGGACGGCTGTTCTGCCGCAGTTAAAAGAATGTTTATTTCTTTTGAAATTCAAGACTCCAGGCACAGCGATCGGCTGCATTTGTACACTGCGTTTAGCTGCATTTACATGCAGCTACGTTTAGCTGTGGTTGGCCATTATTGTCATCCCTATAGCAACCGTTTTTATTTTAATGTGCTTCCTGTTGTTTTTTCTTTTGTTCACACTGCTATACGCAGCTGACACAGTGCACTGCGATTACCTGCAGTTATGTGCAGATAGCTGCGCAAAATCATTCCTGGACGCAGTCAAATCTATTTTTTCTATCTGCACCAAACCTGCATGTAATGAAACTGCAGCTAAATGCAGTGTTTGAATGGGTCCATCTGAAAGCATTGTGTGCTTTCAGCTGCGGTAGAAAAAGAGAAAATCCACAGCAAAAAGCACCATTCTATCCGCCCGTGTGAAAGAGGCCTTAGGGCAGGGGTGCCCAACCAGTGGCCCGGGGGCCACATGTGGCCCGCGGAGCCCTCTGATGTGGCCCGCGACCTCCTGCTCTGGAATAGAATAGAATACTGTTATTGAAGGTAAGTTTATTACTACTCTATGGCAAAGTGCATCTAAGGCGGCGTACACACGACCGAGGTTCTCGCTAGAAACCAGCGAGAACCTCGCTGGAAGCTGCATTCCAGCGAGAACCTCGGCCGTGTGTACGCTCTCGGCGAGTATCCCGTCGGGAATGCCGTCGAGCAGAAATAGAGAGCATGTTCTCTATTTGCTCGACGGCCCGCCTGGATGAATGGCTGGTTGCCATTCCCGACGGGCGGGTCGCCGAATCTGACGGCCGGCAGAGAACCTCGACGGGCGGAACGATGTGTTCTGCCCGTCGAGGTTCTCTGCCGTGTGTACGCGGCTTAACCTGCAGAAAAGCCACAAGTGAACCCGCGGTGCTGGTAAACAGCGCATCAGTGTGAAAACAGCCTTAGTCCTCTTTTACATGATCAGTCTGACCCAATCGGACCCTCCATTCATCTCTAAGGAGTGGCAGATGTAAATAGACTTGTGTCTGTTTACAAACGCCTACCTCCAATCCGATCCACTAAGAAAAAAGACTTGAGCATAGAGTAGAGTGGGCTGCTGTCCACCCGCTCCGCTCATTGTGGCCCGCGACCGGTTACCAAGTCACTTAAATGGCCCCCACTCTTCAAAAGGTTGGGCACCCCTGCCTTAGGGTATTGTAAAACGTTGGGGAGACAGAACCTGAAGTGGAAATACAGTACAGAGCAGGATCAGAAATTTGAGCTGAGTGCTGATATGCAGAAGAAACAGACAGGAATATACGATGTTGCCATCTGAAATTGACTCTCACCAGGAAGCAGGGACCAGGAGCATCAAGTCTTAGGGGAACAGATGGTCTTGAACTGCTGGATGCTTTCCAGTTAACAACCCACAGCATTGTCTAGGTGCCACTACATAGCACACAGAAGCAAACAATGCTAACTATAGGCACTTTTTTGAAAGTATTATAAGCCGAAACCAACAGAGGTGTCAGATACACAGATTCATAAGCTAAAGTCGATACAGGTCAGATTAAGACAGGACCAAGGTACTTATGCGTACACGACCGTTTTAAACGTCCTAGAAAACACAACGTTTTTCTGGACGTGATTCTTGTCAAGCCTGCCTTGCATACACACGATCATGGAAAAAAAATGCTCAGCGCGGTGACGTACAACACGTGCGACGGGACTATGAAGGGAAAGTTCCATTCAGATGGCACCACCCTTTGGGCTGCTTTTGCTGATTTCATGTTAGTAAAAGTTTGGTGATAAACGATTCGCCCTTTCCAGTCTTCGTGCTTTCAGTCTGTTACATCGTGACGAATGTGCTATCTCCATTACGAAAGCTAGTTTTACCAGAACGAGTGCTCTCGTCTCATAACTTGCTTTTGAGCATGTGCGTTTTTTTTCCCGTCATTAAAGCCTACAGACGACCGCTTTTCATGACGTGAAAAACGACAACGTGAAAAACAACAAGAAAAATTACAGCATGTTCTAAATTTTTAATGGCCATTTTTCACGTCATGAAAAATGCTCTGGAGCCTATACTCGGTCGTTTTTAACCACTTCCATATCAGGCACTTACGCACCTTCCTGCCCGAGCCAATTTTCAGCTTTCAGCGCTGTCTCACTTTGAATGACAACTTTTTTTTTATCATTTTGTTCCCACAAATAGAGCTTTATTTTGGTGGTATTTGATCACCTCTGCAATTTTTATTTTTTTTTGCGCAACAACTGAAAAACGACCGAAAAGTTTTTTTTTTTTTCTGTCAATCTTTTTGTAAATAAGTACGTTTTCTTTTTCAATTACTGGCACCGATGAGGTGGCACTGATGGGCATCAATTAGGTGGCACTGATGGGCGCCGATAGGCGGCACTGATGGACACTAATAGGCGGCGCTGGTATGCGGCACTGATGGGCACTCATAGGCAACACTGATGGGCACTCAAAGTAACTCATGAAAGTAGATTAGTAAACGAGAAATCCAAATCAAATCAATATTTGGTTTAACCACTTGCTTACTGGGCACATAAACCCCCTTCGTGCCCAGGCGAAATTTCAGCTTCCGGCACTGCGTCGCTTTAACTGACATTTGCGCGGTCGTGCGACGTGGCTCCCAAACAAAATTGACGTCCTTTTTTCCCCACAAATAGAGCTTTATTTTGGTGGTATTTGATCACCTCTGCGGTTTTTATTTTTTGCGCTATAAACAAAAATGAGCGACAATTTAAAATATATATATATATTTTTTTTACTTGTTGCTATAATAAATATCCCAATTTTTTTATTTATTTTTTTCTCAGTTAAGGCCATAAATGATTGGTTTGCGCAAAAGTTATAGCGCCTACAAAATGGGGAACAGAATTATGATTTTTTTTATTATTTTCTTTTTTACTAGTAATGATGGCGTTCTGCGATTTTTATTGGGACTGCGATATTGCGGCGGACATATCGGACACTTTTGACACAAATTTGGGACCATTCAAATTTTAACAGCATCAGTGCTATAAAAATGCACTAATTACTGTATAAATGTGACTGGCAGGGAAGGGGTTAACACTAGGGGATGAGGAAGGGGTTAAATGTGTATCCTGGGTGTGTTCTAACTGTGTGGGGGGAGGGGGGAGACTGGGGGAGGTGACCGATGCTGTGTCCCTATGTATAAAGGACACAGATCGGTCTCCTCTCCTCTGACAGCACGTGGAGCTCTGTGTTTACACACAGAGCTCCACGTCCCTGCTGTCACCTGCTGTATTCCTGCCGATCGCATGTACCCGGCGGACATCGCGGCCGCCAGGTACACGCATCGGCTCTTCAGCGATGCGCCGGGACAGTGTTTACCCGCTGCGCACCACCCAGTGGCGCGCGCGGGTAATGCACTTTAAATTACGTCCAAAGACGTCAACTTGGCACTTGAGAGCCGCGCTGTGGATGTCTTTTGTCTATAGCGCAGATCTCAAGTGGTTAACTACCCTTTGCCTTAAAAACTGGCAATTGTGGGGCGTGGCCTGGATGGCATGGTGTGAGGAGTGTGGAACGGGAGCTCCGCTCGCCAAAGATCCTTATTTTATTATCCTGGGGCCGTAATTGACTTTCACCCTGTCACCAATCGTGAGACTGCGAGCCCTATCATACAGGGGACATGTCGCCGCTGAGGCAGACCTCCAGCGCGGCCGCTAAACTCGCCAAATACCGGCTCACGGAGAAGGGGGCTGGAGAGGAAGATGGCGCCGGCACCTCGACTCCCGCAAACTCAGCGGCTGAACACACGGCGTGTGTGCTGGAAGCAATCTCCGATTGTAAGAGCTCCCTTACGGGGAAGATTGACGAGGTAAAGGTGGATGTTTCACTTATCCGCCAGGACTTGCAGAAGCTCAGGGACCGCGTGACTGAGGCAGAGACCAGGATCGGCCGCGTGGAGGATGAAGTACCGCCGTTACAGGTTGCGGTTGAGAGCATGCAACACAAACTTACTGTGATCCTAGCGAAACAAGATGACATGGAGAACCGCTTAAGGAGGTGTAACTTGCGGTTTGTGGGTCTACCGGAGGGAGCGAAGGGTCAGGACCCCCCCTCATTTCTAGAAAATCTGCTGATTACCGCATATGGGCGCGCTGAGTTCTCGGCTTCCTTCGTGGTGGAGAGGGCCCACAGGCTGGCTGCCAAGCCTCCTCCTCAGGGCGCTCCGCCGAGGACATTTATTGCTAAGCTGCTTAATTTCCGGGACCAGGATGCCGTACTACGCCTAGCTAGGCTGAAGGGTAACATCCCCTTCCATAATACCGAGGTCAGAGTCTTCCCTGACTTTTCGGCGGAGGTCCAAAAGAAGAGGGTCCTCTTCTCAGAAGCTAAGCGCCAGCTACGGATCCACCGCTATCTCTATGCCATGTTATTCCCGGCCCGGCTCCGGGTCGCAGGAGAGGACAGAGCACACTTTTTTGACACACCAGAGGCAGTCTTTTCCTGGCTTGAGAGAGCGGTACCACCGGATCAGCGACCCATCTAGAGTTCCTGCCTTGACATTCTGGAATATACCGCGGACCGTGTTATGCTTCTTTTTTTTTTTTTTTTCTTAAAGTTTTATTGAGTAGAAATATTGCAAAAGACAATATAAATATACATTTTGTGTACAAAAAATATTGAACTATACAGTACAGAAACTCTTAAAGGACTGAATAGTACTATAGTATTGGTGCAAAAATTGTGCACATGGAACAGACTAAAGCTCGCTTGAAGTGTTGGTATGAGACATCTCATTTAATTTTTGTACAAGTATTAAGGACTTGGGGAGGGAAAGGATTGAGATAGGAGGGGGGGTAGAGAGAGAAAAAAAAAACACAGCGATTAGAAAGGACAAATATTGTGTGTACGGTGGGAAAAGCAGCAAGGCCATCTATCTTGAGGCAGTCAGATCTGAGGTTCAGGGATTTACAAATTGTAAGCTTTGAATTCTGGAGTGTTTTTAAACTCCAGCCATTTGTACCAAGTCTCATTGAATGTAATAATCCGTTCCTGAGCAATGCTGATGAGTTCTTCGATTTTCTCTATGTTGATAAGCCTGCGAAACCACTCTATTTTTGTTGGCGTGATAGTTGAACGCCAATGGCACGGAATACAGTGCCTGGCAGCGTTTATCATGAACATTGTGAGGGACTTCAAGTACCCCCTTCTGGGAACTGAGCTGTGGGGTAGCAAGTATTGTGCCGGTTCAAGTCTGAGATCATCTGAGGTGATTGCAGTGATAGTCTCATGCACTATTTTCCAGAAGGATTGGATCAGTGGGCATGACCACCATATGTGGCGCATCGAGCCTTCCCCATCACCGCATCTCCAACATTTTTTAGAGATTTGGGATGAAAACTTATGGAGCAAAGTGGGAGTTCTGTACCATCTGGTTACAATTTTATAGCCACACTCCTGGGTGGCAATATTTAGAGAGCCCTTGTGGGCATGCATAAAGATGGTTTCCCATTCCGTTCCTGACAAGTTCAGGTTAAGGTCTTTTTCCCATGCCAGACATGACGCACTGGAGAAGTCCGCAACGGTCTCAGAAAGTGAGGTATACAGTATAGAGATGGTGTGCCTTTGAGGCTGCTTTTGCAAGGCTAAGGTTTCTAGAACTGTGGGGCGTCTTGACCAGATACGAATATGTTCCTTCGTATTCAAAAAGTGTTTGGTTAACAAGTATTGGCATTGTAAAAATACATTCAACCTCAATTTTCTATTTAGTTCCTCTCTAGTTAGTAAGGTACCAGACTTAAAAAAGTGCAAAAACAATTTGTCTCTATGAGGCCAAGTTGTGGGGAAGAAGTTTCGTTCTAACCCAGGAGGAAAATCAGGATTGTTGTTTAGCGGGGTAAGCGGGCCTAACCATGGTGATGGGCAGGATGTCTTAAATGTGGTACAGAATATTTCTAAGGTGGGGCCAATAAGGGGGTGATGCTTGGCATCTGGAGGGTGATGTTTCGGGTGTATCCACGGAAGATTCCTGACTGGTAAGATAAATTGTGAGTGTTCTAATGTGACCCAGTCCTTTACTAAGTGGTGATTGTTCCAATCCACTATTCTCGCTAAAAGGGCTGCTTGGTGGTACTTACGCAGATCAGGGAGTGCAATCCCTCCCTTATGTTTGGGTAGATTCAGCTTCGTGAAACGTAATCTTGGGGATTTGGCTCTCCAAATAAACGAGGAGCAGGCTTGCCTAAGGGAGGCAAAAAAGGCAGGGGGAGGTTTGATAGGAATCGTTTGCATACATTGATCAGGGATATCGCCTATAATTTGTAACCTGGCTAAGATGCTTTCCTTCCTTGGGGATTACAGATATATGGGCTTCTAAGAGCTGGGCTGGTGGGTTTTGTTCAGAGTGGAGGGCCCGGAAGGTTTTCAGAAACCTGGGCTTCAATATATCTTTGAAGGTCTTGTAATACAATAGAGGTAAACCATCTGGTCCCGGGGCTTTTCCTACTTTCATGTCTTTAATGGCCCTATCAACTTCGCACTCTGATATGGGCGCATCAAGATCTTGTGCTACATTCTCCGCTATCTTTGGTGGGCTGTATTTTTGTAGAAAATCTTCGATAAGTTGAGTTCTTTTAACCGTATTATGGGGGCATTTTGGGTTGGAGGGTAGATTATACAGGGATTGATAGTATAATTCAAATTGCTTGGCTATGTCTTCATTAGAGTAGTGTATTTTGCCTTTATTGTCTCTAATTTGATGGATTGTGGCAGCAGACTTTTTATCTTGGACCGCTTTCGCTAATAGTCTACCGCTCTTGTACTGCCTTTTAGTCTTTAAGCTTAACTCTTCAGATAGGGATAGCCTAGCATTCGTCAGTTCTTCCAGGGTATTTACTGCAATAGTTTGTTTGTGTGCTGCCTCTAGCGTCTTTATTCGAGCGATCAAGGAAGTAATCCTCGATTGTTGGTCTTTTTTCTGTCTGGCCAGTGTGGCGATGAATTTACCCCTCATGACACATGTATGTGCTTCCCACTGGGTCAGAAGGGAAGTATCTTCATTTTCATTCCGTGAGAAGTAATCAGTCAAAATATCGCTAAAGATATGTACCTGCCTCTGGTCTTTCAAGATAGATGAATTGAGTCTCCATGATTTGGTGGTAGTGATTCGGTCTGGAAATACTAACGTCATAGTGATTGGGTGATGATCAGAAATCAACATAGGTTCAATCGTGGCACTTTTTAGTACTTTTAAGTCTGTTTGAGATAGAAAAAAGTGGTCTATCCTAGAGTATTTTTGGCAGACTATTGAAAAGAATGTACAGTGCCTGCCGCCGAGAATGTGTTTTTAGCACGCCAGCATCGCGCTGAATCTCGGCGACAGGCTGCCGATATCTCGCACTCGCTGGAATAGTAAAAGCACATTCCAGCGAGCGCGTCATAGAAGCGACGGGGATCCGACGCGGATTCCCGCCAATTCTACACGTGGGCGGAGTTTGTTATGAATCCTGAAGGAGAAATCCCCGCCGGATTTAAAAAAAAATCCGGCATGGGTTCCCCCCTCAGGAGCATAACGGGCCCTTAGGTCTGTTATGGGTTGTAAGGAGACCCCCCCTACGCCGAAAAAACGCACTGCGGCCCCCCACCCCAGAGCACCCTGTCCCCATGTTGATGAGGACAGGGCCCCTTCCCGACAACCCTGGCCGTTGGTTGTCGGGGTATGCGGGCGGGAGGCTTATCGGAATCTGGAAGCCCCCTTTAATAAGGGGGCCCCCAGATACCGGCCCCCCACCCTAAGTGAATGAGTATGGGGTACATTGTACCCCTACCCATTCACCTGCAAATAAAAAGTGTAAACACAAATAAACCACACAGGGCATAACAGCGGAAGGAAGCGGAAGGAAGCGTCGCGTCAACATCTGGAGAAGAAGAAGACGACGTCACAGAGGAGGGGACTCGCCGCCGCTAGTAATTGAGCTAACACACAAAGTTAGCGGCGGCGAGTCCTGAAGAAGAAGAAGACCCCCGGAGAGCGGAGAAGACCCCCGGAGAGCGGAGAAGACCCCCGGAGAGCAGGAGAAGACCCCGGAGAGTGGGAGAAGACCCCCCAGCCGCCGAAGACGTCGAAAGAAGCCCGCCGGGTGGTGGGCGCTTTTATCAAAGCGCCCCCCCCCGGCGGCGGAAGAGAACCAGACGGCGGCACCCACCCCCCACAGAAGCCCGCCGGAGGGGGCTTCCAGATTCCGATAAGCCTCCCGCCCGCATACCCCGACAACCAACGGCCAGGGTTGTCGGGAAGGGGCCCTGTCCTCATCAACATGGGGACAGGGTGCTCTGGGGTGGGGGGCCGCAGTGCGCCCCCTGCCCCAGAGCACCTAACCCCCCCATGTTGAGGGCATGCTGCCCGGTACGGCTCAGGAGGGGGGGGGGCGCTCGCTCACCCCCACTCCCTTCCTGACCGGCCGGCCGGCGTGCTTTGGATACGGGTCTGTTATGGATTGTGGGGGACCCCCACGCCGTTTTTTCGGCGTAGAGGGGGTCTCCTTACAACCCATAACAGACCTAAGGGCCCGTTATGCTCCTGAGGGGGGAACCCATGCCGGATTTTTCTTTAAAAATATGGCGGGGATTTCTCCTTCAGGATTCATAACAAACTCCGCCCACGTGTAGAATTGGCGGGAATCCGCGTCGGATCCCCGTCGCTTCTATGACGGCTTTGTCTCCATCGCGGCAAGCCAGCTCGGCGCTGGCTCCCGCGATGGGGCTCGTAGATGGTCAATCTCGCCGAGAAAGGGAGCGAGATTGACACAATATCCCAGTCACCTACTGTATAGTCTTTAATTTGCGGGTTTAAAGTTCTCCAGGCGTCATGTAACATTAATCCCTGCAGTTGAATTTTGATTTGTTTCAATGCACTATAGGGAAGGCTTGACGCTCCGTTAGAAGTATCTAAAATAGGATTGAGGGGCATATTAAAGTCACCTCCCAGAATGAGCATACCCGGGGCAAAGGTGGTCAGTATATGTTTAATCTTACGAAAGAATGTTACCTGTTTTGTGTTAGGGGCATATATGTTTGCAATAGTGATCGGATGTGATCTAAGTTTTCCCTTAAGAAATATGTATCTCCCTTCCGGGTCTAGCATAGTGTCTTGTACTTGAAATGGGGTATGTTTTGCTATTAGTATCGAGACTCCTTTTGTTTTACCGTCAGGGTTGGATGCATGAAAAGCTAGAGGAAATCTTTTATCATTAAATTTCGGGATCTTGTCTTTTTTAAAGTGGGTTTCTTGGGCGCATATAATGTCGGCTTTCTGTTTATGGCAATTATTAAGGAGTTTAGTTATTTTTTCCGGAATATTTAGTCCTTTCACGTTTATAGAGAGTAGCTTTAGCGACAAAGAAGTAGAGTGATGGCTATCCGGTGACATGTTTGCGGTTTAACAAAGTCTCTGCAGAGAAGAAAAAAAGAGAAAGAGAAAAAAAAGGGGGGGACGGGAGTGGGGAGGGAAATGGGTCAGGGATTTCCGGGAGTAGACCTTAAACCTGAAGGTCCACTCTAATAATACAACCTGGCAATGTCAAAGGGTGCAACCAGTTACACCCCTTGTGTGGGTACAGTGTCTAGGTGAACCAAAATAGATTAGACAAAGTAAACACTGGTAAAAGTTGTGAAGAACAATAAAGACTACTAAATTAGGTCTCACTGCACCTCAGAAGATATTAGATGTATGGGCACTGTGGAGCGGCTATCTAAGTAAAGCATATATCAAGCTCAGGTTAAGGGCTAATCAATAACAGGGGGGGGGCTTCAAGTTCGCTTCAAGTTCCTTAGTACAACAAGTGTGTAAGGAGAAATCACCCTGGTAAAGGTACATGAAATGTTCTGTTACCCAAGGATAAACTTCAGTTCACAGACATTCTATTACTTTGACATTTCAAACATCTATGTAAGCTACATTTAGAGGACACTAGTGTACATCCCTGAGTAAAATACAGGTAACAAGTGAAAGGCTGACCGCAGGTCAGCCTAGGTTTGTAGGAGGAGTCGGGAGGTATTTAAACCCGCCCTCCATCCTCCTTCTGGGCGTCGGTTTTCTTGTGTGTGGGGTTTCTGGGTATTGCACGTCACTTCCTGTTTCTGTCCAGAGCAATGGAGGCAGCTGCTGCAGGTGTCCATTGTGCTCTCCTCAGGATTCCCAGCGGACCAGACTGTCTGTACCCCATCCTCCTCTGTCAGCTGAGCACCGCTCACCCCAATCCCCCGCTTCTCCCGATGCTTGCAGGGGGGTGCAGGTCTGTAGTTGTGGCAGGCACCATTGGGGGGGCTGTCCACCATGTCAGCCAGGTACTTGTCAGCATCATAGGGGCCGCCTGCTTCTCCACTCGGGCTCACGCTGTGGGGGGTCCCTCTGTTCTCCCTCCTGCTCCTCCGGGCATACTCGGTGAGAGGGGAGCCAGCCGTCCTCCCTCTCACTCCTCCGGGCACCCACGTCCACGTGGTGCAGGGCTCCATGGAGACCGCCCGCCTGTTCCTCCCGCCCCCCGTTTGCTCATATGACGTCACCCGCTCCACGGCTCCTCACGCTAGTCTAGTACCTCACATGGGGGGATGTTGGTGGGGTCAGGTGCGGTAGTTTTGTGGGCTCAGTCAGCATCGGAGGTCGCATCCCGATGCAGGGGGGGGGGGTCGGGTGTGTGGGCATGTGCTTTCCCTGTCCGCACTCTGCTTCCTCCTAGCTGTGTCATGTAGCTGAGCGCTGTTTGGCTGAAGGAGCATCTTCCCCCAGCGCGGCCTGTCCCCTCCCCTGTGACACATGTCTCCCAGTGACAACCCAGTGGGTGCTGAGGGCTCCCCGTCAAAGTTTCTGAGTTTCTCCTGCTAGTTAAGGTTCTTCTGATGGTTACGTTTCTCTTATGTTATGCGATTCATGTTATGCGATTCATGTCATGCGATTCATATTAGGCGATTACGTTTTTTATGCTAGTTATGTCCTCATGCAATGTGTTCTAATGCTAGTTATGTCCTCATGCAATGTGTTCTTATGCTAGTTATGTCCTCATGCAATGTGTTCTAATGCTAGTTATGTCCTCATGCAATGTGTTCTTATGCTAGTTATGTCCTCATGCAATGTGTTCTTATGCTAGTAATGTCCTCATGCAATGTGTTCTTATGCTAGTAATGTCCTCATGCAATGTGTTCTTATGCTAGTAATGTCCTCATGCAATGTGTTCTTATGCTAGTAATGTCCTCATGCAATGTGTTCTTATGCTAGTAATGTCCTCATGCAATGTGTTCTTATGCTAGTAATGTCCTCATGCAATGTGTTTTTATGCTAGTAATGTCCTCATGCAATGTGTTCTTATGCTAGTAATGCCCTCATGCAATGTGTTCTTATGCTAGTAATCTCCTCATGCAATGTGTTTCTTATGCTAGTGATGTCCTCATGCGATTACGTTTCACGTGCGGTCACGTTTTCATGCGATCACGTTCGCGTGCGATCGCGGTCATCGTGTTACATTTCTCATGCAATCACGGTTTTTATGGTGGTTCTCATGCGATTACGTTTCGTATGATAGTTCTCATGCGATTATGTTTCCCATGGTTTCTCATGCGATCATGTTCATGTGCGATCACGGTCCTCGTGTGTTATGTTTCTCATGCGATCACGTTCTCATGTGATTACGTTTCTCATGGTGTCTTTTCATGCGACTATGATTCCCATGCGACTATGTTTCCCATGCGACTATGTTTCCCATGGTATGTTTCTGACTCGATTACGTTTTTCATGCGACTACATTTCTCATGCAACTACGTTTCCCATGGTATTATGTTTCTGATACGATTACGTTTCCCGTGGTATCATGTTTCTGATGCGATTACATTTTTTCATGCGACTATGTTTTTCATGTGACTACGTTTCCATGCGATTACGTTTCTCATGGTGTCTTCCCATGCGACTACGTTTCCCATGCGACTACGTTTCCCATGGTATGTTTCTGACTCGATTACGTTTCCGATGCGACTATGTTTCCCATGGTATATGTTTCTAATTCGATTTACGTTTTTCATGCGACTACGTTTTTAATGCGACTATGTTTCCCATGGTATGTTTCTGACTCGATTACGTTTTTCATGCGACTATGTTTCCCATGGTATATGTTTCTAATTCGATTACGTTTTTCATGCGACTACGTTTTTTATGCAATTACGTTTCTAATGCGGCGACTACGTTTCCCATGGTATTATGTTTCTGATACGATTACGTTTCCCGTGGTATCATGTTTCTGATGCGATTGTTTTTCATGCGACTACGTTTCCATGCGATTACGTTTCCCATGGTATTATGTTCTCATGCAATTACTTTTCTGGTGCGATTGCGGTTTTCATGCGGGTTTGTTTCTCATGCGATTATGGTTTTATGTTCTCATGTGAGTTTGTTTCGGATGCGTTTACGTTTTTTCATGCGACTACGTTTTTAATGCAATCACGTTTCTCATGCGGTTACGTTTCTCATGGTCTCTCATGCAATTGCGTTCTCATGGTTCCTCATGTGATAACGTTTCTCATGCGATTACGGCTCATGTGTTTTGTTACTGATGCAATTAAGTTTCTCATGGTATCACGTTTCTCATGTGATTTTTTGTTTCTCATGCGATTACGTTTCTCATGGTTCTCAGGCGATCACGTTTTTCATGCGTTACGTTTCTCATGCGGTTACGTGATTGCGTGACGTTTCTCAGGATGTCATGTTCTCATGCGATTACGTTTCTCATGGTTTACTTGTGTTTTTTTCATTTCTCATGTTAGTCATGTCAATGCGGTTAAGTTTCTCATGTGCACATTTCCCAAGCTAGTTACGGTTCCCTTGCGATTACGTTTCCCACGCTAGTCATGTTCTTGTGCGTTGCACTTTCATGTGTCGCGTTTCTCAGGCTAGTTATGTTCTCATGCTATTTTACATTGTTTCATGCAGTAATGTCTCATGTTTTTTCGTTCCTCAGACGATTTGACGTTTCTACAGTGCGTTTTACGTTACGTTTCTCATGCTATTCATGTTTTCTGGTATTTACGTTTTTCTTGCAGGTTTCAGTTGTGATGCAATTGGTTATTAATGTATGTATGTACGTTTGCGGTTCTCATACGTTTGCGCTTCTCATACGCTTACGCTTCTCATACGTTTACGCTTCTCATACGTTTATGCTGTTCTGGGTAATATGTTCTCAAGTGTATTACGCTTTTCATGCTATTCGTGTTTCTCATGTTTTTTCGTTTCTCGTACTATTCACGTTTCTCGTACTATTCACGTTTCTCGTACTATTCATGTTTCTCGTACTATTCACTTCTCACACTTTTTTACTTCTCACGCTTTTTTACTTCTCATGCTATTCGTGTGCTCGGGTGCTTATGTCTCTCATGCTACTTCACGTCGCTCATGCAACTTCAGGTCTATCATACACGTTTACGCTTCTCATACGATTACGCTTCTCATACGATTACGCTTCTCATATGTTTATGCTGTTCTGAGTATTATGTTCTCAAGTGTATTACGCTTCTCATGCTATTCGTGTTTCTCATGTTTTTTCGTTTCTCGTACTATTCACGTTTTCGTACTATTCACGTTTCTCGTACTATTCACGTTTCTCGTACTATTCACATTTCTCGTTCTATTCACTTCTCATGCTTTTTTACTTCTCATGCTATTCGTGTGCTCGGGTGCTTATGTCTCTCATGCTACTTCACGTCGCTCATGCAACTTCAGGTCTATCATACAGGTTTCAGTCGTGATGGTTTCTAGTTGGTAGTTTGATATCATCATTGTAGATTCATGGCGTTTCACCGCTGGGGGGGGTCACCTATCACGTCTATGGGTGCTTACGGATTGAGATGATCGTTTTTAATCGGCTTGTACGGTGGCAAGTCTCCTCATCCGTTTCTCATACGTTTCATGCATCTCGACATACTATGACCTGACACGTCTTCAGGTTCATTGGGCCTGAGTGTACGTTTTTAATTTGCCTGCTACGCCTCAGGTTGCTCGGCCTTTGCAATTCATGGGTTTGTCTCATTCTCAGTCCAGCTGCATTAGTCCACACTTACCTACATTTTATTTTCATAGTCTGTGCATTCATATTTGTTCATGGCCACTCTCCACTGCTGGTTACCTGTCACGTTTACGGGTACTGTCGGATTGAGATGTTCGTTTCTAATTGGCTTGTGAGGTGGCAAGTCCCTTCATCCGCTTCTCACGGCTTTTATTACGTTCATACGTCACGTTATCTCATTACTTACATCACTTGCCTGACACGTCTTCAGGTTCATAGGCTTGAGTGTTACGTTTTCAATTGGCCTGATTTGCTTTAGGTTGCTCAGCCTTGCTAATTTTTTTGAGACTGACACATTTCAGTCTTCCGTTACATTTTCATTCCTGCTCTACGTTACTGCGTGTGTTAGTCACGGACACCTACGTAGGTAGGGGTAAGGGAGGTAGGGATTTTTTCCTTTTCCTAAGGTTAGTTGGGGCTCGTTGATTATGTTGTTTTTAACGATGTTGTTCTTCTTTGCAGTTTTCATGTCACGGGCAGCAGATATCGCAGAGTTTGCCGCCATCTGTCTTTCTCTGGTTACGAATTCTATGCATGGGAGCACGCTCTCCTTGAAACTCCTGATACAGCCTTCTTTTTTACAGACGGAGCTTGATCTTCAAGTCCTGGGTTCTTTTTCTCACTGACATTCAGTTCCTACTTGCCTTTTTGCTTCTTTTGCCACTTTCAGCTCAAACGGGTTTTCAAGCTGGGTCCAGGACAGTCTGGGCACTAGACTTTTGCGGATGTACTCAGGGTTGGCCACTTTACTTTCCCTAGAACTCCCTTCTCTGCTAACACAGGGCATGACTCGTAGCCATTCCCTGCTGCTTAACCAGGGTAGAACTTCAATATCCTCTCCGGGCCGTGCTTGCAGTACAGGTGCAATTTCTGCCGCCATTCGTCAAGGAGTCTGTATTCTCGTTGTTGAGGAGTTAGATTGGCGGTAGTCAGCTTTCTTTTCCAGACATAAGTCAGCTCCACATGTCTGTCACAGGCATTCTTACGTTGGGGGCTTGTGGTTGCATACAGTTACTTTCATTTCAAATCTCTTGGCTAGCTCATCCTACTGTTTTATTTTTGCCCCCTTTTAGGCATACTGACCACGTGACCCCGGCACACCTCAGGTCACTTTCCCACCTCAGATCAATTTCCCTGTTTTCCCCTCGGACCTTTCCCTAGCAGGATCACCTGAGACTCCGAGTACAAGTGAAAGGCTGACCGCAGGTCAGCCTGGGTTTGTAGGAGGAGTCGGGAGGTATTTAAACCCGCCCTCCATCCTCCTTCTGGGCGTCGGTTTTCTTGTGTCCCACCCACCCACCCATCCCCTTTTTTTATTGCTATTTCTTCTTTTACTTCTACTTGGGTATGCCCCCTTTTAGGCATACTGACCACGTGACCCCGGCACACCTCAGGTCACTTTCCCACCTCAGATCGATTTCCCTGTTTTCCCCTCTGACCTTTCCCTAGCACGATCACCTGAGACTCCGAGTACAACCCTTGTTAACAGAACTCTGACAACATATTCAAGACAAACAGCTTTCAACAGTATCAGATTCCTAAAATGATATAATCCTTCCCATTTTCTTTGCTTTTCCAAGCCTACCAACTGCTTGTCACATAGTCATTATGAGATAAAACCTAGGTCTTAAACTGGTTAATAAACTTGTCAGATAACTTTTCCCCGTGATATTAGTGACGATTTGATTAGTTTTCAACGATTACATAGAGACTTAGCGTCTATCTTACTGTTTCTGGTACAGCTAAAGGGGAAATGCTGTTCTGTAAATAGTACCACAAATCACACGCTGCGTTAAAGAATTTTACCAGAGCGGGAGAGAAAGCGTGCATGGGACATGTCCCCGCACAGGATTCCGCCACTCTCTTCCACACAGAAGACAACATCCTTCAGGGGTTTTAGATAAATTACGTCTATTTTGTAGTATAAGCAACCATATTTATGGAATTCTGGGAGTATGGCGTAACAATAAGATCCATATCTGGACTAAACTTTCCTTACTGTATGACCTTATTAATATCGTAATGTAAGCCAATGTAAGCTAGTCTTATGCTTCTTGTTGTCTCTTGGTCACTTGCGGAACTTTGCCTTGCTATGAACAGTACTGTCTTATCCGGCCCCCGGCCCATATCCTCCATCATTTCGGCGGTCCAACTGCTGTAACTCCCCTATCATGCTTGGACCGTGGCTCAGCTTTCTGCCCCCCCCCCCCCTTATTGCTTTCTTTGTCTTGCCCCCAGTACCATCCATCGCCTTGTGTATACCTGTCCCTGATTTCTGCAGAGCTCGGTATGTACCCCTTTTGTTTGCTCCCCCCCACCCCTGCATCCCCTGCCCTATGTGATGGGGTGCATGTATCACAGCCCCATACGATACTTTATGATGGCGAGTTGCTACCCGTCATGGCGCCTGTGACTTGGTCTCGTGTTCCCACATCCTTGTACTCCCCCCCTGCATTTCATCCTTGGGACTTTAGCTCGGGCGCCTCACTCCTTGTACTGTTGCTAGTTTTACAGCGGATAATCGTCCCGCTAGTTGTGGGTGTCCCCTCGGACCCCGCCCTATTTTTCAATGCCTACACCATGGTGTGGAAATTATATTTATGCCTGATTTCCCTGGTCTGGTCGGGCCTGTGGGGGTGTCTTGGCCGCTTGCCTGGCGCCCTACCGGCCCGGACGTTCCAGAGCGTTAGTTTATTGTTCTTGTTCTTTTTGTTCTCTTTGGTTGTGTATAGTTAATTGTTGGACCATTGTTATGAGTTTATGTGCTGTGCGGGAGGGACTGTGGTTTTGTTTCTTGGGTAATGCTATGTGGAGTGATAATATGTATGCTATATTGCTGTGCACTGGTGTGGCT
Organism: Rana kukunoris; assembly: GCA_029574335.1. Taxonomy (NCBI): domain Eukaryota; kingdom Metazoa; phylum Chordata; class Amphibia; order Anura; family Ranidae; genus Rana; species Rana kukunoris. The sequence goes on from CM056050.1 coordinate 454,154,538, forward strand.
GTTGGGATCCTGCCCCTGGCGCTCCAGGGTCCGTGGGCGGTGGCTGCCCCCCCCCCCGTGTGTTTGCGGGGTGCCCTGGCTGCCTGCGTGTGGATTCGAAGTGCCCGGGTCAATTCCTACAGATACTGCTCACCATGCCTAAGGTAAAGTTTATAACCTGGAATTTGCGGGGGATAAGGGCCCGCCCGAAGCGCAACGCAGTGCTGTCCTTTTTGAAATCACAAAGGGCTGACGTCATGATATTGGTGGAAATTCACTTAACTGGCCAGCTCATGATGACACTGAAGAAACCATGGGTGGGGTGGGTATATCAGGCCCCACACACTGTGATCTCTAGGGGGTGGCTTTAATGGTAGCCAAATCTGTGCAGTTTGTGTTGCTCCTGCTCCAGTCTGATCCCCAAGGCAGGTATCTATTTTTGCACGCTAAAATCAATGGCCTAGAGGTGCTGCTCCTGGCCGTATACATACCCCCCCCCCCTTTTCAGTTTGCAGTGATGACAGAAGGCCTGGCGTTTATGTCACAATTTCCCAGTGTACCTGCGATCTGGTTAGGGGATTTTAATAATATCGCACATAGATACCTGGATAGGCTGTCCACGGCACCCTCAACAGATGCTGCACATACACAGACCCCGTTTTGGTAAACTCCTGCTCGACCTAGACTTGGTAGATACATGGCGCCACCGCCACCCGACCAATAGGACGTTCTCGTGCTTCTCAACGTCATATAATTCTATGTCACGTATTTGATACTGACATCCCGGACCTTCCTTCCTTACTTGGGTGATGTGGGGTTCAATCCCCGTGTCCTATCGGACCATGCCTCTTACTGGATCGAACTCCGCATCACATCCCCCCCCCCCCCGACTTACACTTGGAGACTTAACCATTTTTGGCTCTCAGGCGGACGCCGAGACCGAATGGGACCAATTCTTCCAGACCAACAGGGGCTCTGCGTCGTTTGGGGTAGTGTGGGACTCCTTCAAAGCTCACGCTCGGCTGTACCTATCCCAAAACATTGCCCGGTATCGCAAGACCTCGAATAGGGTGGTAGCACAGGCGGAACGCTCCCTTGTGGAGGCGGAAGGAGCATTTGTCTCTGACCCCTCCCCTGACACGGCCGATGCTTTGAAGCTTTAGACCCGGGTCGTGAATGGCCTCCTCTTTGAAAGAGCCGAGCGAAAAATATTTTACAGCAAACAGAAGGTGTATGAGTGCGGCGAACGAGCGGGTCGACTTCTAGCCTATTTAGCCCATCTGGACCACAGACCTCCCACGGTGGTCTCGCTTCGGGACTCTGGGTGTGCTTTGGTCTCTGATCCGGACGAGGTAGCTGGGGAGTTTCGCTCCTTCTTTGCCTGACTATATTCTTCTGCTGTCCACAACCCTAGGGGGGAGATAGTGGATCTCCTGGCTGGCATTGAATTACCCACACTGTCAGAATCTCAGGTGGAGAATCTCGAGTCTCCTATTACTGTAGATGAAATAACGCTCGCACTTTCCACATTGAAATCCTCTAAGTCGCCTGGATCAGATGGCCTCCCCTTGGAGTTCTATACTGCATATGGTGAGTCCCTGATCCCAAGACTCCAGGAGCTGTTTCTGTCCATTTTTGAATCGGGCTCCCTGCCTGCCTTTCTGCGGGAGGCGTATATAGTACTAATCCCTAAACCCAACAAAGACTTAGAACTCCCTGAATCTTACCGCCCAATATCCCTATTACAACTTGACATTAAGATCCTTGCCAAGATTCTGGCGATGCGGCTCAATGGTGTGATCCTCAAATTAATCCACCCTGATCAGACCGGATTCATGCCAGCTAAAAACACGGCACACAACCTGAGAAGACTGTATATGAATTTGCAAGCGCGGCATGATTGGGTGGGGTCCCGGGTGGTGGTGTTCCTTGACGCCGCGAAAGCATTCGATTCTGTCGAGTGGGACTACCTCTGGGAATGCCTTTTGCACGGTTTGGCTTTGGGCCCAAATTCATAAAGTGGATCCGTCTTCTGTATCAGGACCCGTGCGCCAGGATCTTGGTGAATGGTCGGGTGTCGGCCCCCTTCCCCCTGCAGAGGGGAACCAGGCAGGGATACCCTCTATCCCCGCTCCTGTACACCCTGGCGGTGGAGCCCTTGGCATCCTCCCTTAGAAGGCATCCGGGCATCCATGGTCTCTGTTGCGAGGGGCTAGAAGAGACGGTCAGCCTTTACGCTGATAACATGCTCCCCTACTTGTTGGACGCTGGCCCCTCCCTGCAGACTGCTCTTGAAGTTATCCGGACCTTTGGTCGGTACACCGGGCTACGCATTAACTGGGACAAATCTCAGATTCTCCCTATAGACTTAAGTGTCCCCACAGAACTCCAGGCCTCTTTCCCTCTCCTTAGAGTTAGCTCTCTGAAATACTTGGGGATTCGGATTTCTAGATCTCCCGAGGATTACGTTGCTTTTAACCTTAAGCCGTTGGTGCAATTCTTGAAAGCCAAAACGCAGACGTGGGCCAAGCTACCATTGGGGGTGATGGGCCGAGTAAATCTTATTAAAATGATCCTTCTCCCTAAGTTGTTGTATGTACTCTGGCATGCCCCCGCTTATATCCCCCTTAGATTTTTCAAGTCCATCGAAGCCATCCTTAATTCGTTTGTGTGGGGCACCGCTCGCCACAAGTTGTCCTGGCAGGCGCTGAAAAACCCCACGGACCTAGGTGGAACAGCTCTACCTGACTTTACCTTGTATTACCTGGCGGCGCAGTTGTCTCATTTCTTTTACCTAGACAAGATTGACAGGAGCCGTTACTTATCCCTTATATGCCTCCCCTCCACTCCTGGGGTCACTCACCCTTTTCAGGTTCTCTTTCGGGACCTGGGGGGTGCCTGGTCTCTGGGGAATTACAAAAGCTTGCTTTACCATCACTGTAAAATCTGGGAGGTGGTGAGGCGCAGGCTTAAAGTCCTGCCCACCCACTCTCATACACCCCTCTTGGAAAATCCTGGATTAACGCAAACTATTGACTGTCCCGGATCAGGCCCTGTGGCTTCGGTGGGGGGTGAGATACCTTTCTGATGTATATCACGGCCCTGTTCTCAAATCATTTCAACAACTAAAAGACGAGTTCGGCCTCCCCAACTCCATGCATTTTTGTTATCTCCAGCTCTGCCACGCTCTTCGGGCGCAATTTGGTGAAGCATCTCCCAGTATAGACAAATTGGATATTATACGCACCATACAGGGGATAGATTCCCGGAAACTTATTTCAGCGTTTTATGCAACGCTTCTTCGGCCTACGGCTGTTGCTCTGGCCTACGGTCTTAAGGACCGTTGGGAAGTAGATGTGGGGGAGTTGGAGGAGGACGAATGGGAAGACGCTCTAGAGACTAGCAAGAAGGTATCAGTCAAGCTGTCTGACTGCCTCACACACCTTTATATGTTACACAGAACATATCTGACCCCCACTCGCCTCGCCAAATACAAACCCGATCAAAACCCGCTATGCCCCAGATGTGATAGCCCCACCAGCACCTTTTTCCAACTCCTCTGGTCCTGCCCAGTCATACAGGACTATTGGACGCATGTAATACAGTTCATCCACGATGAGATGGGGTCCCCTTTGACGCTATGCCCTAAGCAATGTCTGTTGGGAATATTTCCGGACCCTGACTCGGATAAGTACCACAAGGTCTTCCTACAAGAGTCGTTGTTTATTGCCAGGCTTCTCGTGGAGCGGAGGTGGCTCCAGGTTGAGCCGCCCTCTCTCCGTGAGTGGATCTCTGCAGTAAATGCCGTATTGCCATATAAAAAAGAAATATACGCCCATAGAGGTTGCCCTGCTAAGTATGGTAAGATATGGGACGCATGGCTGGGAACCGCTGCTTCGTGTGACGACATTCCTACCTAAGTTTACCATCCTTTGCTTTCACCCTCCCCCTTCCACGGCTGTTGGTGTGCTCTGGGCTTGATTCTATGTGGTTTCGCGGGCATCCTCGGGTTGTAATTTGGTCCCTTGTCATTCCAAGCCTTTGCCTATGTGACAATTGTATGTACTTGTCCGTGCATTACCAGTGTTCTCCACTCCCTCTGAACTGTGTTGATATGCTTTATTTCTGTACGACCATGCATCGATTCTGTACCATGTCTTTGATCTGGACCTCTTTTTGTATATCCTGTATATTTACTTTCTGCACAATAAAGCACAGCTTTCTTTGTAAAAAAAAAAAAAAAAAACTGGCAATTGTTTTAGGTACACTTGCACACAGTTTTTGAAGGAACTTACAGGTAGGTTGTTCCAACTCACTTAGGTGAGCACAGCCGAGCCAAACATGTGAAAGGAATAAGGTAGAGAAACACTGCAGCAAGGAAGGTATGTTTGGTTCCAGATAAAGGCCTTGGCTGGGCTAAAGCCCCCAGTGCATATAATTGCTTGTAATAAGGGATCAATTGGAGCTGGTAAGCGAGCCTCTCACCTGTTGGTGGAGGCACTGATGTTTTAAGGATCACTATGGTGGTGAATGATGCTGGATGACATCAGGATTATATATATCACATCACTTGTGGACTGTTTTTAAACCAATTTGAATCATTTTTATTGTTTTAATATGTTTGATTAGCACAACCTATATTTTTTATGGTTGTTCCCAACATCTTGGAGAAGTAACCGCAGATCTTCTCTGGATATAGGCTTCATCAAATGCTTCTGTCTCTTCATCTAATCCCAGACAGACTTGATTAAGTTGAGATCAGGGCTCTGTGAGGGGCCAAACCATCACTTCCAGGACTCTTTGTCCTTCTTTATGCTGAATATAGTTCTTAATGGCATTTGGCTCTATGTTTGGGGTTGTTGTCCTGCTAAATAAGTTTGGGGTCAATCACACGCCTCCCTGATGGTATTGCATGATGGATAAGTGTCTGCCTAAACCCCAGTCTGCTTTGAAATCTTTGCCTGGGAGAGACCTTTCCGATGCAGTATAACTACCTGATGTCTTGTTGCTGTGCTCAGTCCTGTTGTGGTGTATGACTTGTGCAGGGCCGTCTCTACCATAGGGCAAACAGGGGCAGCTGCCCAGGGCCCTATCACTGTTGGGGGCCCAAAGCAACCCCCAGGGCCCAAGATGGCAACCCCCCTTTTTTTTTTTTTTTTTTTTAAATAAAAAAAAAAATATTTATTTTATATATTTTTATTTTATTTTTTATTAAAGGGCCAATTTTTTTAAATATATTTTTATTTTTTATTACAGGGCCAATTTTTTTTTAGGGGGCCCCAGATGACAACCCCCTTTTTTATTTATTTTTAAATAAAAATATATATTTATTTTATATATTTTTATTTTATTTTTTATTAAAGGGCCAATTTTTTTTTAGAGGTCTGGAGGTCCCCAGGGGCCCGTAGTTCCCCAGGGCCCCGGATGACAACCCCCCTTTTTTATAAAAAAAAAAACTTGTTTTATAAAAAAAAAAATACTTTTTTTATATATTTATTTTAATATATATATATATATATATATATATATATATATATATATATATATATATATATATATATATATATATTATATAATATAAATGTTATTATTATTAAAGGACCCAGAGGTCCCCAGGGCCCCATGTGGCAAACACCCTTTTTTATTTTTTTTTATAAATGTTTATTTTTTTATTTTTGTTTATATATTTTTTTTATTAAAGGGCCCAGAGGTCCCCAGGGCCCTGGATGGCAACCCCACTTTTTTTTTTATAAGTGTTTATTTTTAATATATTTTTTTTATTTTATTTTTTATTAAAGGGTCCAGAGGTCCCGGATGGCAACCCCCCTTTTTTTGTAATTTATTTTTATAAAAAAAAAAAAAAATTATTAAAGGGCCCAGAGGTCCCCAGAGGACAACCCCCTTTTAAAAAAAAAATATATATATTTTTTATATATATTTTTTATTTCTTTTTTTCTTTTTATTAAAGGGCCCAGAGGTCCCCATGGCCCCGGATGGCTACACCCCTTTTTTTATATATATTTTTCTTTATTAAATCTTTTTTTTGTAAAGAGCCTCCCGCTTCTAAATTTGCGGCAGCCCCGCCCCCCGCGTCTTAATTTACGAAGCTGTGTAAGGGGCCCCATAATTCCTGATGGTGGCCCTGCCGCCCGTTAAGCCCCTGTGCTTCCCACAAATCAGGCTGAAAATCATCAGCGGCACGCAGCCAGGTGACAGTACTGCTTCCCTTCCCAGTGTTTTAAAATGTACAGAACCTCTGGCTTCCCTTTAGACATGCACTTCTCCCTTCCTGCCACTGGGTGCTGCTTGTATATAAAAGTGAATTAGAATGTGATTTTATAACATCCCCAGTTTGCTCTTCCCGAGGCTGACTTCTTCATGTCCTGCTCCTCAATGTATGTCACTGTTTGCTATATTGTAAATAGAAGTTTTCTGTAGAGTGTGCCCAAAGTCTTTATAATATTTGATGATTCACTGCAGGTCTGGTCAGTGTTTTAAAAAGTTCCTGTATTTTACACATGGCATGGCATGGGGTCACAGCACCGTCTGTCCATTCTGCTTTAGCACCATGGGACCCCAGGCCATGCCATGTGTAAAATAGAGGAACTCTTTAAGTCACAGCCCAGACCTGCAGTCCAGGCTGAGTAAGGCCTCAGAGCACATGGCATTACTGTCTGTATTTAACTGCTTGATGGGCTTATTTTGGGCCTGACTGGTTCACATATATGTGTTTTGGTGGCCCACATTTGTGCAGGCACAGCAGCCCATTCATTTGATGCCTCATGTAATAGGCTGAGCACACGGCACACCTATGCCCATCAAGCAATGAAATACAGCACTGTCTGTCCATTCTGCTGTCTTCTGTGACTTATCTGCAGTTCCCGCACTGTCAAACTTGCTGCATTTTTAGACGTTTAGGTCACGCTTTTAAAAACACAGTGTGTTTGTGTGTGCAAGAACTGCAGGTAAGTAGCATGGTGCAAAAGCAGAATGGATTTCAAGGCAACTGATTTTTAAAATGCTGAATGCACCTTTTTTCTGCAGGAAACAAAGGCATGGCAGCCCATTCAAATCAATGGGCTGCTGTGCCTGCACAAATGAGGGCCGCCAAAACACATACATGTGAACCAGCCAGGCCCAAAATAAGCTGAAGGCGGGCCCAAAAAAAATGTTTGCCCAGGGCCCAAACCATATTAAAGACGGCCCTGGACTTGTGGCATGAATCTGTCTTCCATAACCTCACCTTAGTAGCAGAGTATGTCTGTTCCTCATCCAGTTTTAGGCCTCCCGCACAGCTTTTTCTGTTTCAGTTAATGACTGTGTTAATGACTGTGTTTTAACCTACATATGAAAATGATGATCATTAGCCCCTATTTGGTATAATTTGTTAATCATACACTCCAATGCTAAAAAATATTGACTTTGTGCAAGTGTACAAAGTGTGCAAGTGGAAAGTCTCGTTCAAACCGATGAAAATGGACTGAGGTTCGTTTTTATCGGTCCAAACCGATCGTGTGTAGGCCTCGTCGGTCCATTATCCTTCGGTCAAAAAAACAGATGGCTTGCTTTAAAATTCAACCGATGGACGGCTAACCGATAGGTCAAAACCGATCGTTAGTACGCACGAGCATCGGTTAAAAATCCACGCATGCTCAGAATCAAGTCGACGTATGCTTGGAAGCATTTAACTTTGTTTTTTTTCAGAACTTCGTTGTGTTTTACGTCACCGCATTCTGACATGATCGGTTCATGAACCAATGGTGTGTAGGAACATCAGTCCATCAGTCAGCTTCGTCGGTGAACCGATGAAAACAGTCCGTCGGACCGTTCTCATCGGATGGACCGATCGTGTGTACGTGGCTTAAGAAATATTTCTGGTTTGAAGCCAAAGGGTAGTCACCCTAAATATTGATTTGATTTTAGATTTTTCTTCTGTGCTTACTTTGCATCTAGTAAATTGATAAAAATAAACCATCAAATTATATATTTTTGAAAGCATTCTTACTTTACAGCATTTATTCACATCTGCTCAAAACGTTTGCACTCTGTGGAGCTGCATAAGGATCATGAGTGAACAACTCATGATGACCCTTCAAGTCCAACCCAGGGGTGGACTGACCATTGAGTCACTCGGGCACTGCCCGAGGGCCCCATGCCACTAGGGGGCCCCATCAGGGTTGCCAGGCTCAGTAAAACCAGGGACTGTATGTAAAAATCTCAGTTTTTTTTACATCTGTCCCTGATATGTCCAAAACTGACATGCTTTTGATGTGAAAATCCTGAGATTTTAGCTGCCCTGTCTCTGCATTGCTTCCTGGCGTGGTGGCCATCAGTAAGCCCAGGGGCCCCATAATCTTCTATTGCCCGGGGGCCCCATGAGTTGTCAGTCCGCCCCTGGTCCAACCACTAATTATTTATTGTATTGTGATCTTGACTATGCCTTGGTCATTCCCAGAGAAATTAAAGTCTAAATTCACCTAAAAAAATAAAAAATAAACTCAAAGGACATTACTTACCTTGATTGTGGTGTACACCTTATGCTTTAGTCTTCTAATTCAGTAGTAATCTTCCTTATTTAATGCAACTCCCACCACTTCTTCCTATTTTCATATACTTTAGGAGTTAATGTGATCTCTGAATAGAGGAGGTGGACCATTCAATTATCCACCCATCCTCTATCCAAAAATTATATTTCATTCATCAAAGCTATAGTACAGGTTCTATGAATGGAGAAGGTGGGCAGGAAGGCAGGGCATAGTTGAGCACTCTTGATGAGCACCTGTCACTGCTCCCTTAGTTCTATTAAACTCCACCACACTAAAAGATTAGAGTGGCAGGGGTGGGGGGAGGCGTGTTATCAGTGGAGAAAGATTACCGTATTTATCGCCGTATACCGCACACTTTTTTCCCCTTAAACTAAGGGGAACGCCGATATCCGATTCCCGCGCTCAGTTTGAAGTGAGCCGCCGACATATACTGAGTGCAGTACACTCGGGTACATTCGGCTAGGCTCGGCTTCGCTCGTGCTCACACATAAACGTCACAGAGCGTGAGCATGAGCGAAGCCGAGCCTGGTCGAATGTACCCGAGTGTACTGCACTCGGTATATGTCGGCGAAGGCGTTCAAACTGAGCGCGGGAAGCGGGGATTCAACTCGAGACATCGCTGGAGAAGCCGGGAGGACACCACTGGAGCCGAAGACGGACACCCGACCAGACGATGGACGCCGTGCAAGACACCAAAACTGTAAGTACTAAAAGTACTAAAAGTTTTTTTTTACAGGTCGACATTAGGGGTGAGCGCTATACAAAGGAGGGCGCAATACCCCGATAAATACAGTACTACTGAACTCGAAGACAGAAGCACAAAAGATATATCACACTTGGGCCTTGTTTAGACTTGCTTTTCTGTCTGAAGAGCGATCTGAATTCAGATCACAAACAACCACACCGCAACCATGCGCATTGTATGCAATTCTAGTGTGGCACCATTCACTTGAATGGCTCATGCTCGGCAGGCAGAGGACAACGTGTAAAATACCTTTCACAGCCCCAAAGCAAAGCATTGTGGTCATGGCATGTGTACACCCCTGTTCAATGCCTCAGCAGCAACAGAGGGATCGTTGAATGCCGATAAAAATGCAGCTTAGCCACTGGGTATTACCATAAGGTGACCAGATTTTTAAAATGAAATCCGGGGACATATTTTTTCTTTACTAGTAATGGCGGCAATCAGCGACTCTTTGCCCGTCACCGCCCGCCTCACAGCCTCTCAAGTCTTACTTTTCGGGTCCCAACTACTACTGGATGGGGAGCGGTGGAAGATAAATTTGCCAGAGTGGGCAAGAAGATAGGCAGGAGGCTGGCTCGGATTTGAGCCAAGGCAGAAGAAAATGCGAGCGAAGCTGAATGGGCATGCGGCCGAAACTGAAGAAATATTCCCTCCGCTCAGCACATGATCATCCGAAAGGGGCACAGATAATGGGAAAATACACCCCCCCCCCTATGCTAGTAGGCACAGTGGAGGGGGGGGGTAAAATTCTAATTTTTCTATTTTAATTCTGCACTGACTGTCTTTGAAATTGCCCCTGCTCCCTATTAAATCCAATCTGGGGACAAAACCAGGGACAGACTTGGTCCAGTGTCCTCAATCAGGGGACTGTCCCCTGAAACCGGGGATGTCTGGTCACCCTATATTACCACCCTGCAAGTGTAAACAAGACCTAAAGGTAAGTAATAGCCCACATGCTTATTTTGTTTTAGTTAAACTTTAGGTGTCTATGGCCCTGAAATGCATAGTCAAATCCACATTGAAGCCTAATGTCACCTGCCATTAGGGTTACCACCTCATCCCTTTAACCACTTGACCACCGCCCTATTGTAAAAAGATGTCCTGTATTTAAAGATGGATATCTCGGTAACGGCAGCAGCTGCTGCCACAACCGAGATATCCATCTCTTCAGTGGGCGGTTCTGTCAATGATAACGGCAGTCTCTGCAGCGGATTTGCCGCGAGATCGCCGTTATCGGTGGCGGGAGAGGGCCCTCCCCCTCCCTTTTTTCTATTACAAGGGATGTTTACATTCCTTGTATTAGGAATAAAAGTGATCAATTTATTTTTATTTTTTTATTTCAGTGTAAAAAATTATCAACGAAATAAAAATAAATAAGAAAACAAAAAACATTTTTTTAAAGCCCCCCGTCCCGACGAGCTCTCGCACAGAAGCAAACGCATAAGCGAGTAGCGCCTGCATATGAAAACTGTGTTCAAACCACACAAGTGAGCGATCGTTAGAGCGAGAGCAATAATTCTAGCCCTAGACCTCCTCTGTAACTCAAAAAATGCAACCTGTAGAATTTTTTAAACGTCGCCTATCGAGATTTTTAAGGGTAAAAGTTTGACGCCATGCCACAAGCGGGCGCAATTTTTAAGCGTGACATGTTGGGTATCATTTTACTCGGCATAACATTATCTTTCACAATATATAAAAAAATTGGGCAAAATTTATTGTTGTCTTATTTTTTAATTCAAAAAAGTGTTTTTTTTCCAAAAAAAGTGCGCTTGTAAGACCGCTGCGCAAATACGGTGTGACAAAAAGTATTGCAATGACTGCCATTTTATTCTCTAGGGTGTTAGAAAAAAATATATATATAATGTTTGGGGTTTTTAAGTAATTTTCTAGCAAAAAAAAAAATGTTTTAGTCTCGTAAACCCCCGAATCTGAAAAACAAGCCCGGTGGTAAAGTGGTTAATACTGAACACCTATTAATTACACAGGTTCTGTGGCTAATTTAATGCAAATAAGGCACTACTTTAGTTTAATTACAGCCTTAATCTGCCACAGAACCTGTGTAATTAATAGGTGTTCTGTTTTAAAGGGATGAGGTGGTAACCCTACCTGTCATTGAAGTCAATCAGCCCCCCAACTTTCTGCTTCGCTGTGCACTCCAAGCTGGCTCTACTGGTTTCACACATCCACAGCCGCTTCCTGGTGTCACACTGCAGTACTTGGTCTTTTCCCTGGCGAACTGTGCATGTGCCCCTGTGACCATCCAGCGATGATCTTATTGATGGCATTTTGCAGGATGATGTGCCTACTTATATTGAACCCTATGTTAGTGCATATTGCTATTTTAATCCCATATTTTATTAAATCTACACTGTGACTGTCACACCCTCTGGTTTTTTTTCCCTTCATGTTTAGCAAACAGCCTGTCTCTGATATATTTATTTTGATTTTACAATGATTGTTAAACCTTTACTCCAAGGGATATTCAGTGACTTTGAAATGTTATTGTAGCCATCCCCAGACTTTTGCTTTTCCATCACTTTTTCACAGTTGATTGTAGTGTTATTTTGTCTTTGTGGTGTAGGTTATCCCATGGTACTCACCAGAAGTAAAATCTTGTAGATATGCGTATGTTTATGCTACGATATTTGACTATGCACAGGTGATCCTAAAGTGATTGTAGAGTCTCGTTTTTATTATATAAAAATAACAAACATGTTATACTTACCTGCTCTGTGTAATGGTTTTGCACAGGGCAGCCCCGATCCTCCTCTACTCGGGTCCCTCTTTGGTGCTCCTGACTCCTCCCTCCTGTTGAGTGCCCCTCACAGCAAGCAACTTGCTATGGGGGCACCCAAGTCAAGCTGAAGCTCTGTGTGACCATTCAGACACATAGCTGTGATTCGGTACCACCCCCTCTCTCCTGATTGGCTTACTGACTTTAATTGACAGTATCTGGAGCCAATGGCACCTCACTGCTGTCTCAGACAATCAGGAGGGAGGGTCCTGGACGGCTTAGAAACTCGTGGACATCGCTGGACAAAGATGGAGCTCCAGTAAGTATTAGGGGGGCTGCTGCACACAGAAGGCTTTTTATCTTAAAGCGGAGCTCCAGCCGCGAAAAATGTTTTATTTAAAGTCAGCAGCTACTAACAGTGTAGCTGCTGACTTTAAATAAGGACACTTACCTGTCCTAGGCGCCCGCGCTGATGGCCCCCCCGATGCCGGTCCCGCGATCGCTCCGAGTCCCGCGCCGCCATTCACACTATGGGAAACAGGCAGTGAAGCCATACGGCTTCACTGCCCGTTTCCTACTGTGCCTGCGCGAGTCTCACGCTGGCTTGTGAATGGGCGCGCTGCTCTCTGAGAACACACACAGTTCCCAGAAAGCAGCGCACCCCATTCACAAGCAGAAGGACAAGAAGAAATCGGACCGCGGTGCAGGAGAGGCAGATTACGGACTTCCGCATAGCAACAGCTATTTCGGGTGAGTATTTTTTTTTTTTTTCAGGTTTTTTTTTTTTTTTTTTAAACAACATGCCAAAATGTTGTTTTCATGGGTGGAGCTCCGCTTTAATGTATAGAATGCATTAAGATAAAAAACCTTCTGACTTTACAACCCCTTTAAGTTGAGTTTGGCAGGAATTGGCAGCCAGTAGGGCATACTTATACAATCAGTTATTTTTGTTTTTTCATTGTAATAAATTTAAATCACTTTGAAGAGAACTATTTTAGCTTTGAGATGAAATAGTCTTATGCCCTGAACACACAATCTGTTCGTCTGATGAAAACGAACCGATGGATTTTTTCATCAGATATCCGATGAAGCTGACTTTCATCTGTCTTGCCTACACACCATCGGTTACAGATCTGATCGTGTCCAACGTGGTTACATAAAACACAATGACGTGCTGAGAAAAATTAAGTTCACTGCTTCCAAGCATGCGTCGACTTGATTCTGAGCATGCATGGATTTTTGACCAATGGATTTCCCCACAGACGATCGGTTTTTTTTTCTATTGTTTTTTTAACCATAGGAAAAATTTAAAACAGGTTCTATTTTTTTTTCACCCATGGGAAAAAACTGATGGGGCCCACACACAATCGGTTCGTCCGATGAAAATGGTCCGTTTTCATCAGACGAACCGACCGTGTGTACAGGGCATAATTCTGTTGGTCTGCGTAAGAACAAAGAAACAAAATTAGACCCACTGTGATTATTATATGATAATAAACCAAGCACTAAATACCTTTTATAGGCACTGTACAAGTGAACGAGTCAGTGATAAATTCCTTATCAAAAAGCCTTTGCCACAGGTTTCAGTCAGACAAAGTGAGCCTTAAGGAGCTAGAACAGTGAGTCAAACTCCAGCTGTTGCGAAACTACAAGTCCCAAGAGGCATTGCAAGGCTGACAGTTACAAGCATTACAAGCATGACTCCCTCAGGCAGAGGCATGATGGGGCTTGTAGTTTCGTAACAGCTGGCGTGCCAGTTTGACACCCCTGGGCTAGATAGATGTTGGTTTTCCTTAAAGCGGAGCTCCCCCCAAAAGCTTTAAGTACTCCTCCCCTCCTCCCTTGTCATATTTGGCTTGACAATTTTTTTGGAGGGGGACGGGTACCTTGTTTTGTCAGGTACCTGCTCCCGCTTCCTTCCTAAGTGATCCAAGCAAAATTTTTCCTACCCCCCTCCCTCCCTGCAGTCTTCTGGAACACATCACATGTCCCAGAAGACAGCCAAACCATTCAGGAGGCGCAGCATGACTCGCACATGTGCAGTGAAGCCGCAAGCTGTCACAGCTGGGTGCACACAGTTGAGATGCTGGAAAGAGAATACTGGGGTAAGGGATGGCTCGGGTGAGCACATTGCTGGATCATGGGACAGGTGAGTGTATGTTTATTATTATTTGTTAAAAAAACTAATTGGAGCTCTGCTTTAAAGCATAAGTTCACCTTTACAGAAAATCTGTAAGGTGACTATACACTGGACCCCTCCCTATCCCACCCGGTCCTTCTGTATTACCTTGCTGCGATCTCCCACTTTCAGACACTGAAAAGCCACTTCACTGATTTGATATCCCGGCAGCTTTCTCTCCTTCTACACGCAGTCCTGACAGTATGGGCTAGATGGCTTCTGATTGGTCAATGCTGCTCATGTGACAGTGTTGACCAATTAGAATCCCTGTAATGCGTACTGGCTAAGCAATACGGACACAAGATTAAGTCACGGGGGGTCAAGTCCCAGAACAAGTGAAGCAGCTTTTCCGTGTTTGACAGCAGGGATTGTGGCAATCTGGTACAGCGGGACTGGGTAGGATGGGGTCCAGTGTAAGGTCACCTTACAGGTCAGGTCACTCAGTGTTGTGGAGATAGTATAAGTAAACTCTCTTGCTGTTCCAACAGTTTAAATACTAACTCTGGAATACATTTGTATCTGCATTGCACGCTGATCCTAGCTTCACTCAAAGTGATCCTTAAAGGGTCACTAAAGGAAAAACATTTTTTTGCTGAAATGACTGTTTACAGGGTATAGAGACATAGGGCCAGATTCAGGTAGATGAGAGCATCTTTGCTCTGGAGTAACGCTTCTCATTTACGTTACTCTGCCGAAATTTTAGGAGCAAGTGCTGTTATTCATGAAGCACTTGCTCCTAAAGTTGCGGCAGCGCATCGCAAATCAGCCGGCGGAATTAAAATTGGGCGGGTACGGGGCGTGTAATATTTAAACTATGCGCGATCCCGCGGCGAACGTACTGCGCATGCGTCGAGTGTCAATGCATCCCAGTGCGCATGCTCCAAATTCTGTCAGTGAACGTCAATGACGTCACATCCCCATTCATGAACGTTTTACGCAAGCGACGCGATTATTTTTTTTTCTGACGCGATGACGACGCCTATACTTAACATAGGATACTCCACTAGGGGGCTGCTTTATCTTTACGTCGCGTATCGCTTCCGGAAACGTCGTAAAGTCACTGCGTCGCGCCCGAAAAAGATCGTGAATTTCCGACTCCCGCTGATTAACATATTTTTTCAGCGTTAATCAGCGGCAACGCCCCCGGCGCCATTTTTAAGTTGAAGTAGCGAAATTCAATTACGCCGATCGCATCGGAACACCAACCCGGCGTTTCTTGTTTTCTGGTTATAGAAAACAGAAACGCTGGCTTAAAGTGACAGTTAGGCTGGAGTATCACAGATACTACTTCCCAGAAACATGAAGCCAGTTCAAAAGTGAAACTAACCTGCAGGCACATTATATGATTGTTTTTTATCTATTTTTAATCATTTTGAAAAGGAATCAGTTAACTTTTATGGGCCAGATTCAGGTAGAGTTATGCCGCGTACACACGGTCGTTTTTTGCGATGAAAAAAAACTACGTTTTTTGTGAAGTAAAAGACGACGTTTTTGAAACGTCACTTTCAAAGACGATGTTGCATACACACCATGGGTTTTTTCACAAAAAACTAGGTTACGTTCACCACACTTTTCCATTGAAGCTTGCTTCATAACTAGCTTCTGGGCATGCGCGGGTTGAAAAACGTCGTTTTAAACGACGTTTTTGCTACACACGGTGACTTTTTGTGAAACAAAAAACGACGTTTTGAAAAACGACACAAAAAATTCAAGCATGTTGGAATTTTTTTTTGCCCACACACGATCAATTTAAATGACGTTTTAAAAAACAACGTTTTTTTTCATCGCAAAAAACGACCGTGTGTACGCGGCATAACTCTACCTGAATCTGGCCGTATCATGGTTTGAGGATTCAAACTAGTGATACGGCGCGCGAAATTTGAAATTACTCCTGTCTAACACCAGTTAGACAGGCGTAATTGCTCTGCGAATCTGGGCCACAGTAATGACAGCTTAGACCACAGTGAGAAAGCTCCCAGCACTGTGGTTATAAGGAAACAGACAAGCAGGAAGTGTGGAGAACAGAGCAGGATTACAGCAACTTCAAAGCAAAAATGAACAATAAGGACATGAAACCAGTACTGCAGTAAGGTAAAGTAAGCTATTTAGCTAAAAAAAAAAAAAATCCTTTAGTGATCCCTTAAGGCAGGCTGCTGTGCTGTCTCTTTAAACAATTCACAGTGCTCTGTGAACCTTTCTCATTTAAAAAAATGCTCATTTGTAAAACAGAGTAACTTACACAAATCCCTATTTGCGAACGGATTACGCAAACGACGTGAACGACGGAAAATTTGACGCTGGCCCGACGTCCATACTTAATATTACATACGCCTCTATACAGCAGGGGTAACTTTACGCCGGACCTACGCTTACGCAAACAACGTAAAAACACTGCGCCGGGCGTAGGTACGTTCGTGGATCGGCGTATCTACCTAATTTTCATTAGCGTCCCTAGCGTCCAGCGTAAATATGCAACTAAGATACGACGGCATAAGAGACTTACGTCAGTCGTATCTTAGCGTAATTCCGGCGTATCTTGTTTTGTGAATACAAAACAAAGATACGCCGGCGCAATTTTGAAATTATGGCGGGGTATGTGGAGATACACCGCCATAATTGTTTGTGGATCTGGCCCACTGTGTGTGTATATATATATATATATATATATATATATATATATATATATATATATATATACATATATACTGTATTTATTGGCGTATAACGCTCACTTTTTTACCCTGAAAATAGAGGGTAAACTGTGCCTGAGTGTTATACGCAGGGGGCTGCGGAAAGTTTTTTTCCTGAAACTTCCCTCTTAAAGTTAGGGTGCGTGTTATACGCCTGTGCGTGTTATACGCCGATAAATGCGGTATATATATATATACATACACACGACGCACACATGGAGAATCAAAATAAATATGATGTTTTGGTGTCAGGCAACTAGGGTAAGAAATAAAACCTGGACCACGACTTCACACAGGTCAAAAACAAATAGTTTTTTCTAATATATTTCAAACATGCAATGAAAGATATGATGTCCCAATATAAATATTTTTGTAGTTACAATCGTGTTTCATTTTTTGAAACTGTTAGTTCTATGTTAACTTCTATGAAGTCTATCAGGCAAGGTCTGTTTGAATAAAAACAATCTAATCTAGTCTCAAATAACATAAAAAAACAACAATCTGCCAGATGCCAAGTGATCTTAAAGAGGGGGTTCACCCTTAAAACTACTCTGTGTGATCCCATCCAGCATACTGGCGTCAGCGCCAGTATGCTGTTTTTTTTTGTTTTTTTTTTAATCTTCGTACTTACGGTTTAATTGATTATTTTATATTGTGCCTACCGCGGGTGAATGGCGCGTCTATGGAGCGTCACGGCTTCCGAAAATAGCCGACTAGCACTCGGGTATTCCCGGTGCTATACGGCGGCCGCGCACAGACCTAGGAGCTGACTGCGCAGGCGCGGTATATATCCGAGTCCTATTTCGGCTTTTTTCGGAGGGCGTGAAGCGCCATAGCCATTGGACTCGGATATACCCGAGTGCTAGTCGGCTATTTTTGCAAGCCGTAACGCTGAATAGACGCGCCATTTACCTGCGGTAGGCACAATATAAAATGATCAATTAAACCGTAATAATAAAAAAAACAGCATACTGGCGCTGACGCCAGTATGCTGGATGGGATCACACAGAGTAGTTTTAAGGGTGAACCCCCTCTTTAACTTCGGCTGAGGGACCTGAAAGAGCAAGCATTCACAGGAAGAACAAGGCATTTTTAATTGACAGGTCCACTTCACGGTGCAAGTCTATGTGCGCAGGATCCATTAAAGGGGGTTAATTGTGACAATTATATATTTCTTTCTTATTTTGAATTGCTTTACAAACATTGTGAAATAACTAAATACAAATATGAGACATTTATATAGCATAGAGCTTTGCGGGTGTTTAAATTTTATGGAAATGTACACACCCTGCAAGTATTTTGTTATACAGAATTAATTCAAGTCTTTATGCCTAGAAAATCAGGACTGTTGGCAAGTATGCAAATGCTGTCACTACTGGGAAAGCAACCCACGAATGTCTATGGGGCAACGAGCCAGTACATTGATTTTGTCTAATATGTTCCTCCATATGTCCTTTCAACGTGTTCCGCTGAATCTCCTGCAGCTTGCCCAAATAGCTCAACTTCATGAGCTGTAACCTCATCCGAATAGATCAGCGCTTTCTCTCTGGGGATATCTTTTGTTACCTTTCCTCTGTTACTGGTGCAGTGTTCTAGGAATTCTGAAGAATATTTTAACAACATTACAATTCAAATAAATGACTAGACATCGCTAAGTGCTCCCGTAATAATAAACTAAAATACCTTTTAAGGTACAGGAAAATACCTTACTTTGGTTTATATAAGAGAGATTTTAATACAAATTGTAAACACATGAATAAACAAAAAAAATGGTATATGGGGTGTTTTATGAACCCTCATCCTGTCAGTGGTGGAGTGGCATCAATTCTCTGTGCATTTTTTCATCTTTTTTTCTTTGCGTTTATGATGATTTGGAGGGAGGCAATAAAGCTACCTTGCGATTGGCTTGAGAAGTAAGGAATTCTACATTTGGGTATTTGAGGTAGTGCTTTGGAGGTTCCCAAATATCTTTTATTTAGGCTTATTTGGTATATAATTAGTTAAATTTTATTTTTTTGAAGACTAAAATAGTGGCTTATATTTTGCACTTACCCAGCTGGTCAGTGGGAGTCTCTCTACTGCTATAGCTATTGGTCTCCAAGCCTAACCCCTGACCATGATAGTTAGTCACTTCACTAAGTACAGTACTGTATGTATTATTTTTGTATAATAAGAATAATGTGTAGTGACAGTCACTTTAATTTTATAAGTATGTAGCAGACCCCCAAGGGAGCTGCTTTTTTTGTTCAGTCCGTTACTCGGCCTTTCAACCCCAATGAACTGTCCCAGCCTCTCTGGCACACCTAGCAATGTGATTAATGGAATAATTCAGCAGGAATACACAACACAGTTCTTCTTGTAGTTTACTTGAATAAACGTAAAATTCAGGTTAACATTTGTCAGCCAGGACCCGTCTAGGTACCCAGGACTTTTATATAACATTATATAAAAATGAGGTACAGCCCTGAGTGAAAGAACGTGATGAACCAATTGTGAAAAACAAATGCTGATAAATGGCTAAGCAAGAATAAATATAATGGGCCAGATTCAGGTACACGTACATTTGCGCAGCGTATCCGAGATACGCTACGCAGCCGCATTTTACCAGGCTCTACAAAGAATTATGGTAGATTTTTGCCCGTACGATATGGCGGTGTAGTCTATTTCTCGCCGCGTAATCGAAATACGCGATTAGGGGGTGTGAAGCATTTAAATTAGGCGCTTCCCTGCGGCGATCGAACTGCGCATGCTCTGTTCAGAAATTTCCCGCCGTGCATTGCGCGAAATAACGTCGATACGTCATTCGTTGTTTGAGTAGCGTCGTTTACGGACATTCCTATTCCCGGACGTTTTACGTCAAAAATAAAAAAAGACGTCGGAAAACGTTGATATTCAACATGTGAACGACGGCCATACTTAACATGGGCTGTCTAATATTAGATTAGCTAAAAGCTGGTATAGTTTTACGCAGCAAAAAGATGACTAAAGATGCCGTAAGAGATTGCGATTGAAGATCGTAATTTCTGGGATCGCCGGCAAAAGCTCATTAGCATACCCCGACGCGGAAAACAACGGAAAGTCCACCCAGTGGCCGCAATTTTATTGCAGCGTAGATCCGAAGGCGTACTAACATGTAAGCCAGTCGAATTGAAGCCCGCAGCCGTATTTTCATGGTTTGAGAGTTCAGAGTAGTGAAAAAACGCGCGTAATTCGAAAGTACTCCAGTCTAACGCGAGATAGACAGGCGTAATCGCTCTATGAATCTGGCCCAATAATTTTATAACAAATGAGTATGTTAAAAAAAATATAAAAAATGAATAAAAAAACTGTGAAGAAATAATTCCAAATAGTAAAAATGGAAATAAACAGAGAGATTTTTCTCTTTACTCATTCAACCTTATACACCGATGTGAATCACAGTATATGGACTTTTTTTACCTTGTTTATGTTTATTTCCATTTTTACTATTTGGAATTATTTCTTCACAGTTTTTTTATTCATTTTTTATTCACATGTCATTTTTCTCATTTGTTATAACATTATTATTTTTATTCTTGCTTAGCCATTTATCAGCATTTGTTTTACACAATTGGTTCATCACGTTCTTCCACTCAGCACTGTACCTCATTTTTATTTATTGCTCTCAAACTTTTGGTATCTTAGGTTTTTGGTACTGGCAGCTTTTTTTTCCCAATACATTTTGGGACCCACTCTTGTTCATACACCTATCCGTTAGCGCAGTGTTTTTTTCCTTGTTTGGATTTTTTTTTATTAGTTTAAAGAAAACAGTCAGGAACACTATGCAAACAACAAAAGCAATAGGTAACAATATGTACAGATTAAATAGACTCCCCAATTACTTTTGGTGTGTGTGGGATGCTGTGGCTAAAGAGGAACCACAGGCCAGCCTATGATACCTCTAGTACACACCCAGTGAAATTATATCAATACCCATGGTGTGTCCCCTTTAATAACAAAGTCCTGGAGGCAAAGCTTTGCGTTTTATTATCTTCACCGGCAATGTAGGGACTCTGTGGACAATATTTGGATGTGGTATTCTATGAAAAGCATTAAAGGTTTCTGGGCAAAGCCCCCTCACCAAATCTTGTACACAGTCAGCGGTCCTCCCCTAAGCGAGCGATCGATCTTAGATGCAGGTGTGTTGCAGTGACATTCAGTCCTTGAGCTGTTGCAGGGTATTCTTCTTTAGCATGAACAGTCTGTTCCTCTGGGCTGAAGCTGCATTAACCATCTGTTCCTCTGGGCTGGAGCTGCATGAGCAATCTGTTCCTCTGTGCTGGAGTTGCAGTCTGTGTGTCCCTTGGTAGGCCGCGATTCCACACACACAGTGCAGATGCTATCCTGATAGGATGCAGGCAAAAAGAGGCTCTGGCCTAGTTCCTCTGGCTTTTTATCTCCTCTCCCACAGTCCTTTGCTGCTCTCTTATGATTGGCTCAGGTTCTTCAAATAGGTAGTATACAGACAACTTCCAATAGGGAGTTTACAGACAAACAATTTTTGAGTGTCTGTGTGTAGAGAGAAAGGGGGGTGAAAAAGCCCATGCTGCTGCTGCAGACAGCTCTCCCATATAGATTAGATTAGTCTGGAGAAGTACCTGCTACAAGTAGATTCCTAATAATACATTACTAGTCCTATATAATCCAGATGTTCTCTGAAATCTCTAGGAGAAAACACAAACCCAGGAAAGGAGGAGAAAATAAATGCTTGCCCACTATATACAAGCTAGCGGAGGCAGTGTGATGGCTTGGGCAATGTTCTGCTGGGTACT
This sequence comes from Rana kukunoris, assembly GCA_029574335.1. Classification (NCBI taxonomy): domain Eukaryota; kingdom Metazoa; phylum Chordata; class Amphibia; order Anura; family Ranidae; genus Rana; species Rana kukunoris. The sequence goes on from CM056050.1 coordinate 454,176,201, forward strand.
GCCATTCATGTTGATCTTACTTTGGAGTCCATGCCTCAATGTGTCAAGGTTACTTTGGTGGCTAACGGGGGGACCTATTCAATACTAGGTGGGTTGTTATAATGTTATGGTGGTGGTCATAATCAGAGGTGTATTTAGGTTTTGTGCTTCCCTAGGCCTGACTAAACTCATGCACCCCCTAACTTAAATATGACCCACTCTTCCTGTGAAAGACACACCCCTTCCTATTTAAGACCCGCCCTGTCATCTGTAAACCACAGCCCTTCCTGTTCAGGCTCCACCCTTCCCCTACTGCACAAGATTACCAGAGATTGTGGACATACTGCATTAGATTACCAGAGACTGCGGACATACTGCACGTGATTACCAGAGACTGCGGACATACTGCACAAGATCAACAGAGACTGCGGACATACTGCATTAGATTACCAGAGACTGCGGACATACTGCATTAGATTACCAGAGACTGCGGACATACTGCACAAGATTACCAGAGACTGCGGACATACTGCATTCGATTACCAGAGACTGCGGACATACTGCACAAGATTACCAGAGACTGCAGACATACTGCACAGGATTACCAGAGATTGCAGACATACTGCATTAGAATACCAGAGACTGCGAACATACTGCATTAGATTACCAGAGACTGCGGACATACTGCATTAGATTACCAGAGACTGCGGAAATACTGCATTAGATTACCAGAGACTGCGGACATACTGCACAAGATTACCAGAGACTGCAGACATACTGCACAAGATTACCAGAGACTGCGGCATACTGCATTCGATTACCAGAGACTGCGGACATACTGCACAAGATTACCAGAGACTGCAGACATACTGCACAGGATTACCAGAGACTGCGGGCATACTGCACAAGATTACCAGAGATTGCGGACATACTGCACAAGATTTCCAGAGACTGCAAACATACTGCACTAGATTACCAGAGACTGCGGGCATACTGCACAAGATTACCAGAGACTGCGGACATACTGCACAAGATTACCAGAGACTGCAGACATACTGCATTAGATTACCAGAGACTGCGGACATACTGCACTAGATTACCAGAGACTGCGGGCATACTGCACAAGATTACCAGAGACTGCGGGCATACTGCACAAGATTACCAGAGACTGCGGACATACTGCACAAGATTACCAGAGACTGCGGACATACTGCATTAGATTACCAGAGACTGCGGACATACTGCATTAGATTACCAGAGACTGCGGACACACTGCATTAGATTACCAGAGACTGCGGACATACTGCATAGATTACCAGAAACTGCGGACATACTGCATAGATTACCAGAAACTGCGGACATACTGCACGATATTACCAGAGACTGTGGACATACTGCACAAAATTACTAGAGACTGCGGACATACTGCACGGGATTACCAGAGACTGCGGACATACTGCACGAGATTACCAGAGACTGCGGACATACTGCACGAGATTACCAGAGACTGTAGACATACTGCACGAGATTACCAGAGACTGTGGACATGCTGCACGAGATTACCAGAGACTGTGACTTACTGAAATGAAATTACCAGATAATTTAGATAACAAGGTAATTTATAAATAAAAGATAATTGTTAATGAGTTAATAAGCGTGGTTGGGGGGGCCTTGCGGACGTACCTGATGGGAGACTGAGATGACGAGGTCGGCCTCTCTTGTATCTCCAGCCCTGGCACTGCCGGAGATGGAACAGAGGACACCAAGGCACTGGAGGAACACGAGTGCCTGTGGGTGAAGACTCTGACAGCAGGGGCGGAAGGTGCCAGCCAGGATGAGGAGGTGCTCCGCTCCATAGCAACCAGTCCATAGCAACCGTCCATAGCAACCAGTCCATTTCAACCAGTCTATTGCAACCTGTCCATAGCAACCAGTCCATAGCAACCATCCAGAGCAACCAGACCATAGCAACCAGTCCATAGCAACCCTCCATAGCAACCAGTTTTTGATGGGGCAAACAGGATGGGGTAGTTTTTGATGGGGCAGTTTTTGATGGGGCAACGGATCAAAATGGATCGACACACTGTTAGATCAAATTTACATCTCCAGGGGCACTGTCTCCAGTCAGGAGTATTGGTGGAGGCAAGAACACGTCACACAATTTCCCCAGAAATTGTATCTTTTCTAGTTGTTATTATGTTTTTTCATGCTTGCTTTTCAGGTATGTAATTTACTTTATTGTTTTCAGGTACACCATTCAGCTGTTGCGCGGACTTATTTATCTTGACAGCAACAGCGTTTGCTCCCAGGATATATAAAGCCGTGACTCCAGTACTGTAGGAGCATGGGGGCATTAGGGGTGGAGGATCGATTTTGCTCCTAATGCCGCATACATAAGGTCGACATTCCTACGAAGGCTTGCCCATGGAAAAGTCCGACCATGTGTACGCGGCATAACTTTTTTGCGGGAGGATGCCCCCATGCTTTGGCATATATATATTTTAGGCACAGGTTGCGTTAAAAAATGTTTTATTTTTTACTATGTTTTTTTGGGGGGATTTGCTTTGCAGGTATGGTATGGTCTTACTGATATACTGTAATGTTACTTTGTTTTGATGTTAACCATCATTTGCTTAGCAGGTATGCCATTCAGTTGCAATGCGGATTTATTTATCATGAAAGTAACAGCATTTGCTCCCATGATTTATAAAGCCGCGACTCCAACGCGGAAGATCGATTTTGCTCCTAATGCCACGTACATACGGTTGAGATTCCTACGGAGGCTTTCCCGTGGAAAAGTCTGACCGTGTGTACGTGGCATAACTTTTCATGACGCGTACATACGGTCGAAATTCCAACAGAGGCTTGTCCGTGGAAAAGTCCGACCGTGTGTACGCGGCATAACTTTTTTGCGGGAGGATGCCCCCATGCTTCGGCATATATAAATGGTGCATGTATGCCCATCATTAGAAGTGGGTGGATGAAGGGAGGTATTCTAATGGTGGGCATACCCACCGATCAATCTTTTTTTCGTTCAGCCAACAGGGTGCATGAAAAAAAAGATTACAATACATGTCTAACAAGAACCATCAACATACTGGTATGTTGCTGGACTTTGAATGGTTATACCAGAATGATGCCTGCAGGTTTAGGTATCATCTTGGTATCATTCTTTTCAGCCAGCGGTCGGCTTTCATGTGAAAGCAGTCCTAGCGGCTAATTAGCCTCTAGACTGCTTTTACATTCAGTGGGAGGGAATGTCTCCCCCCCCCCCGAATATAAACAGTGCCATTGGGAAATTGGGAAAGCATTTTATCACACCGATCTTGGTGTGGTCAGATGCTTTGAGGGCAGGGGAAAGATCTAGGGTCTAATAGACCCCATTAAAAAAAAAAAAGAGTACCTGTCACTAACTATTGCTATCATAAGGGATATTTACATTCCCTGAGATAACAATAAAAATGGTAAAAAATAAATAAAATGGAAGGAACAGTTTACAAATAAAATAAAAAAAGCTAAATAAATATATATATAAAAAAGCACCCCTCCCCCCCTGCTCTTGCGCAAATGCGAACGCAAGCGTCGGTTTGGAGTCATATGTAAACAGCAATTGTACCATGCATCAAGGGCAGTAATTTTAGCAGTAGACCTCCTCTGTAAACCTAATGTGGTAACCTGTAAAGGCTTTTTAAGTATTTTAAAAATGTATGTAGTTTGTCGTCACTGCGCGTTTGTGCGCAATTTTAAACTATGTCGTGTTTGGTATCCATGTACTCAGCCTAAGATCATCTTTTTTTATTTCATCAATAATTTGGGCAATATAGTATGTTTTAGTGCTTTAAAATAAACAATAAAAAGTATTTTTTTCCCAAAAAATTTGTTTGAAAAATCGCTGCGCAAATACTGTGTGGAATAAAAATGCAACACCCACCATTTTAATCTGTAGGGCCTTTGCTTTGAAAAAATATATGATGTTTGGGGGTTCAACTTAACTTTCTTGCAAAAAAAAATATGTTTTTATGTAAACAAACAGCGTCAGAAAGGGCTTTGTCTTCAAGTGGTTAGAAGAGTGGGTGATGTATGACATAAGCTTCAAAATGTTGTGCATAAAATGCCAGGACAGTTCAAACCCCCCCCCCCTCCCCCAAATGACCCCATTTTGGAATGTAGACACCCCAAGCTATTTGCTGAGAGGCATGTCGAGTCCATGGAATATTTTATATTTTGACACAAGTTGCGGGAAAAATATATATTTTTTTCTTCTTTAAATTTTCAAAACTTTGACAAAAAGCGAGATCTGCAAAATACTCACCATACCTCTCAGCAAATAGCTTGGGGTGTCTACTTTCCAAAGTGGGGTCAAATGGGGGGGTTTTGTGCCATCTGGGCATTCCATGGCCTTAGAAACTGTGATAGGTAGTGAGGAGTGAAATCAACAATTTACACCCTTAGAAAGCCTGAAGGCGGTGATTGGTTTTTAGGGTCCTGTACGCGGCTAGGCTCCCAAAAAGTCTCACACATGTGGTATCCCCGTACTCAGGAGAAGCAGCAGAATGTATTTTAGGGTGTAATTTCACATATGCCCATGGCATGTTTGAGCAATATATCATTTAGTGAAAAAAATATATTTTTTTTTTTGTCATTATTCAATCACTTGGGACAAAAAAAAAAAAAAATATTCAATGGACTCAACATGCCTCTCAGCAGTTTCCTAGGGGTGTCTACTTTCCAAAATGGGGTCATTTGGGGGGGGGGGTTGTACTGCCCTGCCATTTTAGCACCTCAAGAAATGAGATAGGCAGTCATAAATTAAAATCTGTGTAAATTCCAGAAAATGTACCCTAGATTGTAGACGCTATAACTTTTGGGAAAACCAATAAATATACACTTATTGCGATTTTTTTTAATAAAGACATGTGGCTGAATACATTTTGGCCTAAATGTTTGACTAAAATTTAGTTTATTCGATTTTTCTTATAACAAAAATTAGAAAATATCATTTTTTTTAAAAAAAAATCTGTCTTTTTCCATTTATATCGCAAAAAAAAAAATCGCAGAGGCAATTAAATACCATCAAAAGAAAGCTCTATTTGTGGTAAGAAAAGGATGCAAATTTTGTTTTGGTACAACATTGCATGATAGCGCAATTACCAGTTAAAGCAGCGCCTTGGGTCCTTTAGCTGCATAAAGGTCCGGGTCTTAAGTGGTTATAATCCATGTTGGGAGAACAGTGAAAGCATGGTCACCCCCAGGAGTGTCCAAAGTTTCTCAGAATCCTGAGCAGTAAACAAAGTCCTTTTGCTGTATTCGCTTTTCGAGGATTTACAACACCTGCTTCACCTCCTGTGTCTTGTCTTGCTTCGCACAATCCACCTTGACCTTTTTTACTTGACTGGCATGGATCCAGGCTTGGGAATTCTTCACAAGGATGGCTGTCTGGGTCACCACGACTTCTAGTGGTAGGAGGTCCTTAGGGATGTATTGGTTTCTGTGAACAAAAAGAAGAGATGTGCGAGCAACATTTTTTCAACTTGGTCTAAAGTTTTAATTAACTTTCTGACATTTTTCCTCCCTTATCTGATCAAGATCTCCTGCTTCTAAGATAAGGGGTGTTCTGGCCCGAGGGGTGGGAAAGGATCTACCCATAAGAATCTCAAATGAAAACTACCCAGTGGCTTTACTGGGTCATTCTGATCTCGGCAAGAACTACTGGTAACATTTTATCCCATCTATGGAAATATCCCCCTGTGGCTCTCCTATTTGCAATGGACATCCCCACCTAGGAATGATTTCCTGCGTGAGTATGCGCACCACTGTCTGTGTGTCTTCTCTTGTGGATCTGAATGCTTCCACCCATCGTGAGAACACATCCATGATGACCAAAAGGTATTCTTGCTCTGTCCCTTTTTTTGGCATATGGGTGAAATCTATTTACAGATGAGTGAAAGGTGTAGTACGGGATACGGGAGGTGTTCATGTTTCACCTTGTGTGGTATGTTTGGATTATTCCTGACTCATGTGATGCACCGTGACACATATGCTTTAACAAGCTTGGGTAGGTTTGCGATAAAGAAATCTTTCAGTAAAATTTCACATGTGTTCTGCCAACCTCTATGAATTACCCCATGGTATTGGGCTATAAACAAAGGTGCACTAGCTGCGGGGATGCATTCCCCTCTTTGAGGAAAAGTTCATACAAATGTCCCGTTGAGCTGTGATACTACCTCACCCTGTTCTCATATTTAATCCCAAAAAGGCATTTAAAATCCTAGCCTTTGGCCATATCCGCCCAACCTTTGAGCAGACAGGTGTGAATATTTTAGGTAACATTATAGTTGGTCTGCCCAGGGTAAATGATGTTGCCATCCCCTACCACCATCGCTCAGGAGGTATATCCTGAACCTGGACCAGGACCACCCTTGGGAAAAAAAAACCACAGGGCAAAGCTCTCCACCATTTTCTTCTTGGTGAGAACACCTGACATAATCCTACAATTGTCCCCTGCATACAAACATAACAAGGAGGCCAAATCTGGGTGCTACAACCACAGCGCTATTCAGATACCTTTACTTGGGCACCCAGATATCTCTTTCATATTTCCGGAAGGGAGGTTCAGCCTTTGATAACACATTTGGTAGCAGGTAAAACAAGAAGTGGTATATTAAAAAACCAACTGTGGTGAACTTTGCCTCTTAGGCCCCATACACACGATCGGATATATCCGATGAAAACGGTCCGCGGACCATTTCCATCGGATATGTCCGATCGGGAGTTTGATCCGATGGCGTGTACACACCATCGGATCAAATTCCCCGCCGCCGGACGGCGCGGTGACGTAGTGGTGACGCGGCGGTGACGTTGACGCTGCCGCGTCACCGCCACGTCACCGCACCAGGAAGTAAAACACTTCCGCGCATGCGCCGAATCCATTCGGCAGCGGCGCGGCGGTGGTGGGAGCCGACATGTCTGCTGGTAAGTGTACTAACCAGCAGACATGTCGGGCGGACAGATTCCCACCGGATAGATTTCAAAGCTTGCTTTGAAATCTGTCGGGTGGAGAAATCTGTCCGCTAGCCCATACACACGAGCGGAGATGTCTGCTGAAACGGTCCATCGGACCGTTTTCAGCGGACATATCCCCTCGTGTGTACGCGGCCTGAGACTATGTTCATTTACCAGGGCAGCCATAATTACTTGTGACTGAAGACACGTTCCATGTGTCAGGCTGCAGGGCTATGAAGGGGGTCAGAATCCTAGTGGGGGGGTGGGGGCATTAGGGGTGCTGTGGAGGGGCCTGAGTGGCAGATAGACATAAAAGATCACATTGATTCCAAAGATGCCCCCTGTAGACCACTTGTTCTTCTCATTCTGGGGGTCCTTAAAGTTGAATTATTTTTCCCAGCTATACTGGGCCAGAACTGGGTGGAATCTATGAGTTGCACAGAACCATCAAGTGTCCGGGGCTGTAATGTAGCATCCTTAGCCGGCTGGTCTGCTTCCACATGTGAGCATCAAATACTAGGATGGCTACCTCAGCAAGAACCTGAAAAGCTGAAAACAGCCAATCAATCTAACTTATTGCTTGATTGATTTACCTGCCGAAGTAAAACAACTTCTGGCCCTTTAAGTGAAACCAAAAAAAAACCTCTGTCTCTATATATAAATATATCCACCGACCCCGAGTAAAGGATCCAACGACTCTGAATACAGAGTGTCCTTCTGGGTGCAAACTCAACCCGTCCTTATAACTGGCCTCCAACAGAGTAACTACATACTGTAGCAGGGCCGATCTATGTGTAGGTGTGTCTCGCAGGTGGGCTTGCAATGTGGTCTGGAGCATAATTGCGTAGACCGCAAAGGTACATAACCCCGAGGATATTATCCAACAGGTTAGTCATCAGCCGTGAAGGATACATTTCCAAAAGATTGGTTAGTCTACAAGGGGATGCCCTCTCCTTGTCCACCAGGACGCTAAAACATATTTGCTAAACCATTCACTATGAAGTGAAAATGGGTAGCATTAGATGATGTGGCTGTGGCATGGCACATCAGATAAAAACTGGTGCTCCAAGTATAACTAAACTATTAATTTACCTCAAGTTCTCTTGAGCTACAGGGTTTATAGAGGTGTTCTAGGGTGATATCCAGTATTCCCTCTTCTAAAAAAAAAATGTAAACAATTCATTTTTTGACTATGCCTCAGAACAGGGTTTCAGCATCACTATAATCGCTCAGCTAATACACAGATTAAGCTTAACCACTTGCTTACTGGGCACATATACCCCCCTCCTGCCCAGGTGAAATTTCAGCTTCCGGCACTGCATCACTTTAACTGACAATTGCGCGGTCGTGCAACGTGGCTCCCAAACAAAATTGACATCTTTTTTCCCCCACAAATAGAGCTTTCTTTTGGTGGTATTTGATCACCTCTGCGGTTTTTATTTGTTGCGCTATAGACAAAAAAAGCAACAATTTCGAAAAAAAATAAATATTTTTTACTTGTTGCTATAATAAATAGCCCATTTTTTTTACAATTTTTTTTTTTCTCAGTTTAGGTCGATACGTATTCTTCTACATATTTTTGGTAAAAAAAAAAAAAAATCGCAATAACCGCCTACAAAATATGGGACAGAATTATTATTAATTTTTATTTATTTTTTTACTAGTAATGGCGGCGATCTGCGATTTTTTTATTGGGACTGCGACATTATGGCAGACACATCGGACACTTTTGACACATTGTTGGCGCCATTCACATTAATACAGCGATCAGTGCTATAAATATGCACCAATTACTGTATAAATGTGACTGGCATTGAAGGGGTTAACACTAGGGGTGAGGAAGGGGTTAAATGTGTACCTGTATTGTGTTCTAACTGTGGGTGGAGGGGGTGACTGGGGGAGGTGACTGATTGTGTCCCTATGTACAAGGAACACAGATCGGTCCCCTCTCTCCCCTGACAGGACGTGGAGCTCTGTGTTTACACACAGAGCTCCACGTCCCTGCTCTGTCATTGCCGATTGCGGGTACCTGGCAGACATCGCGACCACCAGGCACGCGCATCGGCATCTCGGGCACGCGCCGAGCACGCGCGAGCCCCCCAGTGGCCGGAGGAATGCAGGACGTCAATTGACGTCCAGTTGGATTTTCAGAGCCACCGTGAGGCCGTCAATTGACAATGGCCTGGGGCTTAGGTGGTTAATAAGCATTTCAAGTGTTATGTTCCTCAAATGCTGTGTTTACTAAAACCTCTGTGATTTTTGGCCAAATGCCAAGTGGCAATATTTTGCACGGAGGTACCCTGATATGTGGCTGTTAATGTGCAAAAAAAACTATTTGGCATAATGCCAACTATCTGTATTGGACCCATATTTGATGAGTCCTATATACAGTCAGGTCTCAGCTCCTCCTGCCTCATTTCCTTGTCCCCTATCTCACTTGTGTGTCCTGTTTCTGTCAGGGGGGGTGGATATTTCGGGGGGAGCGAATCAAATTCTATATGGGTTGTGGCTTGCACCTGAGGACTAGGGGAACTTGGCCAAAACTTGGCATCCTTCTTCTCCCATGTGCTCTGACACTAGTATGTTCAAATCAGTGCTCTGCCATTCCCAACCCATCTCTTTCCAAAAAAAAAACGGAACTCTACATACATATACAATGTTTATCTAGCAATATAAACAATATAAATAATACATGCACAAGTTCCTTTTAATATTCCGGCATGCTCAACCAACCCGGTCACACAGAATATTTTGAAATCGTTCCAAATTCCTCTTTCCCTTCACAAGTACAGAAAGAGGGGCGATTTCCTCACAGAGAACTCTGAGGAACTTCTGCGGAACTTCACTCACACTTAACATTTTTCAAATGCTTTGTTTCTGTATTAGCCAATGGACCCCAGACACGATTAACTACTTAACCACTGATAACAAAAATGGAATGACAATAACCGCTTGCCATCGCGGCCGCTCTTCTGTTAACAGCGGGGTTCACTCATCTTTTTGGTCTGGGGGTCCATTGACCCTCACTATCAGCATTTGTAAGTTTTCACATTTACTCATAGAACACCTTGGCTCATGGAGGTACAAGACTTTCATGTACTTTCACATAACCACAAACAATTGTTCACTTTAATTCAATATCACCCTTTATAAACAAACAGATTATTTTATATTTGTCACACGACAGAAAAGGACAGCTCCTCAGTCTGAGAAAAGGAAGCAGTTTTTCTCTCCCTCACCCAGAGTTCTTACCACTACTTAACAGTTAAACTGTTGAGGTCTAACAAAAATTACAAATCCTACATAAAACGGAACAGTACCCGCCCCATGAGTCCATACATTTTTGAACCGTGCCCAGTTATGGCTGTGGGGAGGAAGGTTTAAAAAAATTAGTCCACAACCAGGACATGTGAATGATATTTATAATATCTTAGTCACTTCATGTAACAGAGAATGTTCTTCAGTTACGAGGTCAACCTGTCTCTCAGTTTGTGTTTACTACTGTTTCTCAGAACAGTCAGTTTCAAAATACAATACTGTCTTGGGTTTCTCAAAAACCTTTAACTATGTGCTTCCAAAGCACTATATATATGTATTATATTTGTGACAGATATTTGACCAAGTCCCTAACCAGGTTGACCTTTAAATCATCTTTTAACCACTTAAGGACCGGACCAATATGCTGCTAAAAGACCCAAGGTGTTTTTACAATTTGGCACTGCGCTGCTTTAACTGGTAATTGCGCAATCATGCAATGTTGTACCGAAACAAAATTTGCGTCATTTTCTTCCCACAAATAGAGCTTTCTTTTGATGTTATTTGATTGCCTCTGCGATTATAATTTTTTGCGTTATAAACAAAAATAGAGCGGCAATTTTGAAAAAATAAAAATAAATTCTTATAACAAAAAGTAAAAAAATATCGAATAAACTAAATTTAAGTCAAACATTTAGGCCAAAATGTATTCAGCCACATGTCTTTAGTAAAAAAAATCGCAATAAGCGTATATTTATTGGTTTTCGCAAAAGTTATAGCGTCTACAAACTAGGGTACATTTTCTGGAATTTACACAGCTTTTATTTTATGACTGCCTATCTCATTTCTTGAGGTGCTAAAATGGCAGGGCAGTACAAACCCCCCCCCCCCCAAATGACCCCATTTTGGAAAGTAGATACCCCAAGGAAACTGCTGAGAGGCATGTCGAGTCCATTGAATTTTTTTTTTTTTGTCCCAAGTGATTGAATAATGACAAAAAAAAAAAATTTTTTTTTTACAAAACGTTGTCACTAAATGATATATTGCTCACACATGCCATGGTTATGTGTGTAATTGCACCCCAAAATACATTCTGCTGCTTCTCCTGAGTACGGGTATACCACATGTTTGGGACTTTTTGGGAGCCTAGTCGCGTATGGGGCCCCAAAAACCAAGCACCGCCTTCAGCATTTCTAAGGGCGCAAATTTTTGATTTCACTCCTCACTACCTATCACAGTTTCGAAGGCCATAAAATGCCAAAATAGCACAAAACTCCCCAAAATGACCCAATTTTGGAAAGTAGACACCCCAAGCTATTTGCTGAGAGGCATGTCGAGTCCATGGAATATTTTATATTTTGACACAAGTTGCGAGAATATGACAAACTGATTTTTTTTGCACAAAGTTGTCACTAAATGATATATTGCTCACACATGCCAGGGTTATATGTGGAATTGCACCCCAAAATACATTCTGCTGCTTCTCCTGAGTACGGGGATACCACATGTGTGGAACTTTTTGGGAGTCTAGCCGCGTACGGGGCCCTGAAAACCAAGCACCGCCTTCAGGCTTTCTAAGGGCATACATTTTTGATTTGACTCCTCACTACCTATCAGTTTTGAAGGCCATAAAATGCCAAGATGGCACACAACCCCCCCAAATGACACCATTTTGGAAAGAAGACACCCCAAGCTATTAGCTGAGAGGCATCTTGAGTCCATGGAATATTACATTTTTTTGCCCCAAGTCATTGTATAATGACCAAAAAAAATAAATTACAAAACGTTGTCACTAAATGATATATTTCTCACACATGCCATGGGTATATGTGGAATTGCACCCCAAAATACATTCTGCTGCTTCTCCTTAATACGGGGATACCACATGTGTGGAACTTTTTGAGAGCCTAGCCGCGTACGGGGCCCCGAAAACCAAGCACTGCCTTCAAGATTTCTGTGAGTGAAATCAAAAATGTATGTCCTTAGAAATCTTGAAGGCGGTGCTTGGTTTTCGAGGTCTCATACGCGGCTAGGCTCCCAAAAAGTCCCACACATGTGGTATTCCCGTACTCAGGAGAAGCAGCAGAATGTATTTTGGGGTGCAATTCCACATATAACCATGGCATGTGTGAGAAATATATCATTTAGTGACAATGTTTTGTACATGTATTTTTTTTGGTCATTATTCAATCACTTGGGGCAAAAAAATTAAATATTCCATGGACTCAACATGCCTCTCAGAAAATAGCTTGGGGTGTCTACTTTCCAAAACAGGGTCATTTGGGGGGGTTTTGTACTATTTTGGTATTTTATGGCCTTCGAAACTGTGATAGGTAGTGAGGAGTGAAATCAAAAATTTGCGCCCTTAGAAATGCTGAAGGCGGTGTTTGGTTTTTGGGGCCCCGTAGGCTCCCAAAAAGTCCCAAACATGTGGTATCGCCATACTCAGGAGAAGCAGCAGAATGTATTTTAGGGTGCAACTCCACATATAACCATGGCATGTGTGAGCAATATATCATTTAGTGACAACTTTTTTATTTTTATTATTTTTGTCATTATTTAATCACTTTGGACAAAAAAAAAAATCAATGGACTCAACATGCCTCTCAGCAGTTTCCTTGGGGTGTCTACTTTCCAAAATGGGGTCATTTGGGTTTTTTTGTGCTATTTTTGCATTTTATGGCCGTTGAAACTGCGATAGGTAGCGAGGAGTGAAATCAAAAATTTACACCGTTAGAAAGTGATTGGTTTTTGGGGTCCCGTACGCGGCTATGCTCCCAAAAAGTCCCAAACATGGGGTATCCCCGTACTCAGGAGAAGCAGCAGAATATATTTTAGGGTGCAACTCCACATATAACCATGGCATGTGTGAGAAATATATCATTTAGTGACAATGTTTTGTACATTTTTTTTTGGTCATTATTCAATCACTTGGGGCAAAAAAATTAAATATTCCATGGACTCAACATGCCTCTCAGCAAATAGCTTGGGGTGTCTACTTTCCATTTGGGGGGGTTTTGTGCTATTTTGGCATTTTATGGCCTTCGAAACTATGATAGGTAGTGAGGAGTGAAATCAAAAATTTGCCCCCATGCTGGGTCTGGGGATTAGCTGCGATGTAGGTACCAGCATATAAATTAGTCTGGTCCACAATAGATCTATAGAGATCTTCCGTGAAATACAGCGAATAAAAATCAAGTGGCATCAAATTTGCTGTATCCACCTGAATACCGGGTTGGCCAGTGAATGGGGGAAGTACGGGTGCTGCAGAAGTGGTGGGGACCCAATCAGGATAGGCATATTCTGCAGGAAGGGCACTATGGGCACGACAGGCCTGTCTTTGTCTTCTTCTTCTTCTTGGTGGCAGTGGAACACTACTTGGGACTCACCACGTCACCACGTGATACTGCAGTGCTGGATGAACGACCAGGGTGTACTAGGCTGCTGGTGCTTGCTAATCCACCAGAAGGAATAGCGGCGCTAGTACTGGCTCTCTGCTCCATACAAGGGTCCTGCGGTTCTTGCTCCTCAACAACCTCAGAATGGGGTCGGGTACGCCTGGCCTTAGCGGGGACCACAACTCCGTCGTCAGAGCTATCTGACATGGAGCCACTGTCGTAAATAGGATCGTATTCTGAGCCCGAATCTGACAGATGACATCTGACATCACTATCTGACATGCTCAGGATCCTAAAAGCCTCTTCACCAGTGTACATTTGCTTTGCCATTTTGGGCTCTAAATTTAGTTGTACACTGGTGATGATTCACAGGTAAAAAAAAGCACCTGGCTATAGAAAAGCAAATGTAGAAAACGCTTCAAAAAAACTGTTAGCGATCGTAGGGATCAGGCCTGTCTCTGCGAACGCTGCAGTTGTGTGTGTTGTGTTTTTGAAGTGACAGTGATCGATCGATACTGCACTTGGGTGGGTTGGGCTGGGCGGAGGGGCAAAACGCAGGTGCTAGCGGGTATCTGGGCTGATTCCGCTAACAATGCGTTTTTGGGTAAGCGGGTGTAAGCGGTACTGGCACTAACCTAACGCTGCCTGGGGCGACGCAGACCCTGACTGACGCTAAAATTTAATTGATATCACCCGCAGGGCGGTCAGGGGGTTAAACAATTATTGGGTTATATACGGCGGGTACCCTGATGCTATAAACGGCAAACTAACTAACCAGCGTCAACCGTAACACTTATACGGTGATCACTGGTGAAAGGGTTAACTAGGGGGCAATCAGGGGGTTAAAACCTTTATTAGGTAATATATGGGGGTACCTGACGCTTTCTAAAAACCTAAATAACTAACTGGCTAACCTGCGTCACCAGTGACACTTATATGGTGATCATTGCTGAAAGGGTTAACTCTAGGGGCAATCAGGGGTTAAAAACTTTATTTATGGAGGTACCTAACGCTATAGAACCTGGCGGCGAACCTCAAAAAAAACTAACTGCCTAGCGGCAACAGTGACACTACTACAGCGATCAGAAAACCGATTGCTTAGTGACACTGGCAATAGGGGGTGAAAGGGTTAACTAGGGCGGTGATCAAGGGGTTAAACCTTTATTAGGGGGGGTAGGGGGCTACCCTGGACCTAAAGGGGCCTAAGACTAACTGCCCTAACACTTTTTTCTGTCACACTGACACTAAATGCAGTAATCAGAAATAAATGATCACTGCATTCAGTGACACACTGTGACAGGGGACTGGGGGGGAGTGATCGGCGGTGACTGGGGGGGGTTAAGTGTGCCTATGTGTACCTGTGTCAGTGTACTGTTAGGTGCAACTTACTATGTGATGTGATCTCTCCTCAGCGTCGGACGAAAAGACCGACACGAGGAGAAACACATCACTTCCCTCTTCCTGTGTTTACACAGGAAGAGGCGGAGGAGTGCGCGCATTGGCTGGGAGCGATTGCGAGGGGGTGGCTGAAAATGAATAGCCGCCCCCTCATCCCGGATCGCTCCTACAGCCTACGTAACCGCCGCATGTACCGGGGGGGGGGGGGTCCGACCGGACCCCCGACCCACGTTTAGGCAGGGACGTACAGGTACGCCAATATGCCTGTTCGTGCCATTCTGCCAACGTAAATGTACATGCGGTGGTCCTTAAGTGGTTAACAGACAATTAACAGACAATTTATTCAAAATGTATGTCCTCTACTCCTAGCTGTCTATGTACTTTTAAGATGCAGTAGGGGGTGTAACCTGTAAATCTGCCCCCCTTAATGATCCCATGTTAGTGTCCATACTCACTACTCCAGGAATATCCCTTTCTGCTACGAGGGGGATACGTTTTTATTAGAGTCCCCACAGTGTCACTCTGGACACTCTCTTGCTGTACAGTTGATAACTGTGCAGTGGGAGCTTGGGCTGCTGGGGCTGGGGGTCTCCTTGTTACGGGCTGGGTCTGATAAACTGCTGCAGCCAAAAAACCCTTGATGTGAGAGCTGAGCTGCACATCCTTTTGGGGAACATAGGGGGGTGGTTTTCCCATTATTTGTGAAATGTCACAGGGATCTAATTAATACAGTGACTGGGGGCAAACTAAAAGGTTGTTTCCTTTCCTATGTATCTGACCCGTGAGTCCCTTAACTGTTAATCCTTCCTTGAAAACAATTGGCACATGTAGGTTGAACCTCAGCACCTGGACTCTGGGTTTACCTCTGCGGAAAAATGGACCCTTACCCATCCTTGAATGATACCATCCCGGTACACTTGCTATTAAATATGTGTGACTATCGTAATAACCAAACAGTACACCCACAACACATTCAGAACATCTATGAGACATTAATAATGTTCTCATACTCTAAAAATAGAGACCACTCTGAGAATATGTCTGATTACTGTAATAACAAACCAACAGTCCACTTACATATTCTGGGCACTTACCAGGCACCAACAATATTCACAAGACATATCATGGAACGCTCACAGTGCTCGACTGCCACTTTGCAATTGCCCTAAAAGTGTGTCTTCCCAAAACGTGAGCTAGTCACAGAGAAATGTTTCAGCCAAGCTGACAACATGGAGCGGGTCGAGTGAAATGTGACCACTTTATCACTCTCAATATGGAATAGTATAAAAGAACAATAATTTTAGTGATCCTGGTCTGTACCTTTACCAGCCAGACATTCGTATCACACAAACAAATTATCTTATACCTCTATGCAATAGAAAGATAAGCAAAAGCAACCTGAGATATTAGAACAACGTTCCCATCTATTTTGTGTATACACCTTTAAATTAAATAGTCACCCCGGACTATGAGATGCGTTTCAAAAACGCTCCTAGTGTTCCCAAAACACTTCATGCGTTTCCATAACACTTTATGTGTTTCCAAAACACTTTATAATAGCCACCAAGGACCATTTTTCAGGCTTTTCCAAAGCCTACTTAACAAGTCTATACTTCCCCCACACAGATTTAAAATTAAGACGATCATGAGCATATGTCACGGTAAGGTAAAAATAAATTTGACACCTACCATAACAAAAATGGCGTGCTGGACCAGCCGACTATGCCAAATTGAAAGGGGGGTCTCAGTATGACCACGATGTGACCCCCGTTGTTCGTTCGATCTCAGTAAGATGCACGCAGAGACAAATTCAGAGAGTGATCTAATATCATATATTTATTCATTGTTTATATAAGATTTCTACAAGCATTATAAGCATTGCAAAGGTCAACCTGGTCACACATCAGGTGCAAGCGTTAATATGTCAGAGTACATAAACAAGGTCATATGCAGACATGTTCCTCATAACTATACACTGAAATGCGTAACTAGAACAGAATCTTGTCTATAAACTACAAAACAATAAGATAACCAAAAAGGTCAATATTACAGACATCAAGGAACAAGGCTTGTTCCCAAACAAAACGTTTACTGAGATATGGGTGGGAGGGAAACAATATGTAGCAGAAATATGACTTGAACAATTATCCACAAAATGGATACTTATTCTAAAATGGAGTCACAATGGCTCATATTCCTTCAGTCACGCTGTAACGGACTGAAAAGCGTCAATCGTCTCTCAAACTTTTTCTAACACAAGGATCAGCAAAAGCAGCCCAAAGGGTGGCGCTGTTTGAATGTAACTTCCCCTTTATAGTCCCGTCGTATGTGGTGTACGTCACGGTGCTTTGGACAGGAGGTATTTGGCCTGAACGTGTGTATGCAACGTTTCCTGCCAAGAAAAATGGTCATGTGTATGAGGCATTAGAAGCAGTGCCCTCCTAACCCTCTTGTCTTTAATTGTATTTATGTAGTTTATGTTGAAAAAAAAGTTAAATATTGAGGGTAAAAAAATTGAAACAAAAAGTTAGCAGAAAAATATTAGCTTATGGTAGAAAGGGAAGAATTAGTTAATTAGGGTTTGCAGGGTTAACTAATTAAGGCACAGGCACACAAATATTGAGAATGCCTATGCACATGCGTGCACATGTTAGCCATTAACACTGGCGCCAAATGGTCTATAAAAGTGCAACAGCTGCACAAGTACATTGCTGTCTGATCTGCAGCTTTACCTGTATACCTGTTCTCTGTGCTTGATTCCTGTGTTTCACTTGGCTTATCCTGACCACACTTGCTCTCCACCTGTCGTGACCTCTGCGTGCCTTAGACTTCATTTATCTCTGCTCATCTGCCTGATATTCTGTTGCTAACCTCTGCCTGCATCTTGACAATTCAGTGCCTGCTGTTTATGCTTATACCTGATCATCTGTTGCTGACCTGGCTTGTCTGACTCTGCATTGGGCCTGGTGAAGCTAGTTCTCCATCTGCTGTGTGCTGCCAGCCTTCCTGCATCTGCTGCCAGCTGCTGCCTACCCAGCCTAGGGTCTGCTGTTTCTGCTGCCATCTGCTGCTTCAGCTATCCAGCCCAACTCTAGTGATGCACCTGCCACACACCTCAGCAACCAACGGAAGATCTTACAGGCACTCTTACCTCACCCCTCTCTCGCAGCCACTGTCGCAACATCAGTGGTCCTTGAGCTGAGGTTGTACGAGAGGTCTCCCTCTACATGTCAGGCTCTGCCACAAGGTATGTGATAGGTGTCAAAGACCACCCTTGGATAGTGACAAACTCCATATGCATTTTCCTGGCAGGTGCCATAGCTGAAGACCACTTTCTCTCACAGTAATCTTTCCCTTCAGAGGTGCTACATGCTCTTAAAACTCCTCTCTGTAATATGTGCTCCACCTCTACCCAGAATAATAACCATTCGGCCGACTTTGCCAAAAATGCCCCTTGCTGTGGGATGTCAAACCATGTACTACAACGAGACCTACAGTTAAATTTTCAGTGGTGGTGGCTCTAAGACCACAGTAACCATTCCTACAGTTTACAGTTTACAGGTTCTTTGGGTTCCCTTACACATTGGCCCTACGGTAGGGTGACCAGACATCCCCGTTTCTGGGGAAAGTCCCCGGATTGAGGACACTGTCCCTGGAACAAGTCTGTCCCCAGTTTTATCCCCGGATTGGATTTGAACAGGGGCTGGGGCAATTTCAAAGATATTCAGTGCACAATAAAAAAAAAAAAAACCCAAATTAAACCCCTTCGCACCAACCCCTCCCCCCCGCACTCTGTCACTCTGTCGCTCCTTTCTTTATCCATGCCCCTTTCTGATGATCATGTGCTGGTCGGAGCAGAGGGAATATTTCTTCAGTTTCGGGTGCATGCCCATTCAGCTCCGCTCGCATGTTCTTCTGCATTGGCTCAAGTCCCGGCCAGCCGCCTGCCTATCTCCTTGCCTACCGTGGCGGAGTGACCTTACTCCGCTCCCCACCCAGTAGTAGCTGGGGCCCGGAGAGTTAGACTTGACAGGCTGTGAGGCGGGCGGTGGCGGTAGTGACGGACAGAGAGTCGCTGATTGCTGCCATTACTAGTAAAAAAAAATATGTCACCGGATTTCATTTTAAAAATCTGGTCAGCTTAGCCTATGGCCTTGTCCAGAATAATGCATTTACTCATTTATAAGAGGCCTCTACTTGAACTGTGGCTCCAGGTCTAGTTCACAGGCAGTCCTGACAAACACCTAAGGCCCATGGGAAAGCTCGTTTGGCTGGACTTCTCCTGTGGATCACAGGAGTGCGAGGCACTGAGAGCCTGAGACAGCTGCTCCGCCCCCTCCACACCTCAGTGCTCCAATGTGCGAGAAGGGAGATGAGCAGTGGGCTATGACTGAAAGTCTGCAGCTCTCTGCTCATGGAGCTCTCGATTTTCAATCACTCGGTTTTCAGGGAAGCCGCGGGAGAACAGATACAGCATCAGACTGATGCTGCATCCATCCAGGTATGAATCTAAAAAAGAAAAATACTTTACTTCTCTTTTAACGTCTCAGAAAGCACAGGTGACCAGTCTAGTTTACTTATATCCAGTACAGAGCCTTTACTGAAGGATTTACACAACAGGTACATGTTCTTCCATATTTTATTTCAGTAAGGCATATTGCAGAATATCTTAACATCGTGGCACACACCAGTTCTCACCACAGCTCAGAGCTTATCATTTACTCCAGCTCATATCAGCTTCTACAAGGGCCCTGCCCATGGCACTAGAATGAGAGATACACCACCCACAAATTACTTATAGTTTGTCAGACACCTTATAGCAGAGCCAGACGTATGGCGGTAGGCCTCTCTTACAGCCCCAGCTCAAGGACCAGTGGTAGTGAGACAGTGGCCATGAGAGCACGGCGACATACAAGTACCTGTAGAGTGCCTAGCCGACTGCACAGGAAAGTAGCAGGTGTCTCACCAGAAAATGACATAAACACAGAACTAGGCAAACAGCAGGCTGGCAGTTGTTTGCCTCGCAGGTGACCGTTCACAGGTGCAGAGTAGGCTGGTGACATGTGTCAGGTGGATGACCAGTAAGGACCAGGAAAAGTAGCTTGCAGAGCTGGGCAGACGAATACCAGGAAGCATGGTCAGACGAGCCAGGTCATCGATAGATGCCCGGATGCAGACATCAGAATGGTCAGGATGCAGGCAGAGGTCAACAACACTGGAGCAGGCAGTTGAGCAGAATAATAATAAGCAAGTCATACTTACCTGCTCTGTGTAATTGTTTTGCACAGAGCAGCGCAAATGCTCCGCTTCTCGGGTCCCTGGCTGGAGCTCCTAGCCCCTCCCTCCAAGCAAGAAGCTTGCTATGGGGGCACCCAAGACAAGCTGCAGTTCAGTGTATCCATTCAGACATGGAGCTGTGGTTCGGCCCTGCCCCCTCTCTCTCCTGATTGGCTAACTGAATTTGACTGACAGAAGTGGGGGCCACTGCTGTGTCTCAGTGAATCAGGAGGGAGAGTCCCGGACAGCCTAGGTACTCGTGGACATCGTCGGATAGAGATGGGGCTCAGGTAGGTATTAAGGGGGCTGAGGGGAGCTGCTGCATACAGAAGTCTTTTTATGCTTTTTATCTTAATGTATAGAATGCATTAAAGTGTCACTAAAGGAAAAAAAAAATTTTCTTTAAAATAACAAACATGTTATACTTACCTCCACTGTGCAGTTGGTTTTGCACAGAGTGTCCCCGATCCACATCTTCTGGAGTCCCTTGGCAGCTGCCAGGCTGAGAGGCGAAGAGGATCTTGGGACCGAGCGTGGGACTTTCAAGTGGTCAGGTAAGTAAAACGGGGGCTCAGGGGGGGCCAGCTTCATCAGATGTTTTTTCACCTTAATACATGGATTGCATTAAGGTGACATTTTTTTTTTCTTTACAACTCCTTTAAGATAAAAATAAAATCTGACTTTACAAATCCTTTAATCTAAAACACTTTGCTGAGATACTGTATATTTTCACAGAAGCATATACTTCTTTATGGAGGCACTGTAAACATGGGTAATAATCTTTATTAAGGTTTATTAAAATAAAAAATTATCACAGTGTGCATCACATGATTCACTTTTTTTTAACTAAGCTTTATTGAAATATCATTAAGTGACATTTCATTAAGTTCTATTGGCAGACGCCTTGTGTGAAGTGATGGTGAAGTACTGCATGCCATGCTTTTCTTCAGCACACACAACTGCAAGTGGTAGTGTAAACTGGCCTGGTACAAGACAAGGCATTTTGCTGCAAGGCAGGAATGCGCTTGAATAGTTGCTTGAATAGTTGCCCGGCGCCCTTAGTAAAATGTTTTTCTATGTTCAAAATGTATTTACCATTAACATGTTTCCATTATTGTAAGTAGAAAAATTAAAGTGATTTTGTAAACGTCTTGGAATTCTAAAAGAAAAAGATTCTAGAATATAAAGCACAATGCCGAATGCATGACAAAAATGCTTTTGAAGTTATCCATGCATATTTTAATTTGCTTATTATGAATAAATATTTTGAATTTTATGCAGTAACCATAGTCTTAAAAGAAAAAAATAATATATAGTAATGTTTTTACGAGTGGATCTGTGCGCTAACAACTCCAGATTACTCCACAGTTACTTAAAATTATCTTTTGCCAAATGAGTACATCATTGCTAATAAATGTATTATGTATATGAATTAAAACTGAATTCTTAAACACATAGATGTACAATTTGTCTGTTTAAGAAACGTTAATAACTTCTTCAAGTGGAAGAATTAACAATTAAAATATACTGGAAAAATATTGTTAATGTCAAATTGCTGAACAGCAATGCTGGTTTAATATATAACAGTGTCATGTAAATGTTAATCCTGCCAGGCCGTACAACTGTTTACTTAGGGCAGACCTAGATGATTTTAATTTAAATTGAAAGTAAAAACAAAATGTTTTGGGTTCACACTGGTACAACACGACTGTTTTACTATTGTCATCCTACTTTTCCCTGCGACATCGATCCTACTTTGGTTCTACTTTCATCTGACTTTAATGAACAATATAAGATTTTGCTCTGACTTTAACATAGTACGACCTGTCTTTTGACCAATCAAAATAATCCCAGTGTGACATAAATTCCTTTTACTGCTGCTGTAAATCACCATGTCAGATGTCACAAGTAGGATGGTTAGAACAAGTATCCTACTTTGATCCATGTTCAATGATATTCAATGGGCTGAAATAGGATCAAATTCAGACCAAAGTAGTGCAGGGAGCATTTTTAAAGTTGTACCGACTTGTGTCGGACCAGTCAAGACAGCTCTCATAGAGAACCATTGATTTACACACATCATGCAATGTGAACCCGGCCTTAGGCTGGGTTCACACTGGTACGACATAAGCTCTGACTTTGGGAGCACATGTCGCATGACGTGTGTAAATCACAAGAGTGGTAAATGATCGGATATACCGCAGGAAAGCACCAGAACTTCATTCATTTTGGGTAGTAAGCCAGCACTGGCATATATAAGATCAATGTAGGACAGTGTATTATAAGACATAAAGTGACAGGTGTAAACAAGGTCCCGAGGGTGCCTTCACCGCCACACATCCGCGAGCCCAAAAATATTCGCCCAGCAAGACAGGGACGAATCTGTAGCAGGGTTGAGAAACAGTCTATCAACTGTTCGGGAGCATGTTGAAATCTCCTACAAGAAGGATGTTATCGGTGGGGAAGCGTATAAATAAGGTTATTCAGAAGAAGGTGGTGGCCGGGGGTGGGGTGAGATAGAGTCCAACTATCAACATATCAACTGTGTCAATTATTGCATGGAGCAGTACATAACATCCCTCTGGGTCCAGTTTAACCACCAGCAGTTTAAAAATTAAGAGTTTTATGGATCAGTATACTAACCCCAGCAGCATAACCCGAGTAGGTAGCATGAAAATCGTGAGCCACCCATGGCTTTTAAGTGCCAGGAATTTAGGCCCAACCAGGTGAGTCTCCTGCAGTATGCAGACATTGGAGCTACCGTATACTTCTTAAGGTAGGCAAAAACCAATGACCTCTTTATCTTATCGTTGAGTCTCCTGACATTACAGGACAGTAGACCTATCAAGAACCATAAAAACAAATAAACACCCCATCCCAACACACCCCACACCCAAGAACAGAAAAAACACTGTGTTCTTGAGTACCCAAACATAAAACAACTCAAACCATGGTGAACTAAGTCTTTAGGACAGTCTCCTAGTGGGGCGGTGCATAACAGGAATCGCACATTCAGTTCCGAGCGGTGGGAGCAACAGGTAATGAGGGATCCAAAACGAATGAAGTATAGAAACTATAAATAAAATTTAAATCTGCGCTTAGGTAAGTTACTAATAGGTTGCAGCCCCCCCCCCCCCCCAAGGTCTGAGTGATAGACTAGGACCAAGATGAACTGGTGAGTGTATGCAGTGCCGATCCTGACCTCCCTGGGGCCCTAAGCAAAATTACATGTCACATTAAAGTTAAGAATCGGGGGAAGGGGGTGTTCTGCTGTCGGAAATGACATCTTACATTAAAGTGAGAAGCGGGAGGTGCTGACTTCTTACCTCTTCTCCCATGCAGCCAGCAAGTTGAGAAGCGGAGTGAGTGACTGACTTCTCGCCAGGCAGTGCCTCTAGTAATTTGGGGGGCCCTAAGCGGCTTGCATAGTGAGCCTATAGGGAGGATCGGCCCTGAGTGTATGTGAGGGAAAAGTGTAAAAACACAAACAGGTGAGGACTGTGTAAGTGTACACCATATAAATACCACATGACTAAATCGCCTATCATGGGGCGATTACGCCTCTTTAAAAACTCTCCCAAACCACTTAAATAAAACTAATACAAAGTAGCTAAAGGAAAACCTCAGCGAAAAACAAGAAAAAAAAACAAAGTGCATATCACAATACCATGATCTGTAAGGAAGTAAATCCAGTGCCAGCTAATACATTAATAATAACACTATAAACTGCGCCTTGCAGCAGCAGTGTGCAAAGTAAATAAGAAGGTGATGAGCTCATGCAGTCACTCATGCACATATGGAAGATGTAACTTGTAACTGTCCTTAATTACAGGTCGTAGTTGAGAGTTCAAGCTGTATCTCCATCCAGTATAGGTAACAGACACAACAGATCTTAAAATAATTCCAAGGTGACAGATGGTGCTCTCAGTCAGGATATCAGTTACTTTGGTGATCCCCTCATGTGTCCCCACTTACCAGACCATATAACCCCTGGTCCGGTTTCTGTGTCTCCAGCCGATGGATCTTGGGTACAGGTGAGCAACGATCGCTCCTCAGCTCACACGGTGTCCAGTAGTGTTGCTCATCTTACTTTAAAAAAGTAATTAGTTACAGTTACAAATTACTTCTCCGAAAAAGTAATTGCGTTAGTGACTCAGTTACTACATTGAAAAAGTAATTACACAGCAAAGTAACTGAATTTTTTTTTAATATTCTACAATGCTTTGTTGAGAAGCAGATGACGGGTGCTTGCCAGGGAGCAGTGAGTTAATACTCCAAGACAAAAGAATGCCAGATCCCTGAGAGAAGAAAACCGGAAACAAATGGTGATCTCGTGTATATCCCAGCCTAGGTGCATCCGTCCCACTATGTATGTGCAGCTAATAGGACTTAAAACCCTTATCCATCTGCTATATATTAGATCCAAATTATAAGCTGGATTAAAATGTATGTTTATAATATACATTCCCTTGACGTTTACAGAGTCTGTAATTTAAAATCTTATATTAGGCTTTATTAGAATTTTCTATAGTTTATTGTTTATTATTTTATTTATCTTATATAAGCTTTATTAGATGCAAGGGATCTGGAATGGGGATGTCAGATTTTTCTTTGTTGTCTGATGAAGAGATGAAATCACTGACCAAAAATAACCTGCTGATCAATGGTCTGTATAGGTGTCCTGCATTTACCATGTTGACCACTAGATGTCGCTGTGTACACTGTGTTGTATAGGGAACGTTTGTTCTGTGGAACATTTTGTTCCGGCCATGTGTTCCCCGGATCATTGATCAGGTTGCGCACACAGTGTGTGTAATTGATGTGAGTTGTTCCCCGGTGATAGGTCAGTGTGAGGCGGGTGGGGCTCATTGTATTCAGGGATCCTTGCGATTGGGAGTTTTCAGACGGCTGTGACAGGCCATCACAGCGGTCACATGATTCTAAAGTGGAGTTCCACCCATATTTATGTTCACAGCGCCGGCAGAAGCAATTACTCTGCTGCCATCTAGTGGCGGTAGATGTAATTGTGGTAATGCCCCCCAAGTAATGGAAACTGCGTTACCATGAGGGGAAGAGTAATCAGGTAGATTACTCATTACCCTCAAAAGGGGCTGCGTTAGGTAACTGCATTTATTGTAACTCTGTTACTTACAACACTGGTGTCCAGTAGAGAGAACCAATGGCAAATGCCGATCAGAGAGATCCTTAGATTGATAGAAACAAAAGGGCTCCCATAGTAAAGTTCCAAACAGTGACGCCTCAGATGATGTCTTATGACGAAACGCATAAGCGAGAGTCACGCACACTACGTCAATCCGATCCAGAGAGCATTGTAGAACGCAGGCAGATACGCACGTTGGAACGCACAATGCAGTACCAAGGGAGCATGTGAATCAGAGGGTTCTATTAACACAGCGTACGCCTTAGATAGTCCCAGAAGTACTTGTCGGCCCTCTACACACAATCACTCAAAACTAGTGGGCAAATCTAGTTGTATTGCCTGCCAGGTCAGTAATGATAGTGTAAGCATGGAATGTATATCACTTATGGATTTACAACTATTTTAGTGTTGAAAATACCACAATCGATCTCCCAGAAGTTCTTCTTAAACATCCCGTCCACTGTTCCGCAATTGAGCAAAATTTAAAAGAATATTTAGAATTCAACACTCACCCAGAAACATCTCCCCTCACACTCTGGGAAGCCCACAAGCCTGTGCTTAGAGGTTTTCTTCAAAGACAACTGGGAATTCATAAAAGAGAACGCTTGCAGTTAGGGAGAAAATTGGAAACAGATTACAACTTAGCATTCCTAGCCTTTCAGCAGAATCACTCCCCCAGCACCAAAGCACGCTTAGACGAGACCCGCCTGGAATATGACCTTTTCCTTACGAACTCTGCTATAAAAACTCTAACCAGGTCCAAACACTCCTACTATAAGAACTCCAACA
This sequence comes from Rana kukunoris, assembly GCA_029574335.1. Lineage (NCBI taxonomy): Eukaryota > Metazoa > Chordata > Amphibia > Anura > Ranidae > Rana > Rana kukunoris. Next base: position 454,202,460 of record CM056050.1, read on the forward strand.
AACCGGGAACACTCTTGGCAAGAGCTTTAAACTCGATAAACAAGTCCCATAACCCAGTAAAACTGAAAATTGCGAAACAAAACCTCACCAGCAACCCCATCAAAATAGTGCAGAAATTTAGCGCCCACCTCAAAAAATTACTTTCGGAATCAAATACCTTTAATAAATCGGAAACTGACTCCTTTTTTTCACAATTACAACTCCCGCAAGTGACAGGAGCCCAAAGAACAGAATTAGAGAAACCAATAACACACGATGACGTCAAGGGAGCTATAAAAGAACTTAAGTTAAATAAAAGACCAG